>OU860798.1:13481321-14754557 GCA_917862395.2 Heliconius sara | reverse complement strand
ATCCCTTATACTGCCTGTTAACCTTTTTATAGGTTACTCTTTTATCACCTTGCAATCGATTCTTTTGTTTTGATTTTTAAATTGGTGTAAAATGAAAAGTAATTGCTATGTTTGTTATATGTAACATATATTAACTATTAATTAACATTTAATTTTATATATATCTACATGTTTAATAGACACCATATAATCACGATTTTCTAAAAATTCTTTCCTAACTATAGCATAATACTATAAAAATGTAGGAAAAAAAGCAATGCCGTCGTTATCGTTAAAATACCAACGACTAAGAAAAATATCAACAATATTAAAAGTTATAAGCACAACAAAATTGACTGTGTCGCTTCGAAACATATAATTAAAAAGTATCCGAGAACTCTATTACGGGCACGGCCATTTATCACACACGAACCCAACATAAAATTCACGCAGCCTTGACGGAAACGTATACATACATTCATACCACAAAAGCGTAGGAAAACGCTAAGATTATACGCCTGATTAAATATTTTCGCTCCAATGCAAATAAAGGTTTTAGGGAGGAAAATTCTCCCTCGAATATTTCGATTCTATATTTATTAATATACTATATATATATATATATATATATATATATATATATATATATATATATATATATATATATATATATATATATTTGTATGTCATCTGTGTGTGTGTTTGCGCGATCTGCGAACGATGGAGTGCCGTCCGCCCACTTCTCGACATTATTGCGGGAGATCCTAATGTTATTGTTTACTTACAGTTAGATCGTTATATCATTGGTCTCTCTTATTATTCCCAAAGAATATCCACTGAATCCACATACTTTAATATCCCGTTAGAATCGTGTGTATTAATTGTGGGTTCACTTTATTCCTGGGCCATTTGCTTTTAAAATTTATGTTGAATATTTTGTTTCATGTGAATTTAGTGATGTAATAGTTTATTAGATATGATATGATGACAAAAAGGCAGCACATAAATAACTTTTGCTTGGTTTATCTATATAAGTAAACAGCTGATCGAATTACTATTCTGAGCCACTCATAGGTGCACTGCACTGGTCTAATATCTAGATTGTAAAGCATTTACGTTTGTAGATTGAGCTGGAGAAGACCTGCAATATTTTTAAAAATAAATTAATGTTTTAATATAGTTGACTTCAACATTTATAAGATATTACTTGTACAATAACAATACATCAACTCCTCTAATTCAGCTTGTGACCACTTCTTGAGAGAAAACACTTGAGGAAAACTCCTGCAATTGTTGAACTTATCGTGGTCCCCACGAATGGACCGGCCGAGGGTTCGACAGGAACCCTCCCTTCTCGGTAAAGTCTCATTCGTTCCTACCCCATTCCCCTCAGGATCGGCTGTGATATTTTCGGTTTCTTTTCGTTAGACGCCCGCCCGCCTGCTCAACGGAGAGCCACTGGCGGTTCGCATGCTGTCATGTCCAGCGCCACCTCCAAACATGCCCCGGCGATCACCCCGGGTAGCGACCCTATACGTAAATTCTTAAATTGTCTCTTCATGGTGAAGAAGGTTGCTAGTGCTCCGTTGGCCATCGATTAAGTGACCGTCTAATATACAGACTTCGATGTTCCACCCCTCACGTGGCGTAGATCTTACAGCTGGACGTGGAGTTGGACTAAGAGGGGACACTTGTACAATATTATTTATGTACCTATTATCTTTTATGATAAGATATTTCACATAATATATAAATGTATGATGATTCGATCCTCACTCGAGGAAATGAAATATTTATTTAAATGAATATTTCCATTTATTCGCTCTACGGTCAAGACGTAAGAGCGGTGTTGAGTGTCGCCATTGGTGTCTTAATACTAGGCTCCCTCTGACAACCCTGCTGAGTGTGTACGATACAGCGTTAAACTGATTTGATTTGATTTATTTTTGCAATATGATTCTTAAAATACATCATTATGTTCCTTAAAGTAAAGACCGTGACCACTCAGTCTGCTATACTTCATAAAAAATTAGAAAAATAAATATAATTAATAAATACCATAAAAAATATTCTTTAAATGAATATCATATTTTTTTATCGTAAATTACTTAGATACCAATATGGTTAACTTAAAAGGGACGTTGATTTAATCAAACATTTCCACTGAATTATGAATGTAGAGCACGCGGTACATTATTCTTTAATAAGTGACATCATCATAAAAAGGGGTGGACGAGGGTTACAGATGTCATATTATTTTAGCATAAAAAGCGGGACGAAAAAAAATGAACTTTCCTACTGTCCAAATGACAAATTAAAAGCGGTACGGCAAAGCCGCGCGTGTAACAAAAAGTGCCCGTCACTTAGATAACGTTCACAAACTTTCGATAGGCAAGAAAATTTGCCATTAAACGGAATTAGGCATCGCTGAATGTATAAAATGGAATCTAGCTACTTATTTTTTCAATTATTAGTCTTATTAAAAGAATGAGGAGTACCAACATATGTGCCTACTATAGAAAAAAGAAAGTTAATACTTTAGTTTATAATATTAAATAAATTACATTGGATTATAATATATTAACATCAAATATTCTGTAGTGCTTAGAATACGCATTCATGAATTATATACTTAAATTATAAAGTTCTCTCACTCTAGAGGCCAGTCGTGGCGCAGGGGCACGAGCGTGCAACTATTAATGCGAAAGGTCGACTCTCACTCAAGGAAATGAAATATTTAATATTTTCATTTCCTCGGTATGGTAAGAAGGTAAAGCGTAGCGTTGAATTTCACCACTCAATCCACAATGCCTTCAAAATTCGGCGGAAAGCGAGGGACACTAGATCCCCAGGTTCCCTCTGCCTACCCTAAAAAGATTATAGAGCTCTACCATTTTGTAAGCTGAAGTGAGATTATAATCTTCTCACAATATTAACAAGATTATATAGATAAAAATACCTTCCAATAACCGCCTTCGTATACTTGCAAGATAACGTTATTCTCATCGATAAAATATTATCGTAATAGTGTTGTGTAGAGAATAAACCTAAGATAAACAGGAAGGATGCTACGGGATAACTATTGTGCCGCATAAAACGGTTCACTAAGTGTTTGAGGGAGCGCCAACGAAAAACCAAATATAAAATATAAATATTATTTATTTATACTGGGAGTCATTCTAATGATTTGTCACGAGTGGGTAACCTTAATATCTTTTTTACCTTTTGACAGCATTATATATTTTTTTATATTTCAACAAATATTTATTTTATTAATATGTACTTTTAAAAAAATCATCAGAAGAATTCAAAATTTGAAAATCAAACTTATAAAGATATTACATTTCTTATAAAACAACTTCCTCATCAAAAGTTTTTCTTCTAAAGTTGTTATATCAAAACAACAAAAATAAATGATAAGAGACATTGCTGCGCCAATGTCTCTTATCATTTATTTTTCTTTTTTTTTTCTTTTTAATAATACTCTTATGTAGTAGTCGGAACTGTAAATTCGTATAATAAAATAATATATGTATGTAACGCTGTATTCAAGCTTACACAATAAGGAAGAAAAACTCCAAAAAGAAAACAATCTTTCTTTACTTGTGGAAGAATTTGTAATTGTGGAATTTGTAATTGCCCCTGGGGCGGTGTACGCAAAAATAACTAGGGCAACTATTCTTTTTGATACGGATACTAGCCCTTTTTATTTACCAAATAAATAGAATGTATTTACAATGCAACAAAAACATAATAAATACTAAAGTTCAAACAGAACATAATGCATGCAAAGAAAAATAAAATTTAAATGAAGATCAATTTAAAAAAATATATTAAAAAAATATATACAAATTATTGACTATTATAACTACAACATATAAAATAATTAACTATTTAAAAATGTATTTCAATATAAAAACGCTGTAAATACATTATTCACATTACAAAAATAACTATGTGTTTAGCTAGGTATTGAAAAAAAATTAGAAAACAGCAACTCTCCATTTTTCAATAACGTGTAACATTATATCGTCAACCCTACATCTGTGATATTACATAATAAATCTAAGGCACGCGTTCGCTGTCATCTGTCGATAATCACGGGCGACATCGTACTTCTCCAAACAAAAAATAAGAGTAATATCCTAATAAACATGTTTTTTTGTCACTTATCTTGCAAAATTGTTATTTTATTGTGTATTTTTAAAATAGTTTACGGTATAACGTAGAAGTATAACGTAGTATACGGTATTACGCAGTTTTCTATTGTTAATAGTTTATCTAATAAATTTTTAATTAATAGTTAATTAAATTTTATCTAATAATTTTTTTACTCATATTCTGAAACATCCCGATTTCCCAAAGTAACTTGGGCTATTAACTTTTTAAAGAAAAGCTCCATACGTTCATGAAGTTACAAGTGACAAAAATCAGCAACCACTATATAAATGTTTTAAGCCATAGTATAATATATAAGTGTTACTTATTTATTCTGGGAGTAATTCTAACGATAGACCAACAACTCCTCACAGGCGGGAAACATTAATATATTTTTTATCCCTTGTTAGTATTAGTACTTCAGCAAATATTTGCAATATGTGCTATAAAAAAGAACGGAATGTCCTAACATTAGGTTCCCAGGTTCCCTCTGCTTGCTCTGTGCGAAATACAACATTGGCTGCATTTGTCATATTTGACAATTAATCCATAAGTAAATGAACGTGTTGCAGTACAGTAATTACAACAACGATCTAACAACGTTTCTCGCGTCACAAGTTAGGCAAATTCGCTGAAATTTCGCTTATTACAGTGTCACGTTTGACAAATTCACTTAGATTTTGTTCATCGCTGCCGAGGGATGTGGGGGGCCGGGGGTCGGCAAGTACCAACTTATAATTCTGTTAGTCACACAATCAACCTTAGGCAGTGTACACTGTAAACAAAACAATATATATATGTTAATAATGTGAGATATAGATTTAATAATTTTTTTGAAGAATAGAATAGAATAGAAAACAACATTGTGCATATTATCGGCGTCAGCAAGTGAGAGTGCACGCGAAAGCGCGGAACAAACAATACAAAGGCACGTTGGGCCTAAGCGTTCGGCTTGTGACGCATCTATCCATTCATTTTTATTTGTAATTAATTTATAAAATTGAACTAAATATTATTAGTAATTATTAGCCAGTCGTGGCTCAATGGAACATACACTACAGTACACTACAATATTTTTTTTATTTCCTCACCCTTCCAACCACAATTCGGCGGAAAGTGGAGAACGGAAACGAGGTGTATGAAAAAAATAATGTAATATTTCTTGCATATAGATGGTCCTGGACTGATGCCGACGATAATATTATTTCATATTTTTTTAGCTCTAAAATAGCTAAGGACCGTTTCATATAAAGCACTAAACTTTAAAACAAAACGAATCTAGCCCTATATCGATAATTGCATTAACAAACTAGCATATCCACTGTCGTTTCAAAATATGAAACTAATGCAAACAGTAACAAAATACAGATCAATTCAAAACACGAGAGTATACATTGAAATATTTCAATATGCATTATGTTAATACTGCATCAAAGTTACATTGCAACTTATGCACCATTCACCGAAGGCAAATAGTTCCTAGCGTTGATGACGCCGTCATCTAAATTTCATCTAGATAACGCTTATTGTAGGGTGAAGTTCCGCTCGTTACGCGTTTCTATTCAAGCGGACCTGTTTGAAGTGGGCTTGATTGCTTATACATATTTCACATGGTAATATGTTACAATTTACTATAAATGCACAATTTTATGTTGATATTACTCGCTTTTTATATTTTCAAGCATTCCGTGAATTTAAATATTTATGTTTTTTTTTAATACAATATTTATAATATTATACCCTGGTGAACCCACTTGACACTTGCGGCTAGTACACATCATTATTATTTATTAGTCTATACATTGAAAATTATAAAAATGAAACTTTCAGAACATTTAATAAATAAAATTACAAAATAGAAGACATCCCTAAAGCTAGAAACTCACTAACAAGATTATGACAACATTGTGAATTTTTATAGCCCGTCAATTTTATTTCATTCATTGATTTAGTCCTCCTGGACTGATCTTTCTCTTTCAGATAATAAAGTTAGATTGAAATGAGCCCGAGTTTTACGTATTCCAATAAACTTTAGAAATATACACATACAAAAAAGAAGGAGCAAACGAAAATACGAACGACGACAATAAATATGAATAAAGGTATAAATCAGTCTTTTTTAAATAATTCATCAATATATTTTAATATGCACGTTTTCCCCTTGTTACCCATTGCTCTCCACTTCATGATAATACTATTTGTGACCGTCGTCATTATTAAATTCCTTGATATTATTACTTGCATTCCAGAAACATATTTAATGCTATTTTTTTTAATTTTTAGTGTTATTCCACACTTAGGAAAGAAAAATACTTATTGAGAAAACGTATAAGTAATATAACGTAGCGGGCGCGGGTTTAAGTCCCGATACGTTAAAATTTTTATACAATTTCTAAATAAATATACTTATTACTGTTTTCACGTACCTAAAACAAATTCCATTGTATAAGAATTCAACAAATACTGTGTACAAACATGACATACAATTGCAAACGCTGTATGGTTTTCTATTTTATTTGATTGCTATATGATAAAAACATAGTCAATGTAGGTCATTGACTATGTTTTTTATCATATTTATATAAATTATCTAAAAATTATCAAAAACATCACTAATATAATGATATTAAAAATAATACCGAGCTCAGAACTATACTTATAACAGAGCCAACATGAATATTTGTTACCTTTTGTTCGATATATTTAGTAGTTAGTATTTCTTGCTATATTTTTAGGAAATGGCACTGACTTTAAAAATAACAGATTTTAAATATATATAATACTTTGAAGTATTTAAAACTTAAGTAATAAAAAACATCGTCTTTGCAAATATATTTTTATGTTTTTTATGATTTTTGCAAAAAAGTATTGAGCATCTCCTTATAACTCTTACTAACTTTAATTTTTATCCGGCTTCAAAAACAAGTTATTGATAGTAATAGTAGTTTAAGCATCTTTATCGGAACTCCTAGTAATAGCTGTATTGCTATTCAGTTCATTTATATTTTTTTAAAGAATTAACAAATTTATATGGGCAAGTGCATTGAGGCCGGCCGTGGTGCAGTGGCACGAAGTGTGACTGTAAAACCGACTGGTTGTGGGTTCGATCCCCACTCGAGGAGATGAAATATTTACTTAAATTTATATTTCCATTTCTTCGCTCTGGTGTCAAGGCAAAAGCGCGGCGTTGAGTTCTGCCACTCAACACGCAATGCCTCCAAAATTCGGCAGAAAGTGAGGAACGGAGTGTCTTAACACTAGGTTCCCTCTGCCTACCCTGCTGTGTGCGGGATATAGCGTGAAGCTAATTTAAGTGCAATATTTAATTATAATAGATACAACTTAATCGTTAGATGTTGAGGAGACTTATACCTTCAATCATCAGCTTACTCAAATAACTTGACAGTGTACAACTAGCCTTCTATAAGTATCTAGAATATTTAATAGATTATCCCCCGATTCCTAATCAACGCCGCTCTTTGCCTATTAAATATTTCATTTCCTCGAGTGGGAATCGAACCCACAACCCATTGCGTTTACAGTCGCATACTTGTGCCCATATACGCCTGATTTCTAGAAAAAAATTAAAAGCTGGGCTGCTTAACGAAAATGCGTTTTCGCCGTGTGATCCCGGCCTAGAATAGGATCATCCTGATACTGGAGGTGTCGTAAGAGGCAACTAAAGTACGTGTGGTAGAGTCACGTCGCCAGCAATGGCAACACGCATGGGCAGACTCGACCGGATCATTACCACCCCCGGCATTTAAAACCGGCGTGAAGTAGTGGCTCTATGCCACTGAGTTTCGCATCAGGTAATGCCGGGCTCCGGAGTCCCAACCCACCTTAGAGGCCGGCAACGCACCTGTAACTCCACTGGTGTTGCACGGGGCCGTGGGCGGCGGTAACCACTTACCATTAGGTGACCCGAACGCTCGATTGCCGTGTCTTTCCATAAAAAAAAACAATGCTTTCTATAATTATTTCCGCACTTTTCCCTAACATTTTTCATCGTCAAAGTAAATCCTCGCGTTTGGTAATTCCAACAAAATTTATTATAAACAATGTATTTAAATACAAAACCATACTTCGAGATTAAGCTTTAAGATTAATTGTGATCCCGGTTCTTAGAAATGATCCAGAACTCAATTTTGTTACTCCAACTTGCTCCCGGCTAAATGTTGGATTAAAACGTTCTGTGTGTCGCGACCCAGCTCTCTACACTGTTTACAATATCATGTCTATCATGACGGCGGCAAACTGTTGTGAGCAAATAAGCTATTCTATACTTATTTAGAAAACGTATTAAAATTTGAACTACGTTCTCCGAGAACGTATGGCTTAGTGGTCAGAGCGCCTGGTCGGTTCCCAGGAGGCGCGGGTTCGAGTTAAAAATTTTATACGTTTCCTAAATAAGTATTTTTCTTACCTAAGTGTAGAATAACACTTTAAAAATGTTTAAAAATATTCTATACTTATACTTATAATAAAAGTATAACCGATCGCTGTCTGTACATGGAAGATATATGAGAAAATAATAATCGATTATTGTGGGTATTTGTCAATGTAATAGGACCCAAGAGAAAGACTTTTAATGTCTGTTTTTTGTCTGTTTGTCGATTTGTGTCGTGTTCTTGAAATTTTATTCTTTTATGTATAGATCCTTTAAAATGATATTGTTATTAGAACATTAAAGTAGTTCAGATTAGTAAATAAATGTGTAGTTCCAGCGGGCGACGTAGCGAGCGGTTCGCTAGTTATATGTTATATCTTTCATAGCAAGAAGACGTTTTTAATAAAATTAAACGCGGCAGAAAAGATTGCTTACTAAAGTTGTTCTTTAATTTACCCGTGTCTATATTTCTTAAAAATGTATGTTAATATATTTACAAATTATATAAAAGTAAGTTTCTGTTCTGTTCTGATCTTTAATTATTACGAGTTACGAGCGTGCCAGTTGAGCACAAATAGCTTCACCAATTAAATTTCGATTATATTTACGCCTTACAAAAAATAGGCTAGTTTCGGCGGTAGTTACGTATAGGTAATAAATGTATCAACTGACAGACGAATGACTACCAAAATAAAATAAAATGTCCAGTTGAAATAATTTCAATAAAAGCGGCCCGCTCGCGGCTTCGCCCGCTTCTCACCTATAACACTTTTATTATTCTGCATTTATTATAGATATTATCCATACATTATTTTATGAACAACTTGTTATCATAACTCAGATCTCAAATCAGAAAATAACCAAACAAGCAAACAATCTCTTGATCAACTTTATTATATTAGTATAGATGATAAATATACTTCCTATAAACACAAGTACCGTATTTTATTAATATGTTGTAGATCTTATAGGATATTAGATGTTCTATTTCTCTTGCCGTCCTTCGCTCTTAAGTAAAGCAATAGGTAGCAATTATTATGATGCAAGTTCTCGTCACGTCCCGCAAAAAGTTGAGGGTAAGTTGTTAACTTAGATATTTTAAAGCTATACGCTACTTCCAGCCCGTTTGACGGCCGCAAGCTAAGACTCGAGTCCCGCAGGGGACCCGTCCTTACCGCTGACGTCGTCAGCGGTCCTCTCAAATAACAACGTAGTGCTTGTAACTTCTTAGAGACAGAGTATACACCTGGGATCATTGTAAAAACTGATATGACAAACAGCCAAAAACAAAAAATGTACGCAAATTTGGCACCAAAATTATATTACAAGATTATTAAGTGTCATAGTCTCTTTTTCTTATTTCCCTAATACACAAGTAATATACTCAAAGCGGTGATTCATATATATTTTTTAACTGTTCTTGCACGTAGTAGGGTAAGCAGAGTACACTCGGGCTTGACCGGGTCTTTCTTAAATACACTTAAATAAACATTCGTATATTTTATATTCGTATATGTTAAGGAAAACTGCGGAAATAAATATAGAAAACACTTAAGTAGCATAGTTTCTAGAGGCCAGTTGTGGCGCATGGGCACAAGCGTGCGACTGTAAACGCGATAGGTTGTGGGTTCCATTCTCATCCGAGAAAATGAATTAATATTAAATATTTTCATTTCGTCGCTCTGGCAACGAGGCGCGGTGTTGATTAACTCATCACGCGATTCCTCGACAATTCCGCGGAAAATGGAAAACGAAAGTGTCTTAATGGGAACGATGTGTCTTAATATCAGGTTTCCAGATTCTATTTATCTACCCTGCTATGTATAGAATTGAAGAGAGCGTAAAAAAATTAAATATAACTATATTATTATAAGTCTAATAACTTTACCACACAATTTCCTTAATCATAATTTAATAAGAATAATATTAGTTATATTCTACTTCTACTTCTTCTAGTCTTATTGTGTATCTGTACACATCAACTTATCAATCTGAAGAAAAAAATAAAGCAATATCATGTTCTCGGGAAACAATCACAAAAGCAATACATGGAACAGTTTCGCTATTCTTCTTTGATGGGCACTCGTAAGAAAGAAATCAAGAGACGCGTGTAGAAACGTTAGAGGATTGATCGCCTGATGTTTATTTTGCTTCGGCAAGTCGGATTTTGCCGCTGCGATGTGGCCTGATTGATACTGAATAAATTTTATAAGTTATTTAATTTGTATATATTTTTTTTCACTGGTACAATACAGCTTATTAATAAAATATAAATCTATATTTATTAAAATCGAAGCTTTACTATTTATATTTATATTAACCTAAGTACCAAAATTAAAATATTGGATTTTTGTTACCTATATTAGAATGTTCTTATAAAGTATAGAAAGTTTACTTTTTTAGCTTCACACTGTATCCCGCTTATACCCAAAGGAAACCTTGTACTGACATAATTTTCAATGTCTCGCACTGTCGTGCGTGTGGTTGCAAGACAAAGCCACCGCGCTTTGTCTTGCTACCATAAGTAAAAAATTAAAATAATTTATTTTCCCGAGTGGAAGCCGAACGTTTACAACGTCGACCGTTTTAAATAATTTAATATTTTCAACAGACTTGTGTAAAAAAAAGATGTTCTCAATTGGGCTGTATTTTTTTCAGTAGGGTATAAGTAGTTTAATATATTTATTTTAAAAAACCCAATCTACAATTTTATTTATAGGAAACGCCATCTCTTAACAGTTAACAGCACTACATAGAAACTTGAGTGAGGATAGATAGTATTATGTAAAAATAATAACAGGTACATTTTGGTGGGGAAACGAAATAGATGACGCCCAAATGTGAGACCACACGGAATTCTCTAGCATAATGTTGAGGCAAATGTTGCGTGAGGTTTGAAGGTTCCCTCCATAAGATGTCTCTTCTATAATTTTCTGTTAAGCTTCTAGTATGGTAAAAAACAAAATAAATATAATTAAAAATATTTTACAAATTTAATTCAGAAGAAATCACGTTGCTGACATTACTAGCTGGTGTCCGTAACTTTATCCGTGGACTTTATGTCTATTATTAGTTTATTTATTTACAAAACAAACAAACACTTTGAGGTTCCATTTTCATGGAGCTTAATGGAGCATCTCTCCATAAGTTTTCTGTACTATGTTTTGTAGCGAAATTAATGTCTTAGAATTCCACTTCAAATGCTTAGGATTAACTTAATTTTATTCGACCTGGGGAACACCAGTCGTGACACTTTTGTGTTTATTTCTATTGATATCGTTAATTGTTTAACCTAGCTTTAATAGTTCAATTTATGAATGAATTCTAAATTAACTTTCATATTGACTTTCATGCTCATGCTTTCATAGTAAACTCAATCAATTAGACAATCCAGTGATATAAAACTCAATTTCAAAAATTAAACTAATAATATATTAGTATGGTATATATTTATATATAAATACATAAATCTTTATATAAATGAATATGTGTGAGTGAAGTGGCAGCTTGCCAGAAAAATGCTCTAAAACAACGAATACAGCCTCTAACGTATGTATGAAGAGTTTGGTCGCAGAATAAGGTTGTACAAAAATCAATGACAACGTTTGGCAACGTGAATCAACTTTGATCTCGACATAGCGCTGTCAGCTCGTACATTTTTACCGGTTTTTTCGTTAAAATTTTTTAACCGACGAAATGAGTTAAAGAATGAAACTACAATTATAGAATATTATTTTTGCACACGTTTTATAGTGCATCATAATATTATAATAATGCTTTTACATTAAAAGTGTACATGTCATTACATTAAAAGAAAAAATTACTGATGCTAGGTCAGGCTAAGAGTAAAATCGATATAAAATATGTCTCTTTGTGTACTTTAAAAACAGACAGCATATTTTCTTTTAACATGTTAGCACGTAATTGAAATAACAATTTTTTTGTTATTATCATTAAATATTGTTAATACTAAATAAAATTGAGAAAATAAATGTTTTTTAAGATAACTTTTTTATCGGTTTTGATGTTTGCGTACACCGCAAACCGGGCGTTCCTCGTGAAACAGCGCCACTGAAACAGTCGGTCCGAGGCGTATCCCGCAGTCTCACGCCTGTATTCCGGTGACGACTGAAACCTTAACAGAACATTAACAGTGTTTTTCTCATTATGGAATATCTACGTAACTTCTAATTATTTTAAGAAAATCTATAATCTAACAATTGGTAAGCTTATTTTATTAAATTATATTAAGTATCTATATATTTATAAAACGTAGTACGTAAGTTATATTAAAGTACTGCTACCGCATTATATGGCCGAAATATAAACACACATATAGGTGACCATGCTTAGAATTGTTGTGTTATAAGTTAGTATTTGTAATTTAAATCAGGTACTTTCATTAAAAATTGTAATATATTTACAAATTAAAATGGATCCTTTCATGTTACTCTATCAATGGACGAGTAAACTAACGCCTGTTATCAAATATATTTCCGTGCAATTGTGTTTATCTTATTTAACGCTAAAGTTAATTCCAATGTTTATTTGCCAATGTTTGGTGCATATCATATTTAAATATGAACTAAATTCTAAACAAATTAATATATTCTTTGGTATAAGTAGATATGTACATCAATGTAAGGTTTTTTTGTTAAATGAAAATATAATGGTTCATGTTTATATACAAGTCTTGTTTATGTTACCAAAAATTATAAATGTGATTATGTGGCCAATATAATTAAACAAAAAAAAATAGTTTATTATAAATAGATAATATAGAAAAAATGTCACGACGTATAACGATTGAAACTTGGATAGATGTTGTAAAATGCGCATCCGTTCTGCGCAACCTTCTCTACCTCCTCCACATACAGCACTCAAAGTCGTGGAAAATGAAATATTTCAATTTATTCCACTATTTAAGTGCATATTCACTTAGAAATATAGGTAAAGTACAATATATCAATAAGATAATTGTGAAATGAGAGCCAAGTTAAAGTCGTTTCGTCGTTTTTCGACTTCACCGATAAAAGAATAGATCTATACTGGCACTCTTTGGAGAACAGAAATAAGTGTTTTCTTAGCCTATTTCTGCTACGGTCTACAAATCAGTGTAAAATTTTACTTTACCGTTCATGATTTTTTCATAAATCATTAATATTTTTTATCAAACACAAGTTTAACTTAAATAAATGAAATATAATATACTTCACTTTAAAATACTAATGTATTTACGTTGTATCTTACGAATGAATTAGCGGCCCACTCGCGGCTTCGCTCGCATACCTTTCAAATTCTCTTATTATGCTACATTTACCAACAGATTGATTATATAATTTATACATTCAATCATGAGCAACTTGTTTTCATAATTCTGAGAAACTGCAAGCGCTTGAGACGATGTCATCGGCGGCAAGGGCGCCCCCTGCCGGACTCGAGCCTAGGCTTGCGTAAACAGAGCATTGTATTATTATATTTTTACATTTTCTCAAAAAGTATACGTCCAAATGATATACTATAAAAGCCAAGGCTTATCTTTATCAAATTATTTTGATAATGGAATAACTTTCGGTCATAAATTTCAATATCCCTGTCAATTTAAAAATTGTGAAATATCTTATACCTTGACATTTTCAATTATACTTATTTAGAAAACGTATAAAAATTTGAACGTAGCGGGACTCGAACCCGCGCCTCCTGGAAACCGACCAGGCGCTCTGACCACTGAGCCATACGTTCTCGCCAAGCTACGTCGAAATTCTTATACGCTTGTAACAACTTATTTATGTTGTTAGCATCTCTGTAGGGAGATTTTTACAAATTTCCGCTACCCAAAGATAATTACTAAGAATTATCGTTTAGCAAGAGAGAATACTATTTTCATTTCTTCGCTCTGGTGTCGAGGCAAAGCACGTCGTTGAGTTCCGCCACTCAACAAGCAATGCCTCCAGAACTTGGCGGAAAATGGGGAACAGAGTTTCCTAGGGTTCCCCGCTTACCCTGTTATGTGCGTGATTCAGCTTGAAACTATAAAAAAATTAAATAGTATCACACGGAAAAAAGTAGTATTAACATTTTTTAGGCAAGGTGCGTTGTCAGGTTTAATTGGATCAATAGTAATTAATGGGCCACGTTCTAGGTGCCAAGTCCTTTGGCAAAAAAGCCCGTGGTAAAATGAATGACAGCTAATTATAGCCCTTCTATAAAACAAGCACTGGCTATTTATATGGTCTATGAAGTAAATTTCGAGAATAAAATTCAGGTTTATTTATTAACTCTAGGAAACATTAAACGAAATTAATTAATAATTATTATTATTGTCTCAATTTCAAAACCACTACCATACCATAGTGCCTCAGTATATTTAGATACTTATAAAAAAATCATATATTCATATATATATTTAAATTGAAATTTCTTTATTTTAAATAGTTAAATGAATATGCTCTTGATCCCGTTAACTTCTTTAGAGCGACGCGATGTAACGAAAATGTTAAAGTACAAAAGTGATTTAAAGAAAATGAACACTCAATGGTTTTCTACCACTAAATTTTCTTCTTCTTACATTGATAAACTTACAGATAGCGATTACAATAACAATTTTATTATTATATAGGTACAGATATAGAATCAGAATTTTCGACTGGGTGAAGCGACTGTGATGTTTATTTTTTTATTTAAAAGTTGGTCAGCTTGTGGTCCTATTATATAATTTGGTACACTTCTGATAATGCTATTCATGAGAAACCCTAAATCATATTTATAACTCTTAAATTTGCATTAAGTATGTGCGTACTAAATTTACGATTAAGCTAACGCTTCAACAACCTTACTACAATATCAAACTACTAAGCCGTATTACTTCATATTAATAAAATTTATTTTTTGCTTTAATTTTTGTTGTCGGTCGGGTCGGGATTTTTTGTTAAAAAATATTTTATTTATATTTTTGAAAGGTACCAAAAAAGGACGAGTACGTAACGATAAAAAATACATTTTTACAACCGACGAAATATTACGTTGCCGTGTGGCTGTAAATCTGTATTTAAAGTAATTAGTAATTTAAAAAAATATAAACACACTTCTAACATTAATGAGTACAAGTTCGATGTTGTTATTTGCAGTCCAATTTTCCATCAGCCATTTTCCAATTTCATCGTCAGACCTCCAGAGCTTGATGACACCATAATATTCTAATGTCATCTAATAAGATCAGATGAGACCAGCTTTTATTACATAGTCTAAGCTCGACCAAAGAAAAGCGCGTTAAATAAATTATCAAATAGATTAACATCAACAATAAAATTCAGTCAGAAAAAATAATGAACCAAGTAGGTACAATAAATTAAATTTTATTGAATATTGAATGTATTTATTTTATTATAGCTGTTACGTTAAGACTTTATGTAAATCAATTCAATTGATTTATAGGCAAATAAATAAATTTGAGATTTTGGCACTCGTTTATATGTCAGTTCTTTTATCAGCGAAGGACAACTACCAATCCGAATCCGAATTTAGGGAGCGGCGTTGAGTTCCGTCACTCATAAAACTATTTATCGAAAATATGTATATTTTTTTTTAATTGAGCGTAATTTAGATGAAATCATTGTTTCTGTTTGTACAACGATCTAAATTGGTCCTGCATTAGAAAATTAAGAAACTAATAAATTATTGAACAAAATATTGTATATTTATATTTCCTTCCTCCTATAACAAGGCAAAACGTGACTTTGAGTTCCGCAACTTAACACGCAATGCCTCGAAACTACGGTAAAAGTTTCGAGGAAGAGTTGGGGATGGAATGTCTTAACATTTGCGGAATCTAACGTTCTAAACAAAAAAGGATAAACTATTGATAATCTAAACTGAGTTTATTGATCTAATGATTCGGGATTTCCAAAAAACATAGCTATAAAAGGTATACGTATACCTTTATATACGGTATATATATAGCTTAAAATAAAAATGCTTTACCTACATTCGATTTTTAATTATCATATGGTATTTAAAAATTTAAAGACGGAGAGTCATCCTACATCCTACATAAGGAAGGGATGATATAAAATATCTTTATATTCTAATTAAATGCCAAATGGCTTATTAACTTAAAACCTGAGTTGTCATGATATTCATTATGCGCTTGAATACCTATAAGTACCTAAATACCATCTACATTCACGCCTGCGCTAAAAACAGAGGCGTTCTACGTTTCCAATTCCATAGCCTTTTCACGAGAATTTTCAATATAGGATCAAATATGTTTTATAATAAATGAACTATCCTCCACATTTATATTAGGATTAGGTAGGTCTTGTATTCCATTCAATATAAAGACATTTGGCCACTGAGTCTTCAATGTACGCAATGTATGACGTAAACGTCACGGCTTGTCCAGGAACAGAAACGGCCAAGCATCGCGGCGCGCAGCGGTAATCGATCGCTTGCGCGCGCAACTTCGCCATCCTAGCTTCTATAGAGACCCGAGCCTTCATTCGAATATTTAATTCGACAGAAATGAAGCAAACTTGTTCTTAGTGACTGTCGATTAGGGATTGATAATTGGACGTCGTGAACGATTCGCTAGGGAGCAAGTATAAGGTCAGTACCGAAGTTGAAGACACATTTTCCTTTATATCAGTGCATCAATGGCTTGTAATTTAACATTTCCTTGTGAGCTCGTCTTTATGGTGAGGGACCTAGATCGTATGTAGGTAAGTACGTACTCAAGTAGCCTCTTATAAAAATGGAAGGTTACTACAGTGCTTGGGGATTTGAAATAAGGTTTCAATATATGAATTTCTTCTTTGTGAAAATAGATACTTTTATTTATAGAATAATTTTTTCATTTTTAGAAGCAGTCTGTAGGACGGCAATCTTTTATATTATGAATTAAGCGCCTTCCATATAAATACCTAGTTAAGTGTTAACATTTAAATTATATTTTTTTAATTATCTTGAATATAAGGTATAAACAGTATTTTTTTTCATTCACATATTATTCCATTGGACATAATTTTAAAACTGTAGCTTAACGTGATGGATTATTACTCAGATTTGGTTTTCCATAACTCAATATGGGGCGTGTCATCTACTCTCTATCTTTAAAAAAAAGCTAAAATGATCATATACATAAATCAACACACATATACACACAATAACATGAATATTTAATCTATATAAAAGTGATTGCTGCTTACTAGAATTATTACGTTTGAATTTTAATACAAATACAAGCAATACAAATATCATACAAAATCTGAGTAGGTCAATACTTCCACTTAGTTGTGCAGGTCACGTAGTAAGTGGTACCCACATAATAAACGCAACACTGAATTACATAACCTCAACCCATTTAAAAATAAGCACAACTGTTAATGAACTTTCTTTCCATTGTGTTATTTAAAAAAAAAACACAAATATCAAAGTGTTTTTAATTCCTAAAGTATTAGTATTTTGTTTTTTAAAATCTAAAATGATTAAAAACATAAAAAGATATAGAACGAAATAATAAAAGAAATACTTCTTTACAGACAAAATGTCGCCGCCTTTGCCAACTCACTTGCGGTGGCGCCGCGACGCTGAGCCAAACGGCGAGAAAAGCACTCCAGCTACCAATACTACTCTGAGCAACATGAACTCGACCGCTTCCCAAGGTTTAAGTAAGTTAACAGTTTTATATAAGGATTAACTTAATTAATTACTAGTATAAATCCAAAGAAGGCCATAAGGGTAAATGTTATGTGGATATAGAAATAGCTTTATGTTCTTAAGGCGCAAGTGGAGCGCGAAACAAAGCACTGACGTAGCATCCTTTGAGAAAATAAGGGTATTTGAGAACCTCTGGATAAATTTAGAATTTTAAATTATCTTCTTCTAGTGCTAGCTATAAACACAGAAAATATCTTAATTTCAAACTTGTAGGTCAGATATTTCCAAAGCTATGCGAAACCAAAATATCATTATTTCAACACTGATTTACTCACTGATCATCAAACTATCAAACTAGAACCAGCACTTCTCATAGAACTAGACAGTTGACATTTAGTACAGGGGTAGGGTTTTATAAAGGGAAAGCTATCAAATGAAGGGCCATCGAAGATCTAGGGTACCTAATCATTCTTACCTAATCTGATTTATAGCTCTAAAGGCTCTGCTATGCTAATCGAGTAAAAATTTGCTTTCTGCAAAAAGAAGTGAAATCCTACCAAAAACATCTTGTAGAAAACCAACTAAGTCTCGGTGAAGATGTTTGTTTCACTATAAAAAATAATTTAATCTCTACGTAAGGCTAGGCCAATTCTTAGGTTCCTTAATCAGCTTTTTTTATTAATTTAAAAATTTTATGTGACTTGAACGTTTCTTTGTACACATATGTTGAAAGAATGTTGAAATTTTATTAATTAATAAAACAAGCATTATAACAGCAAGTCGCAGTAAGGAACCTTAGAATTGAATTGGCTTTACCTATAGATTTTATTTAACTTTTTATACGGAAACAATCAGCTTCATCGCGATTTGGTTGGTTTTTACAGGATATTTTTATTGGGATTTTCATTTATTTTGATCAGAACGTATAATTAATAAATTATAAAGCATGCTATATTTATATATGATCATATTTACAAATATAAACTTGTAAAATAAACTACTTCTAGGTGGTACTACAACAAATCCTACTGGATCGTCAGAAGGGACACCGCCTATCACAACCACTCAAGAATCCATTGCAGAAAAGACGGCGGAAATTGCTCACAAAATGAACATGGAAACGTGGCAATTGGTTGCTATTCTCGTCGGTGAGTAATTTGGCTAATAAAACGTTAAACGTATCAACTGCATATTAATGCATAAACAAATTATAGAATCTCAAATATTCATTAAATTACCATTTACACATAGGTATTGGAGTTGTGGTATTGGGGGTTTGCTTCTGCTGTATCCGACGATGTTTCCGCAAGCGACGCTCTAAGGATGGCAAAAAAGGAATGAAGGGTGTCGACTTCAAGTCCGTCCAGCTTCTAGGCTCTGCATACAAGGAAAAGGTAATGTATAGATCTATATAAAACAGAGAAAGGAATATAGGTATAGAAAAAGAGCAAGGAGGACTACACGCAATATTTTAAATATTAAAATTAAATATCAGTAAAAAGTAACACATTCAAAGCATCGAATAACTACAATAACTGTTAAAGCAGAAGTTTTTGAGCATAGACAAATACTCTAATATGTAAGAAATATTATATTCATGTGAAATTTGCCGCGGGACGTGCATGTAGGTTCAGCCGGACATGGAGGAGCTCACAGAGAATGCTGAGGAACCTGACGACGGTGATTCGAAGAAGGAAGAACAGAAACTCGGAAAAGTGCAATATAAGGTATGCCAAACAGCGGGTCTTAATGCAAGGACATGGGAGCAGGTTACTGAGGATTGTTTGGAGTTATGGTGTTAAGGAATTGCCAATTATGTCATTTTCATTAAAAACACATTATAGAAAATAACTTTTTTATTTTTTATAATAATAATTTATATTTTGTACATATTTCAGTTATTCTAATATTCACCCCAAACAATCACATCATTGTAACCGACCATATTTATTTACATTATTGTGCATACTTCAGATTTCATCAATTTGTCGATTTACAGCTGGAATATGACTTTAATAGTAACAGCCTATCAGTTACTGTGATTCAAGCGGAAGAATTGCCTGCCCTTGATATGGGCGGAACATCGGATCCCTATGTCAAAGTGTATCTTTTGCCAGACAAGAAAAAGAAGTTTGAAACTAAAGTTCATCGAAAAACTTTGAATCCTGTCTTTAATGAAACATTTGTATTTAAGGCAAGTATTCTATTATAATATAATCAAGCATAATTTGAAATTAGTAAGTATATTTTATAATTAAAATACTTTTACCGAAAATATTTCATTAATATTTGTACACAGAACGTGCCATATGCAGACGCTATGAACAAAACTTTAGTTTTTGCAATCTTCGACTTCGATCGCTTCTCCAAACACGATCAAATCGGCGAAGTGAAGGTACCTCTTTGTCAGGTCGACCTCGCACAGACCATCGAAGAGTGGCGCGAGCTACAAAGCGTTGAAGGCGAAGGAGGCCAGGTGCGATCATCTAAATATTTATTTATTTGGGGTGCATGCAGTATGCACCCTGGTTTGAGACAAAAAATATTTGCATAAAATTGAAGTATAGATTTGAAGTAGGTATTTATACTCGTATTTTATTACATTGCCGTCGTTATTATTCCTCCAACCGGAAACTATTGAATACAAAAAGATTAACTTTTTTAATCTAATTAATTAGTGAAGTTTACTTTTCAGCTTCCTACAATATAGTAAGCTCCCCTTGGATCTGTTAAAAAGGAACTAGTTTTTAGTATTATTTTCTTAACTTCGACGTTACCTGTGTTTGGTATTGTTGTTTAGAATATACTGGCGTCAATTAAAGCTTAGGTATGTTGCAAAAATCATAATTGGTGAAGTACAAGGAAGTTAACAGTTACACCCAGGTCACATCAACAATCCATTTCGGTTTACACACATCTACCATGTAGGTACATGTATGGTATTCTGACATTACCCTCATAAATGCACAAAAGCATAATTTTGGTAAAGCAAGAAGGTACATACATATGTAGGTAACGCAAAACTGAGAAGACTATTTTATATATTTTTTTTATTAGCTTAGGCTACTCTGGTAAAACACACCCTCGTATTAAATTTAATTTTCTTCTCTTATTGTTTCAATAAGTACATAGAAAATGTTTTTATATACGGGTGTGGTTTACTAGCACGGCATTATTTATTTTTCTATCCTTTTAATAAAATTGCCTTTTAATACTTATGCTAAAATTAACAAATGTATTATAGAATTTAGAAATGATAAATCAGCAACGATAAATTTTATTGAGAGGGTGGATTTATTTTTAAATTTACTGCACTTTTTAATTCGAGGATCCTTGACTATTTTAAAGGTCATAAATCATATATCATAACATGAGCAAATGTAGATGTAACTTTTGACATTTTCGTAGACATGTATACATATATAATATGTCAAGGTACCTCAAAGTGGATTGAGTCGTCATTTATTTTTCTGATCAATTGATTTGAAGAGCAAAAATGTATTTACTTGGTTTTTCTCTTTTTCTACATATTTTCTCTGCTCTGCTTGGCTGTGTTTGATTGTGTCCTGAACAATCTTGCATGCCGCTTCAAAACGAAATGATCATTCACGTAAGTATTATTTTGAGACACATCAAGATGTATATTTTAAATTGTTATATAAACACGTTCCATTACAGTTATAAATACACCATAATCTTCAAGCAACAATAAAGTATATTTCGGCCTATAATTGAAAAATTAAGTAAAACTGGGTCGTCAATATTAACTAAAAAATTTAATGTGTAGGACACTATAACGGAACCTAGAGAAGATGAAAAGTATCCAAAGAACGAAATATAATCACCCGTTACCTAATATCACCCGTCATACCACATATATATATATATATTTTTCTTTTAAATTATGTTCATCCATCCAACACTTAATATTTAATTTGTATAGCGGCTGGGGAATGTTGCATGTCATTGATTTTGTGATCCGCTTGGATTGTTCCTGTGCTATCATTTTGTAGAACATGATACTTATAAAATATCTATAAAATTCTACAAAATTAATGTTCGGGAGTACCTGCTGTTTTACCTACGTTACTGCACCACTGTGTACCTACACGCGATATTGTAGATCATTTTTATCACACTGTGTTATCACATAGATATTTATGTATATGCTTATCCATATCCTCATCAAAAACAAAGTTTTCACGTAAAAAGAATAAGAGAAATTGTTAACTCTTATAAACCATGGTTATGTAAAATCAACTCTCTATCTATCAATCACTCAATGTTATGGTTTTGCCTTGCAATATTGAACCTCTATGCTAAGAAAAATAATCATAATAACTTGACATTACCATAATATGTTACAGATCACCTGACCGACGATTGAGGAGTTGTGATATGTTACTGTCTTAGAAAACTATAACTCAATATTTGAGTTTGACGAAAGGTTGCCTATATAAATAGCAATCCAAAATAAATTAACTTCTCTTTTCTATAATTTTTTTTAGTGAATTAGGTTCCCTTGGTAGAATTCAAAATAAAAAATATTAGCCTAGCGTACAGGGTTGTTTTACAATTGTATTAGCTACACGTAGTGGTAGGTAAGTTGCACAAGATACCTATGTTTCGATATTTTAACTTTAAACTCAATTTAACTCTAATTCTACAAACGACTCACAAAACAGCATAACTTGACTCAACAATATATTTTTATTGAATAAGCTTAGCACGTCATCGCAGTGAAATACCACTCATAGTCTACCCCATATCATAGTGCGATGTATCCTCGGAATGTATGTATGTATTCTAATGCATCTTTTCACAATCCAATAAAGAAATGTGCTTGCCTCAACTTGAATACTAAACTGTTATAACTATATTTCAAAGAATAACTGCATCCATTTCTTTTTTGGATTCATCTTGTTCTAGTATCTTTATGTTATTGGTATGTATATGTGAATTATCTAAATGTTTTACATTAGATAATTGCGATCTGTTTCTAAAATGGTTATCTTAGCTATCTTAGGCGGATACTAGGAAATGTCGAAATAACAAGAGCAGGGGCTTCATTTATATATATATATACGTCTAAGCTAATAGGTCCATAACGTAAACAAGGTGAGCTAAACGCTTTGGTGATCTGAGCTGGGTGTTACAAAATATAAATTGGCATCATTTCGGCAACAGATCGTAATGGTTTACTTCAATATTATACGAATACTAATGCTTATTAACAGTAGGTTTGATGTGATTATTGTTTTTTGTTGTCCCTTGTCCCTATAGAGTTGAAATGTTTGTACGGTGTTTGATGTTTTAGATGACATGACATCTACATATGTGCTAACACGTTATATATAACGCAATGAAAATGGTTGTACAGTGACCTGTATAGTTGCAAACCGTTATGTTTGAAGCTACTTATACCTACATATATATTGAGTGTCTGTGCTATGGCATCCGGAGCACATTGTGATAGAGTTCATCAGTTCAACAAACAAATAATAAATAAACAATTGAACTTTCAACAAATATTCTTTATTCATTTTTTGTTTGTTTTTTTTTAATGTAACTGATTAACTTTATCTAACGACAAAATACATATAAATGCTTCTAGGTACCACACGAAGCTATTTTTTTTATTTTTGTTTAACAAGTTGTTACCCTTGTCCGCCCTAAGCCGCGTTATTTATAAGCCCGCATATTATTTATATAATTTATGAATAGCTTATCAAACCTGTCTCAGAGACTATTTTTTCCTACACACGTAATCCTATATTATCTTCCATATTAACTACTACCTAACTCCTAAATGGACACAAAATACCTACATCTGTTACAGTGACCATAATGAACTTGGATCAATAAATACGTTCTTATTTAAATAAAAACAGCATATATCCACATTACAGATGTTACTTTACCTTCTTCGAAACGGATAGTGATTTTTTAAAATTAATATGTCAAAACATTATAAATATTATTTTACGAGATATTGTATATTAAATTTTGCAGGACAACAAGTTGGGAGATATTTGTTTCTCTTTGCGTTACGTACCAACCGCTGGAAAATTAACTGTCGTTATTTTGGAGGCTAAAAATCTAAAGAAAATGGATGTCGGTGGACTGTCAGGTACGTATTCGGATTATTTAAAGCAGCTGACTTTTCAAATGTTCTTGGATAAAAATATTCTAACACATTATTTACTTTCAGGTATTTTTAGGGTAAAAATATATATGTGTTGTTTCTGTCTTACATAATATGCTATTACGCTCGCTATACAAATATATATGCATGAATAATATAGTTTTTATCTATATCTAATATTCATATTTAGGTTTAAATGTAACTGTAACTATATATATTATTTTCTATATCTACCTACATATCATATAGTTTAGGTAATAGACAGTTGTACAGATATTGAATATAGTTTGATCATACACCTTATATCATAATGACTTACAAAACTAGAATATAATATATCTACATATAAAATGTAAAAATATAAACAACGTTTTAAGTATATCAGCAATAAATATTTACTTATATGCACTTAGTTATATAATGCTATCAAAACTATAACCTATTTTTCCATAAACTCTATAGTTAGTGACGTCGTTATTTTGCTTGCACATACATACATTTTGTAGCTGGGCTCTATAAAATTATATATAAAAAGCATAGCTTCAACACAACACTAGCAAATCGATCTCTGTTCCATTATTTAATTTTCGTTCCGAAGTAATATTCTAAATATTGGACACAAATTAATATAGCAATTCTCATTTTTTCATATCCTGACCCTTCTGCTGCGCGGCCACAGATCCGTACGTAAAGATAGCACTCATGCAAAATGGCAAACGTCTCAAGAAGAAGAAAACGAGCATCAAGAAATGCACACTGAATCCATATTACAACGAGTCATTTACTTTTGAAGTACCATTCGAACAAATACAGGTGCGAGCCGAGATTGCGTCAAAATTCAATGTTGTGGCGCATTGTGTGGGCACATAGAGAATGAACTAAATCAATTGTCTATATAAATATATAAAAAAAATGAAAAAAATACTTGCAAATATTATCTAAATATGGTGAAAATTGGTTTTCTTCAACCAAATGTGACCTAGCAATGTAAAATCGATGTTGTGTTCTAATTGTTGTGAACATTGATATACACCACTTACACCCGAACCTACCTTATGAATATTCCTTAAACACTACATCGTCTTACTTTTATGTTATCTTCTAAACTTGTTCTCCACCCTATCTTTTCAAAATATCTATTCCGTTCCCTACTTGGCATCCTATCGTTATATTTTTTAAAGCAAATAAGTTTAGATATGATTTATCGTATTGGGCGACCTTTCCTCAGAATACAATATTCCGACTGAAGGTCTTCAATAATGTGATCTATCTAAATATGTTGCTTTGATAATATAATCACCCAATATTACTCCGTATGAACAGTGGTGTTATAATTGAATCTCCCCTCGTAACTGCATTCCAATTTGGTGACTTCAAACTGTAATTACCCTTACATATGGTTTTCAGGAATCCAGTCTCTTGTTCTTCTTGTGGATCTTTTATTTCTATTTTTCATATATATCATAATTCACCCTAACCTTTGACCTCTAAACACACACAAACGTAACACAGATATCATTTCTTATTGAACTGCAGGTAAGTAAATGATTGTTTATGTCATTGTGACACCTTCATAATAAACATGTATCTATTTGTCCTACCCAACATAACATGTTCAATAAATACAGTATTGAGACACAAACGAGATAAGTTATCTCGCTGTTGGTAGATATGTTCCAGATAGAATAAATACGCGGTATGCTCAGAGGTGTTGCAATTATTTAAACAACTCTACATTTTCAATATAACATTCATTTTTATCAAGGTAAAGCGTAAATCATTGTAGATTAGCGGAGCGCCTCATGTCGTAGATAGAATTGAATTAATGCAAATTTAACCTTTTTTTTAATACAAAATGCACAACAGAAGGTGAATCTAGTGGTAACGGTGGTGGACTACGACCGCATCGGTACATCGGAGCCCATTGGTAAAGTAGTACTCGGGTACAACGCGTCGGGCACCGAACTGCGTCACTGGTCAGACATGCTGGCGAGTCCGCGACGCCCTATCGCCCAATGGCACACTTTAAAAGATCCCGAGGATGGAGAGAAGAAAGATTAAGCGTGAGGAAGAAGGTACAGCCATTGTACCATTGCAATATGTTAGTTATTAATCAAAAATCCATGAATGTTTTAAAATTATATTTTATTACAGAAACATCAAAGAAAAGAAGACTCAAAAACGAAGAAAAAACGCCTTATTCAATATCTCATTGAAAACAAAATTCGCTTATTATAACAAAAATAAAGCAATATCATAACGACATAAGGTGTACAATAGCTTGTTTGGTAATATTGATTCCATACCAAAAAAATAGATATCACACCAAAAAAATAGACATCATCAGTTTGGTAATATTGATTCCATACCAAAAAAATAGATAGCCCGACAAACACTTTATGAAAATTGTGAACACATGCACGAGACAAACTCGCGTATATACAGTTGCGTGTATAATATTCAATATGCGGAGTTCGATGTCACATTGTGTCATATATACAAACTGGCGCAGTAAATGACACTTAGCGTCGCACTCTACTGTACTTTAATCCTGTGATCAGGCTCGAGGGGAAGGGATGCGGCGCGAGCGGGACAGTCCCTATGACGGTATCCAAAATAAGTATTCTGCGCAGGTGTCCGTGCACACCTCTGAAAATTCATGAAGTTTATGTCGGTCTATATGTTACTTTAAATAATATATTATTAATATATAAAAATTTATTTATAATGTAGTTCTCACCACATATCCATTTTCGTTTCAATTAACAAAATTATTTCAGGAGTTTACTTTTGTAAAAAAATATTTTGTAGTTTAGATTTCAAAACAAGCACTTATCTTAATTATATTGAACTCCAATTATTTTTATATCAAACTATGTAAATAATTTGAATCCTGTTAAATTTATTACATTCTATTTTAATACCAATTAAGTGTTATAGTGTCGGTACATTTTAAGTAATTTAATCAAGAATATCCTCTGAAGAAGGGTTTCATAATTTGATGTAGATACAGATTAATATTATATACCTTTTGTTTCGTATTAACTATTATTGATCTGCCTTCTTTAGAGGAATAATTGGCCTATTGAGGTAAACTGTAACTTCAATATTTACCACATACATTGCTTTACTTCATGACATAATAAAATCTCAATATTAGCTAAGTTAAGGAACTAACCAACTATAAAGTAAGATATTCCCATAGGACATTTTTTATTATTTTTTTTTTCAAATTCTTACCTATAGAAAAATCAAATAAAACTCACTACAATAAAAAAAAGTGCAAATGTTGGTTGCAAGCCATCATTAAAGTTCGAATGATCATTATTATTGAATAGTCTTTATACATATATTTACTTAGACCCAAAAAAATATAAATTTACATAAGCAAAAAGATTAAACTATTATAGTTCAGTGAACTTTTGTCATCAAAAAGCTCCTACCACTACCTACTACTTAGCTACTTACTATTTAGCTAACAAAGACTTGTTTCGTCTGTTTAAATGTTTATCTTAGAGTAGGCAAAAACTTTATATATAATGAAAAATAATTATTGTAATATACACGATAGTAATAATAAAAATATATAACACAGTATTCATAGAGTTTGTATATCTTGTTGCTATTTATGATTGCTCCATCTTTTTAAACAAAATCTTTTCTATAGAAATTTATAGCCCAACTTTGTTTATAGTAAATGTTATCTATAAATTTCCTTTATATATTTAAATAAATTTGAAATATGTGGAGTTGACGTGTGACGTTAAAAGCCTGCTAGCTATTGCCGGTTTGATTCCAACTCATACTTATTTATATGTAAAACAAAGTTAGTAAGTAGGATGTATTCAAGTCCTATAATTTTGGTGTGAGAATATTATTCTTCTATACCTACTTAGCTAATGCTTTACTGTTGTTGATCTCAAATGTGTATGTTATTATGTATATAATGTAATCACATGTTAAAATTCACAATTGCATATAGGAATAGTAGAAGTTGTGGAGACGGGCTTCAAGTATAAAAATTGCACCAACACAAAAGAGTAGACCTGGTTGACTGGTTAATCCTGTATTTACTATACTAATAAACATAGCTATGTTAATGTATTTATAGTTTGTACTTATACAAAATAGCGACATATTCATGGTAAAAATTTCATCACCATATATATGATAGACAAATATGCTACAATAGATCCTTAAAAACCTTTTAAACTGCAAGTTACTTGGGTTTTGCTATACTTGCTTATAATCTAAGCATCAAAATTAATGACAATATAGAAGCTATTTATGTGAATAAAGTATTTTTAGTGGAATCAGCAATATTAAAGGAATGTACTGTAATTGTAAAAATATTGCAATGTCTCATTTAAAAAAAAAGTGTATTGGGAGATAGAATATTAATATACGAGATACAAAAAAATAACATACATTATTCTTATAACATAATATATAAAGATATGAAAATTGTCATACTTCTAAATAACCACTGTTATTAGAAGTTCTATTTTGTTTGATTATATGATATCTTTTTGTCTTGAAGCTCTTGAAGCAGGGAAATATGAAATGAATTCATACAGCCACTTTCATATGTAAAATATCATAATTTCATCAACAATTTAAATATCATATCACTTTGCGGTTAAATAAAACAAATTCCTTATAACATTGTTACAATTTATTTATAAAATAGATGTCTTTTAGTAAAATGTTATTATTTAATCTAGTCTAAAACAATAATGTATTATGTGAATCATAAAAGTATCTATAATACAAAATTACATAGATGTCTATAGTTTTATTTTACACTAACATTTTGTGTTGAGTTTTAACTTGAAATAATTGCTTATGTGATCTTGTGACGGCTATAATTATAGAACTGTATTTAGCCCTTCATTATCTTTTTAATATTGATTCATAAAATTTTAGTAATGAACATTGATCATAAGTAGTTTACATGACAAGTTAAATTCTTTCCACAGACTTCAGTTTCAGTTAGGAGTAAGATGAGTGATCCAATGAAAGATGAATGTATAAATGATAAATATAATTTAAACAAATAATTCAGCTTAAAGCATTGCGTTTTTAATTGAAGAATTATCATTTAGTTTTCAATATTACTAGTTTTCGTTAAATGTTTAACATAAGTACATACCATTTGTATTGATTTTAACTATCATCATAGTATCTTCGTTTCATAGCTCTGTACTTCTTCAACTTATAAAGTGCTTCAATTTCTTTGACCACAAATTGACCATGTTTTAACATTACTTCTATCTTATTAGGGTCTGTTTCCTCACTATTCCTCACAAACACTTTATGTAAGCGCTTTCTAAATATGTCATAACCTTGAGGCCAATCTTTCCCAAAAACAGCAACTAAAATATAAAACATATTTTAATATGAGTTGATTAATTATCTGATTGGACAATAGAAAATATTAAAACATTATACAGTTTTACATAGAATGCTATATTTTATTATTAAATTTGGCCTATTAGTATCAGCAAACAAATTAAAGGTTACCGTTTTATATAAATTAAGAACAGCTTTTCTTTGAGGTTGTGACATTTTCTTTCACGATCAATAACAAAAGATCAAAGTCTAAGTTTGAAATACATAATACGGTTTAACAAAAATATGGTAGTTTATATACTATTAATTTATTTCAGTTCATTGCAAATAACATTATACTCTAAAGAGTTTGTTGACAAAATCCAAATTGATTAATAAAGTGACAAATCAGATAAGTCACTATTTACTGTTTACTGTTTTTTTGACACACGAAAGTAAGTGGCGTGGCACTACAACAGCTGAGCGATCTGTCATATAACATATTCATATTACCTAATTACTTAAAATAATAATATCGATTATATTTATTTCTCACTCACTTCAATTAGAGTTTTATTTCAGATTAGATATCTACATTTTGTTAAATAGAATCATATATTTATTATAAATTAGCCAAATATCTTGGCCCCTGTTCGTATAGACCAGTGATTCTCAACCACTGAGCCGCGGCACTTTTGTGTGCCGCCAAATTTCAAAATTGTATCGCCAAATTTTGCAAATATATTAAAATTTTTGCCATAAACTATATATGCAGTGTGTTGTAGTAAGTAAATAATTTTTATCTTTTTCTTTGTGTGTCACCAAATATTGAAATCGTTAAATATGTGCCGCAACAAAAAAAGTTTTGAAAATCACTGGTATAGACCAAAGTGATATACCTCTAAACATGTACGTCCCTAGACATTATATTATATCTAATATACATCAAACAGACCCAAGTCCTGCAGCTCCATGTGCGTCCAAGCTACACTCAACGAATTTCAATCTGTCTCCAAATGTATTGATTCCAGCATAAAATATGTTTACAATTAATGATTTTTCTAAGAATTGGAATAGCTGATAGTACTCCTATGATAATTTTTATAGGTCAATCAATCAATGAAATGTGTAGATATATAATATATAAATAAAAAATGTAGTACAGGCAGTCATAGACTGACGTCATTTTAATTTACGTCAATGTTTTGAAAGAATTCCTGAAGCATACGAGAATTGTTTTGTTTCCGGCATAGGCGAATTCATTCATGTCATCATGTCATCACATGAGAATTTGAAAATGAAGCTCAAAAACAACTAACAATTTCATAAGTTCATAATTAAACACTTGCATTTTATAATAATGTATATATTTTGTTATAAATACAGGTTTTGTTTATTTTATGTCCTTGTTGAACTTAATTCGAAAATTTTATCTCTAATTACGTATTTCAAGAAATTAACATACCGTTAATGCGAGGTATGTCTGTAAATCATGAAAAAAAAATCAAACTGCTTCAATTTAAATTTCCCGGGTATAATCCTGTATAAAAAAGAATTGCCAACATGGTTAAATTTGACGGTTTTCAACTATTTTAGAAATTAGTAAGCAATTTTTATAGTTACAAGAAAAACTGAGTTCTAATTTTATGATGGCAACACTGGAAGTGATAGTTAGCGGTGGCTCGTATCATGTCACTACACTTTACATATAGTACGGTCAACAAGTTGTGGCCACCCTGAAGTTAGGTTTTCTGTACTTATGCGCACTTTTTTAAATATTATATTTGTAAGAATATTATTTTTATTCATTAAGTACAGGTAATGGTTATTGACGATTTGCTGCGACTTCGCCCACTTGTAGGTATTTTACGATTATTTATTTTCTCATCTGACTTTACTTTCGTGATCTAATAATATTACAGTTTTAAAAATAGTATTCATACATTGATAGCTAAAGTTACAAACCAATTTAATAAAACACTTAAGTATTTTGTAATAATATTGTCGCATGCATTTCTTTATATTGAAGTAACTTTTTTATTTATGAACCGATTTGTATAAAACCAACATAATGTTAAGGGAAGAAGATTTAAAGGGAAGGTGATCTACCACGTACATCCAACGATGCGTTACAGTTTCATTGTATATATATATATATATATATTTATATATAAAACAATGAAAGATACATAATTTAAATAATTGTTGAGTATGTGTAAACCCACCCTTAGTATATCGTATCATAGCAACAGATCGTCCTTGTTATAAAACTAAAAGAATATCTGTTCAATATTCCATTAGTACTAAAAATTTAGAATTCCGTAAAATGGCTGACGAAGAACTAGCAGGAGAGAATGCTGAAGGTAAATGTACGATTTTTTAATCGGCTGCACGCTGTATCCTGCACAGCACAGAATCTATTGTTAAGACATTCCGTTGCCCAATTTTTTCCGCCATATTCAGTAGACATTGCGTGTTGAGTAGCAGAGCTCAACACCGCGCTTTGCATCGCACATCAGAGCGAAAAAATGAAAATATAAATTTAAATATTTAATTTCTTCGAGTGGAGATCGAACTCACAACCAGTCGTGGTTACAGTCACACAATTGTGCCCCTTCGCCAGGACTGGCCTGGGATACCCATATTTTTTACCATACGCATATATTTTTGGAATAATTTTTAATGTGCGACATCTTTTAATATGTATCAAATAAATTCAAACATTAGCTTACCGAGAAGTCCTGCTATTGGTAGGTACTACTGTAAGTTTCCTTTCCATTATATATACTTACACGTAGAGAGACTTTGCCGGTGCTATGTATTATTAAATAGTAATACCTAATACTAATACCTACTAATGTAAAACATAGCAATATTCCATAGTCCTCGCATTTGATAGATTTAGTATTAAACTAGCGGACTTTACTATTAGACTTTTGAACTATACGAATATTTATTTAATATATTTATGAAATAACCTACTTTCAATTTTGAATAGTAATAGTCAGAAAATAAAACCCTAAATAATTGAAATGAGCCGAAAAACAAATAATAAATAGACATAGGTACGTAAGAGAAATAAAATTCTTAACATTAGAAAAAATGAAAATGAAAATTAAAATAAAAATACCTGAGAAATTGAAATGAACATCAAAATAATTAAAAGTAGCTCGTTTGCCTTTACTTTTTCTTAAAAAAAGTAAAAAAAAAGCTAAAGGAAATTTAAATATTACAAACAATTCTTAAGGATTAAAAAAACAAAAAATATTTAGTAAATGTAATCAATGGAAGTTATTAATATTATTATCAATATTATCAAATTAAAATAAATATATAAATTATCAAAATAACAAAAATAATAAATTCAAAATGAAATCAGTTTCACGCTAACCCACTAACCCACTCGGCCGGGTAGGCAGAGGGAACCTAGTGTTAAGACCCTCCGTTCCGCACTTTCTGCTGAATTCTGGAAGCATTGCATGTTGAGTAGCGGTAATTAACGCCGCGTTTTGCCTCTACATCATAGCGAGGAAATGAAAATATAAATTTTAAATAAATATTTAATTTCAGTCGCGCTTACAATCACACTTTGTGTCCCTGCGCCACGGCTGGCCTCAAAATTAAAAGTAACACGAAATATAATACTGATAATACACATAATATCAGAATAAAACGAAAAAAAATAAGCGAAGAGAAGCAAACAAAAATTTTAGTTAATAACAAACTTTTGTGTGAAGTTTGTTATTAATAAAAAATTTTGTTTGATATAAAAGATCAAGAATGTATGAAAATCTGACATCACCGTCAAGTTAAAAATAAATTTAAATTATATATGTTAAAAGGCCAATCGTGGCGCAGTGGCACCAAGTGTGACTGTAAAATCAACTGGTGGTGGATTCGATCCCCACTCGAGGAGATGAAATATTTACTTAAAATTTATATTTCCACTTCTTTACTCTGGTTTCGAGGCAAAGCGCGGCGTTGAATTCCAAGCAACATGCAATGCCTCGAAAATTCGGCAGAAAGTGGGGAACTGAGTGTCTTAACACTAGGTTCCCTCTGCCTCTGCCTTATAAGATTAACAGTCGGGGCCTTTAAGTAATTCTGCTATCAATAAAATCTTTACCAGGAAACCCACATAATTTAATGAGGTCCCGACTGTAAATCCTAATAAACTATTGGGCTTGTTTATTTTCTTTTTAGTTTTCTGCAGTCGGTTTTTATTTTTGCAAATATTTTTTTATTTTGTTTTACTGATAAATTTACTGGAATCAATAATCCATATATATTGTTCAAATATTTATAGAAATCAACGAGAAAGAAGTTATATATGAAGAAGAGGAAGAAGAAGAAGAAGTTGAAGCAGAATCAGTCCTAACAGAGTACGACTCAGACGACTTTTTTTCTGGGGCTGTAAACTCCTTGGATTCTTCTATACCACTATACTTGCTAGAATTTGAGTATCCTTTATGATTTCAATATCTAAAATATATGTATAACTAGCAGCATTCGAGCAGCTACGGTCGCTTGAAATATACGAATGTCTATGAGCTGAAGCGAAGCTATTACTGGTCAAAAATGTGTTTCGTTGCAATGCTACTCCTCCTAGACCGTTAAATCTACAGCTCTGAAATACGTATAAATAAATTTGCAGGTGCGTTGTGGACGATACGGTGATACCAACGAAGTAGTTTATGTATAAGCTAGTAATGATTTTTTCTATGATATATGTATAATTTTTTTCTTTTCGGATTTTTTTCTTTATTAATATTGTAAGAAGTAAGTTCGTCTTAAATTTCCGTAACTGTAGGTCTACGGGAACACTATAGGTTTTGATTATGCGGTGAATTTCATATAAAATGAAGCAATAACGATAGCGACATAAATGCTCATATCTTTTGACTGCGTCGTATTATAAGCTTAATTTCTGTGGTCTAAGGAATTGTAAACCTGAATATCTGATATTAATTTCAGTTTGATCATTGAAAATGATCTTGACAGACAGGCAAACGGACAATAAAGTGATCTAGGGTAATAAGGGTCCTGTTTTTTTTTCCTTTTGAGGTACAGAGATTAATTATTTTAATATGGTTATCTATACTGTTATGTTTTGAATAAATGGTAATTTAACTGTTTTGGAAATTGATTTCATTTTGCATTTTTCAAGTTATTTAACATATAAAAGTAAATCGTAACTGCGCGCACACTGCAAACGTAATTTTCAAAATTCGCAAAAATTACGGGTTGAAACATAGATTATATAATGCTCCACAAAATTTCTCAATTTGATTGCAAGCACTAGACGTCCAAAACTCGATCTATTTTATAACCAAACAACACCACTTCTTAAGTAGCGATTTTGTCGAACAACATACTGAAATTGATATAACTTTTTCTGCTCCAAAACCCCCTCTCTCTCATCTTTCAGTGTCAGTCCCATAATAATCGGATCAACTCAACGTTACGCCTTGCCTTGTAATCAAAACGAGTAATACAAATATTTATAAATTTCAGTTCATTTTCCCGAGTATCTTTATTATGAGCACATCACATCATCATACCAAATTATGAACACATCATTTGTGTGATGATTTATATCTTAAAAATTGATGCTAGACAATGAGAATCTGCACCTGTCTCTGATTGACTGTTCGATTTTCTTTTAATGATGTTTATTTCATATACTCTCCTAAGTTAGGGACAAAATATTTATTAAGCGTAACTTTGAATGTATGTACCTGGAACGATTAATGGAGAATATGTGGAACGTCAACTGACCATTAAGTAATATTGACAATAGGTACGATAAAATTCACTGTATACGATACAATTTACATTTTTGGATAAACACGCGCCTTTTAACTTTTATTTTGTGTTCGGGGTTATAACCCCTAAATTTAAATCAAGTTTCAGAATATTTTTTTTCTAAAATAACGATGTAAATTTTGTGTAGCTTTAACTGCAACTTATTCCACGCAAAAATACCTCAGATGAAACTTTTTTATATACTAGGATATAGAAAATTTGACCAACATTGCGATATACTTTTGCTTAATATATTTCATATATTAAGCGAAAGTATACTTCCCGTGGTTTTCCCATAAAATTAACCGGATTGCACGCGATTCTAGTACCTACTTATATGAAGTGTCATACTATTAAATAGAATTAAATTAGACACATCATTAAAATCCTATACGCAAAGACATTCTTATGGCTACAATTGTCAAAAATACTTCAACCTATGTGCATGCGACGACGCTGTGGTATGTTGGGCAGCTGGCAGCATTATCGCGTTTATGGATGTCAACACCAAGCAAATATGGTTTCGTAGATCTACTACGGGCGGATCTGTGGGTGCTGTTACGGTAATTATATTGACGTTATATACACACAAGAATTCTTTTAAAACAGTGCACTTTGGAAACTCACTCTCATCTATTTATTTACCATTTCTTTTAATTTATTGTTTCAGTCACATAGAAAAGATCCAAACTATCGTATAGTTATAGCAGAAGGCAGAGAAGGTTCACGTGATCCTATAATACTCCTCTACACATGGCCTCAAATGGAAATAGATGCCGTTCTCCGTGATGGGACTACTAACGCTTATTCAGTTCTAGATTTTAGGTAATATTGTGTGTTGTATGTATACTATACCACTTCAATATCAATCGCTATCTTTACGGTACAGATCGGCTAAACGAATACATTAAAATGTATACATTATAAGTCTATACTTATAATGTATTAACTTTTTAAAGTATTCGTCAGTTACATCTATATATAACCGACAATTTCGCTTATATAGCATAAGTAACATGCTAACCAAAACTAGGCTTTGAAACTAATTAATAACTTTATTTACTTTTTACAGTCCAGATGGAGAGCTTTTAGCGTCGGTAGGAAAAGAGCCGGATTACAATTTAACTATTTGGAATTGGAAACGGCATAAAATTTTGTTACGCACGAGTGCGTTTTCGTTCGATGTGAATACTGTTATGTTTTCTCCTTATTGTCCAGGACAACTAACTACAGCCGGTGAGCTTGATACTTTAATATACACAGTACATAAATATCTCTACATATTTATTTAAAATTTATTATGATAAAGTATTATGATAGAATTAGAAATTTTTAACATTATTTTATATCTCAAATTCCAAAATCATCTTATAAGTAGGTACAAAACCCATGAAGGTTTTGATTTTATTTAAGCTTGATTAAAAAGATGTCTATACTAAAATTAAAACACAGGTGCCGCACATATAAAATGTTGGAAAATGGCAAACACGTTCACTGGACTGAAATTGAAAGGGGAATTAGGCAGATTTGGAAAAACTGAAATTTGTGATGTGCTCGGAGTATATCCTATGCCCGATGAAAAAGTAATTTAACTAAGTTTTATCTCATATTAACGAGTACACATTGCTTTTAGCTTTACGCTGTATCCTGCATATAGCAGGGAAGCCAGAAGGAATTTTATGTTTAGATACTACGTCCCCAATTGTCAACGCATAACGCATTTGATTTAATGTAACGTATTAGTTTTTTTTCTACCTAAAGAATGAAAAAAAAGAATGAATTATATAGTCTATTCTCTATTATATTTTTATTTTCTCTCTATTCTTCTTTGTTTTGAGAAAGAAAAGGCAAAGATGTTTAGGAACATGGAATAATAAAATACAATCTACTCTGCTGCCAGTCTGCTCAAACAAATTATAATCTTTTAATTATTTTTTTTAATTAAAATGCGTTTAGGTGCTATCCGGGTGTGAATGGGGCAATGTTCTGGTTTGGGAAGCTGGTCTTGTCAAGTTAGAAGTAACGCAACGCGGAAGAAAAAATTGCCACAAAGCACCTATAGTATGTATTCATTTATAAAATAACATGCTTCAGCGTAAGATTATATTTGCAAAATTAATTATATATATTTTGATTTTCCCATTATTAGTTTGATTTTATTACATTTTTAAAAAGTGATAAATATGTATAAGTTTTTTTTTTAGTTTCATTTTGTGTACTGCACATAGCAGGGTAGGCAGAAAGTCCTGGGAGCACAGTACAAAAACACTCAGTTTCCTATCAAGACACTTCCGTTGCCGACTTTCCGCCTAATTCTAGAGGCAATGAGTGTTGAGTGGTGGAACACTGATGGTGATGGTGGTGGTGGTGGCTTTAGATTTGCTTCGTTACCGAGCGACGAATTTAATTAATAAATATTACATTCTCACGATTTGGAACCTAACCAAAAACCGTCGCGTTTACACTGTAACTGTACATGACTGTAAAGCGTGCGTTGTCCGTTGCAAAGGATTGCCACAACAACATTTTTCGAAATTCATTTAAAAACTTGCGATATTTTTGTTCAACAATAATAAAGTAGTATTTTTCATTTCAATAAGGCCATATTTTAAGCAACTATAACGCATAGTACCTACTCATATATTACAGATACAATTCATGTTAAGTTCAGCTTGCGACGAAGTTACTACTATAAGTCGCGACGGCTACATACGCGCCTGGTACTGGGATACTGTAGAGCAAGCGGATCCACCTGAAGACGATCCATTCATTGAATTAAATCCTGTAGCCGAAACGTATGTAAGTCAATGTATATTATGGCTTTTCCAATCTCTCAAACGATCATAAAACATTTAATGATACAATAAATAACAAAAAGTCGGTAAAGTGCGAGTAGTACACAAGCACGACTTACTTCTAAAACTTATTTTTGCATTGCATATATACTTCATGGTATATTAATTCTACTACGTTATACTTTATTGTTAAAACGTAATTATGAAAATATTATTATCTACAAATTATATTTTTTCATTATTTTGGTTTTTCTATTTGACCGCCTAGTCAGTGATTTCGAAAACGTAATGTTTATATTGTATGCGTAATTAATTCTTCTTACTTATTAAAATTTTCACCATTTTGATTGAAGAACATGCACATTACTACTATAATTACTAATATGTGTATGAGCTGCTCAGAGCAGTATCGCCTTTACGGACATTGCGATAATAATAATAATTAATAAATATATTTTAACTTAAGTTAGATTTGCTGTAACCTTTCAAAAATCTCACTATTGATACAAAATATGTATTAAAATTTATACTACAGGTACCAAACTGCCAAATTATGTGTTTGAAACATCAAAAGGACATGTATTGGTATGCACAAGTAAGTAAAAGATCTAGTAATCTTTATATATGCTTTTGTCTTCACACACCCGTATAGCAGGGTGAATAAGGGCCTTATTATAAGCAATGAAAACGTTATATAATTAGTCTAAACGGGTGGGGAAACCGAGTGTCTTTACACCAGGTTCCCTCTCCCTACCCTGCTGTGTGTGGGATACAGTGTGAAGCTGATATATTTGTTGATTATTAAAAAAAATTACAAACTTATTTAGGTCTGTTTTTACTTTCTTGATTTTTCAGGATGGAAATGGCGGTATTTGGACTGTCGAATTAGAAATAGATAAATTGGAATGTAATCATCGTAAAGTGATGACTTGCCATGCTAGTGGAGTGGTGTCCATGGTTGCACTTCGCACATATCCAATATTGATAACAGCGGGTCAAGATGGAGTTCTTCTAGCGTATAACACCATAACTCACAATTTAGTAGCGAAATACCAATTTCAAACCGCTATTACTTGTATGTTGTACCCACCTATCGATGTAAGTTGAATGTTCAACTTACAAATGTACAAATTATAAGATTTTAGTATGGTAGTTTTTTTTTTTAAATCTTTACAAATTAAAATATAGTAAGACCTGATTGAGTTATATAAAAAAAAATATTTTTTGTGTTTTAAGGGTCAAAATTATGGTAGGTGCCTAAATATTTTTACCAATTCTACTGGTATTATAAAAGTTAAACAATAAAACAGTAGTCAGTATATCTATGCTTATTAGCAAAAATCAATAAAAAAAAATATTAAAAATATAATCTCTCATGAAAAACAGGTTGACGTTACGTCTTGTATAATATTAGTTGGATTTTCCGATGGTATTATGAGAACTTTGCTGGTCCATCCAGAAAGGCTACAAAGCAGAACCTCTTTGGTGGAAATTCGCGTCGATTCTGATCTCACCATACACAGTGAAGATTCCGCTAATGCTGATGTTATTGATTTAGTATCGGTAAGTAATCATTATAGATTTAAAATTATCGTTTGGGAAACAATACTGAATTTTATTGGCCTTTTTTCATATTTCTTCGCTGTAAGTATAATTTAATTTTAAACAAGTGTTTTAAACATTTTTATAGCATAATTATTATTGTACATTGCGTTCATATTCAATAGTATCATTGTTTTAGTTTAATAAGGCAGTGTTATACAAATTTTCCTAGACTCTGAATTAGACAATATTGGAGAACGCAGCTAATTACTTGTACAATCTCTACAGTTAGCTTACTCTTAAAAACGTTGGAGAAAAAAACAAGACGATTTTTTTATGATATATAGAATATATTAAGGCTCTTGATAATTTTTTTTTGAACATATACTTTTTTGATTTAAAATATCTTCCTATAAGAAAATTGCTTGTACGATATTTGTGCGCATACGTTGAATTTATTATGTATTTTAATTTACATAAAACAAAAAAATATTTATTACTTTAAATATTTATCATATATATAAAGCAATGCTTTTTGCACCTTTCTGTATTCTTGCATGAAATAAATCCTTTGAGCTTTTATGGTTGCCTGTAAGAAATTGCTTTTAGTGATAAGGCCGCCATTGCACATTTGTGTATCTTTTACTTACTATTATGAACTGTATGTTTTATTATTATTTGTGCAATAAAGTATTATTCTATTCTATTCTATTCTACTTTATCATTATACATAAAACTTTACAGTTTTTAAAACCTCATTCAAGATCATTAACCCAAATAACAATAAATGAGCAACGAACACTACTAGTCACTTGTGGAGAAGACTGTACAATTTTTATGTACCATTTAGAATTGGGAACACCTTTCAAATTGCACCCTTTGTGTTTTATACAAACTCCTAACAATGTGGCTTTTATGACTTGGAAACCCGACGAGGTGAGAATATTACAATTTTCTTTACTTAGCATTAAAAAATCTTTTAAGATTGTTATTGTATTGCAAATTTGCAAGTAATAGGATTGTGACTGTAAGATGAGCAGGCATCAGCTTTTGGTATTTTCCCATTTTCGCGATGCGCTGTTCATAACCTTTACTAAGATGTTAATAAAATTATTAAAAGGATAAAGAGATTTCAGAGGTACTTACATAGACGAAATTAAAACATTTAAATTGTATTTTTTTTTTCGCAAAAAAGTCATGAAACTATAATATTTCCCAAAATCTAAAGATACTATAGTTTTCATATTGTAAAAAAATATTGTTTTAATTTATATATCCATTTGTTACGAACCTGTAACTCATATTATATTTAAGGAACGAGTTCTGCTTCTTTGTGGACAATTGGGAATTATCATTGAAACAGTGCTACCTAATGTATCTGTCAAAAATTATTCTGACATCACTACATTTAAGCAAGAGTTTAAATCTTATAAGGAAATTCTTGTGAAGAAGTATTTGTGAGTAATATTTTACGTGATTTTTTTTTAGCATCACTATTTAACTTCATGCAAAGTATTTAAAAAATAGTATTTTGTGAATAGCATGATAGGCAGTGGGAACCTGGGAACTAAGTGTTAAGATACTCCATTCCCATTAAGAAACTATAGTTCCCGACATTCTGAGGAATTACCGAGACATTGCGTATTGAGTGGCGAAAATCGACGTCACGCTTGGTTTTTTTTATCAGAACGAGAATATGAAAATATCAAATATTTTATTCCCCGAGTAGAAATGGAACCCACAACCGTCTTGTGTTTGTGTCCCTGCTCCATGATAGCTTCATTAATTGTATATACATCATGGCAAAGTAGAAGAAGTGAAGTGTAAAAAAATTATATAATTCATACGTACTATGTATATATATATATATATATATATATATATATATATATATATATATATATATATATATATATATATATATATATTTATATATATATATATATATATAACTACATAGAATTAGTACTTCTAATATTTGTTCAGTGACAAAGATACAGTTATGGACATTAATTGGCATGAAAAGAGGCCAGTCGTGGTGCAGGGACAAAGTGTGATTCTAAAATCAACTGGTGGTGGGTTTTATCCCCAATCGAGGAAATTTATATTTCCATTTCTTCGCTCTGGTATCGCGGCAAAGCGCGGCGTTGAGTTCCGCCACTCATTGCCACCATAACTTACCGGAAAGTGGGGAACGGAGCGTCTTAACACTAGGTTCCCTCTGCCTACCCTGGTGTGTGCGGGATACAGCGTGAAGCTGATTTGATTTGATTTTAAATAAGTACTTATCTGTCACAATTATTTTATGCAGCATGCAAAATAGACCATTTCCTACCGAGGAAGATTTAGCTAGCATTGACGAAGAGGCTTTAAAAAAAGCAGCAGAAGAAAGCGAAAAAGAAAAAGAAGAAGAAGAGGAAGAGTGGATTGGCGAAATACAACTAAGTACTATCATTTGCTTATTAAAAACCACTAGAAATCTATCAATATTTCTTATAAGTGTATAGTGAAATTATATTATTTAACAAAGGGTCAAGACTTTATTTTTTTTAGGATTTGAACGCAAAACGTTATTTAAACAGACATAATTACAATTTTAACCTTATCTCTAGCCATTTTATTTTAATATATGCTCATTAGGCGATATCATTTATTTAAATATACCATATCGTTTTATTGCATTCCCCAGTCTAGTAAAAATATGCGGCCACTCAGCACCGCAATGTTTTGAAATTTGAACGGCGTAAAAACCATGCTAGGTTTTCTCTGATTACCCCTGAAAAAATCGTCAAGGTGAAAAAGATAATAAGATCCAAGCAAAAAAAATAAAAATGTAATTTATACTACATTTTTATTTTTGTAATTTTTTTTGGTAACCTGATCATTTGTAATTTTTACAGTAGTTTGTGTTTACGTTACTTTGTGTTACTATACTAAATATATGCTATTAATCGGATTAAAATATAATTTTAAAGAATAATTAAATAACATTAATATTGATATCTCCATCGGCTTCATTTTTAGTTGAAAGTGAAGATGTCGCAGGGACAACTATAACATGGGCTCAGTACTGCGAAGAGGGTATATGGGTGGTGCAACAAGGTACAGGGGCTCTTATACTAGTCAAACCTGGACATAATAAAGTGTTGAAATACGCACCCATTCCCGGAGCCTGGTGCGACGATATAACTGCATTGAGATTTGTGTAAGTTAATGTATTTTTTACATATACAACACTTTAAGTATGTAGATACAATACGAAATGGTTAAGATGAGCTCAGCATTTGTATGAGCGTACCATCCATGTTTGTGTAGGTGTGAAGACAGATTGAAGCGGTGCACGTCCCTTGCTTTGTTTAAACCATACTGCTTTTGGCTACTGGCCTCAAGCGCATCCCTTATTTAATCTCTGGTACTGATAGCAACTTAACGTGTTTAAATTTTAATAATTTGTCTTTGTTTTTGTCTGGTTGTGGGTTCGAACCCCACTCGAGGAGATGAAATATTTACTTAAATTTAAATTCCCATTTCTATACTCTGGTGTCGAGGTTAAGCGCGGCGTTGAGTTCTGCTACTCAACACGCAATGCCTGCAGAATTCGGCAGAAAGTGGGGAACGGAGTGTCTTAATACTAGGTTCCCTCTGCCGACCCTGCTGTATGCGGGATACAGCGTGAAGATAAGAATATTAAAAATGAAAAAATGAAAGAAAATATTGGCACGACCTACTGTATAAGAATAGAAAACATTGTAACCAGGCAGTAAAATAAAAGTTATTATATTTTATACATAACAGACCACATTAAGAATAGGAGTACACAAGTCCGGTGTTGAAGAATGATATATATATATATATATATATATATAGATAATGTATTTTTTTTATTAATGATAATATTAAATTTTATTTTTAATATTTTTTTTTTTATAAAAGTAGACTTTTGGTGATACATCTCACACACACAATAATAATACATATTAATGAAATTATTATTGAGTAATTAATTTATTAATTTCAAATATACAAGTTATTAGTTTTTATGACTCAGAATGGAATAAAAAGTAAAATTTATAATATAATGTAGTTTTATATATTTAATTAGTAAGTTGACGAAAGCAACAAAAGTATTGTAAACTTTAAGGATTAATAGGAGGTCCTTGAAACTACTAATGGGAATCCGTGCGGACTATACTAAGCTTACTTAGGTAAGTAAGCTTAGTATAGTTTAGAAATTGAGGGGAACCCAGTAGCACGCAATTACATTAGTTATATTCCGTATACTTGAGACAGTAGATTTAGTCTTCTAGCTAAAATCGTGTCCAATCAGCCATTTTGAAGGTAAAATCTCCAATTTATATTTTAATATTCTATTTTAATAGTTGTGAGGGTCGTTATTTGATTATTGGAACCAATTGTGGATACATTCGTATGGTCCGTATGCCCAATGAAGAGGAAGACACATCGGAACATCACTATATGACTTGGAAGCTAGCACAACAAAAACTTCTTAAAAAATTAAAAGGGAGGCGCTTAGCGAAAGAGGAGGTGCGTCCCATTCATTATTATTAATCATTTTAAAACAATGCACTTCTGTGCAATTTTTAAGCGAACCTTTATATATGAATTAATATTTTAAACATGTGACTTTTACGTGACGGTTGAGAAGTTAGCTTTGGAGCTGAAAAAAAATTATGAAGTCATACCACAGGGGCACGATTTATATACATTTATATCTTCATTTCTTCGCTCTGGCGTCGACACAAAGTGCTGCGTTGAGTTCCCCCAGAACTCGGCGGAAAGTGGGGAACGGAATGTCTTAACGCTAGGTTCCTTCTGCCTATCTTGCTGTGCGCGGGATACGGCGTGAAGCTGATTTAATTATTTTTTTGTATTGTTGATATTATATTTCATGAGTTTCTTATAAACTTTATGAGATATCTGTATATGGTTCTCGCAAATTATATATTTGAAACGTTAGTTTGAAATAAAATCTTTTAATTTAGTGTCATTTTTTTGAATTGGAATGATATCTTTATATGTCGGGATATTTGTAGACTCAACCAACGCCACGTATTGATCTACTTGACAACTATTATCTTCCAATGCACGACTATTACACAGGCGCTATTACGTGTATGGAATTTAGTTCAGATGGAAAGTATGTATTTGTTATGTATTTTTTTAATGAAATTTGACATATTAATAATTAATAATACTTTCTAATTCTTCTTTCAGGTTTTTATTTACTAGTGGAGCAGATGGTAATATATTCTCTTACGTGATCAATTTTACGGAGCCATTATTACCATCGCCCGTTCTACCACCAAGTGAAGAAGTTCCTGTGAGTATAACGTTCATTATTTATTATTTTGAAAAGTGTATCAATTCGATCCCATGGATGAAAACGCTGAACGCCATGTTGTGGTGCGTCATTTGGTCTTGTAAATAAAAACAAACAAAAGTGACGTTAATCAGTTGATACTTTGTTTACAAGACCGTATGATGGCATCAACATATCATGGCGTGTTTATTTCACGTATTTAAAAATAAAGATTTTCTTAGCTTTACCATATACCAGCAAAGAGCAGGGTAGGAACCTGTTAAAAACCAGATTGAGGAAAATGAAAATATTAAATATGTCATTCCCTTGAGTGGGAATCGAACCTACAACCTGTCGCGTTTACTGCCTATGTATTTTTACTTGTTTTGTCATATAGTGCTTACTCTGTTAATGGTTTATACAATTAACTATTATAAAGGATTATAATTAAGATTTAGTTTTTTCAGAAAGTGGAAAAGATGAGGGAACCAAGTACTCTCGATGGAGAAATAATGTCTCATGAAGAACTTAAGCAAAAAGAAGAGTACGATAAAATGATATCAATCGCCAATGCCCACAAGAAACGTGTTCGTGATCAACTCGCAGAACTTACGGCAGAATATAGTAAATTGATAAAGGCGTGAGTAATTTCAGTATTATATGCATTAATTTTTTGACGCTGCACCCCGCATATAGTAAGTTAGGCAGAGAGATCCTTTTAAGATTCTCCGTTTCCCACCCTCTGCCTAATTCCAGACATTGCGTATTGTGTGACAGTACTCGACACTGCGCTGTGTTTAATTTATTACGTAATTTATTTCCCTGAGTGGGAAATGAAACCACAACCGTCGCGTTTAAAGTCAGACGCAGTACCGCTGCGCCAGGACCAGCCCCATAAACATGGGAAAACTACATTGGCTTCTAATCAATTGTTTTTAATATGATTGTACTGCTTTTTATCGAAAATAGCTACACATCATTTTTTTGTCTCTAACCTTAACAGTAAGGGAGCTAAGGAGGTAACAACCCTTAACGTTAAATTTTATTGCCTCGGTATCAACGAGTATAAAAGATGCTAAATTAAATTTAAACTGAAGGTGTGAAATGTTTTTGAAGGCGCTTTTTATATACCACCCCGTGAATTGAAGCCTAAAAAAAACCAAACTAGCTTCACGCTTTATCCCTAGCGGGGTAGTCAGAGACAACGGAGCGCCAATCGCTACGGCATACCTATCAAAATTATATATAACATTAATTAATTAAACATATTTATTGTCTAATAAACTCAGCAATCGGGCACTTCCGTATTCGCAACAAATTGATGTGACTTTGGATCCTCGCCCTCACGCCGTCCAAGAACAGGAACTCGATGTAGCTAAGGCTCTTACTCGGCGTAAATTAGCCCATCAATTGGAAGCATCAGATCTAGCTTTACATAAAATGTATTCAAGGAACATTATACAACTGGACGTGTTCCCATTTACACTTAAAGCGATAAGGTAAGGCATAGTATTTAATACAGAGTATAGAAAAACGTCCTGGTCCAGTTCTAAGGTATAAATTGTTTTTTTTTATATCACTTTATATCCTGTTCATAACAATGTAGGCTAAGGGACTCTGGGAACATAGTGTTAAGACTCTTATCCCATAAAGACACTTCTGTTCCCCAAATTTCCATTCGCCGAATTCTGAAGGCTTTGCGTGTTGAGGGGCGAAACTTGATGCTGCGCCTTGCGTCATTACTAGAGCGAGGAAATTAAATATTTCTTTGGATCGCACGCTTGTGGCCCGGCACATGACGCCTGTGTGCTTTTTATAATAAAAGCCAAAATATAAGTTAAATCTATCAAGTGGTTTACTTTATTAAAAAGAACAGATTTTAAATGATATATTATTTTTGACTAAATTCATTTGAAATTTATCCAGAATCTGATAACAGTTATTGTAACTGCATAAATAGTGTTATAAGATAATCATTACTTAGACATTATATTGAAATATTTTATGCAATTGTGTTATTTTCAATTAGAGATCCAGAAGTTATGATAAGGCCTTTACGACAGAAAAATCTTTCTCATGCATTTTATATACAATTGGAAGAAGTTCATGAAAAAATGGCTGAGGCTGCTCTACGGGGAAGGTAATTTTTTTTTATGGCTACAAGATAAATCTCATTTATGGAATAAAATTAATTTTAACCGTATTTCTTTTACATGCTGACATTAGGAATTTAGATTTATTTAAATTAATTGAAAAAGAAAACAGGTAAGTGGTTTCAACGCATTTTACATAGGTATCGCACTGATAAGAACTCGGCGGAAAGTGGAGAACGAAGTGTCTTAACACTAGATTCCCTCTGCCTACCCTGCTGTGTAGTACAGCATGAAGCTGATTCTCTGAACTTGGCTGGCGTTACAAGAATGTATTCATTTGAAAAATTACTCTATTCAGAAAAATTTAAAAACTGAATATTTGCTAGCACTGAAATAAAATATAATTTTAATATTGTTTCAAGTTTATCAATGAAGGTCAGTATTTTTTCTTCTAACTATATTAAGTATTATGATAAATAACTTAACAATGGGCAGAAATTTAGTATTAAGCTATTAAGACCCTTCATTTTTCATTTTTGTCTATATACATTTATGTAATAAATACGTTTTGATTTTTTTTTACGCCGTATCAACTCAACTCAAGTCTGCGCCTTGTCTCGAAACGCGGAACTCAAGTCTGCGCCTTGTCTCGAAACCAGAGCGAAGAAAATTAAAATATTAAATATTTCCTCGCCTGGGAATCGACAGTCATCGACGTTGTGCCCGTGCGCCACGACTGGCCTTTATGACTGGCTAAAATGAGATTTTAATTATAATGTTTATAGGCGAGCAGAATCAACAACACAAAGAGTAACTACGAAAAAAATGTCATTTGGGCCACCTAAAGTGGCATCGTTTCTTCTGGGCCTCCCGCCAAATCCTTCGCACCCTTTAAAAAAAGCACTTCGAAATTATTATCAGAGAATGAATCGACATCACTTACAGTTTTTAGAGGTAAAAAAATTTTTTTTTTACTGAATTTTATTAACATTTCAATAATAATTATTTAATTAAATAATTAATAATTTCTTCAAATTTTATTTAGGTATGTTAATACCTATGTAAATTTCAGTACCGTTTTTTTAATAACTGTATATTTTCACTTTCTTTATTTTTGATAGATGTTGATTTTTTCATAAAATAATATTAAACATTATAATATTAAAGTACTTACTTACCTTATGAAAAGCAAGATCCTCATTGTCTTACTTCATTTACTCGGCTTCACGCTATATCTCTAAAAAGCAGAGTAGGCCGAGAACGTCTAGTGTCACTGTTAAGACGCTCCAATCCAAAATTTCTCAAACTCAACACTGTGTTTTGATTTGTCACAGAAAAGAAATGAAAATAATTCATTCCCCCAAGTAAGAATCGAACCCACAACTATCGCATTTATAGTTATGCTACCCCACTGCGTCAGAATGATCTTTAATATTTTACATTTTTTAATTTATATAAATTTATAACATATATAATGAAACTTGAGCCTGTCGTCGGTGCAGCGACACATTCCTATTAGGGAGAAATAATCTGTTCCATTTCCAGAATCTAGTAATAAGACAAAGCGCGGTATCAATTTCTCGAATGTCTCTCTTTCACTCTCTCTCAACTTGTGCAATGTCTCTAAAATTGGGCGGTGCGTGGGGAACTTAATGTATTAACACTAAGTTCCCTCGTCCGATCCTGCGAGATGCGGGACACAGCGTGAAATTAAAAAATATATGGTATAAATGTTAATCAGTTTCAAGAGCACCTGTCTCGGAAACCAGACGCACAAGCTTTGCCTCCTGGAGCTTCTGAAGCGCTAAAAGAGGCCGAAGCAACCATTGGCAATAGAGTGCTAAAGACACAAGCAGATTACGTGGCGCCACAAGGACATAACACACAGTTGCGTGTTTGTCTTGCGAGGAAAGAGGTTTATTTTTTTTTTGTTTTAATACTTAAATTATAAAGTCTAAAATATATATATAACCGAAATTAACATATCTTTTTATAAAAGCATTATATGAGTCTATTCATTTTTTACTTTGTTTTAAAAATCCAAACAGTTACACCATTGCCTGCGGTTTTGCAAATGGAAATGACAAAAAAAAATCTGTCTATTCTATTATACAAAAACATTTTTTCGATCAGAAACTGTTTTTGATATTATTCCATTCAAGTAAACAAATTCTCCAGCTTTAGAATATAAAAGTATGGAACGTAAAATATTAAAAAAAAGAAATTTGTTATGTATTAAGGATTTTTAAAAATGTGAACAAATCGTGACAGATTTATGATCACAAACGGGAATTCAACGAGAAAGTGTTAAAACTGAGAGAGCAAAAGTTGTGGTTGGTCACAAAAATGCAAGACATAGGTCGACGTCTGAGTGAAATACGAAGTGAAATACCGCACAAATTAGCGAAGCAACCACCTCCTGTGCCACATATTGATGATGATTTGGAGTTTCCTGAAAAAAATCTCGAGGTTTGATATTTTTATATAAGAAAATAAGTAAAAGTAAGGATATACAGCTATACAATATACATATCGAATTTATAGTTTGTCATTAAATAATTTTAATTAAAAATATCAAAATCCATATAATATTATAAAATATATTAGTAGCATTTTATAAATTAGATACATACAGTGTTTACATGTTTATCTACATGTTTTATTCTTGTAGGTTAAGCCTAAAATCGTTGCACCTCAAAGCCATAGAACAACGGCTACAAAAAGAACCTTAGAAATAAGAAAATCTATGTTATATCCACAACAACGAGTCCGACAACCGAGAGTGGCCCGATTTATTCCATTGACAGGCATGTAAAAATATATTTATAAAATATGAAACTGACCTATACAGTAATAAGCGATTACGATGTATTACATCTATTTTTGTTCAGTCTTGACACGACCCTAATTAAATCATGATATAAAATATTAAAAAAATATTTAGTGTCGCTAAAATATATTTAAATTTGTCATTAAATTTCGCGAGAATTTACTTAAAACGCTGACCGCCATGTTGGCCCTGATGTGACGTTAGGTGGTCTTGGTTAACAAATGCATTGATAATGGTATTACCAATCCAAGCCTACGTACTCAACTGTACATTTGAAGTTTATTTTTCACATAGAGTGCTATAATAGCCGATTAAGTTTATTAAAGTTATTATCGTATGCTTACACTGATAGCTTATCCCGACTTAACCCGTAAGTCCTGCCTTATGCCCTATGCGTTACTATATTTATTTGAATATTCATCGATATTTAATGAATATTCGATCATAATTAACACACTTCACATTTAATACTTAATTTAAAATTTTTTTAGTCTACTTGCTTTTGTTAAGATTATCAGGAAAACAAATTAATATAAAAATTTATAAAACAAAATTAGTTCAAAAAAAGTTCATTTAATAACTTTTAAAATAATAAGTAAAACTCCGTATCAATCTTTGGTTCTTGGAATGCAAGATGCAAACCATGTAAATAATAAGCGCCCATGGCTGTCAGTGCACTTGGAAAGTTTCTAAGCGGTGCTGAGTCGAGACTTGCTACGTTCAATTTTTATACGCTTTCTATGATAAATTTGGATGTTTTGTAGAATCACGACCACTCGCTGCTTCCTGGGAATTACTAAAACCGAAGCCAGATCAAGAGTCTACTACTATTGAAATAGAAATCCGTGAAAGGAGAATGGAAAGGTTAAGAAATTATTGAAAACATATAAAAAAAACCTACAGAGTTGATGTCGGCTATCCCAGGCACAAGTAAAATTACAATTGTAAAATTACAATTTTTATTCTTTTCCCCTACTATTGTAATTGTAAAATTACAAGTTGTATTCTTTTCCCCTAGAATAGGGGGAAAGAATAAAAATTGTAATTTTACAATTACAATTTGTATTCTTTTAGCTTACGCTTGTAAATTTCTTGGGAAACGTAAATGAGTATTGAAAGAACTTTCAGAAATATATTTTATATAATTTAAAATAAACTTTCACACATTTAGCCCACGGGACAACGTTGGCTGATGTTAAATTATTAATATTAAAATAAATAAAAAACAAAATTTTAGTGTCAAAAAGGAACTTTATATATGAATATATTTTTTTAAATTGTATGCAATGGAAATTGGTTTATAATTTTTAGAGCACCACTACAGTCCACACAAACGAATTTGCGAGCGGCGAATAGTACAAGGAAAAAATCAAAATATCAAAAATAAAGGCAATCTCTGAGTTTGATATTATTTTAATTCATATAATTTATCATATTTTTAACAATTATTATATGATTTTTTACAACCATTTTATCGACAGACACTTATACGAGCAAGACATGTTGCTAGCTGAAGCAGATGTCTTGGTTCAACAGTTTGATGCTAGACTCCAACAATTGCAACGAGAGCGAGTCCGGGTGCAGGTACGATATAACACACGTCATCGTTCGTTCCCCACTTTCTGCCAAATTTTCGAGACATTATGTGCTATGCGGCGCAACTAAATCTTGCTCTTTGAGATGGAGAAAATGAAAAGAAATGGATTTTTCTAAGTTATGATCGAGACCACAACCGTAGTGTTAACAGACGCTGTGCCGCTGAGCCACAAAGGCCTCGAAAAAAGAATAGAATATATAATTTTCATGATAATGGACATGTGTTTAGAAAACTTGCTTAAAAAATAAATTCAACGCATAAAGCTCTAAGGATGGTATTTATGTAGGTGTGTAAAGTAATAGTTGTTCCTATAAGTTGTAAATAAACACTACGACATGAATTCAATTTCGTTACGTTATTTAGTTGATATTAAGAGGCGTTTTTTTTATCAAATTAAAAAATATATTTTTAGTCAAATCTAATACTCGATTTTTGTTTATCATGTCTCAGTTTTTTTATTTTTAATGTCTTATTAAAACTTCTTCTTTCTAGAAGCTTAAATTAAATTATATTATTTATTAATTAATATAACATTGCCTATTTTAATTGAAATATAAATCTCAATGGAATAGATTAAAAAAAATTAGATAAAGACTATAATAATTACTTATAGAGCGATATTATTACTTATGAATAGGAAAAGAATCAATTACTGGAGCTTCACTTGTATCAATTGCATCGAGAAATGACAGTGTTGAACCGTTTCGAGGCACACGAGGACAGACTGGCCGAAAGAGTGTATACTAAATTAATGCAGGTATTTTTTTTTAGTTACATATACATACTTAATTCAATTCGTTTTAATTAACAAATTAACTTCAATTAAAATACTACATTAGTATAATATAAATTTGAAGAGTAATAAGCATTAATATTAAGTTTGCAATAAGGTGCTATTGTCATATTTTATCTATTTAAAAACCTTTATTAAAAATAGGTGCGAAACGTGAATGACCAAATAGAAGACTGTAAACATCGCATAGAAGAACATGAAGCTGAAAAGGAGGAACTAGATACGGCATGTCAAGATTTACAGCGACAGTTTAAAAAACTAGTGCAAGATAACAAGTTTGCAGATTTCTTAAGGAGAATATTTAAGAAGAAATACCGACCACCGCGAGAGCACGACGACGACGGTAGTATGATAAAACTATTCTTTGAAATTTTTTTTAAACTTATATTATATTATAGAGAATCAAAGATAATCAAGATTTTTATGGGATATTCGTAAAGTCGTAGTAAAGCATTATATTTTTTGGCCAATTGATTAGTGCCAAAAAATATATATTTACAAATTTCGTTTAATTTTTAAGAAAAACTTGAATGGCATGTCATGCACGTGTCGCTCTGCTGTAACGTTATTTAGAGTTGTATACAAATATACTGATTATAGTAGTTAATGCAGTCTTTGAGCAAAGGTTGCATTGAGCAGGTCATATTTTGTTTAGACATAAAAAAATAAAAAAATTTAATATAAAATTCGTTTTTAATGAATCAGATTCATAAACTGAGACTAACATTTTCTGATTGCTAATTACCTCAGCTATAAATATTAGTAGCTATCATATAAAATATTAGTAAGTAACAAAAATATTAATTAAAAAAAAGCTTACGTATCAATAAAATTATTATATAGAATCGTCTGAGTCAGAATCAAGTTCGTCGTCCAGTGAAGAAGAAGAAGGTAGCTTGGACAGTCGAGATATTGGTCCTATACGACTGGACCCTAATATATGTCCAGAAGGATGTGAAGTCGAGATTTATAACAAAACTTATGAACTTAGGAACACTAGGTATGTAGTGAAGCACGGATTTTATTTTTTTTAGCTTTACGTTATAATTTGCTCATATTAGGGTAGGCAAATGAAACCTAGTGCTAAGAGACTTCTGACCCGGCGCACCGTCCAACTTTAATAATATTACGTGTGGAATTCTTTGGCAACTTTTTTAATTTATATTATAGAGAATCAAAGATAATCAATATTTTTTATGGGATATTCGTAAAGTGGTAGTAAAGCATTATATTTTTTCGTCAACAATGGCTCAACAATGGGCTTTGTCTTCTTACCTGAGCAAGGAAATGAAAATAAATAATTAAGCTAAATAAATGGGCTTGATACCCACTCGGGGGAAAAAATAATTATTTATTAGTGTTTTCATTTCTTCGCTCTGGCACCAATGCCAAAATGCCAATGCAAAAGCTCGGCATTGAGTTTCGCCACTCAACACGCAATGACTCGAAAAATTCGATGGTAAGTGGATGACGGTGTGTCTTAACACCAGGTTTCCTCTGCCTATCCTGCTGCGGGATACAGCGTGAAAGTGATATGTTATAATGAACACTTTTGTTTAAACTTCTAAGTGACATACAAGTTGCTAGAGCAACACATATTTTACGTGTTGATTCTTTATTATACTTAATTAGTTATTATTTAAGATATTAACATCCACTTGAAAACACCCTGGAGTTTGAATCCTTATCCTATTGATGATTTAATGATAATTTTGGATAGAATTAACCATATTTTTGGCCTTCTTAGGCATAAACATGAACAAGATATGATAGAACAAGGTAGACTCGTAGACCTTCTACATAAAGACATCGAGGCTCATAATAAGGTTAAAAGAAAGTTCTCGGTGCAATTAGAGAAACGGAAACAGGAACTTCGAGAGTTTATGGTATGTATATCATAGTTTTTCAATATTATTCAATTATTATTCAATATTATTCATAGTATTCAATTTAAAAAGTACATATTTCATTACTGATTAAGGTCTTTGTCTGTAGCTCCTTGTCTTAATACAAAGAGCTGCGTTAAGTTCTGTCATTCAGTGTCTAAAAATAAAGACGGTATGAAACGCAGTGTCTTATTACTAGGTTTCCTTTGTCCATTTCTGTTTGTGTTAGATGGAGAAACAAAACTGTATGAACGAAGTGGACCAAGTTGTCATACTTCGGTATGACCAGATTCGTGCCTCCGCGTTTCGTGGCTGCACCGGCCCCGGCGGTCTCTCCCATACTGTTGTCTTCCCTGAAAAAATGTTGACCAAACTGCGTAAAAGAGTTTTGGAATTACAAGACGAGATAAAGCAACAAAAACAGAGACAGAAGTCAGTATGAGAGATTATACAATTTATGCAAATTTAATTTATTATTTATATCATTTTATAGATTGGTAAGCAAAGAGCAAAAATTTTATATCTAATATTTTTATTTTCCTTGTTCTGATAAGACTATGTGGGGCATACAGTTATGTTAAGCATGCGGCGTCTTGAGTTTATTTGGAAAGAGGACAATATCAAGGCCGGCAACGCAGCTGCGGCTCCTCTGGTGTTGCACGGGGTCGTGGACGGCGGTGATCACTTACCATCAGGCCCTTTATGTATATGTGTTCTGTGCATCAGGCAATCCGTACGCTCTTTTGCCTTGCCTTTTTCCATAAAAAAATGGAGTTCTCTAGTTATTTGCAGGATAAAACATACCGCCGAAATATAAGTATCCGCAAATTACTCAGTGTGAAATAAACCTTTATTTAGAGTGAACCGCACGCACTTGTTCCGCATGAACGTGGACCTGCGCGCGATGGCGGCGCGCGCGCAGGCGCTGGGCGCGCAGACGCGCGACGTGTTGGCGCGCAAGCTGGGCCGGCCGCGGCGCGCCGAGCGCGCGCTGGACGGCCTGCTGCGCCAGCTCGCGCGCCGCCACAAGTTCGCGGCCGCGCTCGGCGCCGTGCCCGCGCTGCTGGCGCAGGTCGCCGAGTGGCGGGTTGGTTGATACCATCATACTAATATATACTAGTTTTTTTTTTTCTTAAAAAAAATAATATGTCATAAAGAAAGGTAGCACCCGATACTTAGTGTCAAGATAATCCATTCTTCACTATCCTCCCGAATTAGAGTACTGACAATTAAATAGTTGAAATCAACGTATAATTGATTTCTTCGAGTCTAGAACGAACCACAACAAACGTACTTTTAGTCGCACGCTATCCCACTGCGCTACTTTAGACTCAGATATTATATGTTGTCAAACTATGTTAAGAGAATTGTAGAAAATCTAAAACAACACGTCGGTACAATCTAAAACACTTGACGCCTTCCTATCCTTTTATTTACATTTTTAATTTCATTCTAAAAGTATAAATTGCATCATTCAATTAAATACATATGGAGTGACCATAGAAAATAATAAACAAACAAAATGCAATTTTCAGAAACGTCACAGTAAATTAGAACAAAAATATCTAACAGTGCTGAATAAGTACTCGGACCGACTTAGACTCGCCGCCGCTTTACAAGCAGATGTCTATCCACAAAAGGTATAAAAGACAGTATTAGGTATATTAAATAAAATATACCAAAATATCCATATTTAATTACTTTTATTATGTGCTTACATTTAAAAATTATACAGCTTCACGCACCTGTGTACCTGCACACATCGCTGTGTGCGTAGAGTAGACAGAAGGAACCTAGTGTTAACACACTCCAATCCCAACTTACTACCGAATATTTCGAGTCATTGCGAGTTAAGTGACGGAACCCTACGCCGGAGTTTTGAATTCGTGCCCGAACGAATACATGAAAATATTAATAAATAATAATATATTCCTCCGACTGGGGATCGAACCCACAACCGTCGCATTACAGTCACATCATTAAGCCCCTACGCCACGACGGCCTCTTTTAACATTATATTTAGTTGATGCCGTCGTGATACTGCAGCACATCATTTAAATGTAAATTCGCAATGGTTGTTGATTCGATTTCTACGAGGAAGAATAAACTATTTGATTTTTTTCGTTTTTTCTCTGGTAACCAAACACACCATAACGTAGAGTTTCAACACTCAACATATAACGTCTCAAAAAGCACCTAGACGGTGCGTGGAAAACGAAGTATCTTAAGACTAAATGTCCAGGATACAGAAAGAAACTAACAAATTATAATTTTACATAATATTCGAATAACTGATAGCATTTAAGTGATAATATAAATTTATAAATTTCATAAGCCTGCCAAAGATTATACAATAATGCCTGGTGATTACGAACCTGAACAATATCAACGTGATGTAGTGCGTCTGCGCATCATACGCTCACAACAAATACAACAAATAAAGGTATGAAATATTTTTTAGATGACGTATAAAAGTTTTAACGCAGGACTCAAACTCATATTTTTTGGGTATCCTGTTAGCTTAGTGTGAAATAACACTTAAAAAAAATAATTAACAAATAAAAGGAACCTGAGCATACAAGATAACATTTTACTTTTTACAGACTTTAGAAGAAGAAATTCACGGATTGCGACTGAAGCCACTGTCGCACATTGTATCACCACCAATATACAGTCCACCAGAGTCAGATCGTTCCGAAATAAGTCTGAACATGGTGCCGCCAACAGCTAGACCTTCAAAAAGAAAATATTTTCCAATGTACACTTTGACATAATTGACATATTACATAGTCGTATTTTTTAATAGGTTATATAAATATAGTAACTAAGAAAACTTACTGTTAACTTCTCAAGTAATAGTTGTGGAGTGTAGAAAGTTTGAAAAAAAAAGAATTAAGTACCGTGATGCTTTTTAAAGTTATTTTAATACAAAGCTGATGTACATCGTAGTAATTAAAAAATATTTTTTTTATATATAATGTAGTACACCTCTCGGATCCCAAGTGAAGTTGGTATATGAAGTGAACTTGATGAAACTTCTATATGACTGCTTGGATACTATGAGGGTCACACGCGACGACGCTGAAGAGCTTTTACAGGAACTAACTACGGAATTGCCTAAGGTCGTTTCAGGGTAAGCTGTGTTTAAATAAAATGGTTGTAAGAAAAAAAATATTTAAAAAAGAACATTTTTTTTAATTGCAATTGAAGCGCACAACCATCTGTTGAAAAAAAAACATGCATTTCATAATATCATCATTGGTGATTAATAGCATATCCAAAGCCCAATCGATGGCCGCAAGCCTAGGTTAGAATGTACTAACATTCGAATAGTAGTAGAAGAGCCCCTGAAATCTACAACTATGGTAGCAAGTCCCAGGGACTGCTTCGAACTCATTAGCAGTATTATATTTTATAATTGTTGTTAATTTATAGATTCAATAAAGTTAAAGGAATTATAAGATTTGTATTCTTCACATCGTTTGAATACACAAGATAACCATATTTTTGTTACTATCAGCTTCACGCTGTATCCCTGCTGTATTTCTGCCGAATTCTGGAGGCATTGCGTGTTTTTTTATATAGTTACTGACCAAAATTTTCACCAGAAAAATATAATAAAAAATTAATTGACTAAGAACTTGGAAAATAATTAGAAAGGTTGATAATTGTAAAATATTCTCTTACAGAACCAAAACCCGTTTTGAAGTCGTAGACAGTTTAGTGAAGAAATGGCTGTTAAAGTATGGCGGAGATCCAAGTTTATACAAGAAGCAAACAAGGGCCTTTTGATGCTCTTGCAACTTTAGCTGATAGACTAATTAATCAACAAGTAAATTATTTTTCTACATTAATACAACTTGTTTTATTAGCTTCAGGCCACAATCTGGCCTGGCCTGGATACAATCTTGCATATGGCGGAGAAGAAAGAGCGAACCTAGTGTCGGGACACTTTATTCTCCACCTTGTGCTGCAATTCGAGACAATATGTGTTTCAACTTATATGTAATAAAATATATTTTTATTTAGCTTCACGCTGTGTCCCGTGATAGAGTAGGCACGCAAAGGGACCCTAGTGACAGACACTCCATTACCATTACACTGCCAAATTGTCGAGACGTCCGTAAAAACCATGAAGCTGAAAAATATTTTATAGTCAAATTTGTAGAAAAAATGGTGTTGAAAAAATAGTGAGAGAAAGAATCGGCCCCGAAAATTGAAAAGTATTGAAGTTTCTAGAACAACTATGAAGTAGACTAGTTTTAAAGCCTTCATTACTTCCTTTCGGTTTCACTCATGGAAAAGGCGATAAGTTGAAAAATATATTATATTAAAACAGGTAGAAGCAATAGAAGGAATGGATCCCAAGACTCATGAAGTAATGAGGTCTCTAGAAGCCGCATTGAAGGATGTGGCAGGAGTACAACCGATCCGCGCGCGCCTCGGTCCCGCTCTCGCCTCACTCATACATACTACACAGGATGGTAACGTACTATCAGTAAATTACTTTTAAGGAAACTATTTTTTTTTTTAAATGTAAAAAAAAATAACAAAATTTCATTCTTTTAATTTTGACAAATTATTGACGAACAGGCCGCGAAGGTGGATATTGAAAATGTTAATTTCAGAGTAATTAATTTATTTATTAGCTGTGTTGTAAAACATACACTGGCGAAGAGTAAAATGTTTAAAATAATAACCCAGCGTCAAAAATAAACATAAGAAAATAAGTTCTATCTGGGACGACATTATAACGACTGTTGTGGGCCTCCCACAACAGCCTTTCAGATTTCTTGCATTCTTCTCGCAAATATTTTAGCATAAACTTTAGAACACAAGGTTATCAAACTGATAGCCCTATGGCTTGCGCAGGCTATCTTTGCCTTTATACAAAGGCACGATGACTGTACCTCGCCAATCATCTGGGCATCCCGAACCATACTTGGTCATCTCGGCAAAAACTCCATCTGCTCCTGTTGCCTTATGGAAAAATGTAGCATAATAAAAGTTTGTAAATTGTTAAAAAAACACTAAAGAATTTGAATCTTTATTCACAGAGACTCAAGAAAGTATAACAATGGCGATGACTTCCCTCGTGAAGTCTTTAATTGATGAGGAACATACACTTACAACAGAATCCATCAATACTATTGATATTCGCAACGTTGTCGAAGATATTAAAGGTGAAATTATTTTTAAAATAATGAAGAACAAAGTCATAATATGACTTTGCGACGCTATTAAATACAGTGTTTTGTATATTTTGAATTATAATTGAAGTGTATAAACTCTATTTAACCATATTGTATGAATTGCATGTTTTATGGCGTTATAGAGACTCGTTAAACAGTGAAGAAATATATATTTTTATTATTACCCAATGAGACCGTTGCTACTTGTGCTGACGAAATTGCCTATCTCAGTTGTAACAACTTAACTGTAGCAGATCTTTTAAGAAAATGTATACTATGTCTTTTCTGACATCTTTAAAAATATATGTACTAAGTTTCATTATAATCAGTTGAGTAGTTTTGGGCGTGAAACCGTAACAAATAAAGTTACATTCATATAATGTTAGTATGATGATGTTCTATAGAGTGCGTGCACATACTATCGAAAGCAAGCTTTTCTTGAATCGAATGATTTTATATGAAGTCACTATATATTTAAATAAAATTTACTTTTACAATAACAGAATGTGGAGTGACAGCGCCTCAAGAAGAATTGGAGAATGTTGTAAAACTTGCCATTGACTGTCTTCGTGCACAAATTCTCTCGCCTCAGGAGAAAAAACAACTAGAAGAAGACGTAGAAAAGGCTCTTCTTACCGATGCAGTATTATTTTTTTTATAAATAAAAAAGGCAGCTTTACAGTTTTTTCTTTTTAGCAGGGTAGGTAGAGGGAACCTTGTTTTCCACCACTTCGTTCTCCACTGTCTGTCAATTTTTCCGGACTAAAACAACTAAGCGCCGCGCTTGAAGCACCACTACGGGGTAATAAAAATAAATTAAATATAACAATGCCTTGCGTAGAGCCCAAACCCACGAACATTGCATTTTACAGTCAGAAACTGTCGACGGACCCTGTCGACGGACTTTTCTGTATTTATAAAAAAATTGCAAGTCTTAGAAACTTTTCATATTGCATTTTAATATTTCTATACTTATTCTAGTATTTTAACATAATATCTAAATATATATATAATACAATATGCATGTACGGAGTGTCTTGACACTGGATTTTCTCTGTTTACTATTATAACTCGGGATAAAGCGTGAAGCTGAAAAAAATATATAAATAAAACATTGCATCTTCAGGTATCACTGGCAAAAGAGGATTCGTTAAAAACAGAAGGAAGCGAGAAAAGTTAATTTATATGTACTTAAATAAAAAGTTCAATAAAAAAGAAATAAATATTTAGTCATTACATTAAATTTATTTATTATTTCTTTTCCAAACATTTTGCTAAATTAGTAGAAAAAAAAATTAGCCGAAATAAAAAATTAAGCAATATTGACTAAAGAAGAAAAAAAAATAGTAAGCAGATGTAAAAATATTTGTTTTTAGGTGTTTTAAAAAGTGCTGAATCAATTCCCATTAAATTTATATAGAACCTCTTCAAGTACCCATACAAAATATCAAAATCAAACTACTGAGGGTAGATTACATTCAAGTTGTTATTTCACTAATGAAAATTTATGTATCACCTGTGTAATCTAATCTTTTTACGTTTAAGTCTAAACCCCTTTATAGTTAACTCTACAAAACACATTTTATATAGGTAAATAAATAAAATAAACTAAGTGAAAGGAATAATTACAAGTTATTAAAATTAATCAATAATGTATCATTTATTAGCTCAAGAATACAATATACGTATTTACATATTGCCATAATGCATCGTTTCAATTTTCTTTGTTGATTGTATGGACGGTATTGCCACTTGCTTTGTGCTGCGCCCCCTGCGCATAAAAATATATTAAAAATATATTTTTTACAATTACATAAAAAATTAAAAGTTCGAGCTATTCTAATCCAATATTAATAACTACAAAACTTGGAGTAGAGAGATATGATATATTTCGAAAAACAAAATGTTAAAACGCAAATTGATGCACTTTGTTCTTATTTATTACTTTTCTTCCTTTTTTATATAATTTTACAAGTATAAAAAGAGATAAAATTTTATAAATAGAAATGAAACTATTATATTAAAAATGCAAAATTACCTATATAAGTACAATGATAATTATTTACTTATTGCTATAGCCTTCGCGAAATGTCAATATATGGCATGTACATATATACTTAAGTTTGATTAAATAAATATTAACTTTATAAAGTTATAACCAATTAATAATGTCTAGTTCTGTTTTAATTTCAGCTTACTGTAAATATATTTAAAACAGTCTAAGCAATGCCTTCTACAAAATAAAACCTAAAATATTTTCGAATATAAGGTGAATTAATTATAATTGGATAACTCTTATACTCAATTGCAATATTTAATGTTTGAAAATATACATAGAAAAAATAAACTAACATATTATTATATTATATTTAATTGTTGGTCAATATTGTTTTATTTTATTAGCTGCTAAGCGCTACACTATAAATAAAAATTAGCAATAAAATTACTAAATATTGTAATAAAAAAACTGCATTTTTCGTATTCTTATAATTTTGTGTATATATAAACACACCAATATTTTTTCATAACAATATTGCTCTTCATATTATTGGTTATGTACACTATCATTAAACTATTTCTTTTTAATTTATATTTTTTTTATTAATTATATAAATAAATATTTATTATCAAAATAAATAAAGTATATATTATACTGAGATGGTTTCCTTAAAATTACATACCCTTGTACTTTTTTTACTTGGCAATGATTCATTTGTCTATTTTTGATTTATCTGTGCGAGTTTATCTACCTGCATTGCAATCTGCATTTGCAATATTTTTTGTGCTCAAGTGAACCACTAAAACAACGAATTCTTTTTATATATTTTATATTAATCTGGTGTTTTATATTTAATATGATTAGCAAATATATAGTACTTTATTAATTGTAATACATTATTGTATTTATGTGTTTCGTGCTACTTTCTAAATAACTGTAATTACGGGAAAACTAGTATTAATTGATTTTTTTATTTTGTAAGCACTTATCTATTATCGACGACATTTGAAAAATTTATATATTATTCAAGATATTAATGTGAATATCAAAAATCTCAAAGTACGTTATAGCTACTGTCAAAATAATGCCATGTATGCTCCGGATCATCTTAGAAGGAAGGAAATTAGAGATGCGATGTACCGCAGTAATTCCAGTCTCGACCTGATATATGGTGACCATTCAACTGGTAACGGATTACGACGTGAATATGGAAGTCATGGGTCAATTGACGTGATCAGTGGAACCAGTGAACGTCTCCCCGCGATGGTCCACAACTACAGTGTATTAAACGCACCTGATAAACCTTCAGGATTAAGTCGTGTGACTGATAGGTTCTCTGAAGTTCTAGCTAGTGATCATGCAGATGGCCCAACACCCAGAGCTAGCGTGAGCCCAAAGCCACGCTTAAAATTAAATAAACTATGGGGTGGAACCACTCCATCTGCTATAGCAAGATCTGACGGAGACAGTATCATAACATCTTTAAATGATTCAAATAAAAGAAGACAATTTGCTCACTATGATTGTCAGTCACTCATGGCTAATTTAAGTTATGCTGCTGAAATTCGTGGAGCATTGCTTAGTAGGCGCCGAAATACAACTACTGGAGCTTCTGCTGCATCTTTGCTTGCTACGCGAGGCTTACCACCAGGTGAAATTGCAATCCCAGATACTGGTGATGGGAGATCAAATGAATTGCTTGAGAGTTGTCCATTCTTCAGAAATGAACTAGGTGGTAAGTGTTAAATTGTATTGTTACTTATTAAATAAAATAATTGGATTTAGCAAATGCAAATTTTTAATGCATTGCTGGGTAGAATCATATAAATTATATTTATCTAATATGAATTTAGTATAAAATATATAGTCTAGGCATAACAGTAATAAAAACATGGGAAAATCTGTAAAACTATTATAGTGCTAGCATGGTGATATTTTATGGGAATTAGGTGACTAGAAAACACTGTAGTGTTCTTTGTTATAGTCATTCTTCCATATTGTTGTTATGTTGCTGTATTGGAGAACATCATAGGGCTATATAATTGATTTTGGGTTCAAAGCCTGCTTAAAGAAATATTCATACTTATGTCATAGGCATGTGCTATAATACACATTTCCAAAAAGGCTCAGTGATACAACATCAGACTGGAAACACAATGGCTGTAGACTAATTCCAGAGAACAATTTCTCTTCTGTAGGATAATGTGTGCTATGCCTTATTGTATCCAGATACAAGGGCTTGAGTTCCATTGCTCAAAAAACACATAAGTAGAAAAAGTTAAACTGAGACAGAAAGTGGAGAACAGTGTCTTAACATAAGATTATTTTTGCCTGCTCTCCTTTAAATGAATTACAGTATAAAGATAAAAAATATCACTAAATTCTTCTTTGCCATAGCAGAAAATGCTTAAATGCGTATACATATAAAATGTGTATCATTTAATGCATCTAGCTAAAGTCTATTTTTCTTACACAAAATATAATTAATAATCAACAATACATTATATTTTTCATATAAACAGAGTTCAAGCATCTAATAAATATTCATAGTTATGCTACTTTCATTTTTAATAATGGGCATTTTGCATTAAACATGCATGAGCAGAGTCAATAACTTCTATTTTATATGAACAACATCATGGAACCGGTCATGCATTAGCTAATTCAATAAACTTTTTTTTATCTTTTTTGTATTAATAGTATTCTGAAATTTATTATTTGACAGTACTTTTTTGTTTAAATAGTATAGTCATGGGCATAGGAAGGGGTAAGCCGGGTGGGCTGTGAGCACCCCATAATAGTCTGGTACCCACCCCAGAAATTTTAGTTATAACAAAATTTGACCTCAAGAAATAAAAAAACAACAAAGCTAAAGTCTAGCTCCCCCAGAAAATATCTCTATATAATACAACATCTGACTATTTAAAGTGTTCAAGTTCAATTCTCACTAAGGATAATTAATTATTTTAATTTCCTTGTTCTGGTAATAAGACAAAGTTTGGTGTTAAATTCTGCCACTCGACAAGCAAATAAAAATTAAATGGAAAGTGGGAAACAGAGGGTCTCAACCTGAAGGTACCTTCTGTAGACAGAGCCTGCCACGTGAATAAATGCTGGTGCAAATTAGACTAAAGCTAATAAAAAAATATTTACGAGAAATATTTGTGACATTACAGTGACGTTTTATAACATTAACACTCACATGGTATAATACCATGTGAGTGATAATGTTATAAAACTTCTATGTTCTAATCATCTCTTAGAATAATATACTTTATCAATAAATAAATATCGGTGAATACTATGTGGTGAAATCCAATCTATTTTCGTGCTGCATAGTATAATATCCTATGAATGTAAAATTATTTGTATACAGTACAAAATATTTCTAAGAAATATTTTAAGTGAATAAAATTATGTGCTTTAAGTTGCAGATGTTATAAAACTTGTTTGTGACTCATGCTAAAGGATTGCTCAAAGAGTTTACTACTAACCATTATAACTAAGGCATGTTTATTGGGGTTCTTATCTCTATAGTCAAATTTCTGTGGCTTTTTACATAGTTTTGTAACTGTAATTTAGTTAGGAAGGGCGAGGAACTCAAGTAGTGATTCCCCTTAAAATGACAACAGTGTTACGTGTACCAAGTATTGCCCTGCAACATGACTAGCTCTGCACTCGCATTGTGAATCTTTTACTTAGAAGTTATTCTCATTTTTTTATTAGGTGAAGAAGAGCGTTGTGTTTCACTCTGCGCCCGAACTGCTCGAGGCGCGATAACAGGTCAGTTTGGAGGATGGCATCGTCCCAAGGCAGCATATGGGTTTTCAGTGTTAGAATTCCCTCCTGGCCAAACGCATTGGCGCAGTGGTTGCCCCTTCATGAAATCCAATTCCCCATATCCAATTGAAAGTCAAGATCTTGGCGCGTTATATTATCGAAATTATTTTTATACACAATGTAAGTTCAACCATTTTATATTATACTTATTACTTTCTTATTACTTGTAGCTTATTATAAATATATGTAATGTGTAATAAGGAAAAATGTTATAAATATTATAAATGATTTATTTTAATAACGATCATAATGGTCTATTAGTCAAAAAACTTATTTACAGAATATTTATCAATATAAAGTTTAATATTATTACGAGTTTATTAAATTTCTAATAACACTAATCTATATGGTATAGTAATTTTTACACAATTTTCTATTCTAATTATATCACTTAATTTATATTGATATTATGTCGATTAACATTTATAATTTTTAATTATATTGAATATATTCTATTTCCAGCACACCAGAATTGGTTTGGAATGGATGAAAATTTAGGACCAGTGGCGATTTCGATAAAGAAAGAACGAGTAGAATTACGTCGTGGTGGCGGCGACGCTTCAGCTCCGGCGTCCCAGCTAGCGTGGCAGTATCGCCTCATCATACGAACATCAGAACTACTCACTCTAAGAGGATCTCTTTTAGAAGATGCTTTGCCAACGGTCAAGCCGAGTAATAACAGCGCTACCTATAATACGAAAGAGGTGTTGGAATATGTTGCCCCTGAACTGCAATTAAGTTGTTTAAGGTAAATAATATCTGTTTTTATTATAGAAAATAATTTAATAATATAAAGTACTATTTTTAAATTTACTTACAATCTTATAGTCATAAACTTAATGTACATTTCATGTCTAAAATCTAGTCCAATATTACAATCTATTATCAGTGGCTTTGCCCTGGTGAGGAATTCAAATTAGCTAAGATACAGTGAAGCGATTAACGTTTTATAATACAGCCTATTAACGTAATATAATGTAGCCTATAACCTATAGGTCTTTTATGTTTAAACACCTCAATAAAATTATTATCGAACAAAAGATTTTTTTCAATTTGTGCCAGTAGTTCTTAAGCGAGTGTAAACAAACTATTTAGGTATATTTTGTTTTCTTGCTTCTCTCTTTATGCTGCATATATGTAGTGTTAGGCATTCTGTCCAGATAGGGAGTGACGGAAATGAAAATATTCTTCGCGCTTATCGTTCTGGATTTTGCTATATGATATTAATATATATTTAGATGATACACATAACGAAACTCCTTGCATTAAAATTTTTTTTAAGGGTAACATTTTTTTTTATAGATTGGGAATAACAAATGGAGGCGCCGAAGAACAACTGCTCCGTCTAGACGAACAACGTGTAACACGACACTATAAAGTGGGAGTCATGTACTGTAAAAGTGGACAATCTACCGAGGAGGAAATGTATAACAATCAAGAAGCCGGTCCCGCTTTCGTCGAATTCCTACAAATGTTGGGGCAAACAGTGCGTTTAAAAGATTTTGACAAGTACAAGGCGGGTCTCGATAACCGTACGGACTCCACTGGCTTATACTCCGTGTATACAACTTACCAAGGCTGCGAGATTATGTTTCACGTGTCCACAATGCTTCCGTATACACCAAATAATCGACAGCAATTGCTGAGGAAGCGACATATTGGTAATGATATAGTGACTATAGTCTTCCAAGAACCGGGCGCGGCGCCGTTCACACCAAGAAATATTAGATCACAGTTTCAACATGTTTTTGTTGTTGTAAGAGTGATCGACCCTTGTACGGAAAGTACGCATTATAGTATAGCTGTGAGTCGTGCTAAAGAAGTGCCTTTGTTTGGACCACCGATTAAAGATGGCGCCGTTTATCCGAAAGGAGAAGCGTTCACCGACTTACTTTTAAGTAAGGTGAGTGTATTGATATTATTACTATTTGTATGAAGTGTTATGTTATAGAGAAGTGGGCCCACAATTTTGTTGGTGTTGATGGTTAAATATTAAATTAGATTTTTTGTTTCTTTAGCAATTTCGAGAAATCTTCTCTTTAAATTTCTGGAAATCCTATCTGTCTTCTATTCACTCTCCATGGAACCTACACGTTAATCACTTTGGGTTCAATAATTAAATAATTAATTATTTTAACATTTAGGTTATTAATGGTGAAAATGCTGCTATCCAATCGCCCAAGTTCAGTACGATGGCGACGCGCACGAGACAAGAGTACCTGAAGGATTTAGCTAAAAATCATGTTACTGCTACTACCACAGACACTGGGCAAAAATTTTGTAAGTTTTTTTATTGTTTGTATATCAGCTTCACGTTATATCCTATTCACAGCAAGAAAGACAGAGAAAACCTAGTGTTAACACACTTTGTTCCTCATTTTTCACTGAATTCCGGAGGCATTGCGTGTTGAGTGGCGTAACTCAACGCTGCCTGTTTTATTGTTCGTTTATCATTAATAAATCTATTATCATTTATATATTTATTATCATTTAGTCTGTCTCCTAAATTATGAGGGTTATCTGAACTAAGCAAATTGAAAGGTAACCAAACAGAATTACTATTAATAAAAGTAAGTTAAAATATAATTTTAATTGTGTACAGTGTGATAACTCAATTTAGGTATGTGTTAGACAAAGCGCAATGTTTTTATTATATTTGAGAAACAATTTAAGATATTTATTTTATGACTGTAGATTCGATTTCCACTCCACGAAAATGAAATCTATGTAAATAATAAAAGGATAGAAAAGTTAATTCTGTACATGAAAGATATAAAAAAAATAAAAACTAGGTTGGTTAACATATCGATTATAGAAGCTAAAAAACCACTCTGCAGAATTCTTATATTTAATATATTCTTATCGTCGCTCTGATACGATAAGAATATATTAAACACAAGATAAAGATATTGAGAAAATTGATTCACTCACGCAATGCCTCCAGAATTCGGTGGAAAGTGGGGAACAAAATGTCTTAACGCTATGTTTATTTTTAAGGAAAAACAGCGAGCGTTCTGTAAGATATAACGATCCCATGTTCCCTTTGCCTACTCTGTTATATGTGGTATATAGCGAAAAGCTATTGCAATATATATTTATTTAATAAATATATTATTTATATATCATAATCACATAGTGTTAGACATTCGACGACGTTAAAAGTTATGCGTACAGCATACATTAAAATCAGTTAGTGAACAATAAAATATTGTAATGGTTGAAATTACTTTGAAAATTTTTGATGGAACCTTTTTTGTGGTGTAAATAATCTAACAAAAAAAATCTAAATACTCAGTAACAAGTTTCGAGGCCCTCGTGGCGCAGGAGCACAAGTGTGCGACTGTAAACGCGACTGTTGTGGGTTTTAATCTCACTCGGGGGAATGAAATATTAAAATATTTTCATTTTTATATCACTCTGGCAACAAGGTAAAACGCGGCGCTAAGTTCCACCACTCCATATTTTAAAGATTCGGCTAATTATGAAGAATGGAGTTTCTTAACGCTAGGTTCCCTCTGCGTTATTATGCTATTTTCACACTGTATCCCGCATATAGCTGGCTATATGCGGGATACAGTGTGAAAATATAATATACGCGTCGAATAGATTTTCAGTTTGTTCAGTTCAGTCGGTCTTAAAATATAAAGTCGGTCTTAAATTATTAAAGAAAATTAATATAAACTTGCAATAATATAAACTTGCTTTTCAGCGATATTTTCTTCACTACTGATGAAAAGTGGCAGTAACTCAAACAACAATAACAACAACATTGTACAGAAACCCGAGGATTGTAACAATGACGTGTTGGTCGGTGGCGCTCTTTGTTATCATGTAAGAAAACCATTTATATTTTTAATTTTAACATATTATAATCATCAGACTGTGAAATGAAAATATATATATATATATATATATATATATATATATATATATATATATATATATATATATATATATATATATATATATATATTTTCCACCGAATATTGACAGAACCACCAACCACCCCACTTGCTACCATAGAGGGTACAAACACACATTCCAAATACTCTACAAGCATTTTTCATATTTTATTTTGTTCATTGATTGAATGTAATATCGGTAATTTGTTCCATGTACGTTTTAGTTTATAAACATATGCCCATCATCAACAATTGCGGCTGTCATGGCGCAGCGCCATAACGTTGCACGTTGACGCACGCGATGGTTCTAGGTTCGATGCGACTCGGGAAAATGAAGCGTTTTTATTTTCTTGATCTGGTAATAAGACAAAGCGCGGAGTTTAGTCCCGCCACTCAAGACGCAATGTTGAAAATTTGGCGATGCGTTGGGAACAAAGTTTTTGACACTAAATTTCCACTCTACCCGGTTGTATGTGGAATACAGCGTGAAGCTAAACAAAAATATCATGACCTACGACTTTTATATATATTTTTCAAAAGTAAATTGCATATTAAATATTTTAGGTGCAAGTTCAAGACGAAGGTTCTGGAGGGTCAATACTCGATTGCATCATGGGCATATCACCTGACACTGTAGTTATTGTAGAAGAAATTTCTAGACAAATTGTCTTAGTGCTTCCAACAAATACTTTGTTAGGTATTTTCTTTATTTTTTACCAGTTATAGTTTTAATATACATATTAATTTTAGAATAAATTTAGATTTTAATAACTTTAACTTAAACTTTTTTGATTTTAATAACATAAAAATTTATAATAAATGGGTCCAATCAAAAATATTTAACATTATGATTCTAATAATGTCCAATAAATTATAAATTTGAGTTTGTTTTATAATAAAAGGAAACAAATGTTATTATAAATTGATAATATTTATTTCCTTATATTACAAATTCTATACTAATTTTGTTTGAGTAGATATATCACTCACAAAAACATTAACGAAAAATACGTGAAATCAAATTTTATCCTGTAAAAATTATTATCTGTCTCGTCTCTAAAAGTTGTAAGCTCAAAGGTTGTGAGTTCAATTCCCACTCAGTTCTCTTTTAACCTTAAGTCATTCAAAATCGTGTCGTCCATTGCGCAGGATGGGTGAGCAGCGGCGCGTGGAGCCGCATCTACTACCACCGCGGCGAGAGCGTGCGCGCGGCGTGCGGCGACGCGCTGCGGCGCCTGGCGGGCGTGGCGGCGCACGCGCACGCGCTGCCCGAGCTCACGCTGGAGCGCGGCACGGCCACGCAGCTCGGTACGGCATATGCGCACTTGCTTACCTAATACTAGTTTTTACTTACGGTACTTGTCGGTACGTATTTGTAATATATACATATGATTTACAAAAATATTGTTAGAAAGTTATATGTTTCTAAGTTGTTCGGAAAGAGATCCTACGTAATTGCAGTAAGTGATATGTATCACCCAATAACAGCACTTAGCACAAGTTTCCTTCAAATAAGAACCGCTGCCTACAAGCAACTGCAACTGATTGATACAACTCCATAGCTTTTTTCGCGCTAATGATATATATTATTTTGCCCATTATTATTTTATTTATTTAACAGTTATTACACTATGAAATACTTAAAAAAACCAGAAAGGCTTTACAATTTTACTGTACTTATCACCACAGATGGTCTTTTAAGCAATTTTAGAATAAATATAGTATTATGTTTTCTATTATTAATTCACATTGTAATCGCCTTTTGTTTTATTATAAATCGTGCATTATATACACAAGATTGTCTATAAAAGATTATAAGTCCACTTTGCACATACATTATAAACATATTTACAGGTTTCCACGTACAACCAGACGGGCTAGTAACACAAGTCGAAGGCGGCGGTGCAGCGGCACGCGCCGGCGTTAAACGCGGCGCTCGTCTTCTCGAGGTGTGTCGAGCGGCCGTCGTGGCTCTGCCTCATGACCACCTTGTAGACTTACTGAAGACTTCTGATCCGGTTACTGTTAGTATATTTATATTGTATTAAACAGAAAATCCAGCTGCTGTATTTTTAGACATTATAACATTAGCAAAAAAAACTTAATAAATAGCCTTCTCTTTTGATAAAATATAATTGCAGGAATTTGTATATTAATGTAAACAAAGCAAAAAAATTAGAACGTAGTGTGATAAGAAGCCATATGCTTAATTATTAAGCCGCTTAGATGATTGCAAAGAGATGCGGGTCCCTATACGTTTTCAAAACATCGTTTTGAACCCAGTCGTGGTGCAGGGACACAAAGTGTGACTAAATGCTACGGGTTGTGAGTTCGATTTCCACTGGAGAAAATGAAATATTTAATATTTTATTTTCATCGCTCTAGTTTCAGGATACGCGCGGCGTTGAATTCCACCACTAAACACGCACTGCCTCCAAAATTCGCCGGAAAATGGGAAACGGAGCAATACAAGGAGCCTTTTAAGATATTGTAGGTTCAATGTATGCGGGATACAGCACTCACTGTACTGTCGTGTGCCGCAGGTCCGCCTCACGTGGTCGGGCGGCGCGCGCTGCGAGTGCCCGAGCGCGTGCGCGGGCGGCGCGGCGTGGGCGCAGCAGCCCGCGCGCCGCCGCCAGTCGCCGCCGCGCTCCGACACCTCCGGATACGGCACCGGTTACTGTTATATTGTTTATTTATATTTATTACATAGGAGGGATAGCAAGGTAGACGGAAGGAATAAGATACTGCGTTCTTGGCTAAATTGTATACTTAATATTTTTATCTCTTCATTCTGAGGGCGAAGCAACCGCGGTGTTGAGTTTGGCCACTCAACACCCGATGCCTCTGAATGCGATGAATTTATCGAAAAGTGGGGAACGAGAGTATCTTAATGTGTATGGAGCGTCTTAACACTAGGTTCCCAGGTTGTCTTCACCTACCATGCTATGTGCAAGATACAGCATACAGCTAAAAAATATAAAAATTGTGTGGTTTACGCATAAGGTGGGTCCGGCCGCAGCACGACGTCGGGCACCGCGGCCAGCAACGGCGCGGCGGAGGTGCGGCGGCGCGCGCACGACGACGCGTCCCCGCGCCACGCGCGCCGCCCGCACTCCGCGCACTCCTCGCTCACTGTATGGACTTATATGTAGTATTCTAATTTACGCACAATGCGGTGCACACTGTGACGCCTAATATTTTGTCCGTCTCGCAGGATCCCAGCGTTTGCAAAGTGCCGCCCATGACTGGCCTTGGTGATATAGGGCCAGTCGCGGGACGTGGCGCAGAGGCACAAGTATGTGTCTCATACAAAAATATGTTCTGTTATAATGTATGCTCTGAGTTAAACATCAAACCCCTCACGACCTTTTGCTTTTCTTGTTGTTAGCGAAAGTGACTGACGAATGGTAATAATATAGTTAATATACAGGGTGGAAGAGGCAGCGCTCCTTTTACAGAAACAGCATATAGGGTAAAATATTTTAAACCTATACGTAAAAAAATTAATCAAGATGCCTCAACAGTTTGGACGTAGGATTTTATCATTCATTTCTCGATTTTTATCCATATCTATATTTCGTGTGACGTGATTACGTAGAGATCCCAATAACATAAACACTTACTACTACAAAAATACTACTAAAGGTTATACAACTTTGAACTTTATCGCCAATACTTACGACTCCATTTCGGAATGAGGCGTGTGCAGCGGTGTTCCTTTGATAGGTTTATGTGTGCGTGCGTCGTCCTTAATGGCGTTTTATTTTAAAACGACAATTTTATTATTTATTTTGTTTGAAATTATTTTTCATTTTTGGGAATTTATTTTTTTCTTTTTATAGAGTAGTTAAAATTGTAGTGTCATTTAAAGTGGTGCTTACAATTCCACCCTGTATATAATGTAAAGTCTGATTCAACAAACACAAAATTTGTTTTTTCTCTTTTAGAATTGTATTTCTGTTTATTATACGAGTTTTATGACATTTTTATTTAATAATTAAAATATACTACTTACTTTAGATTATTTTTTGTTTTCGATGAAAAAATTAATTTGCTAATAATTCTAAATTTGCTACACATTTCATTCATTCAAAAGGTAGAAAAATGAAAATATTAAATATTCCCCCGAGTAAAAATCGAACCTACAACGGCTTCTATCAGTGCTTATACAACAATAAAAGAGTTTCATATAAACCAAAGACAGGACGTCTTCGTATTTATTTTACATGAGCTTGTTGGATCAGGAGGAGCTGATGCGGTTGATGGACGCGGAGCTGGCCCCGCGCGCGCCGCCCGCGCCGCTGCCGCTGCCGGACGCGGCCGCGCTGGACTGGGCCGCGCTGGTGCACACGGCCACCCGCGCCATGCTGCAGGTACCACACTACTGTCATTGAGAAATTGTATCATTTCAATATATTATTATATATTAGTATTATATAAAAATTTCATTAAAAAACCAATATATCGAGTCGATTTGACGTTAAAATCAGTGACGATTAAAGATAATTTTTCATTCAACTTTGCTGTGATAGATATGGAAGTAACAACACTTTCTATTATAAGTAGGTAATAAGTACAAGTGTAAGATAAGATAGATCGCGAAGTCAATAAAACATACTACAAACTAAATAAAATGGTAGGTATATACCTACCATTTTATTTAAAGCCAATTTATGGGTAATTTTTGAATTTACAAATTATATTTATTTACATGTTAATTTTTTTAAACATTTTTAAAGTGTTAATCCACACTTAGGATTAGGAAACTTAGGAAATTTTTCTAAATAAGTATTTATATGTTAATTTGTTAGTTTATTTTTTTAAGTAAATAAGCTAACGGTATGTAATGAATAAACGTAACAAATATTTTAATTTAGATTTGTGAAGAACACCAGTATCCATCGATGGACAACTCGGACCCGCCTATTGACGCAGCCACCGAAGTGAGTGACGATAACTGGCCAGACATAACTGTAAGTATATTAAATATTACGTAATATGCTAAATATTATATGTTATCAGAAATCAAAAGTGGGAAAATCTATTTTTTAATAAAAATAGCAGCACTTAAATTATTTAGATATTATGATGATGTGAAACTTAGACTGACATAATTGTAAAGTGTTATACTGCTATATACTTTCATAGTGTAGCTTACTGTCTATAATTACTCTGTTGTAAGTATTCGCAAGATGTATACAATTAAAACAAAAAAGTAATAAATTTATGTATAATTATTTTTATCTGTCATTGGTTATAATTATTTATCTACGATTTTTATAGATCAATTTTAATCTGGATTAAACATTCAAGGCAAAATGTATTATATGATAAATGTCATAAACTATGGCAATAACCTAATATGTTAATAGCATACAATATCGTCAACGCAGAGCGGCGGGCCGGAGGAGGCGTGCGCGTGCGGGCTGGCGGCGCGCGTGGCGGCGCTGGAGGCGGAGGCGGGCGCGGCGGCGCGGCGGCGGCGCGCGCTGGAGGACGAGGTGCGCCGCCTGCGCCGCCACAACGCGCGCCTGCGCGACGAGTCCGCGCGCGCCGTGTGCCAGCTGCGCCACTTCACGCAGTGGCTCAAGCGCACCGTCGACAAGCAGTGACGGTACGCGCCGCCCGAAATCATACAAAGGACTATTTTGAAAGAAAAAATATAATCTAATCTTTTTATGACTGTTACGCTCAATTACAATATAAATCAGATTAATATATTTAAAAGAGATAATACACTAACATATTGATTATATAATGCTCTAATTAAATATAAAAATTCAAAGTTATTTTTCCTTATCTAAATAATGAATTAACTAATTATTCCATAATAGTCAATGACTTAAAAAAAAAGAGTGAAAATTTTAATATGACAATTATATTTATAATTTAAAGAAAACATTTACGTACAGTTTATAATGCAACAATCATTTCACATACATTCTTATAGTAAAGTCAACAAAAAAAGCACTTAAATTTGGCAAAAAAAAATTTAACGGATTTTTTGCTTCATGCTATATTCCACATACAACAGAATAGACACAGTGAATTTCGCTCTGTTTCATTTTCCGCCGAATTCTGGAGGAATTGCGTGTTGAGCCCCACAACCTGTCGCGTTAACAGTCACACGCTTGTGCCCCTGCACCATGACTGGTCTCAACTAAACTAGTAATAATCGAAAAAGTATCTATATATTTAATCTAAATATTCCTCTTACGAACCCACAACCATCACGCTTACAGTCGGATGATACCGCTAGGTTTACTACAATAATATATTTTGTTTAACTGGTAATTTGTACCAAAACTTTAAATAATTGTTTTTATTTCTAATGTCACCTCCGTGATTAAAACATTATCAGAGATTAAAAGCTTACTTAGATAGGATTTTACGCGGTGACGTAAACATTTTTAATATGTAATTAACAATAGGTATTTTTTAATTTCGTATTTTTATAGTAATGACATGACTAGAGAGATTAGGTTTTTTTATATGTTACGTACAATATATATATATATATATATATATATATATATATATATATATATATATATATATATATATATATATATATATATATATATATATATATATATATATATATATATATATATATATATATATATATATATATATATATATATATATATATATATACACTAGTACTAGTAGTAGTGTGTTAGTAATGAATAATCATATAAAAATTATAGATTCCAAAATCAAAACTTTAGTTTTGTTTATTGTAACAGTATTTATGGCCAGACTAAGTAGTTATGTAGAGCCCTAACTAAAACGGTGTTAATCATTAACTTGATTTTATTCACTGGGAGAAACACTGAAATACTAAAAATATATTAAAACCAATAAAATATATATCAAATTAACATTATATTAAATAATGTTAATTTGATAGATATTTTATTGGTAAAAAAATAAAATATCCCGAGATGCCCTTCTTATATCTAGACTAGAGCACTATAACAGTCGCTTTTCTATTTACTGCTTAATGCTTAATTACATTTAAAAATGTTGCTGTTCTGATTTCAAATAAACACAAGTTTGGGTTAGGAAAGGCAGTATTTTCTAACAGAGACATTTCCTTTCTGCAGCAATAACATATTTTCTTTTTTTTTTTTTCAGAAATCTCAGTCAATGTCAACTCACAATACCTAGCGTTGGCGGGATGAGTATCTTGTACTTGAATAATATTTAATATATAAAATAATATCCAAAGAGTAACTATGTGAAATGTATGACTATAAACATGTAACTCTGTAAGCTGTATCTTATGAATTGTGCCTTTCGAGTTTCCAGCGAAACTATTGTTTTGGCGTATAAGTATTTTTTTTGTTGAAACAACGCTGTTTTTACATTATTATATATTTTAATGGACGTTGCTGTTACGATCCTCTAGTTTTATATGCGTCGTTAAGTTAAGCTATCATAGTCTGATACGAAAGTTTTTTGGTATAGTTATTTATTTATTACAGTGTTAGTCTACCTGTTGTAGGTATGTGTGTACTAAAATAATCTACTATATTTTTTTTCTACTCGGCTTCTTATAAGTTTAGATTAGGATCATATGACGCCTTATAATTATTGCATACTAACTATTCAAAGTAACGTGTAATAGAACTAAATAAAAATAATAAAAAACAGTGCATTTTTATATTGGTACATTCTTTAAGTAGTTAATTTACATTTAAGTCTATACTATAATACAGACTTGAACCCTGCCAAATATTACCGTAAGACCGCTTGCACAAATACATACATTTAAATTTTGATGCAAATTAAAAGTTATTGCCACGCCTTTATAAATAAAACAATAAACAAATGATTGAAGTGTACTTATAATTCACAATACGGCTTAAATTTAATGAATATAATAGAAAAACGCATTAACTTTGGGCCTAATATTTTATTTAATATGAGTGCAAATGCGGCTTTCGCTTAGAGACCAATGGTGCGAGATTCAGTTTTCTCTGAATGTCACATAACAGGGCAGTCAGAAGGAATCGAAAGTATTAAGACACTACTCTCCGTCTACCAATTTTCGCCCAATTGTCGAGACATTTCGTGCTGAGTGGTGGAACTCAACGCCTAGCCTGTCTTATTACCAGGGCAAAAACAAGATTAAAATAATTTCATCGAGTTGACGTTAAACCCCCAGCGTCGTGCCGATGGCACCATCTTAGAGAACGTTTCATAAATATTTTATATATTAAGGTTACATATACTGTTATAAGTTCTACATATGTATATGTCTTGAGAGAGCATTATGGATATTTAAAATTGATTAAAATAGTAGGTATGATTAACAATGATGCTTTTATTTTTATTAAATAAGATTTCCTTAGTTTATTGATTGTGGGTTTTTTGTAATCTACTTTAAAAATTTTAATCTTTAAGACATAATACAATTCTTTTTAAACTCATTTAATACCTTTTTTAAAACAGTTTAAGTATTAAATGTTCTATCTAGATATAAATGTATGGACTTAAGTTGTATTGTTTACATTTTACCTTAATTATTTAATTTCATGTATATAAGTTAGAATCTCATATAGTTAACTTATGTAAACGTAAAATGAAAGCTTTATTAGTTTAAGTCATTTAACCATATTCCAAACGTCGGTGTAATGTTTTGCACGTGTTTATATTGTCTTTATATTAATGTATGTATTTATAAGATTTTGTCAATTAATAAATTATTGCTATCGTCTTTTTTTGTAATTCTTTAATGTCAGTTTACAACTTGATGAATGTAAAGTACATCAAGTAATACTCAAAAATACGTCGAACAATTGATTCTAATCGTTACTATTGAATTAACAAAAAACATCGTCATTTTATTTGATCATGTTGTATAAGACATTGTGCTATCACAAATTATTATACTTTTATCTGTGTGTCCCTCTTTGACTTCTGTAAATAAACCTTAAACAGCCAAAACCTAAATATGTCCGATTATGTATCGCTCATTGATTAATTGATAAGACTGAAAAGATTAACATTCAGTAATTTCGTGCAGTACATTATATTATTATAGATTATGTTTCAAGATATGTGATTATTTGAACACCATTTAATTTCTCATTTGTATCGTTTGTTATTATTGTATTACAGTACAGCGTCGATTATCCGTACGTCCATCACCGAAACAACTCGCATGTTCCTAGCCCTTCACGCGATCTATGTTCGTGTTCTCTTTTCGAATCTTGACTGACACTCGATGTATTTGATAGAAGACACTAGACCAAAGCGGTCCCAACTGCAGACGCGTCTCGCCACTTGGCAACTGGCGAGGCTCATCTGGGGTAATGGTAACGTCTACTGGTCATTGTCTCTCTCGTTGTAATTATTAATGTTTGTTTTTAAGTAAATAATAACCATAGATGAAATTTGTACCCATTTTCTTTATGAGTTGAACAGCCTAAAGCTAGGCCGTAAACAATTTTTTGTCGAGTAAATATAGTTTGATATCCTTGTGAAGTAATATAATATTTAACTGAATCAATACTGTTTATATATCCGAACATCCAACCAATCGGATGAATGACGCTCTACTGTAATTTTTTATTAAACGTGGATCCTAGTATATTGTGAAGTCACTCATATCCTAACTAAAAATGCTTTTCGAAGCTTACATTTTGCGCGGTACTCCATAGATTCGAATATATAATATATATATATATATATATATATATATATATATATATATATATATATATATATATATAGCAGGAGTACTATACATGATACTTAATAGTCTAGAGTTTCCCCACCTGTTAGTTGTAGTGAACTTTCGTCAACAATTCACAGTTTACGAAAAGCGTAAACTTTTCAACGACCAAAGTATTATTGTTTACCGCCATAGATTCAAAATTTGCATTATATAAATTAAAATATAATCGAACTGAATAAGTTATAGTGTAACGTTAATAGCGTTATAATTTTTATGTTTATTTAGGACATTCCAGTTAAATAAAGTGTATACCAAAGATTTGACTTATTTCATAACCTTTATTTCCAAACACAGTGAAGACGAAATGAAAATGCAATAATAGTAACCCAATTATTTTTTCAATATCTTGTCTGTTCATCAAGGGCAAAATATGGGAATCCATTGCCCTCAGTGCTACTAATAGCATGCACGAACAACTTATATGACATCGTTTGCGCATGCTGCTACCAGCAAGTCCGCCGTTACAGTGGACGCCTTCAGGTTGCCTTGGATTTACTCCTGAAACAAACGCAGCGTCGATGATCGGCTCCTGCAAATGATACAGTTGTCCCAGAGTCACGACGACACTCCCGTAGTATTCCTCTAGGATAGTTTTAGGTCTCGCTAACTTTGTAATGTTGTGGTAGTGGGTTCCATGTGAAAGTGTCACTAATAACATATCAAAATTGAGGGATAAAATAAAGTTATATTTAAGAACCTGTGGTAAAACTCCTGTCTGATAATATATTATACAATAAGGAAAGAGGTTTTAAAAATAATCGAAGCCCAGCTGAAGGAAGATGAGCCACCAGACTAGGGCTGTGTATATATACATTCATGTTATGTTTGCAGTTTTCATGTTATCTGGCATATATAAAGTATATATATTTATATAAGACAATTCAATTTCAATTCAAAAGTAGTATACTTAAAACATTATCACTAAGAGACCAGTCGTGGCGCGGGAGCACAAAGTGTCGAGGAAATGTAATGCTTATTTAAATTTATATTTTTATTTCTGGAAACAAACAGGCTTATTAATTTAATATTGTAGTATTGTTGTAGCATTAGCTTGACAGTGACTTCAAAATTATAAAATCTTTCTTTAACTATCAAATTACATTTTACTATATTCAGATGATTTTTTTTATTGGAAAGGATACATTTCAAGGACAATTAGGTTTTTTTTTTTTATGGAAAAGGACAAGGCAAACGAGCGTGCGGGTCACCTGATGGTAAGTGATCACCGCCGCCCACGGCCTCGTGCAACACCAGAGGAGCTACAGGTGCGTTGCCGGCCTTTAAGGTAGTTCTGGTCAAAGTCGGGTTATAAGAATGTCGACGTAGCTCGATAAGAACGTATGGCTGGAACGTCAGAGCGCTTGGAAGGTTTCCAAAGAGGCGCGGTTTCAAATCCCGCTATATTAAAAATTTTATAAGTTTTCTCAATAATTATTTATCTATCCTAAGTGTGACACACTTTTTTTTATATAAATAAAAAAAAATTAAAATAATTGTAAAAGTTGATATTGTTTTCATATATCTTCCATGTACAGACACCGATTAGGTATTATAAATAAAACATCAATAAACAAATCAGCAAACAAATAAACAAATCATATTTTTATTGTTTATCTCTTTATCTGATTATAAAAATTTATAGAACGATTACCTAACAGTGAGGATATATCCTGTAACCAATAAAATCTTCTTAGAGAGCATTGTAAAATTTAAAATATGGCTTTAGAAGAAAAAACCCTTAGAATTCATTTCATTGCAATAAATACCTGAGGGTCACTGAAACCTTCAGTGTTTCAGTCACGTTTAGCTATAATTACGATTTTTAAATATTAATAACGTCAACGAAGCATATTTTCGACTATAAATTTCACAAGTCCATAAAGGATGTTATTACGGTTAGATTTATTATTAGTACATAGATTAAACTAATTGAATTATAATAATAATAACTTATTATTAGTTATAAATCATGAGATAATCATATTAACACGTATGTAGAGTAAATCATTACGTGATTAGCTATATACCTAACGATAAATTTTAAGGATTTTACCTATCGATAAAATAAATGCTATATAAGCTGACCGAATTCGGCAAACCATCAGTAGTAACACTAGAGAGGATGAGTCGCACAATTATTTTATTATTAGCCTTTACCGGCATCGCCTTGGGTAAGTAAATAAACTATAAACCAGTGTAACGTACTTAATAAAAAATATTATCAACACTTTATTCTGTTAAAAATTTTGATAATATGAAATCTAACTTTACTTTTACACATTTTGTTTTGTTATTTTTTATATGTTATTTTTAATGGTTTTTTATAGCGGCTCCCAAAGATGCTAGTCGCATCATTGGTGGTGAATCAGCTAGCATCCAGCAGTACCCCTTTATGGCTAACATGCTATACGGCTTCTGGGCAACGAATTTCCAGCCATGGTGTGGTGGTACCCTTGTTAATGGACGCTCAATTTTGTCAGCCGCTCACTGCTTCTAGTAAGTCTATCTCCTTATTTTTTACATTCCTGCAATAAATACAGAATACATGCAGGATATTTGAGGTAGTTTTTCGGTTACACATATAAATTAAAATATTAGATCCTTAAACTACAGAGAACAATAGATTATGATGTCACAAAATCTCAATCTTCAATAAAAGTTTATAAAAATATTGTTGTAATTTTATTAAAGTCGTATTAATGTTTTTTTAAATAGAAAACGCATAACAATTTGAGTACTCGCCACTGTACTAGTAAATAAAAAAAATTTAAGAAGCTTATTCTTAAGTGATACACGTTAAAAATGGGAATTATTTTTTACAGCGGTGATCATCCCAGTCAATGGCGTGTGCGCCTCGGCTCAGACCAAGCTAACTCAGGTGGTGTGCTATACTCTGTCTCTAATATTGGAATGCACGAAAACTACGTAAACAGTATTCTGCTCAACGATATTGCTATAGTCAGACTTTCAAGTAATGTTCCGTTATCTAGAAGCATCGGCATTGCACGCATCGCTGGTCCCCAATATATTGTAGCTGACAATACACGTGTCTTCGCCGCAGGATTTGGACATATTCGGGTAATTAATTTTTTCATAGACAAATATTAAATTACATTATTTTTTGCCATTTGGCCTGTCGTGGCGCAGCGGCACGAAGTGTGACTGTAAAATCAACTGGTTCGATCCCACTCGAGGAGATGAAATATTTACTTAAATTTATATATATATATATATATATATATATATATATATATATATATATATATATATATATATATATATATATATATATATATATATATATATATATATATATCTGCTTAAGACAGTCCAGTTATTCATTTCATTTGCCACTTACTAATTTAATCTAACACTAATCTAAATCTACATGCATAAAACATTATAAACATTATAAATAAATTTAACTTCATTGATTACAATAACATAAAATGTTCATTACGGATTACAAGATAAATTTTATACAACCATACAAATATTTCTTACGATTAGGGAAATTGGGACGTGCGTGGCATTACCGCCAGGATGGAGGACATGACCGCTTCGTTTCTTTCTTTTATAGCCATCTTTAAGTTATACTCCACAATATCTTTTGTCGTTGCTTCTGTTGCCTTCCGAATAAGCCTTTATATTGTATCGTCCTCACCACTGGTGTAGTAGGAACATCTGTCTGTGTGACGCGTTATTGCTACAATTGCGTGTGACACGCTGTCATGTAGTTGTAATTTCGTCGACTTTGTGTTCACTATTATAACCATTGCATTTGACAGGCCTTGGGCTTCATGAATAGTCAACACTTTTGAAGTTATATTTAACCCATATCCCTGGTGGATTAAAGATTTTTTCTCCTCCTGAGTAAATGTAAGGTAGAGGGTTTCTCTGAGGTCTCGTAGCGCTGGTGTAGTTCTTAAATTTTCTATTCGGAGGGAGTGTATTACTTTTTTGGAAGAGTATATACCAAAGTATATCTCTTGAAGTGCATAGGCGACGTCCATCTGGCTTCTATGGGTACACAATAGGTCCTGGTTGATTTTGACAATTTGTGATGGACTACGGTAGAACATGTCGATAAACTAGTAAATTTATATTTCCATTTCTTCGCTCTGGTGTCGAGGAAAAGCGCGGCGTTGAGTTCTGCCACTCAACACACAATGCCTCCAGAATTCGGCAGAAAGTGTGGAACAGAATATCTTAACACTAGGTTCCCTCTGCCTACCCTGCTATGAGCGGGATACAGCGTAAAGCTGATATTATTTTTATAGCCACATTGACTTAAATGGTATATTATTAGCAGTAGATACAAATTATTATTTTTTTTATAATTGGTTATACGTTGGATAATTTGTTTTCAGGTTGGAGGTCCGTCCTCATCAATACTATTGCACGTTGGTCTCGATGTCATTAACCAAGCTACCTGTGTGGCGCGTTATGCATTCTTAAAGACTCAACCTGGTTTTGCTGGATGGCCAGATGTTACTCCAGAGATGCTTTGCACTGGTATTCTTGATGTTGGCGGCAAAGACGCTTGCCAAGGTGATTCTGGCGGACCTGTCGTTCATCAAGGAGATGTACTTGTCGGTATTACTTCCTGGGGCTTCCAATGTGCCGATGAATTTTACCCGGGTGTGAACGTACGAGTATCATCTTACACAAATTGGATCACATCAAATGCATAAGAAAATGTTTCCAATATTTTAAATATACGTTTATAAATTTAAAATCTTTATTTTTATTTAACCTATTTTTATTTTACATAATATCAACAGATATGCTTATAGTATGAGACTGATCTGAATAGATGAACTCAGACAGAAAAAAAAATTAACACCTACATATTTATTTTATAACAGCAGACCCGCGTGGCTTCGCCCGCTTGAACTATTAAAATATTTATTAAATACTAGTGGCCTGCTCGCGGCTTTGCCCGCTTGAATTATATGATTATTCATTTCAGAAATATAGATATTACAAACAGCCTTAATTATTAAATAATTGATTTGGATAAGTATTCACGATATTCTTTGTAAAATAACATATAATTAGGTTTCAGAAGTGAAATGTAAAAAGGAAAACAACACAATACTATATATGAAAATACAACTTTATATATTGAAGATCAAAATAACTATTAACTGAAGCTTAAATGACTAGATAATTACATAAAACACCAATAACATTTGACAACCTATATAAGTATTTATTCTTAACTCTTATAACAAATGGAAAGGCGCGAGCCAAATGTTGACAACTTGACACTGACAGCTGTCACATTGAAGTACTATATTTGACAGTTGGCATATTGTAGTACGATAGTCTCCTAAGTATTCCACGTTTCCATGTCTCCATACAACGTGACATTGGCGAAATGAATTGTGCTCAACTGGCACGCTCGAAGCGCCATTAATTAAGAAATCAATCAATCAATCTTCTAAGTATATATTATTAGTCAAATATATAATTGATATACAGAATAAACATAGAAAGCACGTTTTTATTCATTTTTATATAATCTATAAAGTAATCAACATTTTCGGTCAAGTTCAAGTCGTACTCATGACCCAAGAGTTTCGTACCAGTTTCATGAAAGAATAACTAATTAAGTTGTCATTTTGTATCAAATTAAGTACAGATTAAAATTTGTATCTAATGGTTTTTTTCTGTGACAGAAATACAATAAGTAGTCAATTTTTGAAAAATAATTTTGGAATTTTCCTTTATACGTGCCGTAGTTATGATAGAAGATGCGACAAAAAACGAAACGTAAACTCTCATATTTCATCGTCATTTGATTGCGATGATATAGAAGATAGATTTTACTGTGCTCTAAGGGAATATAGAGAATACAGAGGGACAAACAACAAAGCTATCTTATAAGAATTTTGAGGTATGTACCCTAAAATATCCTTGGCACATACATACATGCAACATACAGGTGCAATAGAGCAATGTCTAGTCTTGTACAATAGTGATATTTTTTTAAAGAGTGTCAGAGCTTTTTTTTTCTTGAGACACAATTTTTTACCCAAAAGTTATATTTTTTATACGTTTCTTAAAATAATATTAATAACATAAACGAACGAAAGGACTGAAGAACCTTTTCAAAATATTTCTTTGAATCTTGAGTCATTCTATATCACTGTGTTAAATAATTACGAATTAAGCTAGACTGTTACGAAGGTAATCTTCACCAACAATTCAATTTTGTTTACTTTGTAGTTACTGCTATGAACAATTGTACTTTAAAAAGATGTAAATTTATCAACATTCTAATAAAAAAGATGTTTCTAAAGTCATTCTTTTGCCCAGAATCTTGCCAGCGCTATTCAGAAAACGACGTTTTATGCACAGGGCCATCTATGGAAATTACAATTGAACTGTAACCATTCTAACACTGTTAGAAAAATACTACTATGTTTATGTTAAATTTATTATAAGTATAGATCACACTTACACTACGTAATTAACGTTTAACAAATAATAACTCAACAATATGTTTTATGCGTTATGAACATTCATTATCATATGTGGTCAATAGATATCGTTGCGTATGTTTCAATTTTTTTTTTTCAAATAAATCTTAAAAACTTTAAGAACATTATTTTTTGATAGAATTGAGGCGTAACCTTTCCAAACTATAAAAATATAAAACCTTTTATGCACAGCGCCATCTCATCGCAGAATGTTTCATGCGTTATCAAGATTCGTTAGTACCTACTATTTATTGTCAATAGATAGCGTTACTTGCATCGATTTCTACTATCTCAAATATAAACTTCTTGAAGACTTAAATACTTAAATCTTTTGATAGAGTGAAGCGATTACAATGAAACACTAAATGTTACTTTGATTTATTTGTAATTTTTATGTATAAAAGTTGCTTAAATATATTGTGTACTTTTTACGTGATACGTAGTCACATAAGCAGATAAACAGACAAACAGACAAAAATTCCAAAAATGTTGGAAATTCTGTTACCTTTAACATAATAAGTTCTTTGATTTTCACGATTATTACACATATTAAATGAAACTAATTTAACCGGATTAATCGCGTATATTTAAGATTTTGACAAGTGACAGACGAATGCCACCTCAGTCTACCCGTGACCACGAACTACTGCAAAGTGTTCGAAACGTCGGGTTTCCAAAATGTAAAATCTTAAATATACGCGATTAATCCGGTTAAATTAGTTTCATTTAATATTATCCTTTAACACCCTGGCTAAATTTTTTTTAAATATTTTCAATGAACAGAAACGATTTTTCTACAGATTTATTATAAGTATAGATATGTATGAAATATTTTTGCAGTTTTCGGTAGGATTAGTAAGATAATATAATCAAATTATCAAAATAAGCCGAAAAAGAATAATAAATGGAGATAGAAATGAAATTAAATTTTAAATGTTAGAAAAATACTTGAAATACCATAATTAAAATGAACATCAAAATAAGAAAAGTAAAATAAAGACTATTAAATGAGCAATGATGCTAATTTAACATTTTTTTTTACTGTATCCCGCACAAAGCAGGGTAGGCCAAGAAAACTTAGTTCGTCAAGTCAAGAAAACACACTCCGTTCCCCATTTTACGACGAATTTTGAAGGCATTGCGTGTTGAGTAGTGAATTTCAAAGCGGTGGCTTGCCTCAAAATCAAAGCGAAAATGGAAATATAAATTTACGCGTTATAATGGAAATATAAATTTCCGCCGCGTTTCGCTGAAGACTATTGTCCCCGCGTCTCGCGGCCAGTGGCGGTCGAGGAGGAGCACCGTGAGGTTTTAGTGATTATTCAGGCGGCCTAAATCTGCCAGTCCGCGAGTCCCACATGATATAATAACATTGGTTCTTTGTCTTTTTCTAATACCTTACAGGGCTTAAGTAATTTGTTTCAATAAGTACTTATATATAAAATAATTTTATTTGCTTTTTTGTAACAAACAATGTGTAAAGTTAATTTTGTATTTTAAATTATTAGACGGCAAATCAATTCAATTGTCCGATTCATGTTGAAGTGAATTGGTTCTTTGATTATTCGATTTTACATCCCTTTTTATGTTCTTTTATTATGACGTTCCGAGAGTGGCAGTTGGGTAATCACTTCGCCAATGTCACGTTGTATGGAAAACACAGGAAAGAGGTTATACGGTAAAAAAGTGATAATATTACACTACAGAAAAATGCATGTTTAAAAGAGATTCAGTTAATATACTGCTTCACCTATAACAAGACAAAAAAATATTTAGGATGGGAGCGTCAGCGCTCCTTTTACGGAAACAGCATATAGGATAAAATATTTTATTATTTACTTTGTTTGAAAAAATCACTTTTTCATTTGTGGAAAAAAATGTACTAATCATTTATAGAGTAGTTAAAACTGTCGTGTCAGCGCTCCTTTTATGGGAACAGCATATAGGGTAAAATATTTTAAGCCCATACCTAAAAAAAATTAATCAAGATACCTCAACAGTTTAGACGTGGGATTTTTTTTATTTCATGATGTTTATCCATACCTGTATTTCGTGTGACGCAGTTACGTTAACACATACTACTACAAAAATACTACTAAAGGTTAAGCAACTGTGAACTTTGCTGTCGATACCTACGACTCGATTTTGGAATGCGGCAGTTTCCCTTTGATAGGTTTATGCGTACGTGCGTCGTTCTTGACAGATGACGTTTTATATTACAACAATACTTTTATTATTTCTTTTGTTTAAAAAAATACTTTTTCATTTTTGGGATAATTTTTTTTTAATTGTATTAGGCTTTTATAGAGTAGTTAAAACTGTGGTTTCATTTAACGTGGTGCTAACACTTCCACCCTGTAGTAGACTACTCTTCTTAATATATTTACATAAAAAAATTGCATAGCGGACTAAATACAAACATTTACAAACACTGATAAACACATATAAAGGATGGATCAATTTAGGACAAGTGAAAAGGGTTTGGGAAAAGGAAACGTCGCCAAGGTCACTTCACATTCACAAAGAAAATGGTCCTTGACCCTAATCTAAGCCAGATAAATAGGCGGACATGCATGTTCAAAACGCAAGTGACAAATTGTTGGTATAATTCTTCGCTTACTATTTTTTTGAGAATAAAACCAAGGTCGCTTTGGGATAGAGGATGGGATATATGCTTAGTACTTACCTTTCAGAGACTTTGATCTTTTCCAGAATTTTCTCCAGGACTCGTCCTGATATGTAGATGCAAAGAACAAACAATCTTGAGTCGAATTAGAAAAATGATCTAAAGTATCACGCTGGGTAGCTGGTAATTTCTCGCAGAAGTCCGCGGATTCAGCTTCACGCTGTATCCCGCACACAGCAGGGTAGGCAGAGGGAACTTAGTGTTAAGACACTCCGTTCCCCACTTTCTGCCGAATTCTGGAGGCATTGCGTGTTGAGTGGCAGAACTCAAACGGATCCGCGCGAGAAAGTCCGCGGGTTCACTAATTCCAAAATGTCCTGAAATCTAAACTAAAGTAATATTAATATGTTATCTAAAGGGTTTAGTATATACTACACCCTTTAGATAACATGAGTACAATTCTTCACGAATCCTTAGAATAATTAAAGATCTTAATTTATTATGAAATAAGTTACCTCTTAACGCATTTAAGTAGCTTAGCGAGTCAGTAAAAATAACCTTCTATCTAAAGTCATGGGAACGTGTAAACATGATTGATTTTAATAAAGCAACAGAAAACTCGGGAGGACATTTAAATTGTAAAATAATTTCGAAGTTTTGGGTCCAGCACGCTGCACCAACACAGCTTTCTTTAGATGCATCAGTAAAGATGAGATGATTAAACTAATTAGAATTAATTATATCTTGAAGCTTTATGCTGGTGCATGTTGGTCTGTGGTCATGCCAAGATCTATTAATGATACAAGGAGAATAAACCAAAGCCTTGTTTGTACAAAACCGTGGATTAGATGTAGGGCAGGATAAACGGTGAGAAAAATTGGTAAATTTAAGGAAACTATTAAGTAAATGAAATAAGGATTTTTCACGAGGGACAAGATCGGTTAACTCGGCTGTAAGACAGCTTAGAGCATGGGAAGCATGGGAAGGAATACACTCTACTTGCAGTGTATTTACAGTGGGACTAGACCTCATTGCACCTAGAATGATTCGGAGATATTTATATTGAACTCAATGGATCTAAAATAAATAAACCATAGTCAATATGACTACGAATTATTGCACGGTATATTAGTTACATTACATCCCTATAAATTTGATTTATCAGTCAAATGTCAAAATTTGTCACAAATTGACAATAAGCCTTGACAGTTCTGAAGAAATTCAGTGTCGTTTGCTATTTCGTCGTTTTGTAATCTCTTATCAATATTTATGTTGTGAAATTCTTTGTTTACAGAATAAAGGTCTTTCTTTACTATTTTTACTTACGCCTATGTTTTTTAATAATAGTTAAATTAAGCATATATGATAAATATAAATATCCTGTTGTGTGCTATAATGCAGTGTTTTCAATGAAAATTTTTTGAGAGACAAGTTATTAATTATATTATTGTAAATTTGCAAAATGTGATTATATAAATATGCCCACTGAAGGTATTAAATGTGTCAATTGTTTCAAAATGGGTGACGTTGAAGAAGGTGATATACCTAGAGATTTTATTGAATTTGATTTTGCTGAAGATGCTCTCGATTTTGAGGTTTGAAAAAATTACAGAATATATTTATATTTTATTAAATCATATGCATGCATACAGTAGGGTAGGCAGAGATAATCTAGTGGTAACGCGCTCGCTTCCCTAATTTACGCCGAATTCTGAAGGCATTGCGTATTGAGTGGTGGAATTCAAAGCCGCCTTTTGCTTTGCACCAGAGTGAAGAAATGAAAATATAGATTAAAATTAATATTAAAATAAATATAATATTATATACATTTATATAAACTAAATTTTTCTCAAATTTACAGTCATGCTGTGCCTGTGTGCCATGGCTCAATATAATGTTACTTTTTTTATTTTTATTTTATTTTTAATAAATAATAACTGCCCATCCATTACATTAATAAATTTAATCTTTAGGCCCTACTTCCAAGTTAGTAAGTATGCATAGGTGTTAACTACATATTAAACTATTAATTCTTAAAATTTGAGCTTTGCTAAAATGTGGTAGGTCTGTTGGCCCTGGGATCTTAATCTAATGTAATGTACCATATACTATTTTGGGTGATATTAATTCACAGAATGTTTATAGTTTAATTGGGAGTTTGTGTTATGAGGATATTTATATAAATTTCCTCATAATACAAACTCCTAATTCACTATCATTTAAAATATATGAAAAAATCCTTAAAAAATGTAAATTAACCTTATAAAACATATTGAGCCTAAATTTCATAAATATCTTTAAAAGAGAAGAATAACTTTAATGTTAAGAATTGTAGCTCCTACAGTGAAATTGTACATTTTAAATGAAACTATTTTAACCGGATTAATCATGTATATTTAAGATTATACAGAAGAATGCCACCTCAGTCTACCCGTGACCACGGACTACTGTAAAGTGTTCGAAACGTCGGGTTTCCAAAATGTAAAAATCTTAAATATACGCGATTAATGCTGTTAAATTAGTTTCATTTAATATGTGTAATAATTGTGAAAATCAAAGAACTTATCAAAGAACTTATTACTATACGCTTGTTACAACTTATTTATGTTGTTAGCTAACAGCTGGCTAATAATCAGCATTCTCTCTTGGCAGACAATAACTCTTAGTAATTATCTTTAGGTAGCAGAAATTTGTAAAATCACCAGAGATGCTAACAACATAAATAAGGTTAAACAAGCGTATAGAAATTTTGACGTAGCTCAATAAGATATATGGCTTAGTGGTAAGCGCGCCTGGTCGGTTTCCAGGAGGCGCGGGTTCGAGTCCCGCCATGTTCAAATTTTTATATGTTTACTTAATATTTTTCTTTCCTACGTGTGTTATAACACTAAAAATGTTTAAAAATATTTTAAATAAATAGCATTCTCTAGATGATAATTCTTAGTAATTATCTTTGGTTTATGGGTTATGGAAATTTGTAAAAATCAAAATAATAAAGAAATGGACAAACCGAAAAACTAAAAATTCTAATCGAGGTTTCTTAACCTTTTAACCTTAACCATTTTCTTAAATGTTGTTTTAATTTGATTTTAAAAGTATTAAGGAACCATATCCGTTATCTATAACCGCGCCGCCTGAACTGTGAACGATTTCTCAAAAAAAACATATTAAATATTGGGAACTGAAGCTTTCTTAGAGTATCACGGAGTATACAGGACTTTCACTTGAAATTGCCAATTGAAAACGCTCCCTCAAGTAAGGAGGAGAAGATAGCTTTAAAATGTTAAAAAGAAGTGTGAGAATGTGTTACTTTAGTGGTTACGGCGTAAACGCACAGGAAGTCATTTCAGTTGCCGTCGAAAATCAGACACGTGGTCAAATTTGTGTAAGCCAAAGATTGGCTTGCAAAGATACGCTTAAAGGCGTTTAAGAAAGTGCAGAGAATAATGTATACGTTTACTGATTACGTTAATGTTTGCATAGGTACAAAAATGTAGATACCACATTAGTATCGATTCTGTTGTACTGGTAATAATAAATGAAAAAAATGATATACTACGTACGGGATACCTTTGTATGCAAAGTTTAAAGCTATTCATTATGACAGAATATAAAATATATATATTTTAGATGTCCCTCTGTACTACGATGGCGGCTCGGTTTTAGTTTGCACAATTTCCTTTGAAAATTAGTTATTGTAACATAACTCTAACAGTTACACATAGTATCGTCAACTTTTTGTAGATATTGATGTCTTCTATAAAATTATAGTACATCACTTTGCTCTATTGTCGCGATATAAGGTTTTTTTTTTGTATTGTTTTACACCTTAATCGTCTAATTGTAAAAGAATTTTCCAAATTGGTCTCGTAGTTTCGGGGCCTATTCAAATCAAATAAGAAAACAAAAAATCTAATCGATTGTCTTAATAATTTTAGTGATATCGAGGCCCCTCACCCGCGCAGAGAGTTACTCGCCACGGTGTGCGAGGCCACACGGCACACACTCCGCATTTTTTATTATTACATGATTTTCTTTAGATTGATATTTTTAAATTCGTTATATCTTTTGAATGGGATATCCGATTTTATTAATTTAAAAAGTATTTTACAGGTATTGAAATTATCTTTAATAAAATATCATTTAATAGGATAAGGATTAATGCAGAGGTATGAATAATATGGTTTGATTATTGTCGGCACTTTTGTTAACTTATAAAATTTAAAAAAATGGTTATATTTTCATAACTACAGTAGTTGGACATATGCTATCGCGGACTTTTTTATAGATATTGATGCGCTCTACAATACTGTAGAACATTGTTTTATTCTATCATCAATAGTTTTCGCACCGCATGCGATGATAGAATTGTTAAGATCAATTTTTTCTCACTTTGGGTTACATTATTGCATTTTTATTAGGGATCTCTATTTTTTTTGAAAATGTAATATAGCCTATGCTGGTCAGTGAAGATGCAGCTTTCTAATAGTGAAAAAAATATTGAAATCGGTCCAGTAGTTTTTGTGTGAAAACTCTACAAACATACACACATACATACATACATACAAAAATACAAATCTTACCTCTTTATAATATTAGTATAGATACTTACAACAATAAGAAAAAAATATTAAAATAAATATAAATAAGATAATGGTTAAAATAAATATATAAAATTTAAAATATTTCTAACGTATATCTATTCCTACTATGTACAGTAATATCAAAAAAAATATAATACAAAACAATAAAAAATCTCTAATATGATCTAACCCACATTCACTACGCAGTGCGGAAGAGAAAAAGCTAATTACAATATTAACAATATTTAAAACTATGTATAAATAAATATACATAAATACTTTACAAACTGTGTAGAGCAATATGCGTAACTTAATATGTTTAGTACAGTATAATCATATATTACTTATATTATTTATATATTGATTATATTATTTATATGATTATTAGTTAAGAGTGCAAAAAGTAATGTACAGAAACTATAGTAACGGTTCAAAATGGTTGCTTGGTCAAACAATAAATAAAGATAGTTCATCAAGTTACAGAGTAAAGACAGATGATGATGTTATAGTAAGAAGTCATACAGATCAGATTATTAAATTTAAAAATACTGGGAAAGCCAAAGATGTTAATGATGATAGTATTCAAAAGTTTTTTCTTTTTGCATTCTAAAGTTCTCTCTAAAGACTAGTTTCTAAAGACATTTTGCGATATCTTGCGTCGTTTTATCCCTGGCATGTGCCAATTTGTATATACATTTCTGCTCCTCCACAGTATCTGTGGCACGTTTCGCTACTATGGTCTGTCTTCAGAAGAGTTGCATTGCTGCCACTCCTTAAAGGCAGCTTTCCTTTCACGGATCACCTCCTGCACCTTGTCATTCCACCACCATGTCGATGACACGTCCTCCCTTAGAAACGCCAAGAACTCGTTTTAATGATGGCGGACTATGCCCGATCCCAAGCAGTCTCGGTTCACTACTATTATTACAATCGATGTGTTGGTTTAAATATAGATAAGTATATATGTACATGTTAAATACTATCATGTTGCTGATGCAAAGTTATGAGATTTTCCCCTACCAAAAATGGTGTTTAACTTGCTTATACAAATGTTAACAATATTTTTTTTTTATGGAAAAGATAAGGCAAACGAGCGTTCGGGTCACCTTCTGGTAAGTGATTACCGCTGCCCACGACCCCGTGCAACACCAGAGGAGCTACGGGTGTGTTGCCTGCCTTTATTGTGGATTGGGCGCCGTAGCCCGGCATTACCTGATGCGAAACGCAGTGGCATAAAGCCACTACGTCACGCCGGTTTTAAATGCCGAGGGAGGTTATGATCCGGTTGAGTTTGCCCATGCGTGTTGCCATTGCTGGCAACGTGACTCCACCACACGTACTTCAGTCGCCTCTTACGACACCACCAGTACCGGGATGGCCGGATCCAGGAGATCCTAAGCCGGGATCACACGGCTAGAATAATAATAATTATATAATATATTATATATATTATATATTATATATATAATATATTATGTATATAATAATAGTAATTAATAATTTTATACAACTTACCTAAATCATAACCGATTAATATTCCCTGAACCAATTTTTTTTGTATTCTTACTAAACAATTAAAAACAAAATATCTAATCTAATTATTTTTTTATAGAATTGACAAAGTCGGTACATTGTCTTTAATTTCGCCGTTTTAAACCCTAAATTAATACTTTTACATTAAAATATTATCTTTAATACAAAACGACAATAATTTAATTTCAACATCATATTAATTGGTTATGCACATGATATTTTGAGGCCTTCTTGGCACAAGCGTGCGACTGTATGTTCTCAATATTTTAATAAATGTTTTCAATATTTTAATAATAAGGTAATGAGGCAAAGCGCGGCGTCGAGTTCCGCCACTCAAGAAAGCATACCCATTATTGCAATTTTGTAAGATCTTTCCTTCCCACGAACTTGTTTAAAAGTATTTGGTACTCATTATTTAAAATAAACTTTTATTTACGCCTATCACATACTAAAACACCATTTTCTGAATGAATATAATAATGAACAGTTAATAAATACGAAGTTTAACTATTACATTAAGACTGATACGATAACAAAAAGCATGAATCATATCTTGCATTTCTCACAGTACAGACTAGCACGACGCGACCGCGGACGCAATACGGCGGTGACGGGATTCGCTAATAGTAGTTTTAGTATTTGAGCGGATATTTTCGTGTGAACACAGTGCCGTTGCTTTGAGTTGTGTGTTGATGCTCGTCTGGTGAGCTTGTATGCGAAACTTGCCAAATTGTGGTGATGGTTTGCGAAAACAAATGTGGTTGCGGTGCGTTTTGTCGTCGTCTTTTTTGCCGCGCGCGACCACCGCATAGTAGTGATAGCGAAGAAACAATACCAATCACTTCGGTAACAAAAAACAAGTGAATGTTAAATGTTTAACACCAAAACGTAAATAAAATGCAAGTTTCTTTGCACTCCTAGCACTTATAATATATAACTTTTTAACATTAACAAATATTCATAAATTCTATACATGATTGCTATCGTCAAATATTTAATTTTAACCCTGAAGGTTACTAATAGATATAAAAAAAGTCACTGATGTCATTACAGACTAATGCGGCTTATAAGATCGTGTATTATTTATAGGCCCGATAAAATAGTTGTACTTGCTAAAGAAGTTTCGTAATTCATCTAGGCAAGTAACCATTTCACAATTCTGCGCAACCTAAATTAAAAATGTCTAAAATATTCTAATGATTTATTATGAAAATTCTGTTTACTTTTTTTCTCTCAAGTTATTTAGGACTTATCCTTTCAGTAAGATTTTTTGTCGCTAGGTATGCTAGTTTCTAACTTATGTTGAAACCTTGAATAGAATGTCGATCGTAAACCACATTTCCACCCTAACTAAAACTAATATTGATTGTCAAGGCACACGCAAGGGTTTACCCAAACCGACCTCATAAACCCACTTATTTAAAAATATATAATACAGTTAAATCAAACTCCTAGAAAATTTATCTTATAGTGCAACTATACTATTTGTAATTATTAAAAACAAAAAAAAACATATTATAATAAATTACAATTGATCTTAGTATTTCGGCTTATTACACACTGTAACCACTTAACCCTGGCACCAATTACAGACAACCCATAACTTCGTGAGGATGACCTCATGAATGAATCAACATTTGTTGTCTATACCTACCATGCACTGCATAATCAAATACTTAATAATTCAAATATGATTACTGCTATTTCTTTTGCTTTTAACGTTGAATAGTCTACCTTATTATACTAAAATACTAATAAACATTTGTATGAAATATGTTAAATCTATATCTCTATCTAATTAATCTAGATGCTATCGTGGCGCAATCGGGCAGCGTCTGTTAGCGGCGTTATAGGTTTGAATAATCATTAAAGGAATTAATTATCTTTGCTCGAAGAGACATAGCGCAGCGTTGAGTACCGTTCAGTTCCAACCAATATTTGGAGACCGGAGAAACTTGGCACTAGATTCTCTTTGCCTATCTGCATGCTATGCGTGAAAATGAATTTATGTGCGTGTAGAAAAAATGTATTGTAATTTGCAACTAATGAGTCTATAGTATAAATTTTCGTATTATACGTCTTATGTCATAAAAGATACTATGTAGTACCTATAGCATGTAATAAAGTATTAAAATAATATTACTTACCTGCCATATTTAAGTACGAGTAGGTACAATAGTTTAAAAGAAAACGTATAATAATGTGAACTAAGCCATATTAAATCTTTAAACAAAACATTTTCCTTATTGTTGTTAGAGTCAATTTATTCCACTTAGTATTTATCATGAGATGGTACCTACGCCTACCTATTATAAAATAATTTTAATATCAAAGTAAGTTTAAAATTTATAATTTAAAAATCAAATTAGTATAGTGTTTAATTTTAATATTTTACGCTATATTCGCTATTTAATTTTTGTTTTGGATATGAAATCTTTCAAATGTTATAACTTCTTTACAGACCCAGCTGTCGGAAGCGCGAGATGTTAAATTTACTCAAAATTTAACGGAACCGCTGTCCATTGCATCTCATATCATATGCACAGGAACGCCTAGTGATGATTTACCGTGGTATGGGACTTACTTATGTTATATCGGTTTAATAAAATTGTTAGTTTGTTAGAAAATATATAATTAGTATCAGTTTTATTTTACTATATTTTCAGGTTTGCTATAAATATTGGATGTGGAGACGCGGAATCTGGGCGTGCAGACATTGCGGTTCATTTCAATGTGCGCCTTCCACAGTGCTATGTTGTAAGAAATACTAAACGACACGACAAATGGGGTTCGGAAGAGACAACTGCATTTAGGTAAATAATTTTACCTAATTTTTCATATCATAATTCTCGTTTTTACTTAAAAAATATTTATTACTTGTATTTTCATTTCTTCTCTGATGTTGAGGGAAAACGCGTGGCGTTGAGTTCCGCTTCTTAACACGCAATGCCTCTAGAATTTGACGGAAAATGGAAAATGGAGTCTTTTAACATTCCTCTTCTTGATATTCCCCTTAATATCAAATACAGAAAATTTCGAAAGAGTGGATAAAGTTAGAAGATAATTTGATATAGAACTCTAAAACCAGTTAAACTATACAATTTATTATATTCAAGACCATTACTTTACTTATATAAGACCATCTTTACATAATTCACTGATAATGCTGTATTTTTTTTTACAGCGCGTCATTTTTATTTAAAAAAATCTAATTTTGGTAATCTACGTTTCAGGCACTTTCCTTTTAAAGCAGGTCGACAATTCAATGTAGAAATATTAGTAGACGAGAAAGAAACATTATGGGCAGTAGACGGGAAACATTACTGCAGCTATGCGCACAGGAACCCGAGCGCGTTCAACGCGGATTGGATCCAAGTGACCGGCGTAAGGGACGCGGCGTTAAAGATACAAACGACTTACATATATCCCACACTCGCATCTCCTGCTATTGAGGCACGTAATTAAAATTAATTCAATATATATGTAAATATTCACTTTCTCCTTTTTCTTTAAATATGCAATGGATGCATTAAAAATGCATCCAATGCCTTATGTACAAGCATAGGATTTGCTATAAATACAAACGTATTTTTGTGCGCTTACCCACCACTATGAAAAATTACAGCGTAACTGTGCAGTGTTCGAGACCAAAGTTGCGAGCGGAACATTTTATTTTTGTACATAGTATGTACTTTATATTCTTTGATATCTATCATATCATAATGAAACTTCAGACATTTACGTTTTTGATGTATAGTAGAATTTTTGTCTTTCTTTGCGTTTTTGTGCCAGGTCAAACTGGACGAGTTCTTGAGAAAAAGCTCGTTGCAGAACGTTAACAAGTGCTGTGAGCACCTTGTTAACGGTCTGCAAAAGGTATTTTTTTTCTCTTATCAATATATTATAATATGTTACCGTTTGCTTACAGGTGCCGACGAGATCATGTTTCTCTGGAATAGCCGAAAATGAGCCAAGCTGGCAGCCGCATGTTATAGCAGCACTACCAAACGGAATTCCGGAAGGATATCAAATTGTAATTTATGGCAGGTCTGTCGTTTGTTATTTAATCACCTTCTACGTAAGTAATAATTATTTATTTTCCTTAAGATTATCAAGTTTCCATTTATTGCGTTCTAAATAGCTTTTCTTATCGTACTTTCTGAAGACGGTGAAATTGAACACTGGTTATTTATGCATTTGTTGCTTTTACGCAAAGAAAATTTTGGTTGATTAATAATTTGTATTGAGTATCGCTGAATACCTTATTTTTGTCATACTGGACGACTATCCGAATAATTATATATAGTTATATAATTATTGTTCGTAATTGTTCATAAGTATATCAATATTTGGATAGATACGTTGCGTAACGCGTAACGCGTAACGTAACTGCTAGCATATAGGCTTATATAATGCCAGTGGAAGCGCGCACCTTCGCGCGCTTCTTTGCACCTTTAGTAGTGAAATAAAACTAAAAAAAACCACGAAACTAAACAATATATTTTTGACAGTGTGAATTAAATTTTTTATAAAAATCGATGGCGTTTTAAAAAAATTTTTTCAAAATCCCCTGTTATTGGATGTCAAGACTACGAAAATAAACATCTGTCAAATTTTACGTTTCTACGCACAGCGGTTTCGGCTGTGCGTGCGTCTTGCCTCAGTCAGTCGGAATATGTCCTTTTATACGTATAGATTAGAAACTTACCCTCATCATTTAACATAATATAACATTTGATATTTTATATTCGCGACTAACCTACTGTATCCAAGAGAATCGCGGCTTTGAGTATATTATACACATATATATATATATATATATATATATATATATATATATATATATATATATATATATATATATATATATATATATCTATGTTTATTTATTATGTATAGCGTATCTAATTAGCAAGTAAGCGATAATACTGTAAGTTAAATATGTAGCATTCACACCTTAGGTATTTCTGTGCAAGTGAATTGCACAATATGTTATTCTTTTACACTTATAATATAAAGCTGATGTGTTTGTTTGTTATACGCTCTCATCTTTGGAACTACTTGTTTAAATTGAAAAAATATGTTCTTGTTAAATAGTCATTTATCCAGAAAGGCTATATATCGGTTTTGATAATTAACTTTCATGGTTTTGTTTATCGTATTGTATCTGCGGTCCGGGATACTTGGTAGATCTACAATGTATCATGGGTCATATGAACTACATAGTACTCACAACATTATATGTTCAGACTGCGCCCCCTGCTGCACTCGTTCGCACTAGACCTGATGGACGAGGCGCGCGAGTGGCCGCGGCCCAACGTCCACGTGCACGTGAACGTGCGCGCGCACGTGGAGTCGCAGCTGGCGCGGCAGCTGGTCGTGCTCAACGCGTGGCTCGGCGCCTGGGGGCAGGAGCGGAGACAGCGCACCGCCAAGCTAGTACCCGGCACTGAGGTGACCGTCTATTCATATGTAGTACGGGAAATTCATTTTGCCCTGAGATGTTAAATTGGTAGAGGTCTTTGGTAATAAATATTTAATTTCCTCTAATGGGAATCGAACTCCCAACTTGTCGCGTTTACAGTCATACGCTTGTGCCCCTGCGTCACGTATGATCTGTCAAATTTATACATAATAATATAAAATATAATATGTAAAAAACTATTATTGGAAACATTTGTCCATGTCATGTCGTAAAATAATTATTTTTAAAAGATTTATCTGTTTGACTGCGTGCTTGGGCACGCTAATATCAGAATCAGTAGTTAATGGATTTAAATGCAATTTCCGTTATTTTCTAAGTCATATCTAATTTATTTGACAGACAATGTTCCGAATAATGCGAGGAACTACCGAATGGTCAGTGTACGCAAACGACGTACTTATAGGAGAGATGGAGTACCGCGCCGCTGCCGCCGGAGTGCGCGCTATACGCGTCCGAGGAGACTTGTACCCTGAACAAATATATATATGCCCGTATAGTACTTCCCCTCAAACAGAAGTACCATGCTCACCATGAATTATGTAATTTAATCAAAGGAAACCTAGTAAAACATATGCGTAGGAGTGGAAGTGAGTGGGTGCCGGTTGGTATTCGTTTATAATTAGTCATGTTGAATAAATGAATTTTCTTTATTAATAATGTAAAATTACCACGAGATTCACAATGAATTATAGATATAAAGTGTAAAAACTGCCAGTTTATATATCAAACGGAACTATTTAGTCACAAAAAATCGATAAAACGCTTACCGTCACATATGTGCAAAAGTGCTAAAATGTTTACCAATTAGAACAAGCAGCCATTCTTAATTATTTCAAATAAATCTAAGTGTCTGGCATATGACAGAGTAGGCAGAGGGAACCTAGTTTTAAGACATTCCGTTATCCACAAAAAAAAAATAAAGCAATTCATGAAATTGCTTAACTTTAATAGTTAGAATGTACCAACTTGATTAAGAATTTTATGTTAACCAAAGCAGAGATAAAGAAATACTTGTCTTGATGACATTATAATACTAATAACTTATAGCGATAAGCCATTTAATGACATATACCTTTAAGGCGACTTTGACAGACTTAAAGTATCTTAGCAATAACATTTAAAAGCAAAAAAAAATAGCATCAGAAGCGATTTTCATTTTATATCTTCTGTTACTTTTTTATTTTTTTTCTTGAACATATCATTAAAACGAAGAACGGATGTTGGTGGAGAATGAATTTCATTATTATTGTTTGTTTTTTTTTTTAATTTAAGTGGTATTCGATTGTTTATATAACAAACGAAAAAAATATTTAAATGTATATCATTAATTTGTTATAAATCAAAGCCATTACACATTATTTTACCTTATTTAAAATTAAGTAAACAACTTCATATGTATAAATATGCTTCATTAGCGATTTTATCTCCGTCCAGTCAGAATTTTTCTTAATTTAGATATTGAAGATTTCCACGAGTTATGTTTTCGTACTAAACATTCAGAATGCATATATATTTTGTTTTAAATAATTACGAAAGTGGATATAACTATTTTAAAAATAAGTCGTAGAAACAATCAAATGCATACGCGAATATCGACAATATTGTTAAGTTTATTTTTAGATTTTTTTATATACTTATTTTTTAATGGGATTTTATTTTTAAGAATATTTAAATGCATTTATTTCTTTTGGTAAATGTACTTTCATTGATATTTCTAATATTTAGATTCAATTATATTTTTTGGTTAAAGTATAGTCAATAAAGCAACTGAAATATATTCATTTCTATTAATTATATTTTTATAACATAGAGTTAAGCCTAATGTTAAATTAAATATTCTACACATTGTTATATGGCTATTTGTATATCTTATTACAGTTAAGTGGAAAAATGTATAAGATGTTTGTATATTGCAGTTTATTAATAATAATTACTTCTTTTACTAAAGCACACTTTGATTTGAATATATATTATGAACTCATATCTTATTAAAATGTGTAGTTAAATAAGTATACTGAAATCTAAAAATATGTAATTTGTTCATGATAATAAAATGTTACAATATGCTATATAAATAAGAAAATGAACGCTGAGTTTCGCTGTGATGTTTACTGGTCAATGTTCTTAAAGTGTAACAAACATTCGAATGTAGTTTATTTCTATTATACGTTATCTATATACCTTCCTTTTTGTTTTAATTTTATTTAACATAAATTTGAGTAAATAAATGATGTAAATAATTTAAGGTCATTTATGACGCAGGGGCACAAGCATGGACTGTAAACGCGACAGGTTGTGGGTTTAATTCGAGGAAATGAAATAAGATAATATTTTCTCTCCTCGATCTGGTAACGCGGTTAAACGCGGTATCAAAACACGTTATTCAAAACACAATACTTCCAGAAATCGATGAAATCGATGGAAAATGAGGAACGGAAGTCTTAAAACTAGTTTCACAGGTAATCTCGGTCTACCCCGTCATGTGCGGGATACAGCGTGAAGGTAAAAAAAGTATGTAATTAACTGTTAAATTTGAAAATATATTACTAAAAATAGAATGAATTTCATTTTCTTGCTCTAGAATACTGGTTCCTGACCAGTGGTCCGCAGAAGCCTAAATGTGGTCCGCGAACGATTTAAGTTTTATGAGTGGGGATGGTGAGGCGAAATTTCTGTTTGATTAGAACAATTCATGTTTTTATACCTCAAGTAGGTGTAGCTCATAGTGATCCCTGCTACCAAGAATGATATAAAGGTGGTCCTTGATCAAGAAAAGATTGGGAACCCCTGCTCTAGAAAGACAAACTGCGGCGTTCCCAACTTCAGACTAATATTCCCAATTCCCTCTGCTTATTATGTTATATGCGAAATAAAGCGCAAAGCACACATTTTTGCATAAATTTCAACGTATAATTTATTCTCTATAAATAATAATAGATTACGGTATTGAATATTATATATTTTTTTAAATATCTGTAAAAAAAACTAAAGATATTAAAGCTAATTTTAAACATAAAACGTATCTTTACTATTATTAATTTTTATCTGTGTGTATTTCCAAAAATTAGTTTGTGACGGCTGACATTGACAACAACGTGACAGTGACTTTACGCTAAAGATTTTGTTATTGTGTTTTTTGCTGTACCCACAAATATTTATACCGGTGAGATTTTATATTTCTCTCTGAATATTAAATTAACCGTTATTAAATATTGTTCTTAAAACTTGATGTAGTATACTAATTGACATAGAAAGCATAAACATTTATTTAATATATAAAAGAAGTACTTTTATAACTATCTGTCGAGCTTAATACTTATATGTTTGACCTTCTCAAGGTGACCGATATCGCGGTATAATTATTCAGTCAGGGTTTGGCAGCTGTACAAGACTGTTTCTCATTATAAAGAAAATCTGTGAAAATGAGCGTACAAACGGACTCTGAGAAACGAAAGCAAATATCCGTCCGGGGTATAGTAGCGGTGGAAAATGTAGGTGAGGTGAAGAAGGCATTTAATCGGCATGTACATTATACTTTGGTAAAAGATAGAAATGTTGCGACCCCTAGAGACTATTATTTTGCCTTGGCCCACACAGTACGTGACCACCTTGTCTCTCGTTGGATACGAACACAGCAGTTTTATTATGAGAAAGATCCAAAGGTAAACCTTTTTGAAATAAAACTTTATTAACTATTGCTATGTTGTGTGTTGTATATTTGATTTGATTTAAGATGTTGTGTGTTGTAAGAGGTTTGTACATTATCTAATATCTAATGATTATAAAGCTATGAGGTCAATTTGTTTTTTAAATATAATAAAAGTAAATATTAAAAAGAAGCTAAAAATAATTGAAAGTTTTGACTTTTTTCCATGAATGACCCCAATAAAAATATATGCACCAGAGATCTTTGCCAGATGCCCAGATTATGGCGGGGCATCCCAATTTTTAGCCTCAAAATTAAATGTCCTGATTGAGACAGGCAAAATCCCACTTTTAATAGATTATTCCACATACTATATGAAATATTTTTTTATTACCTTAAGATTCTAATTAGTTATATTTGTAAGCTACATATAATTAGTTTGAAGATTTTACTGCCTTACATATGGTAAACCAAGAAAATATTGTTTAAGCATTTTCCATTAAAACATATTTTATTTTATTGAAAGCTTCATTTAAACTCAAATGAATCAATAAATAAAAAAAATATCCCACTTTTTTTACTTAAAATATAAAAAAAATCACTCTTTCACCAAGAAAAAATCTGGCAATGCTGGTACCAAATAATAAAAAGACTTTATTTTAGTGCTACATGAGGGGCTGTGAAGGTTATGTGTTCATCAACTTATTTAGAATAATTCTTATATTATAATATCTTCATATTATTTATTGGCTTTCTTTGAACATGTATATCAATATACATGTTCAACAAGGTAATGATACAACAAAATTTCATCAAATTCTGTTGGATTAATCTTTAATATAGTAATTTAGCTATAATATTAGATCAACTTTATGTTAATAGTAAACAAATGAATATTAATTTTCAACCTATATTGTTAATCTGTACTTATAATAAAATCATAACAATTTTTTTATGTATAATTTTTTGCACTTGAGTTTATTTTCTTTTAAAATCAATTAATTTCTATTCACAAAAAAAATAATTCTATTATCTATTTATTTACATGTGCTCTTCTAAATCATTAGCCATTTAAACTTTACACAGAAACTACAATTAATAATAATATCTTGTTATAAATATTAATCTTAGCATAAACAAACCTATAATTATGAATATAATTTATTTTTATTATAGTAATTATAATAAATTATACATAAAGGTCATCGTGGTGCAAAGTCACAGTCACATACACTTACTCTCACATAGTGATTTTTCATTATGTTACTCTGGTAACAAGACAACGCAAAGTTTTAAAATCAACAGACATGTCTCAACAGCTGGACTATGCATGGGGAATGGAATATCTTAAACCCAAAATTCCTTCTGCTGACCCTGCTATATACAATAAACAGTTTTAAGCTAATAACATAATATAAATATTTTTTTAAACATTTTTAAAGTGTTAATCCACACTTAGGAAAGATAAAAACCGACCAGGCGCTCTGACCACTAAGCGCCTGGTCGGTTTCCAGGAGGCGCGGGTTCGAGTCCCGCTACGTTCAAATTTTTATACGTTTTCTAAATAAGAACATAATATAATACAAGCTTATCTTTCAGAGGGTATATTACCTTTCACTGGAGTACTATATGGGCAGGTCCCTCCAGAACACTATGATTAACCTTGGTATTCAAGGTACTGTTGATGAAGCTCTTTATCAACTTGGCCTTGATATTGAAGAATTAGAGGAACTGGAAGAGGATGCTGGACTTGGAAATGGAGGGCTTGGAAGGCTTGCCGCATGTTTCCTTGATTCAATGGCCACCCTTGGCTTAGCAGCTTATGGATATGGTATGTATATAATATCTAATTAAGTATTTTCGATGCCAGTCGTGGCGCAGGGGCACAAAGTTTGACGGTAAAACCGACTGGTTGTGGGTTCGATCCCCACGCGAGGAGATGAAATATTTATTTAAAATGTATATTTCCATTTCTGCCACTCAACACGCAATGCCAAAATTCGGCAGAAAGTGGGAAACAGAGTGTCTTAACACTTCCCTCTGCCTACCCTGCTGTGTGCGGGATACAGCTTGATGCTGCAGCGGATTATTTATTAAGTATTTTTATTTTAGTAGCTTTACACTTTTCTGGCATAGTAGGATAGGCAGAGAAAACATAGTCTCACAATACATAGTTTTCTTTGATTTCCGCCATAAATCGAGACATTGTGTTGTGTTGTAACTGAATGTTACATTTTTATTCGCCAGACCAAAAGGGAAATTGAAATATATATGTATTTTTTAGCTTTGTTACCAGAGACAGGAAATGAAAATATTATATTATAAAGCCCTCTGAGTGGGAATCGAACCCACAACCGTCGCGTTTACCGTTATACTAGCTCCCTGCGCTATGGTGTTCTCAATTTAAACAAAATCATGCCCCCAAATATCTGTAATCTGGCTCAAATCCATTGAGGTTCACACTTTGCCTGATTTTAATATCTGAATAAATATTATCTTAAATGAAAGGGAATGGTTTTTTTTTGTTTTTCCTAAACTAAATATAACAACAGTTTATTTAAAGTTGAAATTAAAGTAATATTTAATTTTGTCATTGAATATAATTGTTCTCGTATATAATTGAAACAAGACACATCATTGCTGGCACACAGCCAATTATGAACATGCTAACAAATTATTACATGACGCCAAGAACGCAAATAATAAAATATTTCTTATTTAAGTGATTTTTTTAAATATTTTTTTACAGTGGTAATGTTTATTGCAAGGTGACTCATTAAAGTTCAATGATCTAGATCGGTATTAAACTTTTATAGATAAAACTATTAGAGGTTAAAGGTTACTTAAAAATACTGTTGTAAAAGTTGTTCATTTGTTAATATAACCATGTCACAGTACATATATTAAACTATTTTTCTTAATTATAGTGGCACTGGTATTAACTAAATTTAAATTAAGGTATTATAATATTATGGAAGCATATTTCTATATTATACTTTTCAAATGTAACATGTATCAGGACTATTTATACTTCTACTACTATCTATTACTTATAAAGTTGAAGTTTTTTTTATGATTGAACGAGCCAATCTAAGGAACTAAGTATTGATTTTAATTAAGTTATTCTCTTAATATTGGACACCACTTATTGAGGGAGGCTATATAATACTCGCACGCACGTTAATTTTTTCGGTGTAAATCGCGGTCTAAGTGATCTTGGATAATTATAATTTGTCATGTCAGGTCTTCGAAGTACACAATGTTTTTTTTTAAATCCACTGTAAAACGTACAAAATTGAAATTAAACTGTTAATATTATAAGTACTACTGTTCGTCCTTCATTTCATTTTCGTGAACAACGTCAAATGAACGAATTCTCTTACTCTACACCCCATGCTACAATTTGGCATGGAGGTTCCATGCCAAATTTCAGCTTCCTACATCCCGTCTGTGTGTCTGTCAGTCAATCAGTAACGAAGGACTATAATGATTTTATGTATATGTATAGATGAAAATATTTTGAAAATTGTTCTTAGGTATCAGATACGAGTACGGTATCTTTGCACAAAAGATAGAAAATGGTGAACAGCAGGAAGAGCCCGATGATTGGTTGAGATATGGTAATCCATGGGAAAAGGCGCGTCCAGAATTTATACTTCCTGTTAACTTCTATGGACGTGTCGTCGACACACCTCAAGGCAAAAAGTGGATTGATACACAGGTATAATTAATAAAACGAATTGTAAATGGAACAAATCCAACAGTTAAATTATTCTAAATTAATCTAAGGTCTTAATTTTTAGTTTTTATTCTGCCGTGTGATCCCGGCCTAGAATAGGATCATCCTGGTACTGGTGGTGTCGTAAGAGGCGACTAAAGTACGTGTGGTAGAGTCACGTTGCCAGCAATGGCAACACGCATGGGCAGACTCGACCGGATCATTACCACCCCCGGCATTTAAAACCGGCGTGAAGTAGTGACTTTATGACACTGCGTTTCGCATTAGGTAATGCCGGGCCCCGGCGCCCAACCCATCTTAAAGGCCGGCAACACACCTGTAGCTCCTCTGGGGTTGCACGGGGCCGTGGGCGGCGGTAATCACTTACCATCAGGTGACCCGCACGCTCGTTTGCCGTGTCTCTTCCATAAAAAAAAAAAAAAAATTTTAGTTGTTAAATATAAGTGTTCGTATACAAAATTTTTGGTATACTGTCGAAATTTTTGAATTTTTTTATAATTACTTTTCATATGAATTTTTTTTCATAACTATTGACAGGTAGTGTTTGCTATGCCTTATGATAATCCCATTCCTGGCTACAACAATAATCACGTGAACACGCTACGCCTGTGGTCCGCAAAGAGTCCGGTAGATTTCAACTTAAAATTTTGTAAGTATAATTATAACATTAAATAATGTACATTTTTTTCATTATATATGCAAACATTTTACTGACAATTATTTTTATTCTTTTAAAGTCAACTCTGGAGACTACATCCAGGCAGTCCTCGATCGTAATGTGGCAGAAAACATTTCCAGGGTGCTTTACCCCAATGATAATTTCTTTGAAGGCAAAGAGTTGAGACTTCGTCAAGAATATTTTATGTGCGCCGCCACATTACAAGATATCCTCAGGAGATACAAAGCATCAAAATTCGGTTCTCGTGAAGCTGTGAGAACTACTTTTGAAAGTCTACCCGATAAAGTGGCTATCCAGTTAAACGATACTCATCCTGCCCTCGCCATCCCAGAACTTCTCAGGATCTTGATAGATATTGAAAAAGTACCTTACGAGGAGGCCTGGCAACTTGTGGTTAAATGTTGTGCCTACACAAACCACACTGTCCTCCCCGAAGCCCTGGAAAGATGGCCTTGTTCAATGTTAGAGAATGTATTACCGAGACACATGCAATTGATTTATCACATCAATTTCCTTCACCTCAAGGAAGTTGAGAAACGTTGGCCTGGAGATTTCGACCGTTTCCGTCGTATGTCATTGATAGAAGAAGAAGGTGAGAAACGGGTCAACATGGCGAACCTCTGTGTGGTCGGCGCACACGCTGTCAACGGTGTGGCGGCCATTCATTCTGATATCCTTAAAGCGACCGTGTTCCGTGATTTCTACGAAATGTGGCCGGAGAAGTTTCAGAACAAAACCAACGGTATAACACCTCGCCGTTGGCTTTTACTATGCAACCCTGGTCTATCCGATCTAATTTGCGATAAAATCGGAGACGAATGGACCGTACATTTGGAAAAACTTCAAGGATTAAAGCGTTGGGCCAAAGACCCGGCGTTCCAGCGAGCGGTGATGAAAGTGAAGCAAGAGAATAAGCTAAAGCTGGCCGCCTTGATAGAGAGGGATACCGGTGTGAAGATTAACCCGGCGTCCATGTTTGACGTGCAAGTGAAACGCATACATGAATACAAACGTCAATTATTGAACATTCTGCACGTTATCACGTTGTATAATCGTATTAAACGTGATCCCTCAGCTGCAATGACTCCTCGTACTGTAATGATAGGAGGCAAGGCCGCCCCCGGATACTATATAGCCAAGCAGATCATTGCCTTGGCCTGCGCTGTTGGCAATACCGTAAGTCACTAGTTTTTTTAGTTTCACTCTCTATCCCGCGTATAGCAGGGTACGCAGAAAAGGAACCTGGGAGCCTAGTGTTAGATACTCCGTTCCATTAAGACATTTTCGTTTCCCACTCTCCGCCATATTCTGTAGGTAATGGCGAAATTAAATGCCTAGCTTTGCCTTATTGCCAAAGCAAGGCATTTAATTAAAGCAAATAAAATATTTAATATTTCATTTCTTCGATTGGGAGTCGAACTTACAACCTGCTGCTAGTACTGCCACTAGAATATGCTCGATTTATAATAATATTTTAATAATACTAACCATGTTTTAGGTGAACAATGATTCAGACGTGGGTGACAAGTTAAAATTGATTTTCTTGGAGAACTACCGCGTCACACTGGCAGAACGCATCATGCCAGCCGCAGATCTAAGCGAGCAAATATCGACAGCTGGTACAGAAGCTTCTGGAACTGGCAATATGAAGTTCATGCTTAACGGTGCATTGACCATCGGTACCATGGACGGAGCTAATGTTGAAATGGCGGAAGAAGCCGGTGAAAACAATTTGTTTATCTTCGGTATGAGAGTGGACGATGTCGAGGCTTTGCAACGACGTGGGTAAGTGCATTTCCAAGTAACGCCCAATTTCTTCACTTTCCCAAATATCGAGATATTGCGTGATGACTCATTGACTCTCACTTGTCTTGCTGACAATGATGAATGAGGAAATGAAAATAATTCATACTGTCATTCAAATACAAATTTAATAAACAATCAATAATGGATATGAATATTATTGAATAACTCTAATTCAGTCCAAAAGTCTATTTTTTTTAATATATACTTTATGGTGCGCAATAAAGTGTAATTAAATAAATATTATAACAGATACAACGCATACGAGTTCTACGAGCGTAATCCTGAATTACGTCAATGCGTGGAGCAGATTCGTAGTGGGTTCTTTTCCCCGGGTGAGCCGGGGCGCTTCTCCCACATCGCTGACGTGCTGCTCCACCACGACCGGTTCCTGCACTTGGCTGACTTCGACGCATACATACAGGCCCAGGACAAAGTGGCACAAGTGTATCAGGTGAGCTTTGTCTGTAATTGAAAAGAGTGCTCAATCGAGTAGGCCGAGAGAAGTTGGATGTCGAGGTAATGGAGGAAATTAATTATTGTCCAAATTCAAGATGTACTAACAGTAAATGCTAGCTCCCAATTTCATAAGTCTAAGTCAACCGGAAGTACCCTATTAATTTTGATTCCCCTTATAATGTCGAAATGCGTACGTTTTTGCGATATAAACGGCCATATTTTTTTTTAAATAAATGTAGAAAAAAAATCGGAAGAACAAACAAGGACCCCGCGCCTTGCTCTTTCGTTACATCTCCTTAGTAACTCCGGATTAGTATATAGTGATATATTTATGTGGTAACTTTCTTCTTTCAACAAACTTTCTTCTTACCAAAATTTTGGAATATTTAATACACCAACTTTAAAAACAGAGGCATATTTTTGTAATAAATAAAAATTAATAATTCCAATTAAATATTTAGAAGTGTATCTATATAATTGGTTTAAAAGTAAATGTTGGAGATACATGAGCTTAAATTGAAGGTTATTGCAGCCGTTCCAGTTTGTCCTCAGCGTATTCTCTACGGCCGTCGTGCGAATAATCAATTTTATACGCCAGCAATTTTGTAATCAACTGGCTGTCTACTTTAAACTAGGGGACTGATCAAGTTCAAGATATATCCGTTTGAACTTGTATACATTTCAAATAAAAAAATTACATTGTTCAATAAAAATATATGCATTTGTTTGTTAGGAATATTATGCTATCTTTAAATACTAAAGTGAAAAATTCGGGCAAGAATCACTTTGCTGCCTTCTGCAAAGGATTATGTATATTAAATATATAAATTATATATATATATATATATATATATATATATATATATATATATATATATATATATATATATATATATATAAAATATTATGTCGATCATTATTAGGTCCTATAATAAATAACAACAAAAAATAGAACTAATGGTGAAAGAATTTTCTTCTCTACTTTTGCCCTAAAAATTATGTCGTGTCTGCAATACTTTAACTTAATATATATGATATATATACAAAACTTTGTTTTGAAATTTGAAAATTAATACTGACATTAATTACCATGTCATAAATAGTTATTACATTTTCATGTGTACGTTTTTATTATGTGAATATATACAAATGTATATCGTTTTTTATCCTTCTAGAGTAGATGTAGAGGTGATATTTAATATAAGTTGAATTTTTAAAAAAAAACCGAATGTCACACAAGCTAAAAATGCAAACATTTCGTTGAGGTCATCGTTCGAATATTTTGTTATTTATAGTTTTATATTATGTTACTACTATAAAAATCGATTAATGTTATGCTAGTATTTATAATTTTTTTACAGAAGGGTTTATTCATAATTACGTCACGCATTGAGGGTATCGACATAGTGTGACTTTGTGTAACAGGAGGTGGGGAAGAGTCCTAAGTTACATGACATTTCAAAAAATTTATAATATCTAAATCGTATTTCGAAACTGCTGTTTTAATTTAAAAAAGAATTGGGTCGGTGACATCACACTAGCGCTGTAATAATTTAACAAGGATTTATATAATGTAGTTTATGGACTGCCTGAAAGTTTTAACGTCTTAACAACATTTTTTTTTTGCCTCTAGAATCCGGCGAAATGGGCGGAAATGGTTATTGAGAACATCGCGTCTTCTGGAAAGTTCTCTTCGGACCGTACTATTGCGGAGTACGCGAGGCAGATTTGGGGAGTTGAGCCGTCCTGGGAGAAACTACCCGCACCCCATGATGTCTAAAGTACAAACATATTTATCTTTTATATTACATAGATATCAAAGTCCTTATTTAAACAATATTCGCAAAAGTTATGGGTTTGCAGTAGTATGATATCTGGGGTTACGTATAGTTTGGCTATTATATGTTGTTTTTAATTGGGACCTTATCAACCATCTATCTGTGCCTCTTATTGAAAATGATAATAATAAAACTGTTCATATAATTTTGCAGTAATTTCAAAAATATCAAAGCTTGTCTTTTTTTAGATTTGATATTTTTGTGTAATGTTATATGTAAAAATTTCAAACAATTATAATTTCTATTCATAACTTTACCACTAGAAGGCACTTTTATAATACGTATTTTGAATGCCAAAAGTTTATTGCCATTTATATGTACTATGTAGTTTTGTAGATTATTTTTATGAGATAATTATCGTTCATATAAGTACTAATTATACTAATGGATTTTATTTTGAAACTAATTTTTACTTATGAATTTGTTATTTTAAATTTCGCCCAGAACTTATATATTGTGAAGGGTGCTTAGTTAAGTTAACAAAAATAAAAGATCAGCTACAAACAATACCAACGATATTACCTTGAAAATAGCTAATGTTGTTATATTATTATAATTCTATTAATTTTTTTTATTAATATTTATTTAATTTCTCTTCATGTATTTATCTAGTCTTACTAACTCAACTTGTGTACCTAAAAATAATTTCATTTATATAAAAAAATGTTTAAAATTCTATATTCTAGATAGCTGTGAAATTAGAAAATATATTTTTTGTTAATTGTATGATCTTGTTATATGAGTAATTAGCTGAATATTTAAAATGTAAAATTAATAAATGTTATGAACCTAAAGAGAAAAAGGTTAAAAAAATTGTTTGAAGACTATAGATATAGATAGATTGGAAGTAGGGCTCAATGCTTGTATTTGTGAGTAGTGTTGATGTAGAAAGTAGAGCAGCTAACTATCGTAATGTTGTTACTGTTTAATATATCTTAAATATTAACAATATTTTTTTTTGTATAAATATATTATTGTTATATGTGTGCCATACTTCATGTTCCTCGAAGTCTTTTTAACGTGAGATTAATTGAAATATCTTGTAGAGTCAAACTTGGCTTGTTAGTTAAAGTTACAGGATATGACTAACTGACTTAACACTAACCACACAATACAGTAAGTGCTTGAACAAAATTATATTATTATTTTTTGGTGGTTTTTTACGATGAACTTTATCTTTTATAATGCTAGATTTAAATCTACATGATATTTCTCGATTAAGAGTACTTGATATTAATTATTTTTCTATACTAATTCCACTGCCGTTGTTATTATTGAAAAATATATTGTTTATAGATAAATATATTTTATCATCGATATTTAATTAATGTTTGGTAAATCTTTTTTTATGTCAATTATAAAATTTGCTATTTTTAAATAAAATAAAGTTATTTCATTGATAATGTTGTTTTTTTATTATTTATAATTTTAATTGCTAAGTAAGTGTTAACTAAATACAATAAACACATCTATATTATATATTAACTTTCCAAAGCATATATAGGAAATAGATAACGATCTCTACATTGAATGTCAATGCGTTTCCTTATCGCCATCTTGAATGTATGTATGTATGTGATGTATAGAGTGTACACTGTACGGTGTGCTTAATCTTTTTCTCTATTCACAAGGAGTAGACGGGACGCGTTGGATCCTGCGTGCGCAATTCACGTGCTAGCTCCTTATTATAAATCGACCGAATTCGGTACATTTCGGTGAGGAACGTCCCCTTGCGACTCTACAGTACGTGAGACGCCTCTATATATCGGTCCCTGTCCCTCGTTGGATGTCATCGGCCGTTCATGCGGTAGCTACTACGAAGTACGAACTGAAGTATAGTACTTTTCATTCGGCATCTCTAGCTCGGGCGGGTCGGTACTGCCGCTCGTCCTATCGCGTGTGTTGTGGTATACTGTGTTTTGGGAGCTCACTGAGCAGTCGCTCGTGTTTCTCAGGTAACGAATACTCTATAGTAATATAGACAACTTCGATTTGATGCACTTTTGTGTTAATACAAAACGATTTGGCTCATACCGGCCGGGGAACGCTTTACATCGATCGATAACGATGTTGTCCTGTGTAGGTAGAGTCGCTCGCCCGGTTTATTTCGTTTTACTCCCCAACGATTAAATTTTTAAATAATAACAAAAAAAAAAGATCGAACTAAGTAAATTACCTCTTAGAATAGTATATATCTTGATATATACAAATTGTGGATTGTAAATATATTTATGTATATACGATACGATAGTATAGGAAATGATTAATTTAATCACCGCGATAAAATTGATAATATCCTTAGCAAATGGAAAATATTGCAATTCTTATAAGGCAAGCATCGTGCTCTCATATTATCTTAACTATGGGTTGGTTTAACTTCATTACAATAGTTGTGGTTACATTATTTGTAATAAACAACCCTGTTTAATTTAAAACTTTTAATATTACAAATATCAAGGCTCTAGAATATCTATACCTCTTATAAGTAACAATATAAACACACATTCTGCTTGCACACGTTAAAGGACCTGATCCAGACAAATGTGATCTAATTTTATATACTAGTGTGGCTCGCATTCAATTCATACAAATTGTTTTTGGAGGCGGAAATTTTGTATGTAGTTACTTCGTGTAAAGCGTGAGCGTGAGAAATGATGACTAAGTTATTGTGAATCATAACATAAGTAGCAGAAGTGTCTCCTTCTGAATAAAAATCGACATTAACATTACAAATATATTTTTTCAAGTATAAATACGTTGTTCAATTAATTGACCACGCCTAAGGACTTGGATGTTACACGCACCCGTGTGTTTTGATGAGCGAGCAGCCGTTCCATAAATAGATGCAATAGACCCAATTTCGTATATTCTGCAATTTTAACCGTTAAATTTTATATTTATAATAACTAGTAAGTTATTATCGGTAATATGGTAATAATAACATAACTGTATATTTTAGTCCTATACTTTTTGTTTAATAAATACCTAATAAAGATATTTTTATGTTACCTAAATTATGTGAAACGTTCATTGGACCGAGTATTTCATTTAACTAGAAGATAAAAATGGATGGAAGACTGGTTTGTGAATTTGAATAGATTTACAGAGAACCATGTGGCTGGTGCCATTGTAGCTTGTTCCCGTTTCATAACGACAGGTGCAAACCGAAAAGTGGTTTGAACAAGATTGTTTTGTTCTTAGACTCGTCAGGTAGACAATCGTTTTTAGATATTTTTTGTAACATTTTAAAGACCTATAATATTTTATCGCGAATCTCTATTTACATATATCTATCAATAGATATCGTTATTACGTATAAAATATGCTAGAAAGTAATAATAATAGATGCTAAGTTCAAAATTATTTACTGAAAAAAATCGCGTTTAATGTTAATGTAACATGAGATTTACAAGAACTTATTTAATTCTACTATTTCCATGAAGCACCATTAAGAGGATAAGGATTATTTATTTAGTAGCTGGATCACGTAACGTAAAGCAATACATATGACTTTCATTAGGTATTGGGTCCCTTATTACAGATATTTAGGTAACTCTTTAAAATTGTAATTAGGTAACACAAAAAACCATGTGATTCTGATCGAATTAAATAGCGAATCGAACATTTAACTGCCTAAGATGTGTTAAGATTTGTTTTAACGGTATTTCAAATTGGGAACCACGTCTTCCTGTCTCGCATCTAGTAGAGATCGATATGTCTTGAACTCTAAAAGAGCATTATGTACACGACGTACATAGAGTATCGACTCAGCCGGTCCGTCTGGGACTGTATATTCAGAACCAATATTATTTCAACGTTATTACGCCTTCAGTGAAAGCTTTAAGGTTCAAAATGGGCTTCCAGACTTCGTCAAGTCGCGTTATGAGGAGACACCCCCACACAGAAATGGAACTGACAAATTCCTACTCACATCTCCTTAGCGCTCTTTGGAAGACACATTGGTTGCACTTGAAATTATTTGCAGACTTGTAGATGCAGGAAAAAAAGTATAATAAACTTTCTTTAATATTTATAATACTTAATTTTTTAATAAATGTAATCATAAAAATTGTAATAACTCATTTTAAATAATATACATATATTTCAATAAAAAATATAATAAACTAATTAAAACACACATTGTATTATTACCAGTAATATTTATAAAATGGACTTACCCGAAATCAAGAAATATAATCTCGCCCCCACGTGGCAGTTTCTACCCTAAGCGTTTTTGTACGAGATTAGATGCATGTGCACGTGCACAATGAATATTTAAAAATACTGTTTATATATATATATATATATATATATATATATTTTCTAATCCTTTCAATTGTCAGAACTTAGCGTTACTACGTTAAATCCTGTATTTTTTAAAATTTTCCTATAAGTAAAATAAAATTGTTTATATTACGGCACAATGTATAATTATCACATCGCACGAGCTTAGTCATCATAATTGTGTTTAATGCTATGTAGGTACTCCTCAATTAATTACGACAACTGCCTTAGTAGTTATAATTGTTGCTTGAACTGACTTAATGTAATAAATAGTTTTTTTTTATTTTACATGTGAAGGCAATATTATAACTGGATTTCTTTTTGATATGCATTCGCCTATTGTGTAACATTACTTCTTTTTAGGGTTCCGTACCTTTTAAGGAAAAAGTATCACTTTGTTGTCCGTCTGTATGTCTGTCTGAGAGCTCACGAACTCTGAAAGATATGGAGTTGAAATTCAAACCATATCTACGGCCCCATGATTTTCTGATATAATCGTATTTCTACACTTAAAAAAAAATTGGCCGCTTATATCGTAAAAAACGCGATACTACATAGGAAATCAAAATTAATAGTGCTTCTGGATACCTAGCATTATGAAATTTGGCAGCTAGCATCTTCAGGTAGTATGTACTACTAGTTCAGGAAATAATCTGAAAACGATTTCTTGTTAAATCCTTAAAGCAATAGCCTTAAAAGGGTGGTAGAGGAAGCTCGATTTTAAAAAAGCTCGAGATCTATAATTTTTGAACAGAACCCTTGGTGGGCGAGCCCGACTCGCACTTGTCTAGTTTCTTTGTACCGTAAATTATAAATCATACAAAGAAACAAATTTTGGACAACAGTTTTATATGGGTATCGCTTTATAAAAATTATGGCCAGGTACCTATTGATATGTGTGACATACAATTGTTGAGATAATTAAATAATGATTATCTATTCTAACCCGTTAACACTTACTTATAACATGCTTTAAGAACTTGCAAACATATATATTAATTAGGTTCCATATATTGATTAAGTCCAGTCGTCGGACTGTTACTGCAAAACCGACTGGTTGTGGGTTCGATCCCCACTCGAGGAGACGAAATATTTACTTAAATTTATATTTCCATTTCTTCGCTCTGGTGTCGAGGCTAAGCGCGGCGTTGAGTTCTACCACTCAACACGCAATGTCTCCAGAATTCGGCAGAAAGTGGGGAACGGAGTGTCTTAACACAAGGTTGCCTCTGCCTATCCTGCTGTGTGCGGGATATAGCATTTTATTCTTATATGTAGAAACATAATTTACATTTACATATGTAATTATTATCAATACCTTTTTGGGGTTCCGTACCTTTTAATAAAAAAAGGAACCCTTATAAGATCACTTTGTTGCACGTCTGTCTATCGGTCTGTCTTTCAAAAGACTTTATCTCAGGAATGCTTGGAGATTTCCAGTTGAAACTCAACTCGTGAAGCTGATTATATTTCTATTTCTTCGATCTGGTGACGAGGCAAAGCGCGTGGTTAAGTTCCACCACTCAACAAGCAATGCCTCCAGAATTTAAAAAAAGTGGGGAATCGAGTGTCTTAACACTAAGTTCCCTCTGCCTACCCTACTGTGATAATTGAGGGATACAGCGTGAAGCTGATATAATTTAATTAAAATTTTTGTAATATTAATAAATATTTCATTTAATAAACATACTATAAAAAAGATACATGTAATGTAATGCACCCGATGGTTATAGCCCAATAAAAACTTTACTCTTAAAATCAAAACACAAAACCAACGCAGCCATTTCTGGATAATGGAGACCAAAATAGCTTTTCCATCACTTACGCGCTACATTTCGGTTCCTTGCTTATAGTAACAATGAAATAGATGAAGGCACGTTGTAGTAGTAAATTATTAATATGTGTGGTCTGTTGGTCCAGTGATTAGTGATACGAATCACTAAACTTAATCTTGTGGGTTCGATTCCCGCTCTTATATCTTATAATTATGAGTTTAACGATGAGTGGTTTTGGGCCTTAGTATTCATTGATAAATGTTTTAATGCTTGGTCATATTATTATTTAAAAAAAATATACATGTAGCAACCATTAAATATCATTTTTTTAAAATAATTTAATTAAATATCAAATAAAAAAACGTATAGGTACTAATCGTTCTTAAAGTTTATTAAACAAGTAGGAAATACAGAGATGCTTCCCACAATAAGTTGTACCAAGCATATAAGAATCTCGACGTCGACAACGCATGGCTTAGTTGGTCAGAGCGCTTGGACGGTTTCCAAGAGGCGCAGGTCAAATCCCGCCACATATTTTTTTTTTTTTTTTTTATGGAAAATACACGGCAAACGAGCGTGCGGGTCACCTGATGGTAAGTGATTACCGCCGCCCACGACCCCGTGCAACCCCAGAGGAGCTACAGGTGCGTTGCCGGCCTTTAAGATGGGTTGGGCGCCGGCGCCCGGCATTACCTGATGCGAAACGCAGTGGCATAAAGCCACTACTTCACGCCGGTTTTAAATGCCGGGGGTGGTAATGATCCGGTCGAGTCTGCCCATGCGTGTTGCCATTGCTGGCGACGTGACTCTACCACACGTACTTTAGTCGCCTCTTACGACACCACCAGTACCAGGATGATCCTATTCTAAGCCGGGATCACACGGACTAATAATTTTTTTTATGTTCTTAAAAAAGTATTTTTCTTTCCTAAATATGGAATAATACTTTAGAAATGTAAAAAAATAGGAAATAATTGTTCTTTCATTTGTCTGTTCTTTGTCTTTGTTTTAAACTAACAGGCAAATGGTAAAACGAAATAGCATTTAACATAAAACTTAAATCGTGACCGCAAAGTTTGCTGTGATATGAATTGAAATAATGATGTCATAATCTTTAGTCTTGGATAGAACGTTCGCATGTATGGCACTTCCGGAACCCCATTATGAGCGTAGAACAAAGTCGTGCTCTATCGAATATTGAAATATAAGTACTGACTTAAGAACGATTCACATTTTCTTTAATTTATTAAATATATAAAGTGATTAAAATTGTATATTTGCACGTTTTGATTAATCTTCCCTTAATGTTTTTTTGATACCAAAAAATAACATAAGGTACATCTTTGAAAGAACTTTCTATGTTCCTGTACTCTAAAAATAATATTTAATCGGAATTTATTTAATTTTTTACACAAGAGACGAACTATACAATAACCATAGTTTATTTGACATCAAAGGTATATTACAAGAAACACCGAAATGTATTTACGCGGCTTTGCCCGCTAGAACTACACAATTATTTATTTACATATGTGAATGACTTTCGTATTCTAAAAAAACATATATACATTAAAGTTCATATTGCTATAACTTTTTAATTTTGGAAGCGACCCAAATAAAATTAACGCTTGATGTTAAGAGAAGTTTGCCAACATGCAATAATGAAAACTGCATTTGAATCGTTAAGGCAGTTTCTAAGATTAGGATGCACAAACGCACAGGCAAAAATTAAAAAAATAAATAATTTGGCTTCTATTACATTGATAAATGCTCCCAATAATAGATTTTCTTATATATGTTCCATTTACACACATCAATTAGTTATAATTTTAGTATATCCCCAGGTATACTATAAAGATTTAAAAAAACTAGACCATATAGATAAAAGCAGAGCTGATTCAGATTTGATTAAAATTATAACAAAAGTGCCCATAGTAGAAGAGAAATGAAGGGCACTCGCCCTAAAGTAATAAATAGAATTAGGGTTACTGGGGGCCCGGTGGATCCCACATCACAGCATTTATGTTGTATTAACCATATTGATTCATTTAAAAAAGTGTATTTAATTTTTGTAATAAAATGTTTTGATCAATTATTAATTTATTTATATGGAGCCGTAGATAATATATAAAGTATAATATTTAAGCCATATCTTTAATAAAATTTCAACTTCTTACACTCAAATTTCCTTATTCTTGTTTCAGATCCGGGCAAAGCCCTGCCGCATCGCGGCCTTGCAGTTTCAGCCTTTTTTTTGTTCCTGTCAGTAATTGTTTCGTTCTAAGTGAGAAGTGGTCCCTAATCAGTGAAGTGTTAAGTGATTGTGCATTATGGCGACGTTTACCGGCTTCACGGTCCTCGTCGCGCTGCTCGCTATCGGTAAGTCATTGTCATATAGATAATGCTACCAGCATTATCTATCAATTATACATTACTTATGATAATAAAAGAACTAATATAACATAATACTAAATTATGTTTTATTAGTTTAATACGATTTCTGCAACGAATTTTTGGACAAAACATGCTCAATTCATATAAATATATACATATAGTAATACATACCGTTAGCGTTAGCGGCGTTGAGTTCCGCCACTCAACTGCGTATTGAGTTGCCTCCAGAATTAGGCAGAAAGTGGGAAACGGAGTATCTTATTTATTTTTATTTTTTTGAACTAATCTTTTTTAACTATTTTTTTTTTATTAATACATACGTATACTCGTAGAAGTTTAAGGTATAATCATTCATATATTGAATAGGTATAAGGACTAGTAAGGACGCACATGTTTACTGTTAATTTCTACTGTAGGTTTTATTTAATATAAATTAAATAACAAACAAAAACACATTTTTACAAATACTCTAAACCCACCTAGAGATCTTTACGGAAGCTTCTTTACGGAAATAAATTATTGTAGAGCTGGCTGCTACCGGCGATCAATACAGCGGTCAGACGGCCACGGGCCAAGGGAGAATTTCGCTTACCCTCGCTTATTAATACCCTTATCAACTACTACTGACACACACGTAATACTTACTTTATAATGAATTTTATAAATACAAAAATTTTAAAATGATCCTATTTATTTAAATATGTTTATTCGAACAAAAAATATATTACTCAAACTTTTTGATTGTTGCCAGTTTTAAATATTTATTTTATTACTTTCGTTTATACACCTCATGTGTTTATGTGGACAAGGACGCCGAGTACCTACATATAACTTTATATTAGCGTAAACAACGGAACGTCGGCCTTTTGGAGCATAGAAGGCCACGGGCGAGACTTGAATTTACCATGATTTGCAATATTTTTAACCTATTTGTATACAGTTATATGTTTATAAGTATATGTTTTTTTTTTCATTATCTCAAAATATTCATTTAAAATATTTAAATTGATACAAGCAAGAAAAATCTAATAAAAAAACATTAAGTTCAATTTGGAGAACTTGATCCTAGAAGGCTAACATTATTTACAAAAAATATAACAACTTTTATTAGAAAACATTGAAGTAAATTGTTTTAGCTACTTTATAGCTCACTTTGTTATCACGATATATTTGGTGTATTACTTATCAATGAAATTAATAGTTTGATACATCCTAGAGAATCATGTACTAGACCTCGACGTGAGTTCCGCCACACAACACGCAATGCTTCAAAAACTTAGCGAAAAAATGTGGAACGGAGTGTCTTAACATTAGGTCCCTCTGCCTACCCTGAGTGCGGGATACAACGTAAAACTGTTTTTTAGTAATACATACGTATACTCGTAGTAGTTTATGGAATAATCATTCATATATAGTATAGATATAAGGACTAGTAAGGACGCACACGTTTACTGTTAATTTCTACTGTAGGTTTTATTTAATATAAATTAAATAACAAACAAAAACACGTTATACAAATACTTTAAACTCTACCACCTAGAGATCTATCTTTCCGCCACACAACACGCAATGCTTCAAGAATTTAGCGGAAAATGTGGAACGGAGTGTCTTAACATTAGGTCCCTCTGCCTACCCTGAGTGCGGGATACGACATGACGCTAAAAAAGTTCAAATTATACCACATAAAAATAAAATAAAATAGGCGGACGCATTTTAAATTATTTATTGAATATGAAAGTTTTGAATTCGTCTACTCGATATAACATTATTAACATGACCCACTTTGTGTATATATGTATTTAATTTAACATTGATGAAAATGGCGCAGCAACGGTATAGAAAACTTTACATTAAAAATGATATTGATTTCTCGGTTTAACAGAATAAATTATCTGGTGTCAAGGCAAAGCGCGGCATTGAGTTCCATCACTCAACACCCAATGCCTCCAGAATTCGACGGAAAATGGGGAACGGAGTGTCTTAACTCTAGGCGTCCTCTGCCTACCCAGCAGTGTGCGGGATACAGCGTGAAACTGATTTTCCTCAATAGTAAAAGCAGTAGCTTAGAATATAATTTTGTTAAGTTATAGTGCAAAACAATTATTAATAAATCAACTCAATTTTTCTTATTATTATGCACTTTATAAATATTAATAATCTCGTTTGCCAATAAGTACTTACATGTATTACTGAAATCAGAACAATGGTATAGCTACGTAGCATCATAAATTGATACTACAAACACAAAATATCGTATATCAAAGTTAAACTGAATTTCGAATTAAAAAAAAATGCTTGAGTAATCTGTGCTATTTATTTAAAAAATATCTTAGTTCTTTAAAAAGTATATAAGGAGCAAAATTGTAAAGACACGTTACGAAATGCAGATTATAATGGAGCAGATAACAAAATGTTAACGAAGAAACCAGGAATCCAGAGAGGTTACTGACCTAATATGTTCCTCCGAATTAAGTTATTACTAACACACGTGCTACAACTGAGCTTTTGTTTCGCCGAAACAGTTATTTAAAATTATCATAATAGTTAAAGTAAGCGCAAAATGCTAATATAAAAAATTCAAACGCACGCTGTAATTTTTATTACATAAAGGCAGTCGTGGCCCAGGGGCATAATGGTGTTACTGGAACGCGACGGATGTGGGTTCAATCCTCACTCGAGGGAATGAATAATTTTTTCTTAATATTTTATTTCTTCGCTCTGGCACCAAGACAAAAGCTCGGCATTGAGTTCCGCCACTCAACACGCAATGAGAAATTCGGCGGAAAGTGGGGAACGGAGTGTCTTATCACTATGTTCCCTGTGCCTACCCTGTTGTGTGCAGCGAGCAGAGTGAAGCTACTATAATTTTTTGAAATATTTTATGAAGATACGTCCGTACGACGTCGTACGAGCGTCATCTTGTTTAGTAATCAAATATCAAATAGACATTGTACGTAATATATATGTTTTGTAAACACTACAACTTTGCACCAGCTGCACATTCACAAATTTATCGTTCCAGAATTTTACGGGAATACCTAAATTTTACGCAGTAATAACCTAGATTAATGGTAGATATTTCGTCTAAGTCAAGTTTTCTAAAAAAAAACCTAAGTTAGTAAACTAATTTAAATTTGTAAAAATATTTTAAAGAATAAAATGAGAGAACAAAATGTTCCAATGCCTATCTCAACAGACTTCAAAATGAATTATGCATTAACAAATTCTAGTTCAGGCGAGGTATTCATATTTTAGCGGCCGGCCGTCCTGTCGCCTGCTCGTCGAATAGAAAAGTTGAACTCGCGTTCTAACAAAGCATCTTGCCGCCGAACTTGTCGATTACATAATTAATGCTATACGAAGAACAATTCACTTACAACGTAGCTATACCTGTAGTGATGAAATGTAATATTTATTTCTTTTTTATGATATATGTATTAAGTCGAGGCCAGTCGTGGCGCAGGAGCACAAAGTGTGACTGTAAATCGACTGGTTGTGAGTTCGATTCCCACTCGAGGAGATGAAACATTTACTTAAATTTATATTTCCATTTCTTCGCTCTGGTGTCGAGGTTAAGCGCGGCGTTGAGTTCTGCTGTGGGTTAATATTGCTATATTTGTAATTATATATCTAAATATAATAAACTAGGTTATTTTATATGTATGTACGAGTATATATACCCATTTGCTACGTTTTTCTGAAATATTGCTTCAATAATTTTAATCGTGTATTATATAAATAATAGGATAGTAAAAATATTTTGTATCTTGTATAAAATAAATATTGTACTATGAAAAAAAATTACACGAATAAATTTAAAAGCATGCACACTTTCTGGTTGCGTCGTTAGAGCAGGTGTTAGGTGAGTCGGTCATTTAATAAACCGGCATACTTAAGATTACAAGAATGTTAATACTATGATATATCTTCTACTCAACTTCAACTATCAAAGTTAAATAAAAGTCATTTCTTTTATTCGAGGCCAGTCATGGCGCAGTGGCACAAAGTGTGACTGTAAACCGACTGGTTGTGGGTTCGATCCCCACTCGAGGAGATGAAATATTTACTTAAATGTATATTTCCATTTCTTCGCTCTGGTGTCGAGGTAAAGCGCGGCGTTGAGTTCTGCCACTTAACACGCTATGCCTCCGGAATTCGGCAGAAAGTGGGGAACGGAGTGTCCTTCACTACATTCCCTCTGTCTACCCTGCAGTGTGCGGGATACAGCGTGAAGCTGATTTTATTTTTTATTCGATAAGGGCATAATATTAAGGTCATATTGTAGCCAAGCGTCATTATCAAGTACATAATTTAGACTAACCATCCTATGATTCCCTTTCTTATCCTAACAAATGTTTTGTTTATTCTATAGTATACCTACCATAACATCGTTATTAGTAATCGGAAGCCTGTATATGTAAGTAGTACCGATAGTGATAGCTGATTGTGTCACTTGAGGTCAAATATCAGTTGATCTTGTCAATTAGTAGCGTGGCTATAAATCCACAACTAAACAACTCAGATAAATCTTAAAGTACATTGATATTAAATTTAAAATAGAATAAAAATACATTTATTAATTAAATTGCATTCTAAACTAACAAAATTGAATTAACACTTTTCAAAAATATGCATTCACTATTAGGTACAATGAGTACCGAGTGATAAATATAGAAATGCCCTATTTAAAATTATAAAGAGGTAAAAATTCTAGTATTTTATAGCGAGAGTAGATTTACTTTTTTAGAAATTTCTCTTTCCTAAGTGTGGAATATCACTTTAAAATTGTTTAAAAATAGATTTACTTTAATTATCCTTTGGGGGACGGTGTTACTCGCGTCCGTAGGACTTACCATCTGTCTTAGACCCACCCTACACGTGTCCCCTGGGTGGTGCGAAACGAGTAACTCGCCGAGTCTCAGGCGGCGGTAACTTACCTGACTTCATATGTCGGCTAACAGAAGCCGGGAGGGATTAAATCCCCTCCAAAAGACTGTGTGCAGTGCCCTGAGCAAGCACTGTGACTACCTTGCTCAACCCCCCCTTTTTATGAATTATGGAAAATGATATTAATGATTTGTCTTGCGATCCGGCTAACCCCGGCGCTATGAGGTACCCGGGCCTCATGGTGTGAAATGTACTACCGAAGACTATGTAGATGTGAGTAACCAGGCATCTACATCAGTGAATGTTACTGGAAAGAAACCACCACATTCAGAAACCAGCCGAAAGGCTTACACCCAGCAAGTCTTTCACAGAAGCTTCTTTGTAAATAGACCTAGATCATCATCACTATCGGCACTTCCAACTCCAGAAAGTACAAATGACTCACAATCACAGCTTGAAGAAACTGATTCGCAAAAAGACTCTTCAATGCTAGGCCAAGAACAACCACCTTCCTGGCAGCGGATTCCTACTACAAAGAAACGAAAAATATGTGATGAACCACCCTCTCCTGAAGGTATCTCTTGCAAAAACAGTTTCTCTGGCCTTCCCATCGACCATGTCGATGACGCTCCACCTAAACCAAAAGCGCTAAGTAAACCACCACCTATTATTCTATATGGAATAGAAGACCTAAATGAACTAACAAAACTATTGCATTCTATAATCCAAGCTCAGGACTTTAAATATAAAATAGTAAATAAAAATCTACTCCGTATAATGGTTGACTCGACTGAAAATTACAAAAAAGTAATCGACCTTGTAAGATCAAAGGGATTGATTGGCCATACCTTCTCAAGAAAAGACACAAAGTGCTATCGCGTTGTCATCAAAAATCTGCACCATACGACTCCTCATGAGGCTATCGTGGAAGCGATCGAGAGTACTGGGAATAAAGTAAGAGGCGAAATCATAAACGTGCGCTACGGCCCCAATAAAGAACCAACTTCCACATTTTTTGTTAACATTGAACCCAGTATCAATAACAAGGCTGTGAAATCTATCGAATATATATACCATCAACGTATTAAAATTGAAGACCCGCGCAAAACTACCACCATAGTTCAATGTCAACGTTGTCAACAATATGGACATTCAAAGAACCACTGCATGCGGCCTTTCCGATGTGTAAAATGTGCTGAAGGGCATAAAACTGCTGATTGTCCCAAAAAAGACAGAAGCACACCTGCAAAATGCGCTTTATGTTTCCAAGATCACCCCGCTAACTACAAAGGATGTCAGGTGTACAAAGAGATCTTGGATAGGAAATCAAATAAAACTCGCCTAAGACCACGGACAGTTTCAATACCCAATATAAGGCAAAAACATGCTAGTGCCTTTGCTGAAGTCAATAATACTGAAGTACTCTCAACTCAATCTGCTACGAGTAAATTAACAGGTCTTTACTCAGATGCGGTAGCTAGACGGAATCGCGATCTACCTAAAATAAAAGATGCCGAGAATACTGATAAGACTGACATAAACCATCAACAACTCACTAAAGTAGAAATACTCCTGTTAAAGCAAAGTGAGAAAATTGACATACTCCTTCAACAAATAGGCTCCCTTATGGGACTATTGACTACAGTTATCGCCAAACTGGTCCCAAAATGATTGGTCTAAGGCTGGCAACTTGGAATATCAATGGGCTATCTCCAAATATCCAAGAACTCGAAACTATACTCTCCAGTAACAAACTTGATGCAATCCTGATATCAGAGTCCCACGCAACCATACGCAATTCGTCCTTTATCAGAGGATACCATGTGTACAGTACACCTCATCCTGATGGCGGCGCCCACGCGGGATCAGCTCTCGTTATAAAGTCGAATCTGAAGCATTCAACCTTGAACGCCTATTCCACCGATTTTCTACAAGCCACCTCGATTAGACTAGAAGACCGCGCGGGCCCTATTGTCCTATCTGCGGTCTATTGTCCACCGAAACACCGGATCTCTGAAGAAATGTACCTTCATTACTTCCAGACACTTGGTCCACGCTTTATCTCTGGTGGCGACTGGAACGCTAAACATAAATATTGGGGCTCACGTTGTACAGTAACCAGGGGGCGTGTGCTTAAGAATTGCATCGATAAAATGAAGCTGCAAACATGGTCGTCGGGCAGTCCCACCTACTGGCCTTCTGATCCCAAAAGGGTGCCCGATCTTCTAGACTTCTTTATCGTCAAAGGCATGAGCCAACTGTACTCAAGTGTTGAATCTTGCCTCGACGGATCATCCGATCATACACCTGTCATTCTTAATCTAGAAGCCAGTGCTACCAAGCGAGAGAAACCGGAGGCTCTATACAATCATAAAACTGACTGGGATGGTTTCCGTACCTACCTTAATGATAAAATTAACCTACGTATTCCACTCAAGTCTTGTAGTGATGTAGATGAGGCTGGTGTGTATATTACCAATCTAATACAAACAGCTGCTTGGATAAACACACCCAGCCTACCAAATTCTGACAGGACTTTCGCAACTCCCCTGGAAATTAGAATTAAACTTGAGGAAAAACGCTGCTTGAGAAGACAATGGCATCAGTCACATCACCCGGCGGATAAAACAAAGTTTAACCGCGCAATTAGGGAACTAAAAACGCTACTAAAGGAATCTTCAAACGAACATATAAAGGGCACGCTAGAGCGGATGTCACCCACTGGCCGAAACGAGTACTCTCTCTGGAAGGCATCCAGAAATATTGACAACTCGCAGATGCATTGTCCTCCTATAAAATCCGAGTCTTCCTGGGCAAGAACAGACAATGAAAAGGCCGAAGCTTTTGCATCGCATCTATCTCGCGTATTCCAATTAGATTACAACGCACAATCTGATGAGAGTGAATTGGACACAATTCTGAACCAGGACAACCAACTGTGCCTGCCTATTCGACCAACATCACCCAGAGAAATAGCACGCATGATTCGGTCCTTGGATTCCGGGAAGGCCCCGGGCTTTGATCTAATAACATCAAAGATACTCAAGGAACTGCCAAATAAGTCCATCACATTTCTGGCTTGTCTATTTAACGCCATCTTTAGAGTACACAATTTTCCAGACTTATGGAAAATCTCACAAATCATAATGATCCATAAGCCTGGAAAGCCTGCACATGAGGCTGCGTCATATCGTCCTATCAGCTTGACTCCTATTTTGTCTAAACTCTGGGAAAGAATATACCTGGTCCGGCTAAAGTCCCAACTGGATGAAAGCAACATTATACCTTCGCACCAATTTGGATTTAGAAAGTCACACTCAACAATTGAACAGGTGCATCGAGTACATGATGCAATTCGTGAGTGTTTCGAACGTAAACAGTATTGCTCAGCGGCCTTCTTGGATGTACAGCAAGCGTTTGACCGCGTTTGGCACAAGGGCTTGCTCTGCAAGATAAAACAAAGGTTACCTCACTCATCATATAGTATCCTGGCGTCGTACCTGTCTAACAGAATCTTCCAGGTACGATATGGTGAGGCTAGATCAAGCTTTTATAATATCCATGCGGGTGTGCCGCAGGGCTCAGTCATTGGTCCAATTCTCTATAACATATTCACTTATGATCTGCCTACCTCAGACAATGTGACCGTTGCTACTTACGCTGACGACATTGCCTATCTTTCTTGTCATGAGTCAGCTGTAACGGCTAGCGAAAAACTCCAGGAAGTGCTGAATGATGCCCAAAAGTGGCTAACTAAATGGCGGATCAAGGCCAGCGCCCAAAAATCTAACCATGTCACTTTCAGTCTGAGAAGAGGAATCTGCCCCGCAGTCCAACTGGGCAATGCTGTCTTGCCACATTGCGAGTGTATCAAATACCTTGGTTTTTACTTGGATCGGCGCCTCACCTGGAAGACACATATAAAACACAAACGTGATGAAATAAACCTCAAACACAAAAACCTATATTGGCTTATGGGACGTAACTCAATACTCTCCCTGGATAACAAATTACTTTTGTACAACGCGATAATTAAGCCAATCTGGACCTATGGTATCCAATTGTAGGGAATGGCCAGCGACAGCAACATAATGTGCCTCCAAAGAGCACAAAACCATATCTTGCGCTCAATTGTCAATGCACCCTGGTTCACACGCAACGATGAAGTCCATGACTACCTCAACATGCCCACTATAAAGGAAGAACTTAAAAAGCACACTAGACGCTATGTTCAACGCCTAGCAAGCCATCCAAATCCCTTGGCTACCAAGTTGCTCAACACCCCAGCCGTGATACGCCTAAAGCGAAAGCACATTGTGTGAGGCTAAATACCATTGGTTTGGTCGAGGCGATGGCCTCCAAAACCAAATAGTCAGTAAGAATTCAGCTAAACTGATTATAGTTGTTATCAACTGATGGCAGTTTATATTAAAAAAAAAAAAAAAAAAAAAAAAAAAAAAAAAAAAAAAAAAAAAAAAAAAAAAAAACTAAATTAACCACGTCCATAATATAACTGTTTTCATTGTATCATAAACAATGTACAATTATTTATAATAATAAGTATTCAAATATTAGATACAAAACAATCATAAATTTATTTGGTTCATGTAATAAATCATTCTTTTGCTCAATCGATACGACAAATCAAATAAATCAGCTTCCCGCACACAGCAGGGTAGGCAGAGGGAACCTAGTATTAAGACACTCCGTTCCTTACTTTCTACCGAATTCTGGAGGCATTGCGTGCTAAGCGCACCCACGCTTAGCCTGGACACCAGAGCGAAGAAATAGAAATATAAATTTAAGTTAATATTTCATCTCCTCGAGTGGGGATCGAACCCACAACCAGTCGGTTTTAAAGTCACACTTCGTGCCACTGCGCCACGACTGCCTTCATACGGTAAATATTTTATTTTAACAGTTTACATGTAATATTCCTCTATATTAATAGATAATTAGTAACATAGAAGTTTAGTTTATACTAAAATTTAAAAAAATAAATAAAAATATATTCAATCAAGTAATATTATGGAGGTGGTCTTGATCAGTTCAAGCGCATCTGTCGACCATTTGGCCAATCACAAGCGTAGGTTGAACCATCTGTCGTCAGTCGGCCCTCAAGTTTTTGTAGTTACTATTTTTTACTTACACGTTCAATATAAGGGATGCTGTAGTGTTTTGATATTTAAGTCCATTTATATAAATAATTTGTTGAATATTTTCTAATATTTATATGCTACACGTTATCGATATATAGATAAATAAAATTGTTTCTCTTGCAAATATCATACAAAATAGTTTTGATTGATATATTTGTTATAGATATTAAGATCACGTGATTATGTAGAATGTTCATACATTGAACTAAATTTACGTCTATTTTATTAATATACGATGATACGAGTATATTAATATTCTTTAAAAAAACTCCGTTTACAAAAGCGTGAGAAAAACTAACAAACAAAATATAGAAAAACAAATTATAGAGTTTGTTAGTTTTTCTCAGCTATAGAGCTGAGACATTGGGAGAACTGACAATTTCTATACATTTATGTTCAACGCGTAAAACATCTTTCTCGACTATGTGAAAGTTTGAGAAATCCACTTATATATGTACTAACAACAAACGACATTAGTCAAAAAAATATATAAAATACAAAATAAACTTTGACGTTTAAATAATATAATAATAGCTAATAATTGCAACTCTCATTTACATATATAAATTATGCATTTGCTAATAAGTGCTATAGAATCACCCACTGGTATTCCTTTGCGAGGTCGATACACTGAGGTCGTTTTGATATCAGCTACGTTGCTAAAATTGGGTCGAGCTTTGTAAACTAGTGCAGAGTGTGCTCGTCATGTTCTTCACAGCTAACACTTCTATCGTCAACACACGCTAAGAAAAACAAAGAATTAAAAAAAAATGTATCTTTACAATATATTTTTTGAGGGAATATTTTTTTATATTTTAAAATAATTTATAATAAGTAAATGTAACATGACTTAAATTGTTTTCGTTAGCTGCTAACGAAAACAATTTAAGTCAATAATTAAGTAAATAGATTAATTTTATTCAAAACTTTTATATATAGTATCGTTAGTATATGTAAAAAACTATAGTGTTAGTCTAAACACATTTTTTATTACATTTACTTTCGTAATTACACAAATTAGATAAAAAGTTAGCGAAAAATGCTATCAGTCGTTAGTGGACTAGAGACTGCTGCAAACTGATTACTTATTAATGAAAACAAAATAATAGCTAGTAGCCAAGTAACTGTTACTTTTGTCTGTGGGACCACGTGACGTTAAAGCAAAAAGGGCTAATGATAATAAATAATTATTTATTTATCAATACTCTATTTAAGTATATTGTCGACGTCGTTTCTTGTCCTGAAACTTTTCTCCAATATATGACTTGACAAAAATTTGAACTTTCTCAAGAAATACAGAGGTAGAGAATAATAAAATAACATAGAACTCTTAAGAAAATACTTTTTCATACACGATTTTCTTCATTTTGCATTACTACATATATAAATTGTAAATGATGATATAAAAGTTCTTTAAAGTTCAATGGAATTTATAAAATGAACATTGTTTTCCTCCAAATATCTATATTATACAAAGAATAAACTAAACGAGATTTTATGCTGATTTATTTAATAACAAAATCTCACTCAATCTCTACATTTTTGCTAGCCCATGTATGCAATCAATACAAAATTATCAAAAATCAGTATAAAAACTTTTATATCATACATCTTTAAGTTTCCTTTATTACATAAAACTTTGCTAATTATGCTATTTTTTTAACAGGAGCAGTGCGAGGTGAGGACGAAACTATCGGACCTATTTTCATGAAGGAGCCCCCAAATCGAGTAGATTTTAGCAATACGACTGGAGCTGTAGTAGAATGTGCTGCCCGAGGATCCCCCACTCCCGACGTCATTTGGGTTCGTGCTGATGGAACTGCTGTTGGTGATGTTCCTGGACTGCGACAGGTGTGTACCTATATACCTACACCTATATACTTTCTATTAGTTGGAAACTATGTGATGCTTTATGCATTAGGAAGGACACAGTGTTCTTCTTAATCTTATGATCATTATAAGTTTATTATAAGAGATATTAGAGATATTACATGAGTCGTGATGTAGTCAGCAACGTCCGATTTTTTATGTTGTGGGATTGATCGCTCGCTCAAGAAATCAATTATTTTCATTTCACTGCTTCCGCCAAACAAAAAAAGCGTTACGTTAAATACCTTGTACCTATACTAATTTCTTATTAACTACTCTACTCTGTAATTACGAAAGTGTCAAGCTGTGATCAGTGACTACAGTTTTCCAAAACAATATTCGTTAAATTTATGGGGCTCTAATAAAAAAAACTACATTTCTATTTTGTAATTAAAAATATTTTTTTAATAATATGTTTTAAACCAGGTTTTACCTAATGGCAATCTGGTATTCCCACCATTCCGAGCGGAAGATTACAGGCAAGAAGTGCATGCTCAAGTATACGCTTGCCTCGCTAGAAACCCAGTTGGAACCATTCACTCAAGGGATGTTAATGTACGAGCTGGTAAGTTACATGATATTTCATACTGAGTTATAGATGATAATAGGTAAACTTAAATTTCTACTTTTAAAACTAAAATTTTTACATGTCTCGATCTTCGATGACGAGAAAGATATTTTCTTTAAAAAAATAACATATTTAATAATCATGACATTGTGTCTAAAATAAAAATAAATTTAAATGTGTTACAGTTTAGAACTAAATATCAAAACCTTAAACAGGAAACTAACTGAATCGAGTTTTTATGATATATATATTATCGATATATTGTTTTATTCATATTGCTATTTGATAAGCAATAAGCGAGTTCTTTTATTTTAAATACAGACAACTATATAATTATTATTCGATTATAAAGGTAAACGATATCGTAGTTAAATTTAATACCAGCCATGGCCCATTCTGTTGGTTGACTTATGAGTTATGACCCTGGTTATTTGACACTTGATATGCAACTGTGGTAATCTATATGTGTGTAATATATCATATAGTATTTAAATATTAAATCTTTTACAATTTTGATTTATTTATATTAAGATCATATTTGGTTTCGAACACAGTTTAACAAATGTCATATTTAATATATGAGGCCGTCGTTGCCGCCGACGACGTCGGTGTGACTGTAACGCGTCGGTTGTGGGCTGTCCAATCGGGGTAGTAAATTATGATTTATTAATATTTTCATCTCTTCGCTCTGGTTTCTCAAAGTTAAAGTCCAAAGTTGAGTACCGCCCCTCAACACGGAAAGTAGGGAACGGCGTAACTTACGACTAAGTCTCCTCAGTCTTTCCTGTAATATGCGGGATACAGCGTGATTAAAATAAATTAACTATAAATATACACATTATTTTAGTTTAAGCAAAGATAATGTATTGTTAATTCATTTTAGTTTTCTTTTACAAACAAATTGAACCAATTAATAACTTCTTTACATTACAGTACTACATAAAATTATTTAGGTGCTCTGCCCTTTTTATGACTGAGGGCTCAATAAGGTCAATTAAATAATCATCCTGGTATGACAGAGTTCCCTGGTATGACAAATTAACAGTTCGGGCTTTCGACACATTATGAAATGTATTGTTATTAGTTTTATAATATGAACTTAAAAGGCAGCTTTTTATAAAGCTTTCATACAAAACTTTACAAATGTCGAATAATTAATTTGGAAAGTAGCTGAACATGGTTCGATATGTAAACTGTACTACAATTCGATAAATTTCTTATTATTAAATTTTATAGTACTGTTAATAGATAAAATATCCAACCTAAAATTTAAAAGGTTTTTAACAATATGCCAGTGGTCGCGCAGCATTATGATACAGATGTGAACAAGGAATACGTTATTATGGGAAACAGCATTATCCTTAAATGTCAGGTTCCATCTTTTGTGGCGGACTTTATTGAAGTATTATCATGGCATACTGACGAAAATGAAGATTTTTATCCTGGAGAAAAATATGGTTATTGCTTTGAGTTAACACCCTTTTCCTTCATCCGTACCAATCCTTGCAACAAATATAAACTAAGTTTACATTCAATTCAAGTTGTGCAGCAACAATATGAATCTGAAGTTAACAACGAGTATGTCATTCGAGGAAATACGGCAATCCTTAAATGTTCCATACCATCTTTCGTGGCTGATTTTGTAAATGTAGTATCATGGCACGATGAAGCGGGAAATTCGTTTACATTGAATAGAAGCAAGGATGGCGAGGGTAAACTTAGCAACACTAAAGAGTTATTATAGCAGAACCACCATCCTTACCAAAAAAATCCCTTAAAATGCCAAATTATAAATCTTTACAGTGGTTACACAATATTATGAAGCCGAAGTTGTGTCTGAATATGTAATACGGGGCAATACAGCGGTATTAAAATGCAATATCCCGTCTTTTGTCGCCGATTTTGTTAAAGTAGAAGCGTGGGTTGACTCTGACGCTGGGGAGTACTTACTTACTGATGACATTGGTAGGATAGTCATAGTTTCCAAAGATCATGTACGAACCATTTCCCTACGAACCATATACCTCTAGAGCTTCCTGTCTTTCCTATAAGGTGATAAATTTTTTTTCAGTTGTTAATCAATTTTACGAAGCAGAAATATTAACAGAATATGTCATACGTGGAAACGCTGCTGTATTAAAATGTTCAATTCCATCATTTGTTGCGGATTTTGTGAAAGTAGAGGCATGGATTGACGAAGAAGGAACAGTTATTAGCTATTCAGATGAACTTGGTATTCAACGCCCATAAGAATAGATAGCCTTTCCTTATTTTTTATCCCTTCCTTTTACATCGAAAAATAAATCAAATGTTTAATTTTGATTTATTATTTAGTTGTGTCGCAGCATTATGTTACGGAAGCTGAAAATGAATACGTAATTAGAGGAAACACTGCAATTGTTCACTGCAAAATCCCTTCATTTGTTAGTGATTTTGTTTACGTGGAGTCGTGGCTAATGGATGATGGCGAAATATTAACAATTAACAATACAAACATATCAGATGGTACTTACATACAGTAATGGAATAATTTAAATTTTTCCATCGTTCCTCTCTTATCCCTCACATAACCTTTTTTATCATATTTACATATGTTTTAAATAGTGGTGTCACAACCATACGAAGCTGAAGCTGACAATGAATATGTTATTCGTGGAAACGCAGCTATAATGAAATGCGAAGTACCAAGCTTTGTCTCAGATTTTGTATTTGTTGAAATGTGGAGTGACAGTGATGGGGGTACCTACTACCCTGGAACAAATGAGGGTAACTGCTACCTACCATATACCTCTTTCCTTAAATTCCTATTTTTTTACAACAGCAGTACTTCAAGCTTACGAGGCTAGAGTCAATGATGAATTTGTATTGCGAGGGAATACGGCTATTCTTAAATGCATCGTGCCATCTTTTGTAACTGATTTTGTCAATGTTGTGGCATGGCTAATGGACAATGAGACTATAAGTGCAGATGAAAATACAAACGTAGATCCTGGTAGTAACTATTAGAGTACTTCCTGAACGTGTTTCCTATATCCCAAATCCAATAGATTAAAATATTCTTTAAAACTAGTCAAATTTGACATTTACAGTGGTACATCAAAATTATGAACCGCGTGTTATTGATGAAGATGTTCTTCGTGGGAATTCCGCTATAGTAAAATGTTTGATCCCATCATTTGTTTCTGATTACGTACATGTTGTGGAATGGGTAACGGACGAAAAGTCCCTCTCTGCTTTTTCATTGAATGACTCTGAAAGCAATTACGGTAATTGAGATCGCTCGCGTGACCCCAATTGTTCCCATCCGTTCTCCATAATACCCTGAGGCTACTTTAAATTATTCTACATAGTAGATATAATTTAAAAAATAATTTCAGCTGTAAACCAATTCTACGAATCACAAGTCTACGATATATACGTCATACGCGGCAATGCCGCTGTATTCAAATGTCACATTCCTTCGTTTGTGTCTGATCACGTACAAGTTGTATCTTGGCATGATAGTGAGGGTGCAGAGTTCTTGACAAATGATGATTATGGTATAATTATAATAAACTTCATTATATAATATCCTTTGCCATCCTTCCTTAGTATAAATTGAAGCGTTAATGATCTTTATATTTGCTTTTTACGTTTGATATTTCAGTTGTTTCTCAAGCTTATACAGTAAATTTAGTAGAAGAAAATGTATTAAGAGGAAATGCTGCAATATTTAAATGTTTAATCCCAAGTTTCGTGACGGAATATGTTCATGTAGCTTCTTGGATAATATCAGAAGGATATGATGAAATAGAAATCATGTTGAATGATACTGCTAATAAAATGGGTATCATATAAATAGATAATTGTTACTGTTCCTTATCCAGATTTGAATCCATCTTTAAAGGACCGTTTTTTTTATTTTCATTAACATTGCAATTTTACTTGCAGTTGTTACTCAGGCATACACTGTTAATCTTATGGAAGAAAGTGTCTTGCGTGGCAATGCTGCTATTCTCAAATGTCATATTTCTACATTCGTTACTGAATATGTAAGCGTGTCATCTTGGATAATTTCGGAAGCTGATACAGATGTTTTAGAAATAAAAGCAGAATCGAATGATTTGGGTATTTTTAATTTGAAGGCCTTCGATTATCCTATCCTTTTTCCATGTACAATCGCTGTTCTTAGTGGTATCTCAATATTTTCCAGTTGTTTCTCAAGCTTATACTGTTAATTTGATGGAAGAAAATGTTTTGCGGGGTAATGCTGCTATTGTTAAGTGTCATATACCAAGTTTTGTCTCAGAATATGTAAGTGTCTTGTCCTGGATTATATTCGAAGGGGAAATAGAAGAGAAAGAAATTAATGGCACCGGATATGATTATTTGGGTATATTTACATAAAATGTTTAGGTACTTGCGCAGCAATCCTAAAACCCCCTTCCCCCTCCTTATTCTCCCTGACGTGCCAGGCCCTTTATTTCACGTAAAAGTATTAAAAAGTACTATCGTTAACTAAATTTTGCTATTATTAATTTACAACATTTCAGTTGTTACACAATCCTATACTGTAAATCTTTGGGAAGAAAACGTGTTGAGAGGCAATTCAGCAATACTTAAATGTCATATTCCTAGTTTTGTTTCTGAATATGTTTCAATTAGTTCATGGATAATTTCCGAAGGTGACAATGAGGAAATGGATATAAGTTTAGATTCAGATTTTAAATTGGGTAAAACTTAATTATAAATTTTTGTTTGTTCCCGTCCTAGTTCCTTTTCTATTTGTTTTTAAGAAAGTATTAGGAGCACTTTGAGGTTAAAAAACATAAATAATGTGTTTTTTAGTTTTTTGTATAAATAAAACTCGATTTCCAGTCGTCTCACAAGCATACGATGTTAAATTTTGGGAAGAATACGTTCTGCGAGGTAACGCTGCTATATTGAAGTGTCAAATCCCAAGTTTTGTTTCTGAATATGTGTCTGTTTCATCATGGATAATATCTGAAGATTCTATTGAAACAGAAATAAATATAGATCAGTCTTCAGACTTAGGTACACTTATGCTCCTAACCTACCATTTCACTTCTTTTCCTTTTCCTAATATCCTTGATACCAAACCTCTTGTTAACTCAGTTAATTTCTAAATAGATAGTAAGAAGACAAATATTTAAAATAAATATTTTTCGTTGGCTAAAATGCCTTAATTCTCTTATTCTTCACTTTAGTTAGAATCGTTGTTTCAGTGGTTTCACAAGCGTATGCTGTTAATCTTATGGAAGAATATGTTCTTAGAGGAAATGCAGCTATTTTGAAATGCCATATACCAAGTTTTGTGTCGGAGTTCCTGTCTGTTGTATCTTGGATAGTCAGTGAAGGAACAGAAGAGATTGAAATTAATCTTGATTCAGACCAAAATTCAGATGGTACGATTTTAATATTATTTATTGCCATCAAGGCCGTTCTCCTTTTTGGGTAGGTTACTCTTGCTAGGGCGTTGACTTATAATAAGCTTACCTGTCTCCAAGGGCCAAACGGCCTACCCTTTCCCTTTATCCTACTTCCTTAGACTAGTGCATGTAATGAAATTTATAAGTAGTTCGCAACCCTAAGTTGTGCTGCAGAAATAATATTGAATTAATAAGAAATAACGTGAATTTATTTTTATCTACAATAATGTATAATGTTTCAGAGGGAAAATATTTAGTACTACCATCTGGCGAATTACATATTCGTGATGTCGGACCTGAGGATGGTTACAAATCTTACCAATGCAGAACTAAGCATAGATTAACCGGAGAAACACGTTTATCTGCAACTAAAGGACGCCTCGTTATTACCGGTAAGTTGAAAACATTTACAGAAATAATGGTGATGCGCAATCAAGTCATACTATTGTGAAATATTAAGAAATTGACTTAGATCCTTTTGCTCTATAAAAAAATAACACATGAGTTGATAGCGCCTCAAAAATTCTATACATTCATTACATATTTTAATAAATAAATGTCATTAAATTTAAAATTGTATATTACATTTATATAGTTAGTTACATAGCATATAGGTTTAATTTTAAAATATTACACATATTAAATGTTGTCAGAAGAAAATACCCAACTTTTTATTTATTGATTTAGGATTAAATGATTCTTTGTTTTAGGGAGATATTTTCATTTTTTTTAATACAAAATTATAAATTAGACATTTTTATGCTGTTGAAAATATCTCGCCTTCCATATTTATTATATTTTGAATTATATTAAAATTATAATCTCATTTTCATATTAGTAGTCTATATCTATATCTTTTAATTATGTGTTTAAACATGTTTATGAATTATTTTTACTTAATGTTATACGAACTTGAGATTATAATCAGTTAACATATAAGTTACTAAAAAAGTTTGTAAATATATACAAATTATATTTACTATCTTTTTTAAATAGAACCTTGCCTGAATGTTGGGATAGGGTACCCTGCAGAGCCATCATTTTTTTTATTAACTCTGAAAATATATTTGTTAGAGAAGTGTAGGGTTTATGAAGTCGTATGTTTGTCGTTTAATTGCCCGTTCTTCCTATGTCGCCTTCTCCCAACATGTTCCCCAGCAAATCATAGGGGTGTCACGTTCAAAGGCATTTCAAGTTTTGCAGATCTACATTTTACCGGTAAGATTGTTAATGCTAATTGCATTTCACGTAATTCCTCAGAGCCAATAGGCCGAGTGCCACCTAAATTCTCTACTACTCAAGTGGGTGCGATGTTTATAGCCAAGTTGGACTCCACATATTCGTTACAGTGCCCAGCTCAGGCTTTTCCCGTTCCCTGTGTTCAGGTAACTTCCATAAAACCATGGGCTACTCATTATATTTTCTAAAATCAATTTTAGAACCGGTGGGAAGAGTCTCCCCTAAATTTGCTACAATATTAACGGGCACAATGTTTGAAGTTAGGAAAAACCACAGTTATGCACTTCAGTGCCCCGCTCAAGCGTTCCCGACCCCACTATTCAGGTAAAATATTGAAATCTACCCTTACTGGCGTACATATTATCGTTACTCTTTAGAACCCGTTGGCCGAGTTTCCCCAAAATTTGCATCTGTTGTTATCGGAACTATGATTGGAGTGAAGAAAAAATATTCATTCGCTTTACAATGCCCAGCTCAAGCATTTCCAGTCCCAATTTTCAGGTGATTATGTCTCATTTGTTATTTTATTGAATTTATTAAATTATTATGACCCTTTGCTTCAGAACCAATGGGAAAAGTCTCTCCGAAGTTTCCAACTTTAGAAAAAAGTCGACTTTTTAATTTCGATAACAATCAAACTTTATCAGTTTTATGTCCCGCGCAAGCATTCCCTGCCCCAATGTTTAGGTAAGATTCCTACAAATATCGTTTTGATATAGAACTAACTCGTCTATATATACGATCTAATGCGTTATCCAATACGTCATTTACCCTTGTCTCGTAAACAGAACCTATGGGCAAAGTATCACCGAAATTTCCGTCAATAGAAACTGGACGCAGTTTTACTTATTCTTCGAATACCTGTGTGACTCTACTTTGTCCGGCTCAAGCTTTTCCAACTCCATTGTTCAGGTATTTCATTTATATATTTATAAACTTATGTTCTTAGAGCCAGTTGGGCGAGTTTCACCCAAATTTCCTTCGATGGATAGCTCAAGAAGTTTTAGCGCAATGTGTAACGCAAGCCTAACAATATTATGTCCAGCTCAAGCGTTCCCAGTCCCATTATTCAGGTAAAATAAAATCGATAGGTACATTTAATAAATAATTTATTCATAGAGCCTGTGGGTCGTGTTTCGCCTAAATTTACCACTACTGATAAAAGTCGTGCTTTTGATGCAAAGGAGCGTGAAAATGTTACGATTTTGTGTCCCGCCCAAGCTTTTCCTGCCCCAGCTTTCAGGTATATTTTATTGTTAAATATACTTTATGCTCTTAATTGTTTTTCTTTAGAGCCAATGGGTAGCGCAAGTCCAAAATTGGCATGGAAAATGATCGATATTACTGAGGCTTCGATTTATGAAAGTTGTACATTACTTTGTATAGCACAAGGCTTTCCTGTCCCAATTTTCAGGTAACAGTGTCATGTTAATTTATGTTCTGCTGAATTATACTGTTTGTAAATAGAACCTGTAGGCAGAGTTTCACCGAAGTTCCCTACTATGGATAATGTTAGAGGCTTCAGCACAATTATTAATTCAAGTGTGACATTATTGTGTCCCGCTCAAGCGTTCCCAGTACCTTTATCCAGGTAAATTTATAAATATTTAAAAAAAATATATTTTCTTTTAGAACCAATTAATAGTGCCCCACCAAAAGTTCCGACTAAGACGATAGAATTCGTGGAGTTTGCTCTAAACTCCAGTATTACATTACTTTGTCTGGCCCAAGCGTATCCTGTCCCAGTATTTCGGTGAGTTCATTGTTATGAAGGCGCTTGAAATCTGTTTAATAAAATCCCTAAAATATAAGATAGGATTTTTTAAATAAATTAATAAAATTATTTAGATTAATAGGCTAAATATTATATATTACATTTTAGAACCAATTGGCTCCAAAGGCCCCTCGTTTTCAAGTGGCTCCAAACTAGCCTGGTTTGAAATGTCCGCCTTGCAAGATTTTGCTCTTTTGTGTCCAGCGCAAGGGTTCCCTGTCCCACTTTTTAGGTGAGAACTAATAAACTTTTTCGCATACTTTCAGAACCTATTGTATCTAAACCCCCTACATTATCAACCGATGATAAGTTTGCTTGGTTCATAAACAGACCTATAGAAAATCACTTGGCCTTACTTTGTCGAGCGCAGGGATATCCTATACCTTTGTACAGGTATATCACTTATCTACTATATAATATGTTACGTGTATTTGAATTCTCAATTTTAGAACCAATTGGATCTAAGTCACCTACTTTTTCGACTGATGACAAATTATCCTGGTATGTAAGAACAGTTCGTCAAAGCTTAAATCTATTGTGCCCGGCGCAAGCGTTCCCCGTACCAGTTTTCAGGTGATTAAATAGAATATATATTTCTAATTATAGAACCGGTCGGCTCTAAATCCCCTACATTCTCTAACGATGTCCAATTTTCTGGAATTACTCGTAAAACTGGTCAAGATTTCGCACTTTTATGTCAAGCTCAAGCTTTTCCTGTCCCATTGTTCAGGTAAGAATACACTGTGCAATATTTTTAAATATTTAAATTAATATTTAACGCAGAACCTATTGGATCTAAGGCGCCATCGTTTTCACTGGAATTTAAAAGTACTACACTTACCAAAACATCCAAACAAGCACTCACATTACTTTGCCAAGCACAATCTCATCCTCCTCCTGTATTCAAGTGAGTGCTTCGTAATATTTGTTTTTTCTTTAACATTTTTGTCCAGAGCCTGTGTCGGCCAGAGCACCTACATTCCCTACTTCTGCGTCTTCTTACAATTATGATATTGAGGCAGGCTCTGGAGGTTCCGTTCTATGTCAGGCACAGGGATATCCTCAACCAATGTTCAGGTGGGTATTTCCAGATCTCTTTTAGAGTACTATATATATGTACATATTTTTAGAACCTATCGGCGCAAAAGCCCCTTCTTTTTCCACTGATTCCAAGGGCAGTATATTTATTCGGGAAACGGGGCAAAATTTCGCATTACTCTGTCAAGCACAAGCATCTCCTATTCCTATTTATCGGTAAGTTCAATGAATATTGTTTTCCTTCTACAGAACCCGTTGGTTCAAAACCACCAACCTTTCCAAATGATTTAACCTCTTCAGCGGTTACGAGACATATGGATCAAAATTTTTCAATGTCATGTCAGGCGCAAGCATTTCCATTACCGATATTCAGGCAAGTATCTCAAATTTCAGGTGTTTGAGATTACTATTTATCTTCAGGCCAAACTATACAATTACTTACAGTTAATATAGATTTATGATTTCGTGAAATATTTAATTTAATTTCGTTTAATTTTTATCTATATTATTTGTGTATTTTCCTAGTCGACTTTGTATATCTCAATGAAGGTTATTTTCTGCAGAGCCAGTTGGATCGAAAGCTCCATCATTTTCGTCTGAATCTGCTCTTTCTTCTTTAAAAAGGCACGAAACTCAAAGTTTTGCTCTTCTTTGTCAAGCCCAAGCTTTTCCTGTACCAATATTCAGGCAAGTTTCTTATTTTACGCAACTTTCCTGATAAACATTCTATCTAAAATTGTAGAGCCAGTGGGTGCAAAATCTCCAACTTTTTCATCTGAATCTATGGGAAGCATTTTTAGAAAACGTATTGGACAAGGCTTCGCACTCCTTTGTCAGGCTCAAAGTTACCCTGCCCCGGTGTTCAGGCAAGTGTAAAAACTAATGTCTGCATTTAGTTTAGTAATGTTTTCAAACTACAGAACCTGTTGGCTTTAAAGCACCCACGTTCTCGACGGATTCTCGTAGTAGTACTTTCATAAGAACCCTGAACCAAAATTTTGGATTATTATGTCAAGCTCAAGCGTTTCCTGTACCTATATTCAGGCAAGTTTTCTGTATTTTGTATATTTAATTACTTTTATTTGCCCCTCAATATTTTTTTAATATATCAATTAAGTGTTATCGTATTCCTAAGCTATAAGAAGCTTATTTCTTCAGAACCTATTGCCAGCACAGCGCCAAGTATTACTTCAACACAAAAAGCTGCTGTTCATTTCTCACAAAATACTTCACTAGCTCTCTTGTGTCCAGCGCAAGGATTTCCTGTACCAATATCAAGGTGCGTTTATCAATTATATTGAACATTACAGAACCTACAAATAAAATCGCACCTCGAAGTGATAAAAGCCGTAAATTTGAAGGCGGTGAAATATTTTTAGTTTCCAAAACAGATTCTGTATATCTTACTTGTGAAGTAGCCGCTTTTCCCCCTCCGATATTTAGGTAAGTTTAACTACTACATAAGACAGTTAGAAGCATTAACTAACAGAGTTCTACTATAGGTTGTTTGTGGAAATCTCTAAATAAATTATAAAGCCTCTGTCGTTATTACAGAGCCAACAAATAAAATCGCACCTAGGAAAGATTCTACTAACTTCGAAGGTTGGGAAGTTTTCTGCGTGCCCCAAAATGGTGTAGCATATTTGAAATGTCAAGTAACCGCTTTTCCGGTTGCTGTTTATAGGTAAGTGTAGGTCTTTTTGTCATAGTCGGTTTACGTTCCAGAACCGTCGGGTAGGACGAGACCAAAAGTTACGGGTGATGGACTTAATCGTCAAATAGGGCAGGGTGCACAAAGTCTAGCCTTACTTTGTGAAGTGCAAGCGTTTCCAGCACCATTGACAAGGTACGGCTTTACGTCACGTCGTGTAAGTCGGCCGTTGGCATCTCACGCATTCATCTTTCACGTAGAATCATATCATCACAATGTATTGATATGCGTGTTTATTGCAGTCTGCTGCGCCACGCGAGACATGAAAACGTGATGAACCGCGGCCGGCTTTTTTATGATCAGCCAAAGTAACGATTGAGCAACGTAAGCACCTCCTGGTAAGTGACAGGGTGTTCTTGCTTTCATTCAGACGCTTTAATCTTTACTTTGTGCTTCACGTGAACCGTAGCTATGCTGTCTGTCTAATCGCCCTATTCGGAGATTAATCTCTAATTCCAATATCGATTTCACTTCAGCTTATTGTAAGGAGTGCTTTTAAATACAAATATATATTTCTAAAATAGAATTTCAAGGGTTTTTTTATCATGGTCTTCATGAAAATACATCCTTTTTTGAGAAATTGGCAAGTCTAATTGTGCGCCGTCGGCTAACATCGCTTGTATTTAAATTCTTCGCATTTTGTATCAAATATTTCAATCGAAAGTTTGTACAATAAACGGTAATCGTATTTGCTGAAAGTGTTTTTCCACTTTTTCGTGTTCAATTTCAAAATATTTTAGTACATAACATTAGATTGATATTTAGGTATTCATTAATGATGAGTACGTTTTGATGTTAAATTGGGCTATGCATTAAACTAATTCTCAATTGTTACAGATGGTATAAATTTATCGATGGCTCCGCTCGAAAACAACCAGTTGTCCTTAATGAGAGAGTAAAACAAGTATCAGGTACCCTCATCATTAAAGAGGCAAAAGTTGAGGATTCAGGAAAATATTTATGCGTCGTTAACAACTCTGTCGGAGGTAAGTACCTGCCTGTCAAGAATAATAAAATCTAAGCGTAATTTAGTATTTTTATTTTAAGATGACCTTAGTTACCAAAAAATAAAAGAAATTATACTGTTTAACCGTCTCTAGTGACATTATAGACCTTCCGGCCTAAAAGAGAAAAATACAGTCAAGTCAAGCTAATACTAGTCAAAATGTTGCAGGTGAATCTGTTGAAACTGTATTAACTGTAACCGCGCCATTGAAAGCTACAGTAGAACCCGCCACTCAAACTGTTGACTTTGGACGTCCCGCCGTGTTTACCTGCAGATACGAAGGCAATCCCGTTAAAACCATCACATGGTTGAAAGATGGAAAGGACATGAACCATCATGACTCCATTCTCAGGTATATAATTTTTTGAATATTTAAATATAATCACAAATTACAATACTTTAAAAATCATAACTTCTGTTAGAGCAATATTTTGTTGTGTTGATTATTTTAAAGTAATACCTTAAATTAAAAACGGCTCAAAAATTTAATTTTTTTCGTACTACTCGTATATGAAGATTCAAATGTCGTAAATTAAAAAAAATAAATAAAAGTTAAAAAATAATAATGTAGTAAATTTGATTTTATTTTATTTTATATGCATTTTAGAATTGAGTCTGTCAAAAAAGAAGACAAGGGCATGTATCAATGCTTTATCAGAAACGACCAAGAAAGTGCCGGAGCGAGTGCGGAACTGAAACTTGGAGGACGATGTACGTATTTATTATTACGTACGCTTACTAAAAACTTACTTACGCTGGTTAAATACTCAATTCTGTAACTTTCAGTTTCTTTGCGTTATAAAATACTGAAAAATAAGTAGAATTCCTGTAACATATACCGTGGGTTCTAATTTTTACCAACTATCTAATTTGAGAGGCCGGTCGTGGCGCAGTGGCACAAAGTGTGACTGTAAAACCGACTGTTCGATCCCCACTCGAGGAGATGAAATATTTACTTAAATTTATATTTCCATTTCTTCGCTCTGGTGTCGAGGACAAGCGCGGCGTTGAGTTCTGCCACTTAACACGCAATGCCTCCAGAATTCGGCAGAAAGTGGGGAACGGAGTGTCTTTCACTAAGTTCCCTCTGCCTACCCTGCTGTGTGCGGGATACAGCGTGAAGCTGATTTATTTTTTTATTTTTATCTAATTTGACAAATACTTAAATTATTGCTGTATACAATTTCAGTCGAACCACCCCAAATCCGTCATAGCTTTGGTGAACAAACTCTGCGATCTGGACCATCTCTTCGTCTCAAATGCGTCGCGTCCGGCAATCCCACTCCCGATATCGCTTGGCAGCTCGACGGTGATAAACTTAATAGTGGAGAAAGATTGCAAATTGGCCAATTCGTTACTGCTGATGGAAATGTCGAATCTCATTTGAACATCTCATCCGTACACACTAATGATGGAGGATTATATTCTTGCATCGCGTCTAGCAAGGTGTGTTTTAAATAAATATCATGTGATATTTTACAATATAATGTTCTATTAATGTACTAGCGATACGCTCGCGAATTCGCTTCTCTTCTCCCGCTTTTTCGCTTCTCTCGAGAAAAACTAATCTGATTTACCACAGAACTCTAATATCATTATTTTCAAGACAATATAAAGATATTCAAAATACTGACAAAAACTTCAAAATACAAAACAAAATATTGACAACTAAAATTTCAGCCAATTTAATATAACAGTTAAACAAAAATGTATATAAACAATTTTGACAAACAAAAATAAAAAATAAATAAACATCCTAACAACGTACGTAATTATATCGTATTGCAGGAAAAGCAAAAGGGTCCTTGAAGTAAAATACTCAGATCCTTACGTTTCGAGACGTTGCATATTGAGTGACAGAAATCAACGATACCATACCTATATACATTACCATAAATTATTAGCAGCGAAATGAAAATAACTTATTCCACCTAACACAACTTACAGTCAGACATCTTTTATATTTTCAAAAATAAATATAATTAATCAATCTTCCCAGCGTTGAGTCCCGCCAATCAAACACGCAAGGCCTCGAAAAATTTGGCGGAAAGTGGGGAACGGAGTGTCTTAGCACTAGGTCCCCTCTGCCTACCCTGCTATGTGCGGGATACAGAGTGAAAGTGATTAATCAATCGTTTAAATTTCCTCCTCTTACTTTTCAAGGTCGGCAGCGCATCACACTCCGCTCGCGTCAACGTGTACGGCTTGCCCTACGTCCGCCCCATGAAGAAGCGCCCTGTCGTCGCCGGAGACACTCTCATCGCGCACTGCCCCGTGGCCGGATACCCGATCGATTCTATTGTATGGGAACGTGATGGACGGTATGTTATCAAATATTACATGTATCACTTTGTTGTCTGTACCATTTATCTCATTACCGCGTCAAGGTATCAAGCTGAAATCAATATTAAATATTCAGGTCTATAATCTTTTACATGAATGAACGATGAACGCAATCTAAAGATACGAGTTGAATTATGTATCGATTTTGTTGCACTTTGTATGCAATTCGCCTCATTATCAAAACCTATATGATACTTCCCTTGCACCTACATTTTTAAATTACATTATTTACATTGTAGTATTTTTTTCTGTTTATATGACACAAGCAACTTCTTTAGCATAGTATACCTGTATTACTGTATTATGTACCAGTTAAGTTAGAACTTTTATGAATATTACTAATGTTAGGTTTAATATTACATATATAATCGTGTAAAACATATAAATCTATTGTATGTAAGTAAGTTTATAGAAACTGTCCTGGAAATTATAATTAATTTCCGATATTTGTCTCATTTGCATTTCCATGCTCTAGTAATAAAAATCGTGGCGCTAATATTCGGCACTTAACACACTTATGTACTGAAGAAGCTCTTCAACTTGACCGGTAATGGGGCAACAATGTGCCTATTTTACTGGGATATTTTTTGTTGCTAGCATCTTTGGGAAGCGGAAATTTGTAAAAATCTTCCAACAGAGATGCTACTAATTGAATTAAAATTAGTATTGAATTGAGAGTTTCAATTTAATACTTTCTTAATTTGAGCCCCTTTCCAAAAATGGCTGTAAAATATCCCATTGAAATAATATTTTTTGAAATTTCAGCGTGCTACCAATCAACCGCAAGCAGAAAGTATACCCCAACGGCACCCTCGTGATCGAAAATGTAGAGCGGACGAGCGATCAAGCTACTTACACATGCGTCGCCAAAAACTCTCAGGGCTACAGCGCTAGAGGCGCACTCGAACTTCAAGTTATGGGTAAGCAGTTATAATATTCTGAAAGAACTAGAGTTAAGAGGAAATTTAATTAGATATCAAATGAACTTTAATCCGCGCAATTTTTACTGAAGCTTTTGAATTAAACTCTAACCGAATTAATTGTGTTTATTTTAGAATTATGTATTTTTATGGAAAATAGAAATTTTAAAGAATAGTCTGTGGTCACGCATAGACTAACGTAGCAGTTGTCTGCCAGTTGACACTTAAATTAACTAAGAGGTTCTACTGATTTGTCATTTAAACATTAAGCCTATAATATATATATTTAATAGTTTTGTTAATATCTCATCATATTAAATACAATTTAAGATAAATTGAGGAAATTCGTGAATGTGCCTCTTAACTCTGTTCCATTGATTTCATTATTATTTCAATTTCAAATGTGATTTTTGGAGACAGAATTTTCATTGTTTAGTTATATACACACTCGTACATATGATTTCTCCAAATTTCACAACTTTTTATAATATTTTATGTAAAGATGCAATTTTTTATTAAAATTTATATAGAAATGAAATGTTGCACTTCCATAAAATAACATTTGAATGTAAATAAAAGAGTTTATTACTTCCTGCTTAAAAATGTAGAGCCAAACAACATATACTATGTAATTTTTAAATAAAATATAAGAAAAAAAGTATGCTCTCCTTTTCTCTTATTTAATATATTAAAGAAAATGTGTGTCAAACCACATTCAAATTTTTTTTTGAGATTTTGTATATGTCATGTCAAAATTTAATTGTAATTTACAATACACATTTATTTTTGATCAACTTATATTAAATAATAGCTAATAATATTTTATTTTTTACAGAAAGACACAGACATTTATAACAAGTTTAATCATTAAAATTTACAGAAAAGAACTTGTACTTACGTCACATTTTCGAGCAGTAAGTAATATCACTGAGTATACATATGTCATATCACATAAATAATTAAGAAGCTCTTGTGTAAAAGTCAATTAGCCTAACTTATATTTGTTAATATAATACTCAGTGGCTCTTTTAAAGTAATGTCACGAAGTTTAAAGTGAAATATATTATCTAGTAACCAACAAATTTTAGGATTTTTAACTAAATCTTAACAAAATACGATTCAAAAAACTTACTTTATTTTGTTTGCTAATTCATAGATAACTAAAATATATAATAAATATAACTATTATTGTGTTAGCTTTGTATTAACAATTTTATATGAATCTTAATGAAACTGTTAGAATGTCGGATAGTATATGCACAAAGATTTTTTAAAATAATTTCGTTAGTAGTCCAGAAAAAGCTTTAGATGAATAACTTACCAGTGAAGTCTGTATTAATTGTCTAAATAAACTGTTTTTAATATGAGTACTTCGTGACTTTACTTCACTAGCTATAAGTCAGTTAATATTTTTTTCTTTCAGAGACGGAATAACCATTTTTTTATTTAGCGGTACGATTTAATTAATTAATACCCCAAAATAGGTTATTAGACTTTATGCCCGCCAAAGCTACAACACTTGCCACACACGCTCCTGTACGTAGTACTTAAATTAGATTTTTATTCAGTACCCCCACAAATATTACCATTCGAATTTGGTGACGAACCCGCCAATGCTGGAGATATGGCATCGATATCCTGCGCAGTTAGCAAAGGCGATCAACCCCTAAATATTACATGGATTTTCAACGGCCAAGTTGTATATAAATTAAATGACCTTGGAATTGTACTCACGAACGTCAATAGAAAGACGTCCATTCTAAATATTGATTCCGTTAACGGGATCCACAGGGGCACATACTATTGTGTGGCTACAAACTTCGCTGGCTCCGTCAACCACAGCGCGTTACTAGAAGTTAACGGTACCATTCCAAATGAACTTTAGCTTTTTTGTAACATTTTGTTTTACATAAAAAATACATTTCCAAAAACCACCTATACCTAATGAAAAGTCATTACTCTTACTAGTCCCGCCACAAATTACTCCATTCGAATTCGGTGAAGAGATCCTAAATGAAGGTGAAACTGCATCAGTTTCCTGTGTAATGAGCAAGGGAGATCTCCCTGTAGCCTTTAAATGGCTATTTAATGGAGAAGAAATAAGAATCCATAATAATCTTGGCGTCGTTCTTACTACAATAAGCAAGAAAACATCAATTTTAAATATCGAATCGGTCAATGCTGTTCATCGTGGATCGTACACTTGCGAGATCAGAAACCAAGCAGGCCAAATAAATCACACTACTGTCCTTAGTGTTAATGGTTCGCTCTTTTCTATTCCTTTTTTTTTAAATGCTTTTCTATTACTACAGTTCCTCCTCAAATTTTACCCTTCGAGTTCGGTGATGAACCCGCTAATGCTGGCGAAACGGCTTCGGTTCAGTGCGTTATGAATAAAGGCGATTTACCGGCTAACTTTTCGTGGAGTTTAAACGGGAGAAAAATTTCGCAAAGCAATACCCTGGGTATCGTAATTGGAAGCATGAGCCGGAAGATGTCAATCCTAAATATAGATTCAGTCAATGGAACCCATCGAGGAATATATGTGTGTCACGTCGAAAATTTTGCTGGACACGTCAACCATAGTTCGACGCTGGAAGTTAATGGTCATCTATTTAAATTTAATGATTTATATAACCATTTATCCCGTTTTATTAATATTTAGTCCCTAGAAAAAACATTAAGTGTAGCTTATTGGTACAGTTTTACCCCAAATCCATCCTTTCACGTTCGGTGACGAGCCAGCCAATGCAGGTGATACTGTCGGAATACAATGTATGGTAACAAAGGGCGATACACCATTAAATATTACATGGTATTTAAACAGAAACGATGTCTCATCCATAAAGGGAATTACAGTAACCAAAATTGGTCACAAATCAAGCAGTCTATCGATAGATGCAGTGTCCTTCATACATACAGGAGTATATACCTGCTATGTTATGAACCGAGCAGGACACGCTAATTATTCTACAGAATTAATTGTTAATGGTGATTTTATTGTCAAAATAATTATGATCAAATGCTTTTTCTGTTCTGACAGTTCTATTTCAAATCCCTTCCTTCCCTTAAAATTTTTCCTCGTTTGAAAGGCCACTTCAAGTGTTTACAAGACTTATAGTCAAATCAAATCATTGAAATAATATCCTGTAAATAGTTGTACCGCAGGTAACGCCATTTGATTTTGGAGAAGAAATTTTAAATGCTGGTGACACGGTTTCACTCACATGTACAGTAGGAAAAGGTGATCTACCCCTAAAAATATTTTGGCAACTTAACAACCAACACTTAAGTACTGGAAACGGCCTTTTTATAAATAGAAATGGAAAAAGAATATCCGTTTTAAGTATTGAAAATGTGCAACACGAGCATATCGGCAATTACACTTGCATTGCGGAAAACGAAGCAGGTCGCAGTAGTCACAGTGCAATTCTCAACGTAAATGGTACTTTTAAGACGAAATATCAATGCCGCTTATCTTTTAGCACGTCATCTAAATAGTGTTTATAATATTTTAAGTTTTAAATATATGTCCGCAGTCCTGTTCCCTATAAATGATTATATATATAAATACACTATACAACATACATATATTTCTTTTTTAACTATACATATGTTACGTTCGGTTATACTCTAAAGTACACCATATATGTATATATAGTTTTTTATACATTGTTTATATTTTTCTTAGTTGCTCCTCAAATTATGCCATTCGATTTTGGTTCGGAGCCTTTGAATGACCAAGAAATGGCTGTAGTAGTTTGCTCGGCCACTAAAGGCGACCTGCCCTTAAGTATAGAATGGTACTTCAATGGGACACCTTTAAAATCTAATATCAATGGGGTTTTACTTACAAACACAAAACGAACAAGTCAACTGGCTATCGAATCAGTTTCACATTACAATCAGGGCAATTATACGTGTGCCGTTAAAAATCAAGCTGGGACTACCAACCACACGTCTGAATTATATGTGAACGGTACTAAGATGGAACTCCTTATATTTCGCTTTTACATATTTTGCTAATTACTTTCCTTAATTTCCCGCCGCAGTCCCTCCACAAATAATGCCCTTTGAATTTGGGGAAGAGCCGGTAAATGCACAAGAAATGGTTCTTGTTACGTGTACAGTTATGAAAGGGGATCAACCTTTGAAAATTGAGTGGTATTTTAATAAAAAAAAAGTTGCTACTGGCGATCAAGGAATATATCTTCTAAATAGTAAACGTGCGAGTCAATTAAGTATTGAATCAGTAACGCATCAAAATCAAGGCAATTTCACTTGCGTTGTGACAAACCCAGCAGGCTCTGTGAATCATACAGCCCAACTTTATGTAAATGGTACATAAATATTTCCTTAGCTTGTTATTGTAGCACTAGTATAGATATGTGTTGCTTCTCCTCTTCCTAAGTAACTTTGGCGGGTCATAAAAGTAAAAGATATAAAATATACATAACATTAGCGTCCATAAAGTGTACCTAAAAATACGAGTTGTATTCCAGTGGCGCCTATTATAACACCTTTTGAATTCGACGAATCCGTGTTTTTTGGCGAAGGCGTTCAAGTTATGTGCCATGTTCCAAAAGGCGATAAACCGTTAACATTCAAATGGAGTTTCAGTGGAGGCGATGTGAGTTTGTTATCTGGGGTGACGATAATGAATGTCGGGGACATGGGTTCAGCTCTCATAATACCTACTGTGACGGCAAAACATTCTGGCAACTATACATGCACTGCATCTAATATTGTCGCCAAAGCTAGTCACCATGCCACACTAAATGTCAAGGGTACTTGCTCTCGATGAAAAATCTGTGCTTTACGTGTTTTGTTGTTCCCTAATCCTATTTTAGACATATTAATTAGAGAAATATTCATTAATATTACAGTTGCACCTATTATATCCGCATTTGAATTCGATGAAGCTGTTTTCTATGGAGAAAGCATACAAGTTATGTGTCACATACCAAAAGGAGACATGCCTATTAGATTTACGTGGCTGTTTCGAAATAGACCTCTAGAAAAAAACGACGCCGTAATTGTAACTAAAATGGGAGATAGAAGTTCAATTTTAGCTATTCCGTCCGTATCAGAAAGAAATACCGGCAACTACACTTGCACTGCTTCTAATATGGTAGCAAGCACAAATCACACAGCTAAATTAAACGTACAGGGTACAAGAATATCAAATTTATCTTCAATTTTAATTTTAGTTTGTTTATTAATTTCTCCCACCAGTTTCCCCGCATATAGTTCCATTTGAGGCTGAAGAGCCTGTATTTGCCGGCGAATCAGTACAATTAACGTGTCACGTTTCGAAAGGCGACACGCCTGTTACTATTTCTTGGAGTTTTCATGGGAAAGAATTATCTTCTCATGAAGGAATTATGACTACGAAAATTGGTCAACGAACATCGCTTCTTACAATTCCTAGTGCTACGGCTAGTCATAGCGGCGAATATTCTTGTCATGCTCAAAACCAAGCTGGACTAGCTCTACATTCAACTACAGTTAATGTCCACGGTATCTCGTATTTTCCATATACAGCGCTTGCTCTGCCGCACGCTGCACGCTTGCATATAAGATAATAATATTAGCTTTTATGGATTAACAGTATTACCATACATCGTACCATTTGAAGCGGATGAATCAGTATTTGCTGGTGAAACAGTTCAGCTTAACTGTCACGTTTCAAAGGGAGACTTGCCTCTAGACATCAAATGGCATTTTCATGGGTTTGAAAATACATCATCACATCTAGGCATTATGACTACTAAAATGACGTCGCGTACCTCGTTTTTATCTATTGCCGCGGCTAGTGCTGGCCATAGCGGCAACTATACCTGCGTAGCTACCAACAACGCTGGTTCCACTAATCATACCACTGTCCTTAACGTTCATGGTCAGTTTAATTTTTCACATTATCATCCATATTATGTTCGTCACTTCTTAAGGATATGTTAATAGAAAAAGCATGAGTTCTATTTTTATATCTGTACTAAAAAACGTGAGCTTATTATTTTTTTTTATGTTAATCATACCTTTATTTTTCACATTTAACTTTTATTTGATATTTATAGTCGTACCAAATATATTGCCGTTTGACGTTGATCAAGCCTTATTTTCGGGAGAATCAGTACAAATGATGTGCCACATATCAAAAGGAGATATACCTTTAGAAGTATATTGGAAATTTAATGGACAAACACTGTCCCGCGAATTAGGAACTTTTACTAAGGTTGGAGAACGATCATCCGTTTTAATGCTTCCATCTGTAACCGGTGCTCACAGTGGAAACTATACATGTATTGCAAAAAATCGCGCTGGTGTAGCTTTCTACTCTACTATACTTAAAATAACTGGTACACAATTAAACGTAACTTATATCATTATTGCATATCGCTTGCTACTTATAATTATTTCTATTGTTTGAATATCCAAGTAGTTTAATAATTTTATTTTTATTACAAGTGGTTCCATATATTATCCCGTTCGAAATTGAAGAGTCCATATTTGCTGGTGAATCGGTCCATCTTACTTGCCATGTATCAAAAGGCGACCGACCGCTTCAGATCACCTGGAGTTTTCAGGGACTTGAGATACCTTATCATAACAATATGGGCGTAACTACAACAAAATTAGGGGAAAAGGCGTCAGTTCTTAGCATACCTACAGCAATGGGTCAACACAGCGGCAACTACACATGCACAGCCAGTAATAGAGCTGGGCGCACCCATCACTCAGCTCTTGTCAACATTCATGGTATTAGATATCGCCCTTTTCTTTCCTTTAGAATTCTGAACGTCATAGAAAAATCATGCACGTTTAGGTTTAATATTAGCGTTCTCTTTTTGTTATTTTTGTTAGTTCCACCCCATATTATGCCATTCGAAATTGAGGAGTCCGTCTATTATGGAGAATCTGTCCAAATGACATGCCATGTTAGCAAAGGGGATCGACCAATTTTCATTTCCTGGACTTTTGAGGGTCAAGATCTTTCAACAGTTACGGGAATCAAGACATTGAAGATAGCAGATCAAACTTCCTTTTTAACTATTGCTTCAATAACTGGTGCACATAGTGGCAACTATACATGTATTGCAAAAAATAAAGCTGGCGAACATAGATATTCAACACCTCTACATGTTAATGGTATTTTTAGTTCAAATGTCCAAAAGTCCCAGCATGCTCTCTATCTATATAACTAATATATTATATATTATTTTATTTGCTCAGTCGTCCCTCACATTAAGCCCTTCGAATTGGACGAGGCCGTGTTTGCGGGAGAATCCGTTCACTTGGATTGCCATGTTCCAAAAGGCGATATTCCTATGAACATTACATGGAGTTTTCAAGGTCAAATTGTAACACGTAGAATGAGTGTTAAAATGACTACCTTAAGCGAACGGGTCTCAGTGCTGGATATACCATCAGCCTCTGGGATGAACAGCGGCAACTACACTTGTACAGCCACCAACAGAGCGGGAACTGTTAACCATACAGCCACTCTTAACGTAATCGGTATTAAATCAATAATTTAATAATCAGATGTTGCTTGCTTATTGTTTAGTTCCTCCCGTGGTCCAACCATTTACATTTGGAGAGGTGGCAATGAATTCTGGACAAGTCGTTACCGCAGCTTGTTCAGTTATCGAAGGTGACCATCCGCTCCAACTTCGATGGCTATTTGAGGATGAACCTATAAAACCAAGATCGGGGGTAACAGTATTTAATATTGGAGAACGAAGCGCTATTCTTAGTATCGGTTCTGTTATGCACAATCATGCTGGCAACTACACCTGTGTCGCAGAAAATGAAGCGGGAATACATTCGCACACCGCGGTATTAATCATAAATGGTGCTTAAATATGTCCCTTATAGAACTGTTCCAAATAATATTTTTATATTATTATTTACTTATTTTATGTTTATTTTTAAATTTATATTATTGGATTTGTACAGTAAATAATGATATTCTTCCAGTACCCCCAAACATACTACCGTTTTCATTTGGTGAAAAACCTGCAAACGTCGGAGAATATTTACAAGCGGCGTGCACAGTTAATTTTGGTGATCTCCCTCTTACGATAACTTGGACGTTTAATGGCCAATTAATATCTCTAAGAAATAATGAATATTCGATGACAAATTCTAAACGTAGTAGCTTACTTATTATCGAGTCTGTTGACGCAAAACATGCTGGTTCATACATGTGCGTCGGGGAAAACCGTGCCGGACGTACTACACACTCTGCAGATTTAGTCGTCTACGGTTAGTCGTAACGTTTAGTCGTAGATTCTTATAATTAGTGATTTAGATAAAGTTTGTTTCAGTTCCTCCTAAAATTGCACCATTCACTTCCGGTCCGGAACCGGCTTTCTTAGGCGACTACTTTGCTCTACAATGCATTATAACTCACGGTGATCAACCAGTAAAAATAGAATGGACAATAAACAATCAGTCGGCAACTAAAATTCCTGGAGCTCGTGTCAGTAGCATCGATCGGAGAAGTAGTGTTCTTACTATTGAGTCTGTGGAGGCTAAACATGCAGGCATATATAACTGTACAGCGAGTAATACAGGAGGCGTCGTGTCTCACACCACGGAATTAATTGTAAAGGGTGCAGTACATTATAATAAAAAATATATCACCTCTCTTTTTCTTATATAAAATTGTGTATCTAACGCTTCAATATAAGGTATTTACTGTCCCAGTTCCGCCCCTGATAGTACCATTCACTTTCGGAGAGGTGCCTTCCAATCCTGGAGATGCTGTTGTAGTAAATTGCGTCGCAACAAAAGGAGATCTGCCTCTTGAAATTTCCTGGACATTTAGCAGCGAAACTGTTGATTCAAGTTTACATCGAGACATTATGACCACTCCGTTAGGGCCCAGAGCCTCTGTCCTGACTATCAACTCCGTGAGCGCAAACCACCAGGGCAACTATACGTGTATTGTACAAAACGCAGCTGGTCGCGCCGAACATGCAGCTACATTAGTCGTAAATGGCATGTTTAACCTTATTTTTTCAAAATTATACAATAATAAAGGGGACTAACATCACTTTCAGCACCGATAAATTATTATCCAATCAACCACTCTCAGACACTCTTTAATAATATTTCAAATTACTAACATTGCTTGTGAAAATTGAGTTAATCCGACCGTCTATGGTTGTTTTCAGTATTGCCTCGCATAGTTCCATTTGCATTTGAATCTCCTCTTTATGCGGGGCAGGCAAGTCAGGTCACTTGTTTGATTTCTGAAGGCGATCTTCCGCTAGACATTCAATGGTACTTCAAAGAACGTCCATTAAAAGAAATGGTGGGTGTCATGGCCACCAAAATAGCACAAAGAGCATCGCTTCTCCTCATCGACCCAGCAGGGTGGTCACACAGCGGCAAATACGTATGCGTTGCGCGCAATGCCGCTGGTTCTTCCAACTATTCCGCCTCATTAGAAGTACACGGTATATACTTGTATAAACCATCAAACCCTCACTCCTAGCACGGAATAGCTTTGCATAGCATATTAAATGCTTATTCGTATATAGTTGTCGTCAAAGTATCAACTAGATTAATCAGCCGTTTACACATGTATTATATAAATTCCTAATTAAATAATAATCAATTCGTGCGACATAGGAAAGCATTAGCTTAGGACATGATCGTTAATAGGAACCGGCTGCGGCTATCATCGACTAAACCATTTCTTCTTCCAATCCCACCATGCATATTGCTATGACCTGTACCCTACCATATCCTGTAAATCCTACCCGTTATTTATTTACTTTAATTTGCCTTGTTGTATTTGGTTGTTTGTACTGTCATGCTTGCTTAAGTAGTGTTCTATCATTCTGTTAATTTTATTTAAAGTTTGTATAAAAGATTATTATATAAATAAAAGTAATTATCGTTTATAATCTGTGTGTAAATGAAAATGAATGATGGAACATTATTCATTGTATTCGTTATTTAACAGCTTTTTAGGTTTTGGTTTTAACAATATTTTTTTTTATTTATTAGTATTTAGTTACTCGCTTAATTGGAGTTAATTTGCGCATATTATTAATGTTCTGTGAAAAAGCTTCTATAACATTAATTTTAGTATTCGTATACGTTCGTTATTAATACATGTTATAGCCAAAAAACAGTAATTACATAGTAAATTTTTAAAATTTTAAATTGATTATTTAGAACTTAGAATTATCACTAAATGATTATTTTATTGTACTAGATGTCAACAAATTTATATTACTGTTATTATTTTATACCTTGAAGCAGATAAAGTACTAAATCAAGGAAAGACAAGTTAAGTTTAATTGCTAAAAAAATTTTTTTTTTTATTTTACTCAGGCTCAATCTACTGAGGTTGAAAAAATATATATTTATCCGACTGGTTGAAACTGTTGACGGAATAAATCGGTCATTATCAGAAATAAAGCTACTCAATCATTTTGGCTATAATATGTATATATTTTAATTTATCATAAAATTATTGATGAACATTTAATGTTATAGAAACTCTATTTAGATGATAAGTGTTATTTAAAACTCATTTACTTTTTTCGAAATTATCTTGAAATATATTAAATTAAAAGATACAATTATATATATTACAGATACAAAAAAGATTATTTTTGTTGTATAAAACAATTAATAATATGAAAAATAATAAAGTATTTTACAATTTTCCAAACACTAAAACTAAACCAATTAGACCATGTCAAAATCTACTAAACAGATTAATATATTATCGAAATTACAGTATATTGCAAAAACTATTGAACAGAGGATTTTTTCAGAAATAAAATAGAAACATTTTCCTATATAGTTAAAGCATGCATTGTGAAAGTAAAGAAAAAATATAAATTATTCTTATGAAGCGGTTATATTTTAGTTCCTCCTCGTTGGATTTTGGAACCAACTGATAAGGCATTTGCCCAAGGATCTGATGCTAAAGTTGAATGTAAAGCCGATGGATTCCCTAAGCCTCAAGTCACATGGAAGAGGGCTGAAGGTGAGTTGACAAATTATATGGAATTTATTTTGTTTTTTAAAAATGTTACCTTACATTTATAGTATGATATTTTAGTATAACCCGTTATCGACAACTTCTATTGTGTAGAATATACAATTTTAAATCGGTTGTTTCCCGTTCCTTTAAAATTATTAAGAAATCTTCTGTTAATTTTGGAACTTAAGGATTTTTAATTTACTACACAGGGAAACTATAGTTCCAAAATTTAAGCTTTCTCCAGCCAGTATGTTGATTGTGAATGACTTAGTAATAAAAGAGCTTTAAAAATTATCGTTTAAATAATGTTTTTCTTATTACGATTGATAATTTTAGATCTATAATGCCTTAAACAATCTTTTTTTTTAAAAAACATTGCATATTTTATATTTTTAGGGGATACACCCGGTGATTACAAAGATCTTAAGCCAAATAACCCTAATGTAAAAGTTGAGGATGGAACATTGACTATTGCGAATATTCAAAAGACGAACGAAGGCTACTATCTATGCGAAGCTGTAAATGGAATTGGGTCAGGATTATCTGCTGTTATTCTAATTAGTGTACAGGGTGAGTTTTTAAAATATTAAATATTGTAACGCCTTTACATGCAGTACATAATAGTATAGACAGAAAGATCGTAGTGTTAAGAATCTCTCAAGCTTTCCTGTGTCCGCCTATTTTAATTTTAGTGTTCCGTACTATTAAAGGAATTGTTGTTCGTTTGTCTGTCTGTCAAGAGCCTTTATCTTAGTAACGCTTTTAGATATCGAGTTGAAACTCAAACCATATACTCAGATCTATGATACCATGATTTGAAGATGAAAGAGCTCTGGCTAAGCTAGGCTTAAAGTTTAGAAAAGGCTCGAGACCTTCAATTATAGAACGGAACCTTCGGTAGGCGAGCCTGACTCGCGCTTGTTTTTTATATGTAAAGATAGTTATATTACTTAGTATGTACCTTTACTTCTGTACTTTACTTAACTTTTCATTATTTTAGCCCCACCACAATTTGAAATTAAAATGCGAAACCAAACTGCCCGCCGAAGCGAACCAGCTGTTTTACAATGTCAAGCAAAAGGTGAAAAGGTAGTTATGCAATTTATTTTTATTTGTTATAATTATAAATTTATTACTTTTTTTATTTATTTATACTTGTTACGCTAAAAAAAAATTATTTCACATTGCAGCCAATCGGAATCATCTGGAATATGAACAACAAACGCCTTGAACCCAAATCTGATCCACGATACACTATTCGCGAGGAGATTTTGCCCGGAGGAGTTGTGTCCGACCTTAGCATCCGACGTACTGAACGATCTGACAGCGCGCTCTTCACCTGCGTCGCCACCAACGCCTTTGGGTCTGATGATACTAGCATTAATATGATTATTCAAGGTAAAATTTTGCATTATTTATTTATATTTTACTATTAATTAATGTCACAAAAATTATTTAACACTTTCAATAAATACAACCGTTTTACTTTTAGAGGTTCCCGAAGCTCCTTATGGATTGAAAGTACTAGACAAATCTGGAAGGACCGTTCAACTTTCTTGGGCCGCCCCTTATGATGGAAATTCACCAATCAAGAAGTTCCTTATTGAATACAAGCGTGCCAAGGGCAATTGGGAAAAGGATATTGACAGGTAATTGTGTAACATGAACTATCATTGTACGTTCAAGAAAAAATATTGTTTTTCATCACTTTTATTTTTGCGTTCCCAGAGTACTAGTACCAGGTGACACGACTGAAGCGGGAGTATTTAGCTTGAAACCGGCTACCGCTTACCATATCAGGATTGTTGCTGAAAATGAACTAGGAACCTCCGAGCCATCTGAAACTGTCACAATAATTACCGCCGAAGAAGCGCCCACTGGAATGCCACAAGACGTTAAAGTTGATGCTGTCGATAAACACACCCTTCGTGTCACATGGAAACCACCTCAACCTCATGACTGGAACGGCGAACTTCAGGGGTAAATATTTATTTTAATTATTATATTAATTATATAAACTCACTTTTACGACATTTTAAGATTTTATTTAAGTAATCTGGAATATAGAACATTTACGTATCTATTGATTACAGATACTATGTTGGATATAAACTGGCGTCCAGCAATAAATCTTTTGTATTTGAAACTGTTGACATCTCAAAGGAATCCGGAAAGGAACATCATCTTGACATTTTTAACCTGAAGTAAGTCTAACAATAATTAACATTAACTCATCACAAGTCCTTTCTTAGTCTTTGTGATCCAACAAAATGGTGTCTTTTCAGGACATACACCCAATACACGATCGTAGTACAAGCTTTCAACAAAATGGGTTCCGGTCCGATATCTTCCGAAGTACGTGCCTATACTGCAGAAGGAGCCCCTTCAGCTCCCCCTCAAGACGTGCTCTGTACCACTCTTACCGCGCAAACTATTCGTGTTTCATGGGTTTCACCACCTCTTGCGGCTGCTAATGGACTGATTAAGGCATACAAAGTAGTATATGGCCCCAGTGACACATGGTATGGTGAGTCACGCTTTGCTTAAAAGGAGCTAAATTGAAACATCACTCACATCAGAAATCATGAGAGGTCATACTATCCTCATATAAGTTGCTTTTTATATAGTAAAAGCTATTCATTTAAAAGCTATCACTATATAAAAACCATAATATAATACAAATTTTCTATGTCTATTTAATATCTCCTCAAAGAGTTACCGATGAATTCATAAATTTATTAACTTATTATGGGTAAACGGAATGATGTATAATAACATTATTATACAATGTGTAAAGTAAAATTATGTATTTTTTTATTTTACTATTATTTAAATATGCTACCAAAAATATTTATAATGTTAGATATAGGGGTATTATAATAAACAGAATATAATAAATAAAAAAAAAGAAATACGATATATATTTCAGATGAAAAGACCAAGGACACTAAAATCACTGCCAGCAGCGAAACTATTCTCCACGGACTTAAGAAATTCACGAACTATTCAATGGAAGTTCTTGCGACTACCAACGGAGGAGATGGCGTCCGATCTGCACCTATCCACTGCCAGACTGAACAAGATGGTAATTAATAATATTTTTAACTTCGCGCTAAATGGACTCCCGGGAATCGGTAAAATATTAAATATTTTATTTACTCGAATCGAATCGGGAATCGAACCCGAACAGTTTGTAACTGTCGCGGGCAGCAAAAAGTATAATGTTCATAAAAGTATAACTGATATGTTATTTACTTTGAACGTATCCATTAGGATATTGAAAATATTTTGTCTATTTAATTTATTGTAATTTTTTTACAGAGAAATATATATATGTATATATATATTCAATGAATTTTGTAATTGTTATAAAGTAAAACCTGAAATAAATTAGTCATTTTCTTGTTTAACAGTACCTGAAGCCCCTCGTGCAGTAAAAGCCCTAGTTATGGGAGCAGATTCGATTCTTGTATCATGGAGACCACCAGCGCAGCCTAACGGTGTCGTTACTCACTACAACGTATACACGCAAGCCCAAAATGCTGAACCTCACCCGAATAAGGTAAGGCGCACAGTCCAACTTCTACATTAAATGATATAAGTTCTTACATTATTGTATTAAAGAAATAAAAAAGAAAGAGTATAAGCTACAAAAGTACCAAACGAAAGTGCTGATATAGTTGAAGCGTGAAAGATCAGAGATTGAAAAAGATGAAAGGTAAACAAAGAACTTCAAGGAAAACATGAAGCTTTTCTGGCGAGGTTGCTTGCAAACCTATAAAATAAAAGGGGTGCTTTCAAAGGACGGTGATAATTTAGATAGGCAGGCAGTATGTAAATATTAATGTGTTAGTCTATTTTATATAGTGTACTGTGTTTCACTGTCTTCATATAAAATATTTTTTAATGAAATGGCAAACACTGTCCTGAGTGCTAAGACAAAACCGTGATGCTAAAAATTATGATTATTTTAAACGTATTTACTATACTCGTATTTATGTATACTTTTTTATGATTAATTTTATTACAATAAGTGGCGGTTTTAGGTACCCGCTTCTCAAACAAGCTACTCCGCTACAGACCTGAAAGCCGGCCGTTATGACTTCTGGGTGACTGCGTCCACTATCATCGGAGAAGGACAACCCTCAGCTACCGCATCCTGTAGCCCAAGTGATAAAGGTAATCTGTGCAGAATAGTTTTATTTTCACTTCAACACAAAACGAGAATAGTAGTAATCATATCAATTAATATAATATAAATTATAAAACTAGTGAAAATAATTAAATAATAATAATATAGTAACTGAAAAATTTACGTAATTTAAATATTTTATTATAATTATTTATTGCATTATTTATGCATACCCTTCATCCTATCTTACATACCCTATCTTATACTTTGAAATATCTAATAAAATATATAATTATAAAATTTAAATATATTTACAGTGCCCGCAAAGATTGCTTCCTTTGATGAATCATTCACTGCCACCTACAAAGAAGATGTGAAATTGCCCTGTCTCGCCGTTGGTGTTCCCCCACCTAATATCATTTGGAAGGTACATCACCCCGCCTGTATTTCTTATATTTTTTTACTTTTAACTAAAGGCAGAGGCTGATACGACCCCAATCTTTTAAGATTTGTTTGTTTGGCTTCTAGTGTTATGACACTTATTTTAAACACATCCATTCCCACTTTCCAATTCTTAAGACATGAATTGGCTTTGCCTAGCTACCAGAGCAAGGAAATTAAAATATTAAATATTTCATTGCTCCGAGTGGAAATCAAATCCGTTGGGTGTTGATGACGATGTTTCGCTATGCTATTTTGAGTTACTGAAAATACACAAAGTTTTTGTTTAATAATTAGATAAAGTAAGTACACAGTTTAATAACTTAAATTTTGACTATTTAATTTTTAATATAACATTAAAATCATTAACTTAAAGGATAGTTAAAAGGAAATATTTCGATCATTGTGAATTTGTGACTCGATTATAGAATGAAAGCATGGCACGATTATAAAGCCACATGTAAGGATAAAAGTATGAGACAGATGAGAAGTATGAAAGAGTGTTTCTCGAGGTTGCTCGCTAAGAGAGGTAGGGGAGACCTCGGTTAACCTTCGAAAACACAGTATCATAGACACTGGAGAAAGGTTACGTAAAAAACATGAGGACTGAGGTTGATGAAGTGGACGAGGCGAAAAAGGTATGTAGAGACCATAGCGTTACGCGCTCTGTTCTCTGTCTGTCTGTTCTGTCACAGCGTGAAGTAAGTCAATTTATGAGTAAGTATCAATTGTAGACGTAATGCTATTTTTGCAATTTGTAAATTGTGCGATTTGTAATTAATGCGATTAAAAATATGCCTTAAAAACGGAGAGTAAGCACATAAAAAAAAATATTTTGAATAATAGTGTACCTACGGTAAGAGTTATGGGCAATCGCCTTTGGCCGTATCCCATACTATTATTTTACACATATATATATATATATATATATATATATATATATATATATATATATATATATATATATATATATATATATATATAGTGCATTCGTTGAGATTTTAAATCAATATTATAATTTCTTTAGGTAAAAAGCCAGCCTCTAGAAGCGTCGGAACGCGTACGTCAGCTGCCCGAAGGCTCCCTCCAGATCGCGGGTGTAGCGAGAGAAGACGCCGGCGAATACTCCTGCCATGTTGACAACCAGTTTGGAACTGATACCGTTACTCATACACTTTCTGTGTTGGGTGAGATTTTTATTTATTTAATTTTTTACAATTCGGACTCATGGTCCTTACCTTTTAGTAGGTAATACATTTTTATCCCTTAATAATGTATTTTCATTGCCTATAGCTATATAACCTAAAACCACATTATTAATTTAAATTAAGTATACTTCAATCTACTAGTTGCCACAAACTAAGTCTTGATTGGGTGTTATTTTGTTATTACGTATTTTACCTTCATCTTTTTTGCCGCATGGCTGTATAGTTAGAGAAAACCTACTCTACTCTGTTTCATTTCGTCGAGTGGAGATTGAACCCACAACTTGTCACGTTTACAGTCAGTCATATACTTGTGCCTGGCTGGCCTCTATATCTGGCCTCCAAATTAATTAATAGTATTTATTATCATTATACATAATTATAATATTCGTTATAGCGCCTCCATTCCCTCCTCAACTGAACATCGCGTCATCCTCCGTGTCCTCGCTCACTCTCCGCCTGAAGCCCTCTGTCGACGCGGAGCAGTCGCCCGCCGCCGGCTACACCATACACTACAAACAGGAATTTGGAGACTGGGAAACTGTTCAGGTAAATTAAAATCATTAAGTATTAAATTGTACTCCTCTTTTTATCAATTCTGTTCCAAATTTCACTTTAGACATTGAAAGTTCGACCACATTTAACCTGACCTCCATTGTCCACTTATAAGGAAGAGTTTTGCGTTAAGGTGTGCTTGCGACTTATCACTTTATCCAAAACAAAACAAGCAGAGCGGTAACATAATAAAAATATAATTCTCCCTAGCGTCTTGCTAGCTAGCGATATAAATAGCACTCGTTTGAAAAAATCTATGTAACTAGAACGTATAGCTTAGTGGTTAGAGCGCGTAGACGGTTCACAAGAGTCGTAGGTTTGAATCCCGCACGTATAATTTTTATAAGATTACTACTATATATATTTCTACTAATATTTTTCTACCCTCAGTGTGAAATAATACTTCAAAAATATATAAAATATATTGTGTGATATTAGTGCACACAAGCGTCACTCAATCTCACTATTTGAGATCGATCTTATCGATTTTGCTTTGATTAAATAAATTTAACTTATAAAAGATAAGTTAAATAGATTTTTACATTATATAGAAAATATACAATTAAATTATATATTTATGAACAACTCCATTTACGTTTGTATATTTTTAGATTCCAAGCAACACCGATACATACACTCTCGAAAACCTGTTCTGTGGGTCGAGATATCAACTCTACGTCACCGCTTACAATGGGTGAGTGTCTTATAATTTAGATTTTATACATATCTTTTGGTAGGGGAGCCGAAGCGAGGACTTCGAAGGGGACTTTCGGACCTGGTTTTGGGTGTTCGATCCCACTCGAGGAGATGAAACATATACTTAAATTTATATTTCCATTTCTTCAGCTCTGGTGTCGAGGCACTAAGTGCGACGTTGAGTTCTGACACTCAACAGGCAAAGCCTCCAGAATTCAGCTGAAAGTGAGGAACAGAGTGTCTTAACACTAGGTTCCTTCTACCTACCCAGCTGTACGCGGGATACAGCGGGAAGCTGATTTTTAATTTATATATATGTCCGCCCGTCTAGGATAAAGAATCAATAAAAAAAATTGATCATCTGAAACTCGAGCGCGTCAGATTAAAGTATAGTGAGTTAGTTACATGCTAAATCATATATATTCTACTAATCTGACAATTTGAAAGTGACATAAAGAAGGGGAGGGCTACAAAATTGTAAAAAAAAAGGCTTTTTCGACATTCTCAAGCGTCGTTTATTTATTTTTTTTATTTTGAAGGATTTTTTTTAGTATTTTTTTTATTTAAAGATAACGAAAAATATGTAATCTGAAAAATTCCACAAGTCGAAGTAACAAAAATTGATCAATAAAGTATAACACAGCTACGGTTGTTAATATTCCGATCTCTGTTTTTCTGTTCATCTCTTACTATTTCTCTAAGTATTAATCTCTCACTCATCGATGATAATTTAATAATACTCAAAAAACATATATATAATTATTTTGTTATAAATACGATTCTCCTTTAAATATACACTCTTTTATTTACATATACTTTTATTTTAACTGATCAATGATTTAAAAAAAAATCTCATGTTAGGCAAGTCCCTTCAGATAATCTTCAGATTATGAGATAACACGTCTAGGGCATGAAGTTGAACCATATATTAATCTATTAATCTATTATTATTTATTTAATTAATAAATTAATCTGACGCCCTTGACTATTTCAAAGTGACAAAATTGTTTATGTTCACTCTAACAATGGCTGGCGAGTTTGCTTCACATTCAAATCGTCCGATTATTATATACGATAGACTTCAATCTGTACGTATGTATTTACAGTATCGGCACTGGCGAAGCTTCAGATGTGGTCATCGCCCGCACGCGCGGCTCCAAGCCGCCGGTGCCGCGCGCGGCCGACTTCATTGAAGTGGGCTCCTCGTCCGTCACGTTACACCTCAAGCAATGGCTGGACGGCGGCTGCCCTATGAGCCACTTTGTCGTTGAAAACAAGAAGAAGTATGTATACAAAAAATGTTCTGAATTATTATTCTATTTAGGTATCGCCTAAACGAATATTTTTATAATATCTATGTTAATAACATCAAGCTGAAATTTTTGTTTGGTAATCTCAGTAAGAACTGATTTTAATAGTAAAAAAATGTATGTACTGGATACTTAATTTATCGATGAAAACTTATATTATATCACGTTTATTGTTTCGAATTTAATTTAATGGATTCCACTGTGAATGCTGTCACGAGTTCTTTGGCTTTTTAGAAAAGAATATGATGTAACTCTAATAATGTCTAATAATCTATATAATATGTTAAATATAATTAATTTACTTTAAAGTTACATTAAACGTATGTTTTTTTAATATATTTCGGTATTAGAATTTTGTTGTAAATTGATTAACAACTTATTTACTTTTTTAAGAACGAATTTTGAAACTTAAGTGTTACTTATGTTGTAGGGGAGCTGCAGAATGGAACCAAATCTCTAATGCTGTTAAACCTGGTGGAAACTTCGTCGTACTTGGTGGGTATTTTTTTTTTCAAATTAATTATTTACTATAAATTTATATTGTAGTTATGGAGCAATACTGTGAACGTGAAGACAAATTACGGCGTTAAATTCCACCATTCACGCAACGTTTCAAATTCGAGGGGAACGTGGAGAACGATGTATTTTGACTCTATGTTCTCTTTGCTTATGCGGGCTTCATGCTATACGCAGGATACAATGTGATGCTGAAAATAATATATCAAGTATATGCTGTCGCGGCGCAGTTAAGTTACAAGCCTATGACTTTAAACGCATGTGGATTCAATTTCCGCTCAGGTAAATAAATGATTATCAATTAATAATTTCATTACTTTTTTCTGGTAACAAGGAAAAGCGCAATGTTTATTTCCGCCACCCAACACGAAAACGAAAACTCTGCTACGATGCTTCGAAAACTCTGCGAAAAATTAAGAATACGGTATCTTAACACTAGGTTCCCTCTGCCTACCCTACTGTATTCAGAGTGCCGCTAAATTAATATAACAAAAAAGTATAAACCATCACGATTGATCTTTACTTTGTGCCTAAATAAAATTATATATTATAGACTTGGACCCTGCGACCTGGTACGTCTTGAGGATCACCGCTCACAACAACGCTGGATTTAACGTCGCTGAATACGAATTCGCTACCCTTACTATGACTGGAGGTACGTTAAATATTATATTTTATAAAATTGAAATGAAACTAAATCAAAAAAATATTTTATTAATAAGTTCCACTTATGTAAATGCTAGTAGTACATTTGGTCAATAATTCCAATATAAAGTAAAATTATTTTAATTCAAACTGAAATGTTTCATGTTTCTTTTTTTAGATCTATAAATAAATTTTATTGTACTTTTTGTGTTTGTTGCAATTACAATAAAGCAATTAAAAAGTTTACAACATTTGAAAATCGGGCGGTACGTGAGGAACGGAGAACGTTCACACTAGGTTCTCTCTCCCTACCCAGCTATTCGCAGAAGATTGTACAGCGTGTAGCTAAAAAAAAAGAAATAAAGGTACCTGAAATGCATTGCCTCATTACATCACTGTAAAATTGTAATATAAATCGTAATTTCCGTGTAATAATCGAAGGCTCGCATTTCAGGTACCATCGCCCCCGCGCGGGAGGTCGGCGACGGCGCGCTCACGCCCGAACAAACGCTCAAGATCATTCTGTCCCACTTGAATCTGATCGTCCCCGTCGTAGCGGCCATTTTGGTTATAATCATCGCGATTGTTGTCGTGTGCGTAGTTCGTGGGGCTCGGGATCAACACCATAAAGGTATATGACCCATCTAGGTTATATTATTTGTGACGTGTCGTATAGGAACCATCGCACCGTTGCCTGGCAACGCGGACGGAGATAAGGAGCTTCCGCCGTGGGTGAGGGCGTGGCTTGAGCCGGAAGTCTTAGTGCCGATCTTGGCCACCATCGTGGTGTTCATAGTTGGCATGGCTGTGATCTGCCTTACACTCGCTCGCCGCAACACCCCCCATCGCCTGCGAGGTCAGAAGGACGCGTACTGTATGTATAGCATGACCGCTTTCTTTATTATTTTGTCGTAACGTTTATTTTTTACCAAAATTCAACAAATAGCTCATTTTAATAAAAGTAATAGATATCATACTTATTTATTGATTACTCAGCCAGTTAGGTTTCTTTTTCAATAACTCTAACCTAATAGGAATTTGAATTTCTCCATTATTTTGATATTATCTATTTTGAAAAAAATGCATAGGTACTTCAATCAGGTAACAACAAAAATAATTATATATATCTTTTTTAACCCATTTGACATTTTAATGTATCTAGAAAAGCTTATTCGTATTGTAAACCATTGAATGGCGATAGAGCTTAATTTCATTTAATGTTTACTCATTTTCCGCATACGCATCATATAGGTTATATAATTGTACCCATTATAAGCATGTAAACAATACGCCCTGTACATGCATCATTTTCATATTTTTTTATGTTGTTGCTAGTAATCCCTTATGGCATATCATTATTTGAATCATTACTTTATATATTTGGTGCATAATAAAATTAAGCACAGGTCCAGGTTATTCATTACTAGATATTTATTCGAAACTATTTTTAAAATAAATTACAAATCTTATAATATTATATTAACATGTATCTGTTTTATGTTTAAGTTGATACCAACTTATAAAATATTAAATAAATAAATTAATTAAAAAATAAAAAGATGTGCATATCAATGACAGTACACTACACTAGAACTTACTTACATATCACATTTATGACAATTTTAAAAGTTTCCCAATTAGTTACATTACAAAAGGAGTCACTTAAAGGTATTCATACCTTATTTAAGTTTAAAGAATATAAAGATAAGTTGAACTACTGTGAACAGAATAAGTTTTAAGAATGCCTCATGCCTGCCTCAGAGAGCAAATCTATAAATGAATACCAACAAACGTGGCGTAGATGACGCGGTGTACAACACGTCGGGCGCGCCGATGGGCGGCGCGGGCGGCACGCTGGACAAGCGCGGCGGCCTGCGCGACGAGCTCGGCTACATCGCGCCCCCCAACCGCAAGCTGCCCCCCGTGCCCGGCTCCAACTACAACACGTGCGACCGCGTCAAGCGACAGGCCGTTATCAGTGAGTGTATCTCTATAATGTGCAATTACACATAATTAAGTGGACTTTTTTTTTATTACACAACAATATCATAAAATCAAAAATTGGACGAAAATACATTTTTAAAAATGTATCCAAATACTTCATAAATATATGATTTTCAGTTAATAGAACTTGGAACTGTATTTGTAATTGGATTATATTACTTAGTCGTATAAATCTTCAACATCTAAGGTAAATGTATTCACTTTATTACGATATGTAAAAGTAGATTAGCAGGCCTTATTTTTAACATAGTGCACGATTATCATGCCGAGCTTTACTTAATTGATTATTTTTTTAATTATTTTAAACTTTACTTTTTAATTTTAGCTCTATGCCGTATACTTCAGAGTAGGCAGAGGGAAACTAAGAACCCAGTGTTAAGCCACTCCGTTCCCTCAAGACACTTCCGTTTCCCACTTTCCGCTGAATTATGGAGGTATTGTGTGTTGAGTGGCGGAAATCAACGCCACGTTTTGCCTCGTTATCAGAGCGAGAAAAACAAAAATATTTCATTTCTTGAATGGAAATCGTACCCACAACCTATCACGCTTACAGTCACACGCTTGTGCCCCTGCACCACAGCTGACCTCACTGGACTTTTAATATAAAATATCCATTATATATTTTTTTAATAATTACCTACATAACATTATGGTTCAAGTTTTATTAACATCCTTTTAAATAATTTGGTGTAAGTGTTATCGCTTTTATGTTTTGGCTTATTCCACCTTTTTTTATTTACTTTTTTATATCTTATTTCGGTACGATTTCTTTGGTTATTAAAAACTAAAACAACAAAACATGGGATACGTCAAAACATACAGGTATGTTTAATGGTTGAATCATTTGGTGTATGGCAATCAACATATCAAATAATATCTCACTATAAGTACAATATGCTTAGAATAATATAATAAAATAATGTTACATATAAGCAATCGAATGTCGTATGTGACATGCTCAAACGCAGAAATTAAAAAAATTATAATATACTCCTAAAACATTTAATGTATCGAAGTTTATTTTATATAAATAATATGTTATATAATAATAATCGAATTTTATATAAAGTAAACTTGGATAGATTAAATATTTTTGACTGCTGGGACAACCGATAGTGAGATGTTAAGTAATAGGAGGGGCTATTCAAGTATTACGTATTTTTAAAAAAAAATTACCCTCCCTAACCTTAAGTAGCGCACCGTAAAGTTTCCTAGAAGCCGTAATACGCGGAAAATCCTCGTCTGCCTTACAAATCACGTAACGTAAAGTAACACTCAAGTGATATTTTTATCAAGTCAAAATTGTATAATTGACACTGTCATTTTCATTTAAAATAAGGAACTGCAGTACACCCGAGTCACGCTCAGTATTCCATAAGGAATAAGGTTTAGTAACTTGTGAGATTTTAAATATCCATTTTAATAAACAAAAGAAAGAAAAGGTCGTTCGTGCCCCCTAGCCGTTGTAACGAATCGTATCGTATCGTATCACAACCCCTCCTCCCCCAGTTCCGTTACGTAATACTTGAAGGACCCGCGAGGCGAGTGGGAAGGACAGTGGGTAGGGTAGCCTAGCGCATGTAATGCAGTACGGTAGTGTGGTTTAGTGGGCGCGCACTCCACGTGGGACCCGCGCAGGCACCATTATGAGCGCGTACGGCGCACGCGCATGCGCAGGACCGGCTCCGGAGACACAATATCTACAGGTCAGTTTAGTTAAGAAATGAGACTTTTTGTTTTTTATTCTTCTGAGTTTCTCTTTTTATTGCATGTTATTTGAGTAATATTACCCTGGTTTGATAATAACTATACTTTATAATATAAAAAAATGCTTCACGCTGTATCTCGCACACAGCAGAGTAGGCAGAGGGAAACTAGCGTTAACTCCGTTCCCTTGTTTACGCTGAATTCTGAAGGCAATTACATGTTGAATGGCGGAACTCAACGTCGCGCTATTGCCTCAACACCAGGGCAAAAAAATGACAATATAAATTTTAAATCAATATTTCATTTTCTCGAGTGCGGATCGAAACCACCACCAGTCGCGTTTACAGTTCTTTTTATAAAAAAGTCTCATTTCTATATACGTAGATATATTGCTTGCTTAGTTCTTCTCAAAACATTATCATTTATCAGCAATAATTGTGGAATAAATAATATTAATATTTGTTATAAAGTCACAACCAAGAGTTATGAGCTTTTACTTTTTAATTTAATTTTCACATAATAATATGTTTAATTACTTATCATATTAAGTACAAACCACGATTATTGCCGTGTAATTATAATACTTAATTTTTATATGTATTTATTAATTATATAATAATATTTACATATAATTATTTATAAGAGTGACGAGTGAATTACTAACACAACTTACTGGTAAGTGTAGTTAAACGACAAACAACAAAGTGTGATATGATTTAATGTTTTAATATTTATTTGATGCCTAACAAGCTTGCTATATATTGTTATTATATTTTATTTATTATATTATGTTAACTATTTTATGTTATTTTATTATAATTACTATAATAACTCTCTAACATACAAATATATTATTATATTTACCTATTATATAGAATGTCAAGTGTGCTATATAATATGCATTGAGTTTTACAGGGTTTTTTTTTTAAATAGATTGACTAATAAATAAAAATTATTAATATATTATTCATTTTAATAACTATTGTGTTTCTAGATAGATACTACTTATAAAAGTTTAATTTAATACTTATTATTTTAATTGAAATCACTTTCTTGAGTGACAAAATAAATTAACTGCCCAAACTTTGTGGTAATCCAAAAAGAGACATGTCCTTCATATATTATAATTTGCAACTTTCAGGCATGGAAGATGAAATCTGCCCTTACGCTACGTTCCACTTGCTCGGTTTCCGCGAAGAAATGGACCCCAGCAAGGCGATTGCGTTCCCCCATCACCACCCCTCGCACGCCGGCACCCTCGCGCACCCCCACCCCCATCCCCACCACCCAGCTCACTCCCGCGCCGGATCTCAGAGCATGGTAAGATAGTAATTAACATTTACCGTTATTTTTTATGTTACATTTTTTCATGGTGTTACTTAAGTAGGTATCTTTTTAAAGATCTTTGATTTCATTTAATTCAGCTCTATCTTAAGTCGAGAATAAAAATAATAAATATTAATCATACATAGAGGCTAGTAGTGGCGCAAGGGCACAAAGTGTGATTGTAAGCGCGACTGGTTGTGGGTTCGATCTCCACTCGAGGAAATGAAATATATGTTTAAATTTATATTTCTATTTTCTTCGCTCTGGTGTTGAGGCAAAGCGCGGCGTTGAATTCGGCCACTGAACAGGCAATGCCTTTAGATTTCGACAAAGTGAGGAGCGGAGGAGGGAGTCTTAACACTAGGGTCCCCTCTGCCTACCCTGCTGTGTGCGGGATACAGCGTGAAGCTGATTTGATTTGATTATTTTTAAATCGTTCATGTGACTGGAGAACAAATCCACAGACTTATGCCAGACGCTGCTTCGCTGAGCTACAATATCAAATTAGTTTCAACCTATTCTTCTACAAGTACTTAATTAATCTTCCCAGATAGCCTTGTTAAATTTAAACGTCCCCGATTTATATAAATTTTACGAATAAATTTTGTTGTTTTTTTTTAATTTTTATGCAATCAAGATTTTGATCTTACAAAGAATTTTTCTTTTTCATTTTATTCTTGTGTGCTGTGTATTCTACAAGTTGAGCACTTTATAAAAAAAATATTTTTTATTTTCTTTATACTTTTAACAGGCTGAGACATTTAAGGACGAGACGCACGAGACTAAGTTTTTGAAATAAATTATGGTTTTGGAAATGGTTTCTATTTTCTAATTCGATAATACATTAAAATAAAGTAGAAATCTTCAAAAAAACATTAAATAATATATATTTTTTGCTTTTACTACGTTACACATTTTATATTTTCTTTTCAACGTCCCAAATCACGTTAATATTTTAATTTATATCTTAGCCACGAGCCAACAGCCGCTACGCACGCAAGAACTCTCAGGGCGGACAGAGCGCCATCTACTCCACTGCTCCCGAGTACGACGACCCCGCTACCTGCGCTGAAGAGGACCAATACGTGAGTACTAATAGGATATTAGGCCTTTCTTTAAAAAGCTTCTCTATTCATTCCTTATTCCTAATAAACCTTAAATTACTGATGATATATCATGGCGGATGCAGTTTTCCGTTTTTAAAACTAAATAAAAAATTTAAAAGTTTTATATGATTTTTTAAATTCATCTTATATTATAAAGTAAAAGTAATATTCTGTAATTGTTTCTTTTATTAAGCTATCTCAGCTCAATTTTACATTTTTAATTGACCAAAATAACCTAATTGAAAACATTAATCCTTAAAAAATCCGCCCTAACATATAAAGATCCTAATAATATGTTGCAAAATTTTGATTCCTAGAATCTTAAGATCTGCATCAATATTTAAAAAGACGTCCAAATTGTGGTTTTTATCAGTAAAAAATGTATGGTAAATAAAAATGAAGATTTTTCTTACCTTTCAACAAAACTTAATTAGTAGATGAAAATAGTATAGTTATATGTTCTGTGTGCAGCGCGCCCGCTACTCGCGCCCGATGTACGCGTGCGGCCCCGAGTACGACGAGCCCGCGTGCTGCGCGCCCGAGGACGAGCAGTACACCGGCGCCTACGGCACCCCGTACTCCGACCACTACGGATCCCGCCCTAGCATTGGTAGCGATTGCTTTATTTTTTAAATTTTCAAATAGCAATGATTAATCGTGCAGTGTTTTATTTACAAAAATATTTTTATGTATTTATCTTGTAAGGTATTTATTCTCAACTAAAGAAATACTTCATAACATTAACAGTAAAAAAGCATAATTATGCTTCTATGGGTCTTGCCCTAACTTTGATATCATATATATTTTTCCCGTTTGCAAATATCAAATAATCGTTATCGTAATGTATTATATTATATTTTTATTAATAAAAAAAAGATTGTTAATAAACATGTAAATTATAATGTCTTATAATGATTAACCTGTTACACATGATTTACACATTATTATTGGTATATTGGCATTAACTAATAAAACGTTTAACAAGTCACTGTTTAAAATTAAAATCTTTCTATATAATTAATATAGGTACACGCAAATGTGGCAGCTCCCCCGAGCCTCCCCCACCTCCCCCCCGCAACAACACCGACAACAACTGCTCGTCCTCCTTCAACGAGAGCAAGGACTCCAACGAAATCTCCGAAGCCGAATGCGACCAGCCCCGCAACTACCCCGGTAAGAATTGGCTAAAACATTTAAATATCATTCACATTCCAAGTGTTTGTATTTGATTACTTTTAATAGTATACGAGTCGATACTACAGAGTATACAGAGAATAAAACATTCTCTTTTTTCGTCTTAAGAATCAAAGAAAGCTGGGTTTTTAACCCATGGATATATTACTTGTTATTACAATGAATACCTTATAATAACCTAAGTTGACACTACCTAAGAGAAACTAATTTTATAAAATAACTTTGATCTCATATAAATAATTCAAATTTAATAATTCTTACTCCAATATGTCACCCTGTTCATCACTCATATCAACGCTCCATCTATCATAATTATAAGAAATTGTGTAAAAAGTATTAATTTGAAATTAATTGTGGAATTGGTCCATGCGCTCGTGGGGTCGACTGAACAGAAGACGGTAAAACGATTTTGAATCAATATTTTTCTAATTGTTTTCTTATGATTAATACCTGTGACTGACAGCATGCATCTCCGTTATAAGTTATAACAAATGAAAATGTTCCAAGCTTTTAGAAGTTCTGGCAATTGGCTTAAATTTTTTATTTCAAAATTTCTCTTATTAAATTTTTCTTTTCTTCTTCTTCTTTTCCCTTTATAAATTAAAGATTTTCAGTATAAACATGAATACATAATAAAAAAAATATCTTGATAAAACACATTATCAAGATCTTATTAGATAGAACATCTTTAATTTACTTATAACCCACTAGGATTATTTAAATAAGATTTTCCTTTATTAAAGTTGAAATTGAACATCGCTTAGAACGTGATTGTGTTAACAAATTCTTACCATTTGAAGTTATTGTGTAGATTATTTAGTACATGTGTTTGACTCCTCAGCAATGTCCACTAAAGGAACATTAACACATAATTATTAGTGATGAAATGGAAAATACGGAAACAATTATACATTTAAATATGTATTATGTTATTTGACAAAGTTAATGTAAACAAAATCGAGTGTTTAGTGGACATTGAGTGAGGACATGAGTAGAGGGCAGGGTCGAGTGTCGTGCCTAGTGTAGACACGTCGTGACTTGTTGTTGCAGTAAGAGCCCACACTGCCAAGGACGGCTTGCACAGCGACGAAATGAGGAAACTCATTGACAGGTCAGTTTATCAGGCCTATTTCATTACACGAACACACTCACATTTTATACATACACTTTTAAGAATATCAATTTTATTTGATTGTTGTGCATTTTACGATTAATTCAGGGTTCCTTCCTCTAATTAGATTTGAATCATCAAAGTTACCATGTTATTATTCTCGGTAATAAATATCGTGGATTATTTTAATTAATATGACGGAAGATTGTTATAATATTTTTAAAACTAGATTTTAATTAGCACCTAATCTATTTAGGTGTTTGGGTAAGTACTTTTACAAATATCAGAAATTATTCAAATTTTTAAAAATATTATATGTATGGAAATTCCTGAGTTAAGCCGTACCTAAGTTTTTTACATTTTTTTTAAAATAAGAAGCGTGAAAGTTGAACACTGGATTTGAATCGTGGTTCATTCCTGTTCGTAATACAATAAACGCATGTCAAGAACTTTAACATCACATTTTATATTATTCATAGACACTATTACATAACCTAAATTATATTGTATATTTAAAGCACTCACGGCCACCATTGTTTAATTAACAATTGACACAAATTAACTAATTGCCGTTTCCTTGTGTGAGTCGCAGTCTTCCATTGCGACCATGTCATAGATATTTCTATTGATAGTGCCGATATTAAGCATGTACTATGTTCTGCATCCATGGTCTCCAGGAAACAGTAAGTCAATGTATGTGAAGACAATAATCATTTGCTGAATGTTATTTAATTTTGCCTGAAAAGTTTTGTTATGTACCTAATCATTAACCTTATGTGGCTAACAGTTAAATCGTTGCACTAAAATTTTGTTTTGCTAAATTATAAAGTTTCAGAGCGAAATGTTTATTTTATTTTTAAAAAAATATAACCATAGTAATGCCTACACCTGATGTATTATATATAAGATCACTTCGACATATGTACCTATATACTGCAGAACTGTTCAGATATTATACATTAAAAGCTTCTTAGCAAATGAGTTTAAATCTAGATGATCCCGCATTAAAATGAACTAAAATTATCGATGTAATTAATGTTATATATTATTTTAATAGAATCAATCAGTAATTATACAATATCTAATATCGATAATTTTATTTATGTGCGTCGCACAAGCTATCTGTTAATTGCTCAATTTCATTATATATTACAATATACCATTATATAGTATATAATACCAATAGACACTTGTAATAAACGTCAGTGGCCACTCCCCGTCATTACTATTCCAAATACATAATAACCTACCATTCGTTTTTTGTTATCTGTATCAAATTAAACCACAACCTTGATGTACCCTGTCTTAGATAAATTGATTGTAACATTTCATAACGTTTAGACATAATGGTAATCCAACATTGGGTGTTACAGACCAGAAGCAACCACCCCAATCCCCCAGCAAGCAGTCCACGGGCGGGGACTCACAGCCTACGATACTGTGGCAGTGTAACCTGTAAACTACACTGTTGCCAGTCGACACACAAGACACACTCCTTTCACACCTCCTCCACCTCCCCTAAACGACCACAGTTCCGTTGAAATACTCGCCGCTTTACCGACCTACTAAGATTATTGCACAATTAAATAGTTTCGCCTTTGCTTTCGCGATTTCGTTGCGAAAAAGCTCAACGAAAATGTGGTCGTTCCGCTATATCTTTTATCCTTTTTGATATTTTCGTTTCGTCGGGTGTGTCGTCGTCATTACCTATTTCATTTTGACATTTTATATGCGTTGGTTGGATTTAATTTACTATAGCACAATTCATGTGCCATTAAGTCATTTGTTTTTTAAATTCGCCATTAAGTTGCAAAGCCGGGTAGGAAGTTGTGTTATGCCCTCCCGTAGTGCTCGCCGCGTCACTGTGTAGTGTTGCCATGTCAAACAGAAAATTATGGTTGTGGTAGTTAATTCAGATGATATATTTATCCTTTAGGGGAGTGACGTGATGTTGAAAATTATCTAATACGAATAGAACGACCGCATACCCGACTTTGCGTACTTATCGATGGTCGACGAATACGTCGATCGGAGTGTTTAATTAATTTCGATTTTATTTGTTCAGCTTAATTTAAAAAGTGAGACGCGCATGTACTAGTGCTGGCTCCGGGGTGGACTCATCGATACTTCGATTTAAATTAAGCTCAACATGTAATAATGTGATATTTTGATTTTTTTTACTCATTTTATTTTTATGTGTAACTACATTAACGTTATTTATATTTGCTTACTTTTAAGGCGATCAGTTCTAAGTGACACACGACCTCGAGGTCGGTACGATGCTTCCTTTTAATGTTAACAGTTTCGTGATGCTTTTTACCATTTATGTTATATAACCACGTCATTATTTGTATCGTGTATTGTTTTTGATGTTTTCATTGCGTTTACTTTACTTGTTAGATAAGTATTAGATTTAAGGCTACTTATTGAATAATCAACTTTTTGAATAAATATGTAATCTGTAGCTAGTTGTGTAAGGCCGTACGTTATTCAAATAACACTAAATAACCCTATTTCGTATAAACAATAGCGTAATCATGATTTCACACGCCGAGTATAGAGAACTGCGGCCATCGAGCTCCCGTAATACAATAGAATACGGAATTCGAAAAACATTTTATACAAAATAACGTTACCCTATAATATATTAAGGTGCATTTTTATTCGTAATCTATTCTCTACGTACATATGTTATATTCAATTGTTAGATGTAAGACACGAGCGTGTCACTGTAGTAAGTCTTATTTCATGTTGTGGCATCGTGGCAAGCTTCGCAAGTAGTTTGTAGATAGGTTTTCGCGACTTCCTAGTAACCGATCTCTTCTTGATAAACTTCCAATTAGAAATTTTGGATTTTAAAATTGTAGTTAAAGTTCTAATAATGAAATTTTAAATAAGAATATTCAAAATTATTATAATATAACCATTTTCGGCAATTAAATTTTATATTGTAAGCGTTTAATGCGGCAATTCTAAAATAAATAGTTCATTTTTTCTAATATTTTAAAGGTTTTCGCTTCTACCGAGTGTTGTTTGCGGCTTATTTCATCATTTTTTATATATATAAACGCAAAATGAAATCGCTAATTGCAAATAACTGTTTGTACCAAAGTGTTTGAATTGTGTTGAATAAATTACTCATATTTCAACTACGAATTCGTCTTTTATTTCGACCACACCGCTCTTATCATAAGGTATACAATAAACAAATACATAACGACAATTAATAATGTTTATTATTGTTGATGACTATTAAATTAAATAGTTTTTAAACTAACATGCTTGAATCACTGGATTGTTGACTGTATCTACGCTGATGCAGCCTTTACTATTTCTTCAGCAACCTCTACAGCAATGGCAGCTTCAGCTTTAGCCTGAAATAAATAATAAAATAAATACATGTGATATCTATATTATTTAATTAAACAATTAATTATTGAGGTCAGTCGTGGCGCAGGGGCGCAGTGGGACTTTGTGGGTCGTAACGTGACTGTTTGTGGGTTCGATCCCCACTCGATAAAATAAATTATTAATTAGAATATCCATCTCGCCGCTCTAGTATGGAGGCAAAGTGAGGCATTGAGTTCTGCCACTCAGCACGCAATGCCTCTAGAATTTGACTTAAAGTGGGGAACGGAAATTTCCTTTGCCTACCCTGTTGTGGGATACAGCCTGAAGCTGACTTTAAACAGTTAGTATTTTTTTATATTGACTCTGTTATTTAAATTTAAATAATTTCTTAAATGTTCTAAATTTACACTAGCCCATATTTTTTAAGACCAAATTCATTTCATCAAAAGTAGTCTGTAAGATATTGCTATTAGTAATGAGATCGTCCTTTATTTTTCTCTGAAACAGCTTTAGATAGTGGAAGCCGTATGAGACACAGGACACTCCGCTTCTCACACGCCCCAATATTTTTGGCACATTGCGTGTTGAATGCCAAAACATAATGTCTTGTGACCAGAGTAAAGAAAATAACATTTAGAATCTTTAAAATAATATTGATACATATAAAAAAATATATGGATAAAAAAATATTCACAAATACATATAAAATACCTTTAGAGTTACAGAACTAAGTAATGAATGTATTGACTGAATGAATTGCACTGGCTTTTTTATTAAAATACTGTCATATGTAATATACTGAATAGTACTTTTTTTTTATTTTGCTATGTAACAACACAATTTTTCACAATTTGAATTGGTTCGGAAAAAAAATTCACTTGCTAAAACTGAAATTTATATTATAAACTCCAAATTTTTTTTTTAATATTACATACAATCTTGCGCCTACATGTTTTGAAAATCTGAATATAGAGTTATTAGATCCATGAAGATATGACCCACAAAGTGCTTATAATGCTCTTAAAACATTTAAGTTTTAAATTTAATTGTAATGATTTTATTGTAAAAGACAAGTCATCCACTACTTTATTGAAAGTAATTTTTAAGATTAGTTTAAGGACTTACCACCAGGTGTCATTGCTTCAATGACATCTTATGGTGACGATAATTCTATACTCGATTCATTATGGCATGAGACAAAATGTAAACAAAAAAATTCTGTTTCTCAAACTTTATCGTATTTTTTTATTTGTATTTAATTTATTTAACGCGGAGTTTTCTATATACAGCATTATTGCTTGTTGTACTTGTTATATATAAAATACCTTTGTATAAAAATAAGAATAGCACAAAACGTTCTGATATTAATAATATTAGAACAATAATTATTTACGAGTTATAATTTATTTTTATAGTATTAAAATGTGTCTGAAGTTTGAGAAGAAGTTGACTTTTAGGTGTTTTTACATGTACATGACATATTTAAAAAATATTAATGAAAATAAAAAATAAAATAATTATATAATTAAAATTTAAAAATTTAAATATAAAATTATTTCATTGATGTCAACTAATTTAAATTGTAATTTTATTAATTAATAATTATAACTTAATTCTAATTAATCACAGAATACGAAAAGTAGTTTTTTGTCACTGAATACTATGTTTATATTATAAAAAATATATATACCTTTTCTATACTACAAATTAATACAATTCCATAACCGTTCAGAATTTACTAACGAAAATAATTGGATATTATAGAATAGAAAAAAATTGTGAAATTTGTAAAAAAAGATTCTTCCCGCTTTACTGGTATTCTATTTCAACTATAAGATGATATTATAATAAATTTTATGGCTATTTACAGTGTTATCAGCGTATTAATTCTTAAAATATATATTTTTAATTAATATAATTTCATCAAACCTGTCGTGTAAAAGAACCTTTTTTGTTTACCTTTTATCTCATGCCTTCATGACTCGAGTATACATACATACATTTACATATGTCCTCCTTAAGCTCAAAATAATTAACATGATTGAGCATAATATAAGAAATATATCCTAGATGCCATATAAATCATATTACAGAAAATAATTATCTGAATGGAGATTGATTTATTTACTACTTTATGATTCGTAACTACTACTATAGTACCTGATCGTTAGCAGCAGAATTAAGTTCAGATTGCGCCTTGCTGAGTGCTTCCTGGGCAGCGCTACGGTCCAAGTTCTCCAGTGGATGGGCCTCTTCAGCGAGAACCTTAAATATTTTTGATGCGAGTTATTTATAGGCAGTCATAGCTTAGCGGCAAGGCGTTTGACTATCAACACGACGTTTAGGATTCCATTCCTACGCGAGGAAGTGTTTTCTTTCCTCATAAAAGTAAAAATGTAAGAGCGAGAGTCACACAGTTTTTTTTAATTTTTAGCTCCTCGCGAGTATTTACTGCATGCAGTATACCCACTGACAGAGAGACCCTAATGTAATGACACTCCATTTCCCGAATTCGAAACTTTGCACGTTAATTGGCAGAAATTAATGCCAAAAAGAGATAAATAAGTATGATCGAACCCACAACACCCCAAACGCCGCATCTTATAACACGAAATTAAAAATAATTAGTTCTCCCAGTAGATTGCGAGGCCATGATCTTTAAGATCTCTATTTTTAATTAATTTATTTATGTACCACAAAAGAGTAATAGAAAATTATGTACAAAAGATAACATAAAAGAAACGTACCTACCTAATTATTTATTATGTTAGTAAATAAACCTTCATACTAATAAAGTCAACATTTATAAATATAACTGCACATATAATTATCAGCTAACATATACATTTATTTATATAATCCCCTTAATATTATGTTAGGTTAGATCCTTACATATGAAATTGACGTTTTTGTCTTTAATCACAAATTTCTCGACATTGATTAGGAATTTCAAATTCAAATTTTTACACGTTAACATTAACCGTGATTCAATTGATTTTTCTTGTGTTTGCGTCACTTAGTTTACAGAATGGAAAACTTGAGATATCGCGTTATCTCGTACGAGTTCCAATGATATTTATGGCGGTCGCGTCACAGAGTTCCACCTGCAGAACAAACCCCTTGGACAGCCGGAGACACAACTTAATAATAAAGAATTCAATGCTATTGTGGAAGCGGATCCATCGCAAACCGCATCCATGATCACAGATAGGTCTACCCATGACCATGGACTATAGCAAAATGTAAGTGTAGTAAGCGTAACTTAAGATTAACCTGGTTAAAATAGTTTCATTTAAAATGTGTAATACTTGTGGAAATCAAAGAAAAAATATTTTTTATTATTTCCTATGTTGTATAATACAGTATTAATAAATTAATATAAATAAGGTTTAATAATTGGTACCTGGACTGAAGAATCATCATTCACAGTGATGGTACCAGAAGAAACAAAAATCTTGCTTTGTTTACCATCATTTTCTGTCACTGTAACTACGCCAGGCCTAAGGACAGCTGTAACATTAGTATTAATTATTTTTTTAAGTTCACACTGTATCTTGCAAGAGGGAACTTAGTGGTAAAATAACACTTTTGTTTCTTACTTCCCATAATTTTTTTGTTGAAATACAGAACTCTATTGTCTTGTTACCAGAGCAAGAAAAAAGAATTTCAATCTTGTTCTTCAAAGTAAGAATTAATCTCAATACTTTTGCATTTGCATCCAGATTCTGTGCCCCAATGCCACAAAAGCCTCAAATTTTAAAAGTCCTTATAAGACTTCATTTTCAGTGATAGGCACAGTAAATAAAATGCATAGTAAGTTTTAAGTTTTTTTAACCACATATTATGTCAAAATTAAATACTAATATAATTATAATGTGTTGTTAAAGGGAAATAGTAATATAATAAATTTACCTAATGTAGGGACATGTTTAGGCAGGATACCAAAAGCTCCACTGAATGATGGCACATCAATCTGTTTTACAATCTGCTTATCAAAAAATACCTAAAAAGCAAAAATTAACAATATAGAATGCATTACATTAAATATTATTGTATTTTTGGAGCAAAATAAGTTTTTACAATTCAGTGTATCAGCAGCAAGCAAGCAGCTGGAGGCATTGTGTATTGTGTGGTGATTAGCTGTTGCATTCAGCCACACACTTGTGCCCCTGCTCCACAACTGAACTCAAAATGTTATTTACATTTATTATATGTAATATGATTGTTGTAAATGTGACTGTTTTGGGTTGATTCCCACTCAGGAAAATTAATTATTATTTATATTTTCATTTCTTCATCCTGGTAACAAACAACGTCAGGCAAAGAGTATCATCGAGTTCCGCCACTCAACAAGGAATGCCTCAAAAATTCAGCTGAAAGTGTGGTATTCAATGTCTTAGCACTAGATTGCCTGTCCTGCTATATGCGGGATACAGTTTGAAACAGAAAGAAATATATTATTACTTTTGACATACTTTATTGCCAGCTGCAAAAGTAAAAGCCATTTCTCCTTCTTTGGGCGCATCAGCATACCCACGAGCTTGAACTCTCTTGGCTACTCCTCGCAGTACATTACGCAGAGCTGAAGCCATTCTAAGGAAAAATTCGAAAGAATAAAATTAGTTATTAGTTAATATTCAGTCAGTTTTCATTTATCATGTTAGGAAACACTTTCAATACCTCTATAGAATTGGTTAAACATCGTAACCTACAAATAAATACTTCAAAGAAAAAGTCGGGAAAATAACAATTACTTTATGTAATATAATTCCTCTGGAAAATAATTTCAGTCTACAAAATTATATGTAAAGACAGTTTTATATTAAAAAAAGAAAATTATATTGACAACATAGATTATGTAATAAACTTTTTTGTCGTAGATCGCGATAATATTTATATATTAAATTGGTAAATCAATATATTCAATGAAATTTAAGCAATGCTTACTTTAATCTTAATAAAACGATGTAATGAAAATTATGTTAAATAAGAATTTTCGGCTTCGACTGCCTTCTTCTAAGCCTGATGGTCGATGGACGTTGTCAATGTGACATTCGCTGACATTTGTATAGTTAATCTCAATTGTTATCCCTCCATTAACTGCGTTCGCTATTAATAGTTAACCACCACTTGTCTGTCCAGTCACATTAGGTTTAATCTGCGAGAAAAAATATTTGCTTACCTTATTATAACTTTTTAAGTGAAATATGAAATCTCTGAAGGTTATTATAAAAAAATATTTTTAAAAAATGTCTTCACGATAGTGTACAAAAATGTCTTCTGGATGGGTGTACTATTACCTAGTTAATTCAGAATAAATAAAGACTCAAAGCAGTCTTAAGAAATATATTTTAATATGCAAGTTAAATTAATTTCTTATATTTAACTCTAAAGTACCTTTGTATTTCTTCATACAATTTTTGTGAATATTACATTGAGTTGAGTGAGTTGCTAATATTGATTTATTCTTTGCTAAACTTTTCGCTTCCTATATTTTTTATAATTAAAAAAAATATATTAAAAAATCATACTTCGGCAATCGTGTAAACTTAACTAAGATAATTGATAACATAGAGTATATTGATAAAACTGACATTTGACATTAAATAATACATCATAGAGTTTGGAGTTTAACTTTAATGTATTTTCCCGCCATAATTAAAGAATAATCCATTTCCATAATGAAAATTTAAAAAGCTTAAGCAAAACAGAATTTTGTCAGCAATTGTTTGTGACTGAAACTGAAAGTATTATGATATTTAATGTGCAAATTAAAAACCAAAACATGAAATTGAAGGATGTAAACATAGAGGAAGTATCAGAATTAATTTCTGTGCACAAACATGATATAACTTGTATCGAATGGTAAATACTACAAACATTTTTACTCTTATTTCTCAATGTCTTTCTTTCTTCGTTCTCTAATCTCTTTAAATGTCGCTCCGGGTGTGCTAGATGTAAAAGAATCACTTCGCTAATGTCAACGAGAACACAGGATATTGTGCGGCAAATTGTAAAAAATATATATTTTTACACAATGACAGAATGTATGTTTTAAAGCAATATATTGCATAGATGCTAATTTATAGTTTAGTTTTGTTATAACTAATATATTTACATAAAAAATAATAAGTACTAAAATGAAACTGAAACATATTATGAAAAAATGAAACATATTATGTCAAGGGCATGAGAACCTTATGGGAGAACATCACATAATGAACAGATTAACTTAGGGCAGGTGAATGGAGCCTTTAATAGGCTTCCATGCTTAATTCACATCTGTATTCTATTATTTTCAGTTGTAAATATTATACAGTACCTAGCACAGCGATATGTGGACACAGTTTGTGTCATTCCTGTTGGCGTTGTAGAAGTGTGTGTCCATTTTGTGGTCACAATATAGATAGAAGAACATTAATGTTAAATTTGCCCCTTCAATGCCGTACAGAAAATGTTAAAAATGTAATCAGAGAATTTGAAGAAGTTTTTAACATTAAATGTAAGTAATTACAATATTTGGTTATTTTTCTTTTGCTTATTGAAACAATGATTATTAAAAAAAAAGATAATATCATTGCAGATGACAATGCTATAAATGTGCTTGTTCAAGATGAATCCAATAAAAATGTAGACACTTGGTTAACAAACTGTGAAAATGATTTCTCAACATCAGACATACAATACCAAGAGTCAGTTTCAAAACATCAAGATTCTTTATGTTTAACTGAACCAGAGCCAACTCTACCTGTACAGCAAATAACAAGTAAAATACAAATTCATTCAGAGACAAAGAAAGCAAGTCCTAAAGACATTATTTGTGTTCCTGTACAACAAGATGACTGGGATAAAATTGAAGAAATGACAGAAATAGAAACTAATTGCAATAAACCTATAGAAAATTTGGACTTGAGAAAAAAATCATTCGGAGTTTTAAATGATGAAAACAGTTTACTATCCTGTAATAATATAGATAATGAAAAAATCATAGAGGAAAAACCTGTTAAAAAGAATAATACCAAACCAAAACCAACTAAGACATGTTTTAAAAAAATTGCAAAAAATTTTAATAACACCCATATAATAAATGAAGAATTTAATAAATTGGCTAAAAAATATAGGAACAAAAATATTTCTATTAATCAGTGTGATAATCCACGAATTCAAACATTATTTGAATTGGATGATGATATTTCAAGTAATAAAAATGTAGAATATAACTCACAATATAAAAAACCTGTAGAAACAGAAATTATGGATGAAAATGATAGTGAAGTCCCATTGACACCTGTGAATGTAGTTCATAAATTAATTACTACTTGTAAAGAGTTAACAAAAGCTAACAACACAAACAAAAATTCAATAGAAATGGAAATTGGGGATGAAAATGATGGCGAAATCCCTTCAAGACCTGCAAATATAAATAATAAACAGTTAATCACTCCTAGTAAAAAGTTAACAAAAATTAATAACACAAATAAAAACATTGTCACATTACAAATTTCTGAAAAAGAAAGTATCATTTCAGTTGAACCAGATGATAACCAACTTAATAGTAAACAAACTTATAAACATATAAAGCAGCCTAATGTTAGCTTCTTTCAAAAAGGATCATTAAATAACTACAAATCTACAATCGTTAAAACAACAGAAAATGACTCTATACAAAATTATCTCACCAAAATATCATCAAATGATAATGATGAAATTGAAATTACAATAAAAGCTGGCACCATATTAACCAATATTTGCATAAATAAAAAAGAAAATGACATTAAGTTAAAAATTAACTCAGAAAAACAAATTCAAACATGTTTAAACAATATCACTATGGAAAATAAAACTACCTTATGTTCTTTAGATATACATAATAATATTCTTAGTATGAACAATAATATTGTTAATAATAGTGATGATACGTTAAAAAAGAAAGATAATGTACAATTAAATTTAAAAAAGTTAGAAGTAATTGAAAAATCAACTCCTTCAAAAAAAGGCACAGCTTCTGCCGATACAATACAGGTTCAGAATGAAATAACAGAAAGTATTGAAGCAGAATTAATAAACTCACAAAATGACCGATTTAGTATGCACACTCAAATAGCATCACAATCATTAAATACACTTAACAATCCCAAAAAAGATGAGGTCTTTATAAAAAATAACACTCAATTATCACACTTAATAAGTAAACCTAAACCAAATGAGGTGCTTGTAAAAAATAATACTCAAATGCTAGAAAATATAGCAGAAGTAGAATCAATTAATATTTTTAATAGTGAACCTGTTGAAGAAACCAATGCGAGTATACAATCACTGAAATGTACGAAAAAAATTCAAGATCCACAAAATAGCCGATTTGATACAGACACTCAGGTAGCATCGCAATTACTAAATAAACCAAATGAACTTATGAGTAGTGATGAACTCATAAAAAACAATACTCAACATATTTCTAAAGTGTGCAGTAATATAGCAGAAGACATACAATCATTAAATAGTATATTTGAAAGTGAACCCATTGAAGAGACCAACATAGAATGTCTTAAAAGTACAAAAAAAACTCCATCTACAATATTGACCTTGAAATCAAATATATCAAAATCCCATAGAGACAAAAGAAACAGAGATTCTACAGATTTAAAAGATTTTCCCACTAATAAGAAAAGAAAACTACAAAAGGAAAATGAACATAGCGACCATTTAGAGAGCAATTCACAACTAAAATATAAAAAAAATAAAACAATAAAGGAAATCACAGTACTGGAGACTGACAGTGAAAGCTTAAATTACGAGAAATTAAGCCAATTATTAGATAATGAAAGTAAAAAAAATAAATCAATACCAAAATTAAATTTGGTAAAAAATAAAATGGATACTACAAATGATAAATGTAGCGAAAACATATTTTCCATTACTAAGGAAAGTCCAGATTCAGATGTACTTATGACAGCAAATTTTAAGGTATTAGAAATATATATTTTTTAGCTTCATACTGTATCTGGCATATAGAATAGAAGAAAGAATTGATAGAACCTGGTATTAAGACACTCTGTTAATCTCTTTCCATGTAATTTGTGACTGAAATTATGTGTTGAATAGTCGGGAAATTGAAAAATAAAAGATGCTGCACTTTGTTATGCCAGAGCAGTAAATTGAAATTGCTGAAATTTTTATGTACCTATCTTATAAATGAAAATTGTGTATATATGAGGCCGTCATGGCGCAGGAGCACTAGTGTGCGACTGCAAACACAAATATGACGGTTGTAGGTTCAATTCCCTCTTGAGTGGATGAAATATTTAATATTTTTAATTTCTTGCTCCGGGGCTCCTTGATAACTGCGACGCTCACCTCAAAATATCTCAACTTAATATTTTTAAGAAAGTGCAGGTACAACTCCCACTATATATATACATTTTTATATGTCTCCTAAAAATAATAAAATGAATTTTCAGACTTATGATGAGAACATTAAAAGCCAGGCTAATAAACTAAATGAAGAATTGGAAATCACCAAAAAGCTTAACAAATCGATTGAAGAAGATAATCAATTGTCACCAGTAAAGGATTTGGAGGTCATTGAAATCAGTACTCCAGTACATGATGACGATTCGGACAAAAGTGTAGTTGAAGATACACCTCAGAAGTAAGTTGTGAGATGTTTCTGTTATAGAACTGTGTATAGAAGCCGTCGAAGCGCGTCGGTTGTAGGTTCGATATCTAAAAAAAGAACCATATATTAAAACTGGTGTTATATAATTTTATAAATAATACATCGTGAAGCTGCTGCATCGTGAACTGATAAAAAATATTTATGTTTTCTAAAAATAAAAATAAATCATTATAATTTTATAGATTGAAATTGTTCTATAACTTATAATTTTTTTCCAGAGCACAATCCTTCACAAAAAATAAAAAAACAATTAATATACAGAGTACACAACAATTAACAACAACAGTATCCAAGCCTGGTTCCAGAAATATAGATACAAGAGATGGGTCAAACATTATAAACCTCTCAGATACAGAATCCACTATAAGAACACACAACAATTTAACAGTGATTGAAAGAAACAGAGAAACTTTAGATACACCTCTCACTATCACACAATTTGCTGGTCAAATAACGCATAAATCCACACCAGTGGCAAGAAAATCTCTTAATTTTAATAAATTTAAAGATGGCGACCCGGAACCGACACCGGGATCTAGTTCATTTGTTGCAGCAAAATCGACACAAGAAAAAGAATTTTTGTTCAAAGCCTTTGATACGTCATTTGATTGTCAATCGCAGGTGCCTAAAAAGGTAATATTTTATGTGGCTGGTTCTTGTCTAACTGGACCCGAGCAAGCGAAGCTCAAACTCCTCTGTTCTCAAAGACATTGGGTTTACGTCGATAGATATTCAAAGGAGTTAACCCATCTTGTTGTTGGTGTCGATGAAGAGAACAAATCTCAGAGGTAAGTCTAACTTTTGCAAATATTTCAAGTATTTTTTAAAATTTCATTCAATATTCGAATGTTGCTCAGCGCGGCACTGTGTAACTGTACACGCAATGTTTGTAGGCTCTACGGGAACTTATAGATTAATTAAATCTATAAAGTGATATATAAAGAAATTCGTAACGATCACAGTGAGGTGAGAGATCAGAGGGCTCTCGTAAGGCCACGGGGATTGTTTTAGTTAGGTCAACATTATATTAATACAGCATGGCCAACAAGTCGTGACCGCTATGGAGTTAAATTTCCTGAACTTTTGCGAATTGTTTACTCAACAACTCGAAAAAAATCTGAAAAAAATGAAGCCAGTCGTGGCCTGACTGCAGGTTCGATTCCCACTTGAAAATTAAATATTTTAATTTCTTCCTTCTGGTGTCAGGACAAAGCGCGGCGTTGAGTTCCATCATTCAACACACAATGCCTCTAGAATTCGGTGAAAAATGGGGAACGAAGTGTCTTAACACTAGGTTCCCTGTATCTAAAAAATGATCCTAATCCAAATCTACGCAGCCATCTACAGCTAACTTCAGAGCAGCCACGACTTGTTAGCCGTACTGTGTTGTCATTTTCGTTTTATTTAATGACTAGTACGCTTACCATCCATGGTACGTTCTTTTTTTTAATGGATTATTTTCGAAAGTTAATATCAATTGTCAAGTTCATTTGGTAATTCATGGCCGTTACTAGGCTAATAACTTCATAATATCAAAATATTTGTACTCCGTATTTTCTGACTATATTTGACTGCCTGACTGGTGAGAAATGCAAACACTTTTGGTAAATATTTAAACAAAACGATTTAAAAGTAGTCAATTCTCGTTATAAGAATAACTATTTTTTTACTGTTACATAATTTATGTACATTTTTTAACATGTTGTCTTTGCGGTAGTTTTGTGACATTTTCAGTAATTATTTTACACAAACAATACTTAACGCCGCGCGTTGTCTTGTTAGCAGAACAAGGGAAAGAAAATAGCTTGTTTCGATTGAACCCACGACAGTAGATGCTGTGCCGCTGCGTCTATTTTACAATGATATTTTTTTTATATTTCTGTAGATCAGTGAAGTACATGTGCGCACTCGCCGGAGCCAAGTGGATCATATCTTACGACTGGGTTGAAAAATGCTTACAAACAAAAAGCACTGTTGACGAGGTTGTTGTCTATGTCATTATTTATTACAATAAGCTTTCATTTTCTTTTCAATTTCTTCAATATATCGTAGGTTAAATAGAAGATTTAGTTTTTTTTTGCAAAATGAAGTTTATTAGTTCAAATGAGCTTACTATCAATATTGTGTTATATGGACCGAAGACACTATAGAATAATGCACGAAGGGTTCCACATGGTTCAAGTGTCGATTCGTAATTTTGTAGTTATTTTTTTATTTTAGTTTCACGCTGTATCCCTCATGTAGCAGGTTAGGCAGAGGGCGCTTGCGCTCCCTACTTTCTCTCGTCTCGTGCTTTTACTGAAATTCAAGCTTAGCTTAGCCAGAGCCCTTTAATTTGATACCTCACTGGAACTAGGCCTTAAGACCAAATTTTTCCTGGTAAATACTAGCTGCCAAATTTCATAATTTTATGTTAACTGGAGGTACCCTATTAATTTTGAATCCCTTTACAGTGTTGAAATATGTGTTGTTTGTAATAAACTGCCATGTCTTTTTTTAAGTAAGAAGTTTTAAGAAGTAGATCTGAGTATATTATTTGAATTTCAACTCGATGTCTCCCAAGCGTTACTGAGGTAAAGGCTCTAGACAGACTGACAGACGGACAACCAAGCGATCTTATAAGGCTTCTTGTTTCTTTACAGAATTTTATTCTAATAGACATCTCTAAAAATAGTTAAAAGCTTATATTGAAAAACAAAACATTAGGTTTAAGCTTCCAGAAACATAAACTAAAGTATTAAAGTGAAAAAAATCTAATGCTTTAAAGTTTGTTATTTTTGAGTACATTACTTAATAACTTTTCTATTTCTTTATCTTCTCTATACATAGGTATTAACTTTTCTATTTGACCGACAATTTATATTACAAATAATAAATTAATTGTATTTCAATGGAAAAAGATTTGGAGATTTCATCACCTTTTTAAAAATATTTACTTGTTATTCCATTTCCATACGTCTGTTATATGTTAAATTATTGATATTATAGTTTAATAGCTTGACCGTTTTCAAAGAAAAGAATGTCTAAAATTGTAGCTAATTCTAATTTTTTAACCTATTTAGGAGGCATTCGAGGTCTTGGACGGTACGGGCGAACCGGGGCCGCGGCGCTCGCGCCTCTCTAAACATAAGATCTTTGAAGGGATCACGTTCTTTTGTATGCCGCCTTTTAGTGTTTTAGATATTGATACATTAAAGGTATGTTTTCGCTATGTATACATTTTTCTTGTTTCACTGTGTTGCTTCTACATATAGCAGGTGGCATCTAGAATTAAGTCACTTCGTTATCCATTTTATTTGCCTTTCCAATTTTAGGGATTTGTGTTTTATGATCGACGAAATTAAAATAATTAATTAAAATTTCAGTGGGAATCGAAATCACAACGTCAAAAACAATTTTACAGTCAAATAAATATTATATATTAAATAATATATTTAATAATATATATGTCATAAGTACACATATCATATGCAGTATAATTCTAACTTAACATAGATAACTATGTACCGCCAGTATATATTTATAATATATACTGGCGGTCTCTGGTCCATCATAATCTAACAACTTAATTTTAAAATATAACTATTAAAATGACAATTTTACACGACACTATTTTGAATATATGCATAAGAAATTATTGAAAAGTATTCGTAAGTAGATATCTAAAAATAAAACGTTACATAATTTTTGTAACGATTAATAAATAATTAAAATATAGATATAATTATTTTATATTAAAAAGTATAAATTACACAATAGATGAAACTGTCTGTTGTAGGATATTTTGAGGGCAGCGGGCGGCCGCGTGGCGCAGGAGCCCGGCGCCGTGCGCGTGCGCGACGCGCGCCCCGCGCTGCTGCTGGCCGAGCCCGAGAACACGCAGCAAGATAAATTTATATGTATGTATACTTGTACACCACCAGAGACCTAAGCAGACTAACTAATATGGTAGACCGCTACATTAAAATGGCTGTTTCCTATAGAGATGGGAGACAATAACAATATTACACAACCCATTAACTGCACCACAATCAACATGATCGACTACTAAAAAATCCGAATATTGACACAGGAGCGCGGAACATTCAAAATATAAATGTTCACTTCACATTAAAAAAAAGAAACCAAAACTTCAACAAGCATAACAAGATAAAAAAATAACAGATGACAAAAGTTTGTGGCGCATATAATTTCAATAATAAAGCGTAAATTTAAGAAATACTATTTTTACCGACTTCTGTAAAGAGGTTATCAATCCAATTGTATTTTTTTTTCTTATGTTTGTCACCTCAGACTTTTTGACTGGATCAACCGATTCTGATGATTCTTTTTATATTTGGAAGCTGGTGTTGTCCCATTTTAATTTGGTCTGTTTCTTACAATGGGAAAATCACGTAAGTATTAAATTTGAATTCAGGATGTGCGCAACAAATGGGCAAACCGCCGACCTTTGCGTATCTAGAGATATTTTCTAGGGGGGATTCTGTACTTTATATTTGGACATATCTGTTTATGTAAATATTGTATTTTTAAAATTTTTTCTTTTGTTTTGGTTAAAATTTTTTTGGTAGTAAAATTGCTGGGCTGGGTACCAGACTATTCTGACTCGCATTCCTCCTACGCCCATGGTGTAAAAGGGATGGTTGTAAATTCGATTCGCACTCGGAAAAATTAAATATTATCATTTACTCATATTGTTAAAAAAAAGACAATGCACGACGTTTAGTTTCGCGACTCAACACAGTGTCTCCAAAATTTCGAGGAGCAGAGGGAACTGAGTGTCTTAACACTATTATGGTATATTATACGGGGTACAGCATGGAGATGAATTACGATGAATGGAGATGAACAGCATGGAGGATATAAATTTAAATTTACGCAGTTTGAAAAGTCGTCGTAAAATTATAGTGGAAAATAACTTTATTTTATACTATCTAAACATAAATAGTTTATTATATTTTGAAATAGATATTTGATTGGCATCGTTTATTTGTTTACGTCTCTAAATGCGTAGAAAAAGGTCAAAGGCGTATCGATGCATACTACGTGCAGACTACGTGGGGGAAGTATGTTAACAAAGTAGTTTTGGCAAGCTTTCCTCGTTTGTACTTACTTGCGCGTGCTCAGACTATTGTGACACGTTGACTATTGACGTTGAAGGATAAGTACCATAGTAAGAGGTCAAATTAACTAGCTTCACAATATTTAAAAAAAAAAATCAGCTTCACGCTGTATCCAGCACACAGCATGGTACGCAGAGTGAATCTAGTTCACTCCGTTCCCCACTTTCTGCCGAATTCCGGAGGCATTGCGTGTTAAGTGGCAGAACTCAACGCCGCGCTTTGCCTCGACACCAGAGCGAAGAAATGGAAATATAAATTTAAGTAAATATTTCATCTCCTCAAGTGGGGATCGAACTCACAACCAGTCGGTTTACAGTCACACTTTCTGCCGTTGCGCCACGACCGGCCTCCAATATTTTTGGGTAAAAATAAAGCATTTACATACTTTTCTGTTCTAGATCTTGCTATGAAGCTGGACGTGGTGCCTGTGAACTACGAGTGGGTGCTCAATTGTTTAGGAAGCTACACTTTGGGGATCTATTCATGAGTTATTATTGTGTTCCTCGACCCTCCTGCCAAAGGCCACGGAGGAGTGGCCGTCTGACTTAATGTCACGTGATTTCAACTAAAATATGTTTACAATAATGTTTTCATGTCTCATTTCGTGTACGCACTTGCATCACGCCATATTGAATATATGTATATTAATATAGAACGAAAATAACAAGGTATAGTGGTAAGCGTTAATAATAGCCTATTTTTATATACAATTTTTTTATGTTATGATTATATTTTTGAATCATTTACGTAGAATATTTTTTTGACTTTTGCCTAAGGCCACGGAAAAGTTCCAATCGGAGATGATGTCATGTGATTGTAATAAAACATTGTTAATAAAAATATTTTCTGTTTGTTTTATTTTATAATTACAAACTGTTCTTTATAACAACTACATCTTTTTTTTATTAGATGTGGGAAATGGGAATAGATGTTTGGGGGATGGATGTCACTCACGTCCGTAGGATTTACCACCTTCTCCTAGGCCCACCCTACACGTGTCCCCTGGGTGGTGCTAAACGAGTGACTAACGCCGAGCCTCTGGCGGCGGTTAATTAACCAGACCAAGCCAGACCTAATAAGTCTGTACAGTGAACGTAGGAAATGACTTTCACAAGCCGTAAACTCGTGGTCATGTCTCGCGAGAACGGTGATCTTGGTTTCATCGCCTGGGTCACGAGGTAGAAAACCTCTTTAAAAAATTACCCCAAATCCTAAGATGGGAGACGCGTCGAAAGGATGCATGGCTGTTGGGTGGAACAGTTACTAGCGCCAACTGCAACGCACCTGGCGAACGTTGTAGTATATAGCCTTCACAGTCGGAATGGGAGTAACCCGGTTGTGTGACTTTTATATCTGCCCTACTCGTGGGAGCAACAATGGATACATCTCAAAATCAAACCCAAAACAAACAAGGAAAAACCCTAACTCAACAAATTTTTCACCCTGGCCTCTTTAATAGGCCACGATCACAATCTCTTTCAGACTGTAACCACCACAATACAGACCTACAAACTGAAAGTCGTGCCCAGGAACCTCCTGAAACTGCAAATTGGACCGAAGTCTCCAGCCGCAAAAGACAAAGAAGCAGTCCAGAACTAGATAAGAGCCTAAAACAATCAACGCTCAGTACGTACTGGCTAAGTCAACCAGTAGATATCTCAAACTCCTTCTCTGTGCTCGAAAATGAAGAAAGCAATCCCCCACCTCGATCAGTTCGCATTATACCAAAACCTCCGCCTATATTTGTTGATAAAGTAACAAATATCCGACCGCTAACGAATCTTCTCAATAATACTGTACCAGAACTCTACGAAATTAAGGTTCTACCGAAAGACCAAGTTAGGATTCAATCTAAAACAGTTGATTCCTACCGAACCATTATAAAAGAACTGGACTCTAAGGGTACTGAATACTACTCTTATAAACCAAAGCAAGAGAGAAGCTTTAAAACTATTCTCAAAAACCTACACCCCTCAACTGACGTCGAAGAGATAAGAGATGCTCTTGCTAAGCTTGGTCACACTAGCTGCAATGTATGGAATATGAAAGAAGCCTCGTCAAAAAAACCACTGCGCATGTTTATAGTTGAACTTGAATCAAACTCAAACAACAAAGAAGTCTACAACATTAAAAGACTCTTAAACTGCCGAGTAAGCTTTGAACCGCCCAGACCAAAACGTACAATTCCTCAGTGTAGCAACTGCCAGTCGTATGGGCATACGAAATCTTACTGCCACCGTAAACCAAGATGCATTAAATGTGCTGGTAACCACGCCTCCTCCGCCTGTCTTAGAAAAGAAAGATCTGATAACGTCAAATGTGTACTATGCGAAGGCAACCACCCCGCAAATTACAAAGGCTGCATCGTCTTCAAGGAGCTGCAAAGACAGAAATTTCCTCCGCTACGACAGAAACCACCCAAACCCAACCAAAATGTCCCTACTTCAGTATTCCCAGAAATCTATAACGTTCGAGACTTATCGTATGTCAACGTCGTTCGTAATGCCGCAAAAAGGAACCAAAACTCTACTAAAGGAGAGAATACACAGGAAACTACCCAGTCGCCTCCGCCGCAAGCAACAATGATTAACAGCCAACTGCAACAAGATGAAAAGTCCGCCCAAAATTCTAATGAACTTAAAGATTTAATAGACATGTTCAAACAAATGATGCATCAAATGACAGCCATGACAAGCCTTTTAGTTACTGTAATAACTGAACTACGCTCGTCAGGTCAATATAAGACTAACCAGGATTTTCAGCAGTCGGGAGGGAAGCAGCCCACCTTGCCTGCCCGCCAAATGCCTTCAAACCCATAATCTTTGCTTTATGGAACGCAAATGGGCTATCAAAACATACCTTAGAAGTAAAATCTTTCCTAGACGAGTACAATATTGATATAATGCTCATATCGGAAACACACTTCACTGCCAAAAGTCATTTCATTGTGCCTAAATATAAGCTGTACAGCGCTAATCACCCCGATGGCACAGCACACGCAGGTTCCGCTGTACTAGTCAGAAACAAAATCAAGCATCACGTCCAAAATTTACACTGCAGTGAAGAAGTTCAAGCAACAACTGTCTCTATTGAAAGCTCAAATGGCCCATTACTGATCTCAGCCATTTATATACCACCCAAGCATAACTTAAAAACCGACCAATATACGTCCTTCTTCAATCAACTTGGGAGTAGATTCATTGCTGGAGGAGACTATAATGCAAAACACAGAGACTGGGGATCCAGACTTACTACTACCAAAGGCCGAGAACTCATGAAGACAATTCAACAAAAACACCTACACGTTGCATCTACTTGTGAACCCACATACTGGCCTACTGACCCAAAAAAGAAACCAGATCTCGTGGACTTCTTCATCACTAAAGGTCTCCCTCGCTCAGCCTTACATTGCTACTCAACCTATGACCTATCCTCTGACCACACAGCGGTTATAGCTGAACTGCACAACGACATTGTGGAAGTGGCAAAACCGTGCAAGCTTCATTCAAAAAACACAAATTGGGAACATTTCAGAGAGGTTTTGAAAAAAAACCAGAATACAAACATGCCTCTAAAATCTGATAGTGATATCTCCACAGCAGTTGAGAACCTAACTAAATCCATCCAATCAGCCGCCTGGGACTCAACGCCCTGTCAAAGAGACGTTAAAATCATTCCTATGTATCCACAGATTGTAATTGACTTGATACAAAAAAAGAGAGTAGCTAGAAAGAAATGGCAATCCACTCGTCACCATAACGACAAAAACAAGTTCAATGCTCTGGTCAAACAAGTCAAAAGCACCCTCAATCACATACAAAACAAAGATGTTGAAAAACGCCTCTCTAACTTGGATGCTACTTCTGCAACGGATTATTCTCTGTGGAAAATAACTAAATCTTTGACAAGACCACTTGTGTTTCAATCTCCGCTTCGCCGGAACGATGGCTCTTGGGCAAGGAGTGATGCCGAAAAATCTGAATTGTTTGCTGAGCACCTATCAAGAGTATTTATTCCAAATCCAGCTATGGATTTGACAAAAGAAGACGAGGTCATAAAAGCACTCGCAGTCCCTCACCAGCCCTCACCTCCCATTAAAAAAGTTACTCTCAATGAAGTCTACTCAACCATTAAAAGACTCAGCCTAAATAAAGCCCCCGGTTATGACCTAATTACTACTAAAGTTATGAAAGAACTTCCACACTCGACACTTGTACTGCTTACTGCTATATTTAATGCTATCCTGCGACGAAAGTTTGTTCCTGACCAGTGGAAAGTGGCAGAAATTATTCTCATACCAAAACCCGGAAAAAATCTAGAAGACGTTTCATCGTATCGGCCCATAAGCTTACTCCCTGTTATATCAAAGTTACTCGAAATGCTAATCATGAAACGTCTGACCCCTGAGCTGGCGAAATCTAATACCATTCCAACCCATCAGTTTGGCTTCCGCGAAGCTCATGGTACAATAGAACAGGTTCACCGCTTGGTAGAAGGAATAAATCATGCTCACGAACACAAGAAATATTGCTCGGCAGCTTTCTTAGACATAACACAGGCATTTGATCGAGTGTGGCACGAAGGCCTTCTTTTTAAAATCCTGCAAACTCTGCCCATAAATTTCTATCTTATCATTAAGTCGTACCTCCAAAGTCGGAAATTTTACGTAAAGCACGGTGAAGACAGAACAAGTTTGCGTGAAATTAAGGCAGGTGTTCCACAAGGCAGTGTGATGGGCCCCGTCTTATATCTCATATACACCTATGATCTACCAACCACAAAAGATGTACTTATGGGAACATTTGCGGATGATACTGCACTCATCGCAACCCACAAAAATCCCAGAAAAGCTTCTTACATGCTCCAAGAAAACCTTGACAAAGTCTCAACGTGGTTGAGGGACTGGAGAATCAAAGCAAATGAGAATAAGTCGGTGCAGGTAACTTTTACTCTAAGACACGAAACATGCCCCGCCGTTAACCTAAATGGAATAACAATCCCCCAGTCTGAAAATGTGCGCTACTTAGGCATACATTTGGACCGACGTCTGACTTGGAAAAAGCACATTTTAACAAAAAGAAAAGCTTTGAGTGTACAATTTCGCAAACTATACTGGCTCTTGGCGCAAAACTCAAATCTCTCACTTTACAACAAACTGCTCTTGTACAAAACGATCGTCAAACCAGTCTGGTCCTACGGTGTGGAACTTTGGGGAACTGCAGCAAATTCAAATCTGGACATTGTACAGCGTTTCCAATCAAAAATGCTTCGAACAATAGCAAACGCTCCGTGGTTTGTCACGAACTCCCAACTCCATCGGGACCTAATGGTGCCTACAGTAAGAGAAGAAATATTGGCCAAAATAAAAACATATACCCGTCGCTTGGAAAGGCACCCAAATGAGTTTGCTTGCGACTTAATGAAGCCCCGTCGCGTCTTCAAACGTATAAAGCGAAGGGCCCCCCAGGATCTTCTCTTATCCTAAAAAAGTATCCTTGTAATACTCCTTCACATTATATGGATATGCCACTGGGTGTATACCATGCACGACAAATACTACGAGATTCACAACAACCAGCTAAATGCCCACAAAGGGCAGATCGCAGGAATAAAAAGAATTTAAAAAAAAAAAAAAAAAAAGATGTGGGAAAAAGTTCCGCCACTCAAACACAGGCAGGCTGCCTGTCTGTAAAAATGTCTTGAATTTGCTAAGTTTTCTCTGTCTCCATTCTTTATGTTTAAAGAAAAATTGCAAATTCAATTATTTCTTATTATTCACACTTTCAGTTTTCATGATAGTTTATCATTTGGTATTATTACCAGATTACCACCACTGTATATGGCGGCATGTGGTGTGTTATATTATACTTATATGTTATATTTAATTAATGTTGGTGGATTCGATTTCTAATTAGGGAGAATGATTATGATTTTAAATATTTTTTCCCCGCTCCGGAACTATTTAACAGCTTCAGCACACAGCAGGGTAGACAGAGGGAACCTAGGGTTAAGACACTCCGTTCCCTACTTTCCTTTTCTTTTTAAGTTCAGTGTTGGAACTTAACGGCCCGCTTTACCTTGACATCAGAGAAATAAATAATTTATTTCCTCGAGTGGGGATGGAACCCACATCCAGTCTGATTTTACAGTCACACTTTTCGCGCCTGCGCTACGTCTGGCCTCAATTAGTATTAAAATTGCGATAATTAAATTTATACGGCCTCTAGTTATATCTAATTCATATTTTATAAGGCCCTATTTTTTTAATCGACTTCTGTAAGAAAAGGAGGTTATCAATTCGACTGTATTTTGAATTTTTTTTTTAATGCTTGTTGCCTCAGAACTCTTGACTGGGTGAACCGATTTTGATGATTTGAAAGCTAGTTTTGGTCCATTTTTCTGGCCATTTCTGACAATGGTGTGTATCTATGAGAAAATCACAAGTCTTAAATTTGCATTACGTATCTGCGCGACAAATGAACGAATAACTCAATATCACGCCGACTTTTCTTATTTGAAAAGATACACTTCAAAGATAGTTTAGTGAAAGTTTGGTTAGCTTCTGATTATGGGATTCGGTTGAAATTGAATAAGAATTTTTATTATAATTATACTGATTACAGTATAATTATATTATTTACCAAAAAAAAAAACATTAAAATTGGTGTCAGAAGTGAGACTCCTCATCGCTGCATTTCTTTTTAAACAACTTCAATAAAAGGGAGAGGTTCCTAATTCGCTCGAATATTTTTTATGTATGTTCTTATCAATATGCCTAAATGTTAGTATGCACAAAAATAATACCTAATTATAATGGAAGTTTCACAACGGACACCCACTACTTACTAGTTTGAGCAGCCTTTTAAGATCCACCCATCTCTTAAAATCATAAAATAAATTAATCTTAAAATCATAAAATAAATTAATTTTTAACAAAAACAACACCGACTTCTAACAATGCACAAAAAATAAATTTACTACATAAAAGAAAACGTACTTAGATTTTGTTAAAAAAAACAAAAGCAAGTAACTATGAGTTAAGACTAATAGCTGATTATTATCGTTTCCGGCAAAATGGCGTGATCATGACATACGACATCTATATTTATTTGATAATATTCTTGGTATCATCTTGACTTAACGTGTACGTGGGCTAACATTTTAATAGTAATATTAAGTATGTTTGTGTATATTGTCCATATAATACTGCTATTAAGTGTAATTATACGGCGTTGAGTTCCGTCACTCAATACGCAATGCCTTGAAAATTTGGCGGAAAGTGGACAACGGAGTGTCATAAATTCCCTCTACCTACCCTGCTTCATGTGGGATACAGCGTGAAACATTTGTGTATATTATATATGCCATCGTGGTGCTTTGGCAGAACGTATAATTCTAGATGATTGTAGGTTCGATTTTTTTGCCCCTCTGGTATCACAAAGTGGCGTCGATTTCCGACACTCAAAAGACAATGTCTTAAATTTGGGTGGAAAGCGATTAGCCGACTGTTTTGATACTAAGTTTTTGTGTCTACTCTCTTCGTGGTAAAGCGTTGAATAAATTCAATGAAATAAATAAAAAAACCGTGTCTAATGTCTCCAATTTTGTTATTGAGTTCATAGATACCTAAATCGCCTCATATAAGAATGAAAAGCATGAAAAGCGTGGCGCAGCGGCACAAAGTGTGACTGTAAACCGACTGGTTGTGGGTTCGATCCCCACTCGAGGAGATGAAATATTTACTTAAATTTATATTTCCATTTCTTCGCTCCGATGTCGAGGCAAAGCGCGGCGTTGAGTTCTGCCACTTAACATGCAATGCCTCCGGAATTCGGCAGAAAGTGGGGAACGGAGTGTCTTTCACTACGTTCCCTCTGCCTACCCTGCAGTGTGCGGCATACAGCGTGAAGAAAAAAAACAAAATTCTGCCATTTAGTTAATATATGCATATGCTTACAATCTTTGCCACCACAGTATCAATAGTACTTGACATGACTTACTGCATGTACTATTTGTACGAAGATTTATGTAGGTACTATATAAAATATGTACTGTGCACGTGTCCATCACGCAGTCGTTATTCACTATTTTATATCATCCACATTGTAGTAAATAGACTTTAAACTTTGAGAGTTTAATAAGTTATCAAAACAAAACACAGTAATTTCTTTTAAGTAGGTATATTAAAATTATATTAAATGTTTGCAATTGTAACCAACATTTAAATCACAAGCTATAATTGTTTTGCGTTTCTTGTATGTTCATTGGCAGCTTTCATCTTAGATTTTCCAGTAGCTACTTGAATTTACCTCAACTTTTTATGTATTTTTTTTTTAGAAATTAAATTTAATTTTTAATTAAATACCTAAAAATAATATATGATTATTATTATATTAAGCACTTTTTTATTATTTTGTAATGGTATCAGTACTTAATATGTATAAACAGCTGTTTTGTAAAACAAAAACATGTGTGATAATAAAATGATCGTTATTGTGACATAGTGCTTATATTTCAATAATGTTAGTATTAGTACATCATTTCCCTTGATATACAGGGTGATGTAATTTTAGTTAGATACTAGTAGATGTTTTTCTAAGTGAAGATGTCTCAATAAATCATTTCCATCGTGGCGCATTGGGCCCACGAGTATGTTTGTAAGACGGCGATTGTGGGTTTGATTTCCAGTCAGGGGAATTCATTATTAATATTTTTTTATTTATTTTTTCCACGATTTATTTTAAAAATTAAAAATCTGGAATATGTGTAATAATAGCTTAGCTAAATTATGATAAGTAATAAAATGTTTAGTATGGTGAACAATTTAATCTATATAATGTTCGTCTGTAATTCCAAAATAACCATATTTAAGTGCATAGTTATTTATATGGTACTAAAAACACAAACAAACAAATTTAAATTAACTACGAAACTTTAATTCCTCGGAATTCACGCGGCACAGGGATTTACGCAGTAAAAACCGCGATATGAAATAATTATAATATTTTTTATTAAACACAATTTTTGGGAGCAAAATCAAATATTTTTTTATCTTTTTGATTTAAATTACGATTTATAAACTGAAATAAAAGTATAAATAACTATATTAAAGTAGCCAATCAATATTCTCTAAATACATTCAAAGTCAAAGGAGTCAAAATGAAGTTTAGCTATAAGAGATTGATTGAGATGAAATGGCGCCTTAGTGTTACTGTATTTTCAAGGTGCAAGATGTTTTCAATGAATAAGTCAAAATTTCTTTAATTTTAATTATTTTCATTATTAAAAACTAACCTAAATGATAAGAAACTAGCGACTTCGGCACGATATAAAAACATAATCCCATTGGCGTTTTTATATTTAAATGTAAATCGCGTACTTATAGAGACTACTTACACTACTACTAATTAGATCTTTTCAATATTATGGATAAGTACAATATAAATATTTGGGTAACTACCGTAATTTCGATAAAGATTTTGTATTGTTATGGAAGTATTGTGACTGTTTCACCTATGTAATTTCTCTATCAGGTAAATACATTTTTATTTGTAAAACATAAAGGTTTTTTATTTATTTAGAAGAGGTAGAAAAATTGGAAGGTAGCGGGACTCGCACCAGCGCCTCCTGGAAACCGACCAAGCGATCTGACTACTAAGCCATACGTTCTCATCAAGCTACATCGAAATTTTTTTACGCTATATGTACTTGACTAATGGCGTTTTATATTACAACGATAATTTTATTATTTATTTATTTGTTTGAAAAAATCACTTTCATTTTTGGGGGAAAAAAATCATTTTATGTAGTTAATACTGTGGTTTTATTTAAACAGTCTGTATAAATCATAAAAAGGCATTTTGCGGCAAAAAATAATTGAAAATTGCAAGGTGACATTTGATCGTTTTTTATAAATAAAGTTAATGGGTCTGTTTATGATTTCAAAATTACAGTTTTTTTAAGTTATTAATACGATACTAAAATACAAACAAGCAATTTTATATTTTTTCTCTGTCTGTTTTACTTTTTCTCCGAGCTAATCTCTAATACAGCTGAATTAATTTTAATGGAATCTTCACTGACGGATAGAGGTGGTTATGTAGGAACTCACGGGATACCGGGTATTTAGGGACCCGGGAAAAACTGAGGTTGCCGTGCACACGTCCCTAGATAGATATGAAATAACTTAACTTTTTTCTATTTTAAATATAGCATTTTGGGAGAAATTTCAAATAAATGCCCGAAAGATTACGACGTATATCTAGATAACCAACCATTTTATTTAAATACACTTAAATAACATTAAATAAAAGGCAGAGCCACGCAAGGGTCTTCTAATATACAATATAAATATCACAGGGACTACATTTTAATTTTATATTAATTATTATTATTATTAATTATTTTTTATTATTTATGTTGTAACTGATGACCGGCGATGTATATTTTTACTTCGATACAATAAAAACATTTACAAAAAAATTAAAACGAATTTATAACGGAGTCTAGAAATACGGAAGTCCTATAGGAAAGATCTTAAACTTTCAATCCTGTATGTTGAAAAATTCCCGTTTTTTTTTAATAACTCAATACAATAGAACTTACAAAAATCCTTACAGTTTATCTTTTTTTTTTGTTGATATAATCATTAATTTCTTTATTAGGGAAACGAATACCAGTAGCTAGGTCGTTTTTAAAACCTTATACTCCCGTACAAACCGTACAAACATATACCTACAGCTCATATTCCACATATGCACATTCTAAGTATATAGTAAATAGCTGCATACGTGCTCAAAAACATGTTAGCACTCAGCAATATTAATACCTAATACCTATAAATTATTTCAGTTTCAGTACTTCAACGAATGCACTAGGTGTCTGAGTTAATTTTCATTGCATTGCGACATCGGCCGATCAACAATACACATCGTGGCTGCCATGGAGTTTGCCCGTAGCCGTATGGCTGAGTGTGACGGGTGACGTGGTCCTAGTATCGCGCCACCTTACCGTCCAATCCACGGGTCGCTTGCCGCATTGCCTTCCACTTCACTTTGAGACCTAAACGCTACCCGAACCAATTGCATATATCGATACCGCGTTGAAACACGTCTCGCAGTGCTGTCGCTTATACTATAAAACACGTGAATAATTTTATATTCTTAATTCTTATCACAAACGTGACCGGCTGCCGGCGGATCATCTGAATAAACCTTGCGTACAATAAGTGTGTGTATATTGTCCTATTGTTGTTTCATTGTTAAAATAATCAATAAGCAGTGCTGTAGCATTATTATATTATTTGTAAAATATTGGTAAGTTATTTGTTTTGGAATAAACATTTAAATAAATTATTTGCTTTAAGTAGGATGCAGATTGGTTAAAATGAATAATAACACTAATTCTTGTAAAAATAATAAATACTAATAAATTGATAATTGTAAACAAAATATTCTATTTCAATAATAGTTTTTCATTAAAAAATATTATACATATTTCAAATAGTTTTACGAATTAAATTTCTCCAATAATTATATCTTTCGCTTAACTACTTAACTTTTCGGTAAACAAAAACGCAAAACTGGAATTTGCCGGTTTTATGAGTAATAACAAACAATTTGAAATCATGTTTAGAACACTTAATTTAAAACTATTTAAATAATAATAGCTGGGTGATAAAAATAAAATGCATCTCGTGAGCCGTGCGTGAATATCGCGTATCGCATTTTGGCTATGGAAAACGCTTTTATTTTCAGTCATCAGTTTGCCTCATGTCACGTCAAAGTGTCATTGCGATTAAATTACTTATTAATGTCAATATAATTGTGAAAGTATTTCTTTACCTTTCTCCTATATTCTTCAAATTCTAAAGTATAACGAAAGTGTTATATAAAATATATTCATATTTGCTTGTTTGAATATAAAATTTATTAGGTAACAATTCATTTTACTAAAATAACAGTTACCATTGTTGTGCAGTACCAATAAGATTTTAGTTTTTGTGGTAAAAAATGTATTGAACTTTTAAGTGACCTTCAAACGTATATTCTATGTGATTGTCGCTCAAATATTTTGCTTCTACGCTCTGAGTAATTTAGGATACCGTTAATGCTTTTACGTAACAAAGTATTCAAATATCGCTACTATAGTATATGTATACTATTGATAGTATACTTTTCTTTATTATTTTACTAACTTTAAGTTTATACTAAATTACAGAATAAAAAAATATAATGGCACCTAATTCCGGAGATGCAAATGGAGTTCTATTCGAATCAGATGCAGCAACACCTGATATGGCTTTACCTATAACTCCTATACAGCAAGCTGATCAATATCCACGAAAATTAGTTTGGAGGAATATAATTGCTTTTGCATATTTACACTTAGCTGCTTTATATGGTGGATATTTGTTCCTGTTTTCAGCTAAATGGCAAACAGATATTTTTGGTAAGTTTTTTTGTATATTTTTGTTATTGATCTTATCTAACATTATACTTATCATAAATGGTGTCCACATTTTAGTATCAAAAATGTCCACTTATCAGTTTAAGTATTACAAGACTTTTACAGATAATAATCATTGTTTTGTCTGTCGTACTTGTGGCTTGCATTAATTACTTAGTTAATGATTAATGCAAGCAAAGTTATGGATTACTAAAAACAGGTAAATCTGGCGGTGTATAGTGGGCCTTCCTTGCTAAATGAATTCTTTTTATACTTCCTGAAATTAGCTTGGTCAATCATACAAACTCTTCAGTTTTTAAAATGAAATGAGCTTACATTATCAATAGGAGAATTAGTGCAATTGTATAAATAAATAAAAATTTATAAGAAGATCACAATTATGGAACTATTATGGTACCTAGTAATAAACATATACTCAACTCAAAAAAATTAAAGTACTGGGATAATTGTTTCTTTTTTAAAATTTTCATATAGAATATATACATGTAATAGAATTGTAACTAATCACTGTATGGATATGGAATATAATATATACGGAATTGGGGATGTTATCAATATAATGGAACCAAAAAAAATCTTTAACAATTTTGTCTGTACATTTGTGCACAATTATCTCAAAAAAAAAATTAAACGCAATTTTAACTTTCGTATTTTTTTGCAACTGTCCTTCAATATTTAATGTTGGTTTTATTTCAATTAGTTCATAAATAAAAAAATATAATGATTTTAAAACATTTTGATTACACAAATTTTACAAACACACAAAAGTTATTCAGATTAGTAAATAAATAATTGTGCAGTTCAAGCAGGCGAAGTCGCAAACAGATTGCTAGTCTTAATGTAGTTGTACTTGTTTTTGTGTGTTAGGTAAAATATTAGTCTAATTTTCTGGTTGCAATTGTTACTGTTCTAGGATACCTGTAGTATGATATGATAGGACTATATACTATACACTTTTACACACTTTTTGCATTATAAGCAGAAAAAACTAGTGAATGTACTATTTGTTTTTAAATTTGTATCTCTTTTAGAGATAGTTCATAATTACCTATAAACAATATTTAACAATTGTTTTCAAAAAAACATGAAGTGTCTTTTATAAATTTATATTTAAAATTTTTAATCAGTTTTAGTGAATAAAATAAATATTATGTGATGTTTTCGTATACTTTGTTATTGAAAAATAAAAATCTAAATAAATAAATCAGCTTCACTCTGTATCCCACACACAGCAGGGTAGGCAGAGGGAACCTAGTGTTAAGACACACCATTCTCCACTTTCTGCTGAATTCTGGAGGCAATGCGTGTTGAGTGGCAGAACTCAACGCCGCGCTTCGCCTCGACACCAGAGCGAAAATATATCATCTTCTCGAGTGAGGATCGAACCCACAACCAGTCGGTTTTACAGTCACACTTCGTGCTGCCACACCACGCCACGACTGGCCTCAATACAGTATTGAAAAACAAATGACTCAAAATATATTTTACACAAGTTTTTCCTTGTCTGAACCTCAAAACATTTAAATAACAATATAGACTTTTTTTAATTAACAACTCATATCCGACACAAATTGATGACATTTGCATAATGCATTATTTCCATATTATTTTAAGCACTTTATTTTTTTATAAAATTCATTTATAACTTTTTTTAGCGTACATCTTGTATGTGATGTCTGGACTTGGAATTACAGCAGGTGCCCATCGTTTATGGGCTCACAAATCTTATAAAGCCAAATGGCCACTTCGAATTATCCTTATTATGTTCAACACCATGGCATTCCAGGTATGTAACCTATTATTTTAATCTATATAAAATATATCTAAAATAAAATAAATCTATGTAAAATTATGCATTACTTTATGTATGAAATCATACAAGTCAAAAATTGTTTTGACACTAAGGTACATCTCTTCTGCTTCTTATATGCCATGCTAATGCTGTAACACTAAAAACTAAATTTCCACAAAATGGGTAAAGGTTCTAAATACGTATGGTTTCGCAGACTACTTATTTATTTTTTTATGAGAATAAAATGTGGAAAGAGAAATAAAATCAAGTTATGATTTCATTTATTTTCAAATCATTTAAATAAAAAACCATTGTGTAATTTTAACAGTGCGTAATTATAAAACAATTTATTTATATAAATGTTAAAATTACACAATGGTTTCCCATACTATATTACTTTTATAAAAAAAAACTTATAGCTTTTATAAAAAAAACACGACCCGCACGCGAGTGAATCTGCTTGAATTACATAATTATTTATTTACTTCAATGTAAATTATTTTCGTGTTTTAATAACATTATCACCTTGAAGACAATATCCAGATAATGGAAATTAAAACCAATTCAGCCAATTAAATAAAAAACTTTTATTTAACCGAGTTCTTTAAAAAGAGGAGGTTACTAATTCCACTGTATTTTCTCACTACTGCCTACACTTCTCTATGCGGGATACAGCCTGAAATTAAACAAAAATCAAGCTTTCATATTTCCTTTTATATAGGATTCCGCAATCGACTGGGCTCGCGATCATCGCATGCATCACAAGTACTCGGAAACTGATGCTGACCCACACAATGCTACTAGAGGCTTTTTCTTCTCTCATATCGGCTGGCTCTTAGTAAGGAAACATCCTGAACTCAAGAAAAAAGGCAAAGGACTAGATCTGAGTGATTTATACGCAGATCCCATTCTACGATTCCAGAAAAAGTAAGTTTTATAGTTTTTTAATTTTTTTTAATGTTATTTATTATTGTCAAGCTTTTCTAAAGACTTAACTTAACTTAACTTCACGCTTTATCCCTAGCGGGGTAGTCAGAGAGAACGGAGCGCCAAACGCTACGGTCTCTACATACCTCTTTCGCCTCGTCCACTGTCATCAACCTCTTCATACATGCCCTCCGGGGGATCCTCATGCTTTTTACGTGACCTTCCTCCAGTATCTTTGATACTGTGTTTTCGAAGGTCAACCGAGGTCTCCCCCTACCTCTCTTACCACTCACTTTTCCATCATAAATCTTTTTTGCCATTCTTTCCTCGCTCATTCGTTCGACGTGCCCAAACCAGCTGAGCACGTTCTTCTTCATTCTCACCGTGACATCCTCGCTGGTACCTGCCATTCTGTGTACCTCTTCATTGCGGATTCGATCAGCTAGATTTGATTTTCTAAAGACAAATTTAAAAAATCAGCTTCACGCCGTATCCCGCACTCACAAGGGCAGGCGGGGAGAAAATAGTGTTAAGACACCCCATTTCTCACTTTCCGCCGAGTTCTAGAGGCATTGAGCGTTGAATGGCGAAACTCAACGTCACGCTTTGCTTTGACACGAGAGCTAAGAAATGAAAATGTAAGGAAAGATTTCAGCTCCTCGAGTGGGGATCGAACCCACAACCAGTTAATTTTACAGTCACACTTTGTGACGAAAATTGCAAAAAGCAAAAATAAAAACTGCGCAGTGCAGAAGGAACGAAGTGGCTTAATGTTTTGTTCAATCTACCTACCCTACTGCTGAATACAAGGTGAAATTGAAAAAAAAAACAATAATAACATAATAATGATCCCTTTCAGATACTACTTGATCCTGATGCCGATCGCCTGTTTCATCCTTCCAACGCTAATTCCTGTATACTTGTGGGGCGAGTCCTACATAAACGCATATTTCGTGGCCGCCATGTTCAGATACGCGTTCATATTGAACGTGACGTGGCTCGTCAACTCCGCTGCCCACAAATGGGGCGACAAGCCATACGATAAAAATATTCAACCATCCGAAAACATCTCCGTCTCGGTATTTGCGCTCGGCGAAGGTTTCCATAACTACCACCATACATTCCCGTGGGACTACAAGACAGCTGAACTGGGAAACAACAGACTTAATTTTCACCACGAATTTTATCAATTTCTTTCGCTAAAATCGGTTGGGCGTACGATTTGAAGACAGTGTCAGATGAAATTGTTCAGAAAAGAGTGAAGCGTACCGGCGATGGTACCCATCATCTATGGGGATGGGGTGACAAAGACCATGCCGCCGATGAAAAGAATGCCGCTATCCGAATCAACCCTAAAGAGGAAAAAGATGATTAAAACACGAAATATTCGACTGTAGAAGAATAAGTATAATTGATAGTTAAAATCGATTTCACTACTCTATAGTTCTCGTTGACGTAACTTTCCACAATTCATTAAAAATTCTTCCTAGAGATGATCGAATATTGTTTTTCGACATTTAATATCAGAGATTTTTTATTTTTTTATTTTAGGCAAACGCCGTCTTTATAATGTCAGGGCACAAGATAATATAATTTATACATGATTAAATTATTGTCTTAATAAAACTGATGTATCGAATACATAGTGTTAACATTGTTGTGTAATAAAATGTTTTAGGCTTCCCTTATATTGCTAACATGAAGAAATTAGGTTTTAAATTTAGAAATAAAGTTAGATTTGCATATCTTTAAGGTGCACTTTTGCTTACTTATGACTATTTATTTGAGTTTTTTCAAAACTAGACTTAATATCACTGCTTACATTATATTAAAATCGGGGATGCTATGGAGCTCCGTAACCGTAACCGAAACTGTCGAAAATCCGAAATAGAAAACATCTATCTGTAACCATATTTCATATTAAAATTTTGGATAGTTTCGGATGTGGGCGGAGTGTAAATAAGAATTGTTGACCGGTTAGTTATTTTACCTGGCCGAGTCTTGATGAAGAACTTTTTTTATCTAAAAAAAGACAACAAATTTAACTTTTCTCAAACATCTAATATCCGTAACTGAAATTGTTCAAAAGTAATAGATAATCCAAGATATATATATATATATATATATATATATATATATATATATATATATATATATATATATATATCCGTAACATCCCTGAAAAAAGTGTGTTTGAAACTGTATACGCAATTTGATATTGGTAGGACACATCAGTATTATACACCACATATAAAAAATAACATATTATGTTAACTAGTCGACTGCATTTGTAGAGATCTTTGGAGATTGAACTCGGTACACCCAGTTTAATTTATTTTGTTAACTTTCGAATATTTAGTTGTTTAGCTTCTTAGGATACATAATATGTGGTTTGTAAGGATAGTACTGCATAGGCTTGTGTGGTGACTGACAGTGATCTTGATCAACATAACTACTGATTAATTAATTGTTATTTATTTATTTATTTGTTTTAAAAATAATTACTAACTTGAACTAATCATAGTGAACTAGACAAAGTCTGTTTTGGATATAATATGTATATTGGAAAGATGATATGTATTAAATATGTGAGAGGCCAGATGTGCCGCAGAGGCACAGTGTGACTGTAAGCAGTAATTGTCGTTGTGGGTTCGATCCCCACTCGAGTGAAATATTTATTTAAATTTATATTTTCATTTCTTTGCTCTGGTGTCCGAGGCAAAGCGCGGAGATACGCCCCTAAACATGCAATGCCTCCAGAAATTGGCAGAAAGTGCAGAACGGAGTGTGTTAACACTAGCTTCCCTCTGCCAACCCAGCTGTGTGCGCGATACAGCGTGAAGTTGATTATTAAATATGTGAGATGTAGTTTCTAGGTTCTTAACTCCTAAAATGTATTTTATTAGACTATTACATATAAGTTTTTTTTTTATAAATTTTAACCTTAAGATCAGTGCCAGTAGCCACGCTGCAGGTTGATAGATCACCATGCCTATAACTGACTGATGTGTAAAGGGAAATGTGATAATTAGGAGGGTAACTTAACTAAAAGTGAAATGTATCATCGAATGAAATACATATTATTCAATATATTATTTTCATCTACACAAGCACAAATATACAATAATATTTTTAATAAATAAAAAGTAGGTCTTATCTGTCATCTCGTTCTAGCTCGTTGTTAGGCTCACTCCACACGATACGATACATAGTCGCATTTAAAATGTAGACTTGAGCTATATTATAATCTTTCTATATAGAGTGAGCTCTATAGATTACTATATACATATAAGTAACTTATATTAATTATGCTGGACATAAATTATTATTACTGTTTAAAACTTATAATAGTTGTTTTATTTTCGGTACACCTTCACATTTTTTTAATATAATTTTTACACAATTTTTTTTTAACTTATGTACTCTATATAAAATGAAATTATGATAAAATGAAATTAATTATTTTCTTTTTTTAAATAGATTTGCAAAAAAAGTTTTTGTTAAAAATCATTGAATAGGTGTCGTAGCGCAGTGGCACAAAGTCTGACTTAACGCGATGGTTGTGGATTCGATCCGACTCGGGAAACCTAACTAACTTACTATTTTCATTTCGTCGTTTTAGTAACAAGACAAAGTCCAGCGTTGAATCCGGCCAAGCCAACAAGCTATGTCTCTAAGATAGCGGGGTGCGTGAAAAACGGAGTGTCTTTGGGATCCCTCTGCATACCCTGGTATAAAGGGTTTGCGGAGAAATTTCACTTGTTTTTAAGTTACAATTTGTATGTGTAAAATACAATGTGATTACTATATTTTATTATAAAGATAATTTGGAATTAATATATTATTTTTGTAATAATACATTTAAAAATCATTTGTCAAATTTGTAGGGAAAAATTTAGATCACAACTCTGTTTAATATAATGCTGTAATTTAAACGAATTATTTCATGTAATTTCTTTATTATAATCTTTAATTTAATAATTAATAAGTATTTAAGGCGCATTAACATCTTCATCATCGATAATTTTTTGTGTGATTATTTAATTAAAAGAAATGTGCCATATTTTGCGACAATATTGCACACTTACAGTGACTTGTATAAGCATCTAATGCAAGATTTAAAAGTTTAGTTCCATAATATTATAAAATTTGAAATATTTACTACTAGTTCTCGGAATACACTTGTACTTTGCTTTCTATGAATAACGCCGTGCATCATCACCTTATCAATATACCTATCTATAATGCAATAACAAAATGAAATATAGAAATATATATATATTTTAGTTTTCTTTGTTTTGAAAAGATGCGTGTTGAAATATATTGCAACTTGAAACGTTTATCTTATGAGGTATCGATAGCTTTAACATCACATTTTACACAAGCATTAAGCAGATTTTTAAATTTGTCAGTTATAACGCAGTTCCAAGTTCACTTTTCCCACTTTTGGATTGCAGAGGCGCCGTCCACACGACCACGTCGCGTCGTTTGGTCGCGGTGACGTCACTCTGTCATACAGACTCGCATCAAATGTTCTCTTCATAGAATAAATCTTGGTCATCGCACTTGTCGGGAAGGCAGACGAAGAATTCAATCAAGTTCATTATGGGACCCCTTGAAAAGGGGTTTTGGTATCTTCCTCTCTTATCACGCAAATATGGATAACGCTTGTAATTGAACATTTCATTTGTAGTCAAATTCATGCATGCGTGTAAGACCTGTAAATAAAATGTCGTTTAAATATATAGTTGGTATAAATAATTTTACATTTAGGTGAGGACAATAGATTATTGGCCATTTTTTCTGGGTCCCGCATGTAGCAAGGTAGACAAAGCCTAGAGTTCACGACACTCCGCTCTCCTCTTTCAGTCGATTCTGGAGGCAATAGGTGGTGAGTAGCGGAATTCAACACCCGAGTGAATATATAAACATATGAAATATATAATTTTTTCGAGTGGGAATCGAACCCACAACCTGTGTGCGTTTACAGTCACACGTTTGTGCGCCACGACTGGCCTCAATTTTTGATCATAAAATGAAAAAAAATGGCACTTGAATACTCATTTGAATACGATAATAGATAATTTACATAAATGAGTAAGGCATACAATTAACATACTTAGGTACTAAGTGTTTACATGACATAATGACGTAAATAGTTAAATATGCCACAGAACTCACAGATGTACAAGTCAATATCCAACCGAGAGCGCAAAACGTGATAGCTTCCAGTAGTCCAAGTAAGTAGAGTATTCCAAAACCTTCCAAAAGTAAACAGTAACACGCAAAGTATATGGAAAGCGTGCAATTGATGGCAACACTCATAACGAACAAGAAGAACCACATGCGGTTCCGGACGCCGATGCAGTTGTAGATGAACGGGCAGTGGTGGTCGAAGTACGCAACGCAACGCTTACAAATACGGCAATGCTTGGCTCTGAAATTATTTTAATATTTGATTATTCTATTAACTTTCACGCATTATTAAAAAGCAATAATTATATCGACACAAATCATTTTACTGTTTTTTACTTTCACTCATTTACATTTGTATATCACACATTAAGTGTTTCCGTTTACTATCTACCTGCGTTTATTTTTCGTTTTACTCTCACAAATATACTTCCCTTATTTAAGTAAAGAAAGCGCAAATAATGTTATACTTCACTTGAACCTATCAGTTCAAAACATTGCATAGTTGTGTAGATATAGCTATAGCTAAATGTACTAAATATATTTTAGTTTTTTTTTTTAGTTTCACGCTGTATCCCGCACATAGCAGGGTAGGCAAGAACCTATTGTTAAGATACTCCGTTTCCATTAAAATATTTCCGCTGCCCATTACACGCTGAATGCGAGGAAAATATATAATATCTCATTTTATTAAGTAGGAATCGAACCTACAATCTGTCACGTTCTCTACGCCATTACTGGCCTCATACTATTTAATCGAGATAAATATGAGTGCTAACCTCAGTATAAATAAAAACTATCTTACCGCAACGGTCGCAAACATCTGCACGTATGACACAAACGTGATAGTATAATGTTTCTCTTCTTCCATTTATCATAGTAAGGTATTTGCCTTATAGCGCGGTAATAAGTTTCCGAGTTTTGCGGAATGTACCCGGGGTCCCGTCGGTTAGCTATCACCCAACTGATCCACATAATGGCATTCCAATATAGAAAGCAATAATGTGACAGGCGCAATGTATTCCAAGTAAGTGATACGCACTGAAAAATTTAACAAAAAAATCTAATAAAACACAGTATCAGTCATATTAACTAACGTTCGTGGGTGTCAATCATTTATAGTATAATCTTTAATAAAAACTCGAGAATCAAGACTTTTTTTACATCAAGTTAAGTTTATAGTAGTTAGTACTAATTCATGATTACGCGGTGCGCCAAAGACCCGGATTCCACCAAAACGGAGACGAGACGAGCGGAGAGATGTTTTTTTTTTAAAAACTAATAGAATTTCGTTATTTACACATGGACATCGCTAAGATGGTCTTGTAAGTCTCCGCTTTGGACTTCTTTACATATCTTCGCTTTGGCGGAGAGACTCCACTGTGGAGTCCGGGCCTAAGAGACCTAAAATGATACCTACCCTTATTATATACATAGGATATCCCCACAACAGCACAGACATAAGGAAAAACAAAAGTGGTCCTTTAGAATCTCCAGCTCCACCGAATAGTAACGCCCACAGCTCCGAGAGCGGCGGCATCCAATGAGATTTGCGTTTCATTTCTTTTTGAAGTAGTTTAACAACTTCTACGTGACGGTGACTCTGGGCTAACATTAGCGGCGTCTTCCCATTTTTATCTCGCGGCTCTAATTCTGCTTTAACCTGGTAAACGAACGAAGACGAAGAATTAGCAAAATATCATATTTACAAAGCCCAGTTGTGGCTCAGGGGGACAAAGTAAACAAAGTAAACTCTGGTGCCGAAGCAATGCGCGCCGTTGAGTTCGGCCATCCAACACGCGATGACACATGACATTGGGGAACGGAGTGTCTTAACACTCGATTCCCTCTGCTTACTCTGCTGTGTGGGATACAGCGTGAAGCTGATTTTTTTAAATTCATATTACATAGTTTTGGGAGGGATTTTAATCGAATAAACATACAATCCAGACCGATACTATTTAACATTTTTATAAATGACCTAATGAATTGTCTCCAATATTCGACGCTATATTTATATGCGAATGACTTGAAGGTTATGCCTGTAGTAATATCTCCTGATGATGCTCAACTATCTTCAAAACGATCTCAATAGTGATCTGTTCGCTAGTGTAAAATTAACGAAATGGAGCTTCACTCCAACAAATGTCACCACATGAAGTTTACTAGAAAGATAACCGCCGTTGCGTTGCAAACAATTCACCAATTAACAAAACAGTTTTAAATACAGTTATTCCCCGTTTTTTAATTTCTATAATAAAACTTGCTATTGTGGATATTAATGCGGATACGCTGACTACATTTAGGTCCTCGGTGATTAATCATATAATTAATCAGCAGTAATTGATACTAATTTTAAAGGTGTTGTACAGTGTACTGTTAATTGCTTGCCATATTTCCTTCCATCATTTAGATACATTACATATAGTAGTAAGTAACAATCTTTTACAAGATTTTGTCGTAGTTTTTGTTTATTATCATTATTATGTAAATGTTTTTGTTCTCTCTTTTCTTTTTGTAACTACGTTCTTATTCATATTGTACCGCTTATGTTCAGTATATAAATTCAAATGGTTGTAAAACAGAACACAATATACGCACGCAGTGTTTGCTTTCAAACGGTTATACATTATTGATAGGTACTACTACTATTCATTCAAAAATATAATATCCCCTAGTAAACTGAAATCAAATAAATAAATAAATAAACGAGAAGTGAAAGTAGATTTCATCTTGATTAGCAGCAAACAAAAGTATCTATTTCTATTTATAAAATTTCAACCTTTGTACCTTTTCACAAAGCAATCTAACACAAGTGAGGTTTCCAGATAGACAGGCTAAATGCAAAGGCGTGGACCCAAAGTTATCCGTACAATGTAAGGGAACGCCAGAGTAAATTAGCAAGCGCACTAAGTCTGCGTGCCCTTTGTACGCCGCCCAGTGCAGGGCGGTGTCGCCGTTGATGTCGGACAGGCGAGTGGCCGCACCCATCCCCAGGAGGTAAGCTGCTGTTGCTGTTTTACCATACATACAGCCCGTCATTAGTGGAGTCAAACCTTAAAAAGTAAAATTATTTTATAAATATTTTACAATTAGGTAATTATTTATGTTTTATAGTATAGTTTATTGTTCCTGCGTGTACCTTTAAAATCAGCAGCATTTACGGCTACACCCGATTGTAATAGTACTTGTACTACAGATGCATGCCCCTTACGACAGGCCCAGTGAATCGGGCGAGGTCCCTAAAATCACACATTTATTACACTTAGAATATTGAATTAGAAAGAAACTTTAAAAAAAATTTTTTTGAATGAAAAAGTTAGAACCTGAGTGCCCAAGCAAGACAAATCCACGGGTGCGCCACGCTCTACCAAATATCTCATTACAGCAACACTACCGTCCAAAGCCGCCCAGTGAGCTGGTGTATAGCCGTGCTGGTCGCGTGCACTCAATACTTCCACTCCAAGCTTTTCCACCAACCTTTCGATCTCTGACACTTCACTGTAATGTCATAAACTTCGTATAATTTTGTTCAAATAATTATTTTTATAGATTGGGTATAACCTAAAAATTTTAACATTAAGGCATTTTTTTCTTTATTTATTCTGTTCTCACTTCGTGCCGAATTTCATAATTGTAGATCCATGGGAAGTACCCTATAGGTTTTGATTACGCGGCAAATTTCTTACAAAAAGCAGCAAAATCGATACCTAAATGCTCGTATCTTTTGATTACGTTAATTTAGAAGCTTGATTGTTTTCTTTGCTTCAAGGTACCATAGACCTGAATATTTGTTATTAATATCAATTCGATATATAATTTTACCTTTGGAGGTACAGAACACTAAAAATATAATGTGTTTTCAGTCTCATAATGAAAAGGCCGTTTAATTTTGTATCACGACTGCTTGTAACTTGATATGTAGATTCGCACGTTCGCGGTGTAACGCACCGTATTAAAGATAGTGCCCTAATTCAACATAACACCTAAACCAATCGAGGACATACAAATATTTAGATAGCTGGGTGAATAAGCTATATCCAAAATGAATAATTTCTTAAATATATTGAGATTATACCTAAAGATAATGTCACTTTACCCAGATCGAACCGCTTCAAATATAAGTTGATGGAAGTCAGAAGTATGGCTCAGGTTAGTAGTGATACGCGGTTGTGCTGCGGGCGCGTCGGGCGACATGGGCGAGCAGGGGGGCAAGGACTCCTCGGCCGCCATGGTGCATGGGGGCGGCTGCGGCAGCGCCCATACGCCGCGCGCCGCCCCCGGACTTGGATATACCTAAAGTATATTCATTAAATACGTTTAAAACGTGACTGTAAAACCGAGTGTAAAACGTGAGTTGTGGGTTCGATGCCCACCCGTAGATGAAATATTTACTTAAATATATATTTCCATTTCTTCGCTCTGGTATCGAGGCAAAGTGCGGTGTTGAGTTCCGCCACTCAACACGCAATGTCTCTAGAATTCGACGGAAACTGGGCTACGGAACGTAATGGGAACAGAGTGTCCTAACACTAAGTTCCCTGTGTCTATCCTGATATGTGCGGGATACAATTTAAAAAATTAAGTAAATTTTCCTATCAAATACATTAGGTTTATTCGGTGCAGAGGGGTTTTTAAGCAAAAAAATATACTTTTATTCTATAACTTTCACGGCAAATCACAATAATACTCCACTATGTTTGAAATTAATCAGGCACTTTATTTTATGTTAAATGGTCAGAAGTTTTGCAAATAAAAGTAACCGGGTTTACTATTAGTTATATTATGTTTATAGAACCTAATTAATTATAATTAAAATTGGTACCGATAGTTAAAAACAAAAAAAAAATCAGCTTAAGAAAATCTAATTTATCTTATCATAAAATGCTCATCGACATAAACATTTTAATGACATTATTCAGAGAATAATATATTAATATTACACAATCTTTAATTAAAGCCACATTTATATTAGAAATACCTACTTTATAGTTACCCTAGTGACAATGTGTTACTTTTAAATTGTTGAATAAATATTTTCTATTAGAGAAAATATCATAACTTACATATAATAGTTCAGTATTTACATAAATAATATGTAAGTATATGAGTCTATATTTTTTGTGTCGCTTATAATTTCAATACTCAAATCTCATGTAAACATATAGCGTAAATACATTATAATAAAATGATTTATTATAGACGAGGTTTAGTACAAAGTTTAACAACTTATTTGGTCGTCTGTTTTTAAGAATTTCCTTCTTAAGAGATACTTAAGTGATGATAAAATGTATACGTGAATAATAATTTTCAACATTTATCTACTAACAATACTGTCATAAATATTTAAATACAGTGACTGTGAGGAAAGTATTTGAGGATAAATTGTAAAAATATTCTTCAATATGATTATCATAAATCATATTTTATATAAAATACCAATAACATATTATATTTTACCTTAACAACTTCATTTAATGCGTATAAAAACTTTATTATTCATCTAGATGTCCGCATTGCAGTATCTTTGTCGCATTGATTGTTTTACCTCCAAGATAAAATACTTACCAAACTTATTGTTGGTGTATTTATACAAAATACAAAGCATAATATTAAGAAGTATTTCTATTGTATTAAATAGCTGGTTTAGTTAAGCGCGTATTTACCTTGCTACTCACGGTGAGGCCGACGCCTCCCGCCACTGCTGAACCCTCACTCTCCGCCACCGCCACTTCCCACACTAGATTATCCTTAAGATCAAACAACCAGTCCCACTAGTTTATTTTATTTGAAAAATTAAATAAGGAAACAACGCAAAGATACAGTTATGATACTCCGAAGCTTATATATTGATTCTAAGGTTGAACTATATAAAGAGCATGCGCCTTGACGTAACTAGATTGCGGTACATGCGTGCTTCCAATATTCAAAATTTAAAAAATCACATAATAAAAAAAATACGAGAATGTTAAATTTGTATAATTAATAATATATAGTTTATAAATATAATTAATTTTATATAGATATATATATCTTAAATTAGCATTTCGCTCGCCCGCGTGGTTTTCAATTTACCAACGAGACATTTTCTTGCAGTAAAAAGTAACCTACAATATCAAACAATCAATTAAAAAGTACTTTTTTTTGTTAATGAGAATTTCAATCAACTCGTTTCTAACCTTTGGAGACTAGGATATGACATACAAACTTGGGACCCTTATTTTACCCTAATGGGTTGCATTTTTTTTAAATATTTTTATCGCGGTTTTTAAGCTACAGAGTGATATTTATTTATACATTAACATTAAGAATAGGTTTTAAACAAATAAAAAGAAATCCAACTATTGGGGTGTAATTTTCTAAAATGAACTTCTAGGTATATAGATAAGTAGTTATATTGACTATTTTTATAATTCTATACTGGATTGGTAAATATGATACAATATACACGAATTTAATTAATAATAATTAAGCTATTTTGAATTAGCAAAGACGTCTATTTTTGTAGTTATGTATAATTAATAATATCGTGGCCGGTTATACAAACCGGCCCCCATAGGCTATAGCATATTAGTATATTTACATATAAGAGCACATTTAATACTACATACTGCCCAGAGACCCGTTGTGCCACAGGAGCACAAGCGTGTCACTGAAAAGCGTGGCGGGTTGTAGGTTCAATGCCCACTCGAGGAAATTTAATATGCAATATTTTCATTTCTTCGCACCGCCAATCAACACGCAATGACTGAGGAATTCGGCGGAAAGTGAACAGCGAAATCTTAATACTAGGTTCCCTTTGCCTTCCCTGGAACATGCGAGATACAGCGTGAAGCTAGAAAAAGAAGTAATAGATGCTATCTCTACAAATTGTTGGGAAAAGATCGTGATTTAAAAATGTAATAAATAAACATTTACTTATTTTCGGCAAATGTATGTCAAATGACATTAATAAGCAAACATTTAAAATTACTCGAACAATATTTTTGATAATAGAACAAGAACAACAATTTTATATTACAACCAGAAAAGCTATATATTTCACTTTCTATAAATATAAGAATTTCATGCAATTGTATTGCATGTAAGAAGTGAAAATACTCTTGATACATTGTTTTCACTCATCATGTCTAAAAAGTAATGGTACTTTCTCCTAGTCATTATTTTCAAGTTTAAAACTTTGAAGGTTTATTTTGCTAAAAAATAATTTATAAGAAAAATTTCATAATAGAGGGTACAAAATTTGTTTATAAATTTCACATGGTATTGAAGTTGCTAATCACTGAAACTGCTTGCATTATTTTTTTTGTGTGATAGTCATTTATGTATTACATCAATTATTATTTTAATATAATTGAAATTATTAATAATTAATGTATTAAGTGGATTACCACTGCTTATGCAGTCAGTGTTACCTCAGGCACTTAGAATGTGTCATGTGTCATACACATCTCTTAATTTTTTTCATTTGACCACAGCAGAAAGGATACATGTCACTTGTTATATTACTTGGCCCTCACACAAATCACATGCTTGTATTAATTTTTAAGCTTATTACAATCAATGATTTATGATAGACCTATATAAAGAATGGTTTTGTATATTATAAAATTATAGGATGAAAACACATTTTAAAATTGTGAAAATGAATTTTAATTCAGCAAATTTTATACTAAATGTATAAATATGATAAAATCTAGATTTTGTTTTCACTACCTAAATAGACATCATGTTATAAAAAGTGTACAACTAAAACTAGTAGCTGATTAAACATATCAATGTGGCTTATATTAGTAAGATCTTGTAAAAGCACATTTTAAAATGGTATATTATACTTAAATAATAGAATAAAAATAATAATCAAAGCACATAGCTCACAACTGATGTTTAACTTCCAAACAACAATCATATTCAATACAAATCTTATACGTCTAGTAAACTTGAAACATTTAACGAGCAAACTGAATAAATTATTATTCATAATAAGAAACAAACTTAACAATATTGATAGCTCAAAGTAATATGTATTAACAAGAGTTGACAGACTGCACTTAAGATAATCTTGTAAATGGGATTATGTCTCAGCACTATTTCCTTACATTGTGTTTAATTGATGTTCCAATGAAAAAGGAGTCATTTTGTCTATTTGTTACTGTACTGATAGTGTAAAGATAAACATTATCTTTACATTATCTCTTCTGTGTTTTGAAACTAACGGAAAGAGGTTGACCGTGTAGCACATATCCATTTAATGCTTGTATTGCCATCGCAGCTTGGTCATAATTTCTCATAGTAACAAATCCAAAACCTTTACTCTTATTAGTTTGATGATCTTTAATTATCTTAACTGATACAATAGCACCATATGGACCGAATAACTGCCATAGAGTCAATTCTTCTACTTCAGGAGCAATATTATAAATATATATAGACCATGTACTAGGAGAATTATGGTCACCTATAGCACCCACATGATTAATCCATTGATAAGGCTTCACAAGAGAATTCTTTGAAAAGTTATTATTATTGTTTTTATGTTTATTGGGATTACTCTTATTAGCATACTTAACAGTTAATGGGTGTAGAAAACCAGGTGGAGTCGTGCCATTTACATTGTGAATGGCTCTCTCTGCTTCATAGTGATGTTCGTATAGAACAAAAGCTATGCCTGAGGCAATACGAGAGTTTATTATTTTACCAAATTGTGCGAATAGTCCATGTAAATCTTGCAAGGTCAGTTCATTAGGCAGGTTACATACGTAGAGGTTCCAGTCTGCTTCCGGTTTTGAGGGTGGCTTCATTTCTGGATTTAGTAAGGCATGTGAAACTTTTAAAGTCTTATTCTGCATTAGCAGCCCATTAAAGGCCTTGCGTGCTTTGACCGCATCCTCTGGGCGAGAGTACTCGACGAAACCGTACCCTCTGTTCGCTATCAATTTGCAACTTTCTAATTTACCCATTGTTGAAAATAGCGAGAACATCATATCCTGGGTCATAACTTCAGGAATATAATTGACGATAAGCTTCGTAGGTGATTCATCAGGCCCAAATTCATTATTTCCGTGACAATTACCGTCTTGACACGATTCCGACATTTTTTAATTGTTGTCTAGGAATGACATTTTACCCATAATGTTGCCAGTGCCAACGTTTTACGTTCAAAAAGCTGTAAGATTTTATAACATAAATATCTCATAAAATCAAGACACTATTTTATTAACATAATATACAAAACAAAATAATGAATAATTATAAACGTAATTCACTATATTAATGTCATTTATTATGTTACAGGTATAAAACAATGTTAAATTATGATGTCGAAATATCAAAAATTATTATATAAGAGGATAAATATTATTAAAAGTTATTTACTAAATGTAAAAAATCTTTTTTAAAAAAACTTTTTATTTAACTGCTTTTTTTTTGCTTTTAAATGTCTACTATCAACTTCATTCTATATGGTCATAAAAGCTTCTTGCGGTGATCAATATTTAGTTAAATTGAATTATTAAAAATTTAGGCTTAGCAGATTTACCATAGTTAAATTAGTATTAGTTTATTTATTTTTAATCATTTTTAAAGTGTTATTTCATATTTAGGAAAGATCGCTTAGGATCGAGTTCTTTAGGAAGAGATTATTCACACAAGTAAATTGCACGACACGCTTTTATAATCATATAAATTATATATAATGAGGATATAAGGTGATAGTTCAAATTTAAAAGGAAAAAAACATTTTATTCATTTTAGAGCGGTTAAATGAAATGTATTTATTATTATTATTTTTTTTCATGTAATTTATTTTTTACTTTTTAATTATCGCTGGCTAAATTTACCCAACGACGATGAGATAAAAAGACTGAAAAACCTCTCAGTCTGTTCATCTCATTCAATGCATCATTCATCATTGTTGCAAGGTCGTTTGCCGGTTAAATCTAAACAGTCATAGAGATCTTCAACTTTTTTTCACTGCTTAAAGTGTACTAGGCTTACAAGCCCAACATTGATATTCATATTACAGAAATGCATAAATAATAACTATTCCGCGATCTTGGATGGTCCGTCATACTGGATTTAAAATAACGTTACATTATTTTTGACTTGTCTTCAATGGGCCCTTTCATGTAATACCCATATTGTAGAAGTGCATGAAAAATAAATCTTCCGTTATCTTGGATGGTCTGCCGTATTTAATTTACAATAAAGTCACATTCATTTTCAAATTGCTCTCAACGAGTCCTTTAATTTGATACCCATATTGTTGAAGTGCATTAAAAATAACTATTTCGCTATCTTGGAAGGCCCGCCATATTGAATTTAGAATGACGTCACATCACATACTATATCGTGCAATTACATCCAAACTAAACATGTATACAAAATTTCAGCGCAAGTTAAACAAAAGCTCTTAAAAAAGATTTTGTAAGCATAGCTCACGTAATATGTAAGTATCTGTAAATTTAAATGACGCACGAAATAAAAATGTTTACAATTCGTGCTATGTAGCATTTCAAGTGGTGTTGTAGATATATTTAGATCAGTAATAAGATCTAAGACGATGAATACACTACACTGCAGTCCGAGGTGAAATTTAGCTTTAGCTAAAAGCCAGAAAAGTTTTAATACTATATCATTTTTCTTACAGCGGATTTGCTGATAACGTTCCTCAACTCAATTCAAACCACATTTCTACATGCACTTACGCTCCTCGGCGTCTAGGGCACTACATGACGTAGTACACCAGAAGTAGTGTGATGTTATCACTATATCCTTACCCTAGACATCCTTACCCTCGGGCACTATATGAATGCTATCAAGTTATATTTTAAAAATAAAGTTTAATTATGCTTGTTTTCTTTCTATTATTTTGATTTTTTCATATCAAAGACCCATATTTGTAATAATAAAGATTGTCATGGAGAACAGATTGGAGTGCGAAAAGGAGTGTCTTAACACTAGGTTAAGACACTCCTTTTCGCACTCCAATCTGTTCTCCATGACAATGCTCCATCATCCTCCCTGCCTACCCTGCTGTGTGCGGGATACAGCGTGAAGCTGATATTTATTTAAGATTGCTATAAATACCTTATCTTATAAGTAATTAAACAAAATCATTTCACAAAAGCTTTATTAAATATTTATACGCATATACATGATACATTAACATTGCATACCTATAGAAATATAATTGTCTTTAAAAAGGTTCTATGGAATTGTGCTCTACAGACATAAAATTGTTTTATATAAATGCAAAACGGCAACTGCAGCGTTTTAAGTTAATAATTTTGTTTAAATAACATTTATTTATTAAAAATACTGCATTTAATTTACAACAGTTTCAAATTTACGCACTACAATATAACATACATATAAATTATAAAGTTACTTATCGTAATATCTGTTTAACATTAAATAAAAACATTATTAAAAATAAATTTAATCTATTTTTATAGAATGGAATGATATAATAAAGCAATGGAATATATTTATGTTATAAATAAAATAACAATAAAATAAGTCCAACCTAAACCAGGTGCTAGCTGCGATCGAAACAAAACTTTCAGATCTTGTCTCAGTTTTAGCTGAAACCCAACTTGTTTCGTATTTGCGTTATCCACCAATCCTTCAGTCACTAACGGAAGTCATAGTTAAGTTAATTAAATGTTACATATATTTATAAAAATATATTTTATTTTTTATTTATGTATTATTTAACGAGATCTACGGTATATTGAATTGCAGGAGTTTATTAGTTATAGTTAAGCGAACGACCTGACAAGCCGTTTTTATTGGGAAACCGAAATTAAAACTATTGGCTGAAACTGAACTGGTTGGTAGGACTCTAAGGCCCGTACTTATAAGCGGCTCTCAAACCTGAGATCGATCTTGAGAGCGATTTATAAATATGGACATAAAAATAACTTTAAATAATATTCTTTACAAGCTCACATTGAAGTAGAATATTTGCGTAAACTTAAACAACTGGTAACAAAATATTAAAATTAAAGCTTCTGATAATAAAATAATTTCCATTTAAGTAAATAGCTACCTTTTTATATATCACATCATTTCTAATAATAATAATAATAGAATCTTTAAGTATAAAAAAAAATATACAGGTACAATAAAATATAAATAATAACATTCATAAAATTGTCTATTACATAAATTGTAAATAACTTTCCTTTGCAGTTACAATAAATATTTTTAATCGTATTATTTAAAACACATTTGTTTATGTCAATAATAATCAGAAATTTGTAAATAAACACACAATATATAATAATAAACAAGGAAGTTTTATAATGTTGACATTATTATGTTAAATGTATTATATTTGAAATTTAGGTAATAATTAAAAAAGAACCTCAAGGAAAACATTGAAATTTTGACATTTACTCGATAGATAATCTGTAAATGTTTTATCTATGAAGCCACACCGTTTTAATCGAGCACGTCGGCCAGGACAACATTATAATAATATTAAAGATTTTTCAATATCGTCCATCACGCCAAGATGAGCCTATGTCTTTTTAGTCAAGTAGTCAAGTCAAGAATTGACGTCACGTTTTATTAATGAAAACTTCATCACTTTGAAGGAACTATGAGAACACTGAGAAATTTTCACAATATTATTTCATTTTATATATTCTTTTGTATTTAAAAGTGAATAAACTTCCCCATTTAATATTGTATTACGCATTAACACAGTAAAAGTTTGTGTGATGATGTCCATAACAGCTATCAGATCTCAATGCTTTCAATAAATAAATATTTTTTTTATAAAAATTATATATCAATAACTTATTATTTTAATACTAGTCTCTTAAATTAAAAAGAATATATTTGCCTCGTCCGTTTGGCTACACCTATCGTCTATACATAATATTTTGCATATCGAGTCTCGTCTACGTAATATTATTGTCATGATTGATAAAATCGGAGAATAAATTTTAAATAGTTTTGTTTAAGATTGCTTAAATATATTTTCGATACTCGCGTAAGTACCAAAAACGAAGCCAGTTATGCCGAAGATGACGATCGCGATGTCTTTCCACAGCATCCAGTCCCTGTGCCCGAGCCTGTCCGGCCAAAATGTGATTATTTCTATGATGGGTGGAAATATCAAGGCCAATGCGGAACTGCTGAACGCCCCCACGAGGGAAATTATGCTGCTTAGGTTTGGTATCAACATCGCAGCGATAACTGAAAAAAAAAAATTCAATAAACATAAGTATGAAGTAGGTATTCCAGTTGGTATGCGCAATTTAAATTTTCTATATCTTTTGTAATGTAGTTATTAGTTTAGATAAAAATTCGTATGATATGAGTGTAACATTTTAAACTTGATACGTTTTCGTATGATTAAAAAAATATTTTACAAAACATATTGAATTTCAAAATGTGTGTTAGTTTTCTTTTTAGTTCTGACTACTAAGCCATACGTTCGCATTACGTTCAGAACGTATGGTTTAGTGGTCAGAGTGCCTGGTCGGTTTCAAGGAGACGCGGGTTGGAGTCCCACTACTTTCAAATTTTTTATACGTTTTCTAAATAAGTATTAATATGAACTATATTTTTTCTGAACAAAAATCGAAGTATTGTTCCTGCGCACCGCGATTTCCTTATTTATTTCATATAGCCGCATACTAATATAATCGGCCAAATTGATTAATTAGTTTTAAAATTTTCCAATATAAATGACCGGAAAGTGAAGAAGTAACTTGAATTTATAATTAGTTGCTCAGTGATAATAAAATAGAATAAAGGCCTAGCTTCATTGATAAGCAGCAAAATGTAAGCTTATTTGTGTATAAGAAGATTTATCGTATACGGCGATAGCTTCGAAACGTTTTAAAAAAACAAAGAAAAGAAGAAAACATTTAATAGTGGTACCATTTATTCATGTTACATACATGAATCATCATCACTTGGGTGAATGTCCGGCTTAAAAAATGTTATAATATAAACATCGAAGATGTACTGTAATCATCCTGGGTCGAACGGTCGTAGATCCTTAAATCGTCAGTTTAATAACAATTATCTTTGAATTTCTTAATAAATTAACTTTCGGAACGCAGTGATGTGAAATATAAAAAGGCTATAAAACTATAATTATAGCTAATCTCCTTGTGTATATTGGACTTGCTTTATCGTATCGCACATAAACATTATTTTTTTAATAGAATAATCTACTTTGTATTTGTTAAATAGCCTAATATGTATAGAACATAGAAAGTAAACAATAATATATGTATATGATAATTAATTAACCACTGAGTACAATACACACTGGAAGCTTTCCAAGTTATCGGGCTGGGACTATTCCGTGCGTGGGACAATTTACGTTATCAGCGAGTAAATTTCCGTAATATTTTGTCAATAGCGACTCAGAGTAATTAAAAGGTAAATTATATATTTATTGGAACATTATAGCGTCTAATTGATTGAGGTCATTAATAAAAAAAATGTTATATACGTTAGTAGACAAAAAAAAGGTTAGAATTGGGCGAATAGAAATGGCGAAAGGCAAAAATTTAAATAACGTTTTTAAATATTTTAACTGTTTTGCGGTAATATTACGGTAAACTTGCATATACTAAATACATACTGTAAAAAAATATATAAGGTTAGTTCTAAATAACTTCTTAGAATGGAATTTTATTTACCGAACAAACTATCAATACCTCAAAAAAATAGAGATACAATAGATCTACATTAATTGATCTATAGATCCATTAACAAGAAACTAATTTTGTATGTAAATAAATAAAGTAAATGAGCGATATTAAAAAAAATCCATATCTATATGATCTGCCCATTATTATTCTCGAGAGGTACTCGACAGAAGATATTAAATGTTTCTGGAATGACGTCATTTAGGTTAAGAGCGTTCATGTAAATTAGATCGTTTCGGATAAACATTAACAAGATTTTTCGAAAAGTAAATTTGAATTATTTATAACTATAACCGGTGTGAATCGAAAACTTTATGTTTCTCTCTTATCGATGTATTAAAATGATATGTGAGAAGTTATTAGGCATTTAATAATTTCTACATATAAATAAATAAGCATCTTAACATTATCTAAATGTAAAGGTAAAGACTTCGTTTTAATTTTTTGTAGTTCCTACGCACACGAATATTGGTTTTGTAAAACTGTGTGTCAATTGGTGATATCAATCACAACTCTGGTGTACTGTATTGATTTTATAAAACAACAGCGGTTATCAGTGACCAGTTTCATTGTTATTAGTAATGAAAATTATGTTTTTTTGCTATATATTTGAGAGGATGTATAAAAGGTACTTTATAAATAAAGAAATTTTAATCAAAAATTAATTTTTATACTTTAGCCTACGTTCGTTCAAAACAATTGAACCTTTTGGCGAGAAATTAGGTAATAATCGTGACGCTTTAGAGCGAGTGGTAAAGTAAAAATGATTGTAATTAAAAATTTAAAAATTATAATTATTAAACAATATTTAATTATAAGAATCGTATTTAATGTAAATGTGGAATAGTCTCACTGATTGTGAGTGCCAATAAAAATGGCGATAGGTTAAGACTATTAACCTGATAAACCGACCGCTATTAAATAAACCACAACGTTATTGTTATGCCTACGAATAATTCTTATGCAGAAAAACTAGGTTGGCTACGTTGAGACGAGTGACGGCGAATAACACCAGGGATGGTTTCAGTATGAAGGACAAAGACTTCACTTTGATAATTGGTAACATGACAGTGATGTAGAAATTAGTATTAGGAGTTTTGTTTTTAGTTTTTATTCAAATGCCTACATGAAAGGTACCATAAAAATACTATAAAAACCGATTTGAAAAAATCTATGATTTCACAGAATGCAGTCGTATAATACTTACAGGTAATAGAAATGAGAACAAATCGAGTCACTGCCTCTCCATATTCCAGGGCCATGTCAGTATTCAATTTAGTTTTAATATACGGCCAAACAATATTCATAGGAACGTAGAATTGAAGGCCGTACGAAAGAAATATAGAGGCTGCCATTACAGCTCTGACGCTTTGTGCTAGCCTGTAAATAAATATAATTCGTGCATCTGTTGATACTACATATATAATTATCGTTCTAACCAATTGATATAAATCGCGATGCTAAAAGAATAAAAAAATATGAAATGAATGTCAAATTCTAGCACGCAAGCTTATATAGAGAAAATTTAACATGAGTAAATTATATAATACATGTAGTAGTGGTATTTAACATTTTAATATCATAAACATATTACGTTTGGTGCAGATGCACTAAGTGTAAACGCGACTGATTGTAGATTCGATCCCCTAATTAAATATTTATTTAAACTTATTTTCATTTATTCGCTCTGGTGTCGGGGCAAAGTGCGACGTTAAGTTCCGCCACTCAACTTAATTTGGCAGAAAGTGGGGAACAGGGTCTTAACACTAGGTCCCTCTGCCCTGCTCTGTGTATGATTCAGTATGAAGCTAAAAATTTGTGAAGCTAAAAGTTCCTTTGTAATTACATCGTAAAAAAATCAAATATTTGTAAATATAGATATATTTAACATCGCACTCAATACTTACATATCATTGGGTAAATTTAGAGTAATACTGCCGAGTACGTGATCACCGTACTTCAAATAACCAAAAAATCCGATGGCGGTGTAAAGGGCGGCCACGATAACCATTCCCGTAGTGAGGACACCAGTCCATCCCCCAAAGTCCTCTGGAGTCTTCATATTGTTTTCTAATGGCAAAACCTAAAGAGTGTAAATCTTTTAATTATGTATAAATCATTTAATTCAAAAAATATAGCAAAATTATTTTAACATACTAATTGCAGTCAGATTTTCTTAACTACTAACAAACGTGTATTAAGTAGATGAAAAAAAATATTTTAATAACATGAACGTGATGCCCGCCCTTCTTGTAATTCTTAACATCATTCTAGCTTGCAAGTAAAATTAAATTTATAGTACTAAATGTAAAAATAATTTATGTAGGATTTTAAAAAAATAAACTTTTGGAGTGAAAACTGAACAATTTCAAAGTTTTATAATAATAATATATCAATTTTTTTCATTCAATATCACAAAATTCATAATTTCACAAATTAATTTGCAATTTAGGGTTGTTCTAGATTGATAATGGAGATACATTTGTAGTTACTAATTATTATAAACAAAATACCAGAATGTTATCGTAATATACCAGACATTGAAGAGAAATAGAGGTCGACCGATCGCTCTGAACACGCGATGTTAGATGTTTTACGTTCTGTGTTAATACCTATTTAGAATCGTTAGGCAAAAGTTAAATAAAATTTATGATTTTTTAATTTTTTAAATTCCAAATAATGAAGATTTTTGTGAGTATAAACAAAATAAAATGAAAGAAAGATTTCTTTGTGATTGAAAGGAAAACATACATTAGTATGATGAATAACATTTAACATTGTTTAGCTGCACATTTAATGCAGCTTAGCTGGGTAGGCTGGCTTAGAAAGTACTCTAATATCAAGACATTCCATGCTTTACTTCCCGTTTGAATTAGAGACAGACAGTGTGTTGACTGATGGAATTCAACACTGCATTTTCATTTAAATCTAATAATTTGCTCGAGTGATATTTACAATAATTAAATAACTATTTTTGTAAAGCATAGATTATTGATAGCAATTGAATGTAAAATTATGTCACTGTCCAAAAATATATTTATCAGTAAACAATTCATAAACATATATTGTATATTTATGTTGATTATTTAATTTTTGACAAATATCAGTTCAATAAAAACAAAAGCGATTAAAAGAATGATACCTATAATTACAAGAATTGATAAAAATAATTGTCAACTTTTATCATATACAACTTTTATAATAGTACAACCATACTATCACATTGAAACAAATTATATAAAATAGCTTCACATAAATTAACATTTAACATATTTTTTAAAGTTGAACCGTAGCGTTTGGCGCTCCATTCTCTCTGACTACCCCGCTAGGGATAAAGCGTGAAGTTAAGTTAAGTTAAGTTTTGAAGTTGAATAAGAGTTGAATATTGTATAATTATTAAATATACTAGAGGCCGGTCGTGGCGCAGTGGCACGCAGTGTGACTGTAAAACCGACTGGTTATGGGTTCGATCCCCACTCGAGGAGATGAAATATTTACTTAAATTTATATTTCCATGTCTTCGCTCTGGTGTCGAGACTAAGCGCGGCGTTGAGTTCTGCCAGTTAACACGCAATGCCTCCAGAATTCCGCAGAAAGTGGGGAACGGAGTGTCTTAATACTAAGTTCCCTCTGCCTACCCTGCTGTGTGCAGGATACAGCGTGAAGCTGATTTAATTTAATTAAATATACTAATTAGAATTTTTATATATTTTTTTTGTATTAGTCGTTTTTGACCAGTGTATGATTATTAGAATCTTCATTTACTTTAAAATAATTTTTATCGCTTTCATATGATAATTAAAATAAAGTTAAGTTAAGTTAAGATATTTTGATTTCCATTTTTTGAGGCAGGCAAGTTGTGTGGAGATCTCAATGCTGCACTCTGTGTAGCAGTGACATAATAAAAATAAAATAAAATATACCTCTGACTCTCGTTAATTAACAAAATCAATATGCTGTCTTGCACTTATTAATTCTAATAAAAATATTGTAGCTTTATAATGCATTAATTCTAACCTAAATTTGATAATTTGTAATATTTTAAACCTTGAGTTTGGAATTAACAAGAGTTGATTATAATTGTAACTGTGATAGTTATGGGTTTGACTTCTTCTTTACTCTTTGCCATCATGCCATATGTTAGATACAGTTTGAAGCTAACAGATAAATGAATTTGTGAAAATATACCAAAGCTTACCACACCAATGCCTTCAAATGCATAGATTGCTGTTCCAAAATATAATGGTAACTGATGCCAGCCAGCAAAAGCTTTCACGCTGCTGGTATGTGGTAAATCTTGTAATATGTAGTAAAATGTTACTACTAAGCCCCAGGCTGTCATTATAGCCGCAATAAGTGATACAGGTGTTAAGTATTTTAGATTCTTTACCATGCCAAGAGCTAATAATGGTACAAATAATAATGCCAAATAACTGTGTACATTAAGATTTATGCCAAAAAAACGCATTGTATCTTGTAAGTTTGTAGCAACAAACAAAAAATAAACACAGCAAAATCCTAATTGTGTTATCACCAGAAATATGTTAACCAAATTCCTGAAACAATGATGTTATATGTAACAAATATTTTAATGTACTTTTTAGTTTTTATGCATTTATTTTTATACAAAATCTATAAATAAATACTCTCAAAAATTACCTGATTTTTGTAGCATATGGTCTTAAAGATATGGGGCCCATTGCAAAGGCATCTTCTACCACTTCTGCAAAACTCATTGCTGGCCTTTGATTTCTAACACAAAGCTCATGTGAACATTGCACAAGCATATGCATGCAATGTGTACATATAGCCCCCATAAATAATGTACCAAAAACACCTAAAATATGAATATAGATATACTTTGGTATACAAATTGCAAATATTTAATAAGAGTATAAAAAATCCAATTAAAAATTACCTAAAACAAGACCAGCATTTTTAAAAGCATCAGGCATAGCTAAAATGCCAGTGCCTATATTGCCTTTTAGAAGATGAATCAAAGTATCAAAATTCGACGTCGGATGTTCCAAAAATCGCTCAGACGCAGGATTATATTCTGTTTTTTTCTGTTTTTCATCTTTAAAAGGTGAAACATGGATTGAGGGACTAGTCACTAGCTCTACTGTTTGTACTTCCGTATTGTCGATAGGAGTACTGGGTGCCGTAAGTAGGGGTTGCTTTTCATCGCCCATTTTTATAATAATCACAATTTTAATATATATAATTGAACGATTATAAAAAAATATTACATTGTATTTTATTATTAAACGCGTTCTGTTTATAACAGATCAATACTATTTATTAATTATTTAAAATACGATAATGATAAAATTTGAGCTTCACATAACACACTGCTTAATACTTAAGTGATCTGCATGAACTAGTCAATTGTGTAGCCAAAGCCAGTAAGTGAACATTAAAATTTAAATCAATTTTGTTCTTCGAGCAGTCGAGCTAAAGCCTAGATATGTAGTAACATGTTAATTGTCAATGTCATTTTTACCGACAATGATAACATAGCCTGATATGTGCCATAATATTATGTCATTTAAGGTATTGATTACTTAGTGAAGATGAATGTCTAGACATTCAATATTTTTTACTAATAATTATGTTATTATTAAGATATTTCTCTTGTTTCTGTTCTTTAAGAAAATTTTGAGCTGTTAGTTGTTTTTATATGGTAGCCTATATATTTATTTTTATGTATTTTTCAAAAACGATTAGGTATGGTCATTAGTCATCCATCTATATCTAAGGCTAGCCACACAATGTTATTGTCAATACACAATATTAATGAAAATATTTGATAGTAAAATCTGACGCAGCCACTCAGTAGCTTTATTTTTATGCGTACGTTTCGCTATTTACACTGTTTAATCTTGATAAGCGTGCTAGGGCACGCTTTTTACTACTACGCTACTATTTGTTGAACTTATAAAACTGCCTTCCCACGATATTATCGTTGCAAAAATAGAATTTCTAGAAATTTACAATACATATTGACAAACCGGTCGCACATACAATTTTATTGACAATATGTACTTCATTAATAATATTATTATACCTGTGCGGCCAGGCTATATGTATATTATATTATATGTAACTAATAACATCTTCATTAAAGGAATTTTTGATTAGAAATCAGCCAATTTAAAAAATATATATATCGGGAAATTTCTGTTTATAATCTTTTTTTTTCGTTCCAAACGGGCACATTTTTGATCTCTGAATAAAAATTCATCTAATGTCGATTTGAGACAAACTTGTTCCCTTTTCACGGGATTTAAAATTATTTTTATTTTTTTTGCTGATGCATTTTTTTGTGTGACGTTTACTGGATGATAATTAAAAAATTGTAATTATACTTATTTATTGAGGCCAGTCGTGGGGCAGAGGCACAAAGAGTAACTGTAAACGTGACTGGGTTCGATTCCCATATAGTCTTAACGTTAGGTTTCCTCTGCCTACACTACTGTGAGCGGGATACAACGTAAAGCTGATTTAATATTTATTTATTTTACTTATTTGTATTTGTTTGTAAGTTGAGTTTAAGAGAAGACGTTCTATACTTTACAGCAAAATAGTGCTCTCATTAAAATAATATGTGAGTTCCTCCTATCACCTCTCCAAACACTTTTTTATTAACGTATTCAAACTGTATTAATATTTTTTGCCAAAATAATTATAAATATTATTAATATCCTTATCCTAAGGAGTACCACCTTATGAGGTTACCGTATAAATTAGTGGCTCTCTCAATTTTTCCATACGTTACTCTTTTTTGCCCAATTTTACTCCGAATATAATGTGTTATAGAATTATTTAAAATAATATTTATGTTTATAATAGAAAAGAGAGAGAAAAATAGAGATTCATATTTTTAAATATAATATTTTTACTGCTATTTTAATGTAGTATTAGTTTTAGACTTCTATTCTGTGGTCTTCGTCATTTTCAAATATATAACAGAGCAATTCTGTGATCATGTCAACTGTCATTTGTGACATTTTGGTATATAATATAAATAAAAAAATGTAAATGTTCTTGTTGTTGTGTTAAAGCAACCTTCGTTTCAATGATACTAACTTTTTGTTTGAAAATATATTTATTCATAAGTGAGTATTGATATTTCCTATGCATTCATATAGAAAATTTTGACATAGACACCAGACTGGATGTTTTTGAGATAAGACGCAAGAATCAATAAAAATGGGAAATGCGGGAAGCAATCCACCGAAAGAGTGGCACAAAGATCATTCGGTTAAGCAACCTGATGTCGGTTCTTCTTCTCCTGTAAAAGAAGGTGAAGCGTTTACTTTTGATAAGAAAATTGATGACGATCGAAGAGATGATGACAATAACATTGAAGATGGAGCTCCTTATTATACAAAAGCTGTCCCTGAACGTGATATAGAAGAAACAATTATGAGAGAAAGATCTAATACTTTAACTGATAGTAGTAAAGTAGATGAGGATGTAAAAGTATTACCTACGGTGTTTAAGTGGGAAGGTGGAGGAAAACAGGTAATTTTTTGTACACTAATTATGCTTCATAATTATTATAATTTTACTAGTAATTATTCCGTTATTTTACATATTTTTAAATTTCTTACAACTAGTTACTGTTGTTATAAGATACATAATCATTGAGTAACTCCTATATTTTACTATAACAGCTTTTATTATCTTGTTTACTTACTACATTTATTTCTCAATTTTTTAATTATTTGTATCCTCTATATTGTAAAAATACATGATTTTAGGTTTTTATAAGTGGTACTTTTACTGAGTGGAAAACCATTCCAATGGTTAAATCACATGGGGACTTTGTAACTATTATTGATCTGCCCGAAGGAGAACATCAATACAAATATTTTGTTGATGGTGAATGGCGCCATGATCCCTCTGTTGTAAGTCATGCTTTTTAAAATATTTTTTTTACTTATTCATTGTATATTAATTATAAAGCACATTGATTTCAGAAAGTGATAGATAATGGTATGGGCTCTAAAAATAATTTAGTAACAGTAAAAATGTCTGACTTTGAAGTATTTCAAGCTCTTGCTAAAGACAGTGAAGGAATTCACAGCAGTGCCCAAACTGAATATTCTCAGGTAAATGTTGTAAAATATATCTACTATTTGTTGAACTTATAAAACTGTTTTAAAAATAAACAAAACTTTATAATAAATAATTATTATGTTTCCAGGATATACCACAATCAAAGCCTTGGGAAAAAGTTTCTGGGCCCCCAATATTACCACCTCATCTCTTGCAAGTTATTTTAAATAAGGACACTCCTTTATCTGTAAGTTGCTATGGACATTGTACATTTTTTTTCAGCTTCACACTGTACATGGAAAATAACAAGGTGGGTAGAGAAAACCTAGTATCAAGGCACTTCATTCTTCATACTCTGGAATTGACAAAAAGTTAATGCTGCACTTTATCTTACCTAACTGAAAAAAAAAATAACTCATTGCCCTGTGTGGAAATCAAATCCACAATTATTTGTTGCATTCACATTTGATCAAGGTCCCATTGTCCCTCAATAGCCCCTGTTAAATAATAACTAAGGTGTTTTCCTTTACTTATTATTTTAATTCTACACAAAAATAATAAATCTCTTTACTGGCTAATTAAAAACATAAATATATGTTCTTACTTATTACTGGCCATTTAATTTATTAAATGGCCAGTAATAAGCCATTAAACTTTAGTTTAATTTGTATATTTTTTTGTTTTTAGTGTGAACCTACTCTGTTACCAGAACCAAATCATGTCATGTTAAATCATCTCTATGCATTATCTATCAAAGATGGAGTTATGGTTCTATCTGCAACTCATAGATACAGAAAGAAATATGTGACAACCCTATTGTATAAACCAATATAAAATATGAATCATATAGAAGCAAATAAAACAATTTTCATTCTGATCAATATTTTGATAATGAAATAAAGGATTATAACACACATGTAGTTTTAGATAGTAAAAAAACACTTAATTATATAAAAATAGAAAAAAGATATTGGAGATTATGTTAAAAAAATAATAAGATATTGCTGTATTTGCTTGTATATGATTCCTATATTAATTTATTTGTTTGTGGTTTAAGTTATATTTTTGTGATGATTTTTGTAGCTTATTGTAGATATTGTTAATAATAATAAAATATATCTTCTTGTGTATTTTTTATTTTAAGTTTCTGTTAAATTTTCTCTAAAGTGAAAGAGAATTTGCTGATTTAAACTTTATAAAATTTGGGTTCTTTATCTGGGTCCTTTTATTGCTTTGTTTCACTTTGAGCAGCATTGAGTTTTGCTATTCATGTTGTGAGTACACAATTCTTTACTCATGACATGTGTCACCCAATGTCTTAAATCAACAGGTTCAGGTTCTTTCTACCTACACTGCTATAGGAGTGATAAAACGTGAAGCTAGAATTGCTGAAGGGAAAAAAAAACAAGAATAATTTCTTATTAATTTATATTATTGCGAAATAAATATAAATATACGAAATATACATTAAATATGTACAAGTCTTACAAGGATAACCTAACAAAATTCCTTCTTCACTTATTTTTAAACAGATCCATAACTGATATAACATAACTGAATATTTAATATTACACAAGGTTACATATTAGAATGGCAACTTCTATAATACTGCTGATTTAAATATACAGATTATTATTTGGCTTACATAGAAACTATATTAATTTAAATTAACCTCATTTTAGTATCTAGTAACAGGTATGTTATTTTTGACATGTTTTTATACAGGACAGTTACATCTAGATTTTCACTGGGCTAATCAGGTCTGCCTTCCAAGTAAATGGTAACTTTATGTTCAATTAATAATTTAAAAGTGCCTGTTGTTTATACAAGTCTGTTCCCTGCTTATTTGCATTTTGATACATTTTTTCTTATTAGGCTGATCAAGTAGTCATACTAAATATACAGAATAAGTAAGCAGTGTTTATTGTAGTACCTACAGCTAATTTCTTTCTACATCTTCAAGTAGTGGTATTTTGTCTTTGGTGTCACCTTGAGTAAAGTTTGTATTATTTACAGGATTTTTTAAGTACATTGCAACAGCAATACTCACTAAGCAAATAGATGTCACTGTGTACCAAGTAATGACTATATTAAAGAGTAGATAACAAACTACCGCCGTTATAACTAGTTCTAAAGCACTGGCATATGTTTTTAATATTGAATTTAAATTTTTCAAAAAAAAACTTGTCACTATACCTACTATTGCACTGTTAACTGTAATGAGTATCACAAATACATCTAATAAAGGTTCAAAATCATTAAATATCATGCTCAACTCTCCTTTACATAGCAAAATAAAGAAATTACATATAACAGAATCTAAATACATGAAAACATTTTGCAAAAATATATCAACATTAGACCCTTTGGTTTTGAGTAAATATTCATTGTATGTGCCTGCTAGGCATGAGCAAAAGTTTTGAAAATTAATTGATAAAAAGTATATATTGAATATTTGAGACCAGATATCAGATTCTTTTGAATATATTGAGGTAGCATCTAAGTTTTTTATTATGCAGCCAAAAGTGAGAATTCCTAGTGAGATCCATTGCATATATGTAAGTTTCTTTTGGAAAAGGAACTGTAAAAAAACAATAAATTATTATTTTATTTATCTTCACACCATGTCCCGCATATAACAGGGTAGGTAGCATGTATTTAGTATTAAGTTACTCCATTTCGTATTTTCAACATTGTGTGCTGAGTGTAGGAACTGAATGTCATGCAATAGATTTCTCTCCCAAGTGAGAAAATGCAAAATAATTTATTCCCCAGAGTGGAAATTGAACCCACAAGTATCACTTTACAGAGAACTAATGCCTAACAGGCCATTATTACAGATTTTGTGCTGAAACATTTATTATAAACACAATAAATTAAAACATACCTGAAAAATGAATGCTGTCAAGACAACTCTGAATTGAAGAAGAATATAATATGTAGTTGGATCATAGTGGGACAAATTTATAAATGCCAAATTGTTATAAAAACAATACAATAATGAAGGTATAAAGTAGTAAAGCAATAATTTGTAATTAATTATCACAGCTTTAAAAATATTTGGTTTATTCCTGAAAAAGTATTTTTATTAATAGTGGAGTATTGTAAATGTTAAAAACTAATTGATATCTTATTTCAGAATTTTACATACTGTCTTTTCCATGTATATAATATGCCAGATATTAAGAGTTTCAAAAATTCAGAAAGAAATACAACAAGTGTCGTATTATAATCATATACTCCATTTTCAGTCTTAGATGCTGTTATAAAAACTCCTAAAAATAGTGATATAATATGCAGATATATTAACCCATGTTAATTATTTTAATGAATTCTCTATTAAATATTGTATTATCAATTCGCATTTTACCTTGGAATACGAATAATATAATATATAAAAAGAAAACTATAAATGCTTCTTTATTAGGGAACAGATAATTCCAATGTTTCATTTTCTTTAACTATGATTATTTTATGATCAAAACGTAAGAAAATCTTATTAAATGTTAACTATTACAAATACTTAATTTAAAAATATTAAATTCACACAAAAATATTTTGCTTGTCGTTTAGAGTATTCATAATTTTGAAAATCTTTGTATCACAGCACTTTTTATCTAGCCGTAGAAACTGCTGTTTAAACAATTAAATAAAAACTAGAAAAATTATAATGAATTACAAATGCCAGAAATTCATCTAGGCACCTGAATTTGATTATTTGTATTCATTAATCATTCATGACATTTTTAAACAAGAATGACAACACATCTACAGATAAGTAATATTCCTTTATTTATGTACAGTACCATACTTACGATAACTTCATATTATATTATGCATGATAGTGTATCTATACTAATATTATAAAGAGGTAAGATTTGTATTTTTGTATGTTTGTATGTATGTATGTATGTATGTGTGTATGTTTGTAGAGTTTTCACACAAAAACTACCGGGCCGATTTAAATAATTTTTTCACTATTGGAAAGCTGCATCTTTACTGACCAGCATAGGCTATATTACATTTCCAAAAAAATAGAGATCCCTAATAGAAATGCAATAATGTAAACCAAGGTGTGAAAAAATTGATCTTAATAATTCTATCATCGCGTGCGCTGCGAAAACTATTGATGATATAACAAAACAATGTTCTACAGTATTATAGAGCACATCAATATCTATAAAAAAGTCCGCGATAGCATATGTCTAACTACTGTAGTTATGACAATATAATCATTTTTTTATATTTTATACGTTAACAAAAGTGCCGACAATAATCAAACCATATTGTTCATACCTCTGCATCAATCCTTATCCCATGAAATGATATTTATGAAAGATAATTTCAATACCTGTAAAATACTTTTTGAATTAATAAGATCGGACATCCCATTCAAAAGATATAACGAATTTAAAAATATAAATCTAAAGAAAATTATGTAATAATAAAAAATGCGTAGTGTGTGCCGTGTGGCCTCGCGCACCGTGGCGAGTACCTCTGCGGGTGTGGGGGGGATTTGTATCGATACCACTTAAATTATTAAGACAGTCCATTAGATTTTTTGTTTTTTTTTTATGGAAAGGACAAGGCAAACGAGCGTTTGGATCACCTGATGGTAAATGACTACCGCCGCCCGCGGCCCCGTGCAACACCAGAGGAGTTACAGGTTCGTTGCCCGCCTTTAAGGTGGGTTGGGCTCCGGAGCCCGGCATTACCTGATGCGAAACGCAGTGGCATAAAGCCACTACTTCACGCCGGTTTTTAATGCTGGGGGTGGTAATGATCCAGTGGAATCTGCCCAGTCGCCTCTTACGACACCACCAGCACTAGGATTAAATAGACCCGATAAGGAAAATTCTTTTACAATTACACGATTAACGTGTAAAAAAGTACCAAAAAAACCTTATATCGCCTACGTTGTGGAAATTATTGACAATAGCGCAAAGTGATGTACTGCAATTTTATAGAAGACATCAATATCTAATATATATATTTATATTTTAGATGCCTATATATATATATATATATATATATATATATATATATATATATATATATATATATATATATATATATATATATATATATATATATACTTTAGATATGTATATGTATGTATATAATTAATAGTTTTAAACTTTGCATACAAAGTTATCCCGTAAGTAGTATATAATTTTTTTCAATTATTGTTACCAGCATAGTGTATTGATACTAATGTGGTATCTATATTTTTATATATATATATTTATATTTTTTCTACCCTTAGTGTTTTTCAGGTGGAAAACATAGACACTTTTTTTTATTTGATAAAATATTTTATTCACCATAAAAATGTTGGTAGTTTTTATAATTCTAATATAATTAAACAACTTTCTAAAATGATCTTTCCTTGCATGTGTTGTAATAACTATGAGGAGCTATTAAACAAAACAATACATTCTCATTTTTATAAATATATTGTATGTTATTACATTAAAACTAGCGGTCGCGGAGCAACTTCGCCTGCTTATTAGCACCCTTAGGGGTGAATTTTAAAAAAAACCACGAAACGTGTTAATAAAAATAAATCAGCTTCACGCTGTATCCCGCACACTGCAGGGTAGGCAGAGGGAACGTAGTGAAAGACAATCCGTTCCCCACTTTCTGCCGAATTCCGGAGGCATTGCGTGTTAAGTGGCAGAACTCAACGCCGCACTTTGCCTCGACACCAGAGCGAAGAAATGGAAATATAAATTTAAGTAAATATTTCATCTCCTCGAGTGGGGATCGAACCCACAACCAGTCGGTTTACAGTCACACTTTGTGCCGCTGCGCCACGACCGGCCTCTGTTACTCTGTACGAAACGTGTTCATTACAATATTTTTAACAGTCTGAATTTAAGTTTTTATAAAAATCGGTGGCGATTTAAAGATTTTTCCATATAAACTTTCAACCCAGTATTTGAACTCTTACGGGATGAATTCTAAAAACCATGAAACACGCGTTCAATGAAATATTTTAAAGAGTCTGACTTTCAAATTTTATAAAAATCGGTGCTGTTTTAAAAAAAATTAATACAAACTTTCAAGTAATTCCCTGTATCGAAACAAACAAATAATTCACAAATGTGGTGAAGCCGCGAGTTGGTTGCTATAGTTTATAAAAGTTTATATTGGGTTTAGATGGATCACGTGGGGATATCAATACATTTTAATCATTGGCACGTAGGTACGTTACATTCATTTACAGTACATATATTTCTCAATATATATTTCTCAAGAGAACTTAATCAAAACTTTGTATATAAAAAATAGATGAAATAATCAAGTTAAGGAAGTGCCAAATATGTTTTATGAATCAATCTTAATGTTATATTCAAAACAAATGAATACTTGAAACGTATTAATAAATTTAATTAATTTTATTAATACGTTTAATATAACGTTATAACGTTAAATATATTTACTTATTATAGTTAAAGAATAAAAAGTGTGAAGAGGAATGTGTGATTATCTATAGACTATATTATTCTACATAATATCATAAAACAACAGATTTAAACAGTACATATAAAGGTATCCTCCTACAGTATAATTATTTTCAACCAACATTTTTAAACTTTTAATTTTGAACATTTTGAATATTTTCGCGTCATTATGACGAAAAATTTAGACAAAATATTCAAATGTTTTTTTTATTTAAAAAAAAAATTATTAACGATAAGAATGTTGGTAGTTTCTCAAAAGGTATAAGAATTTAAAAAATGCCCGAAATATGCTCTCTTCGCAAGTGTTGTAATAATAATAATAATTCTATTCACTAAAAAATCACTATAGATATTATATAGTCAATTATATAATGTTTTTATCAGTACCACTTTAAATGAAACCATAGTTTTAACTATAAAAGCCTAATACAATTAAAAAGTACTATAAAAGCCTAATACAATTAAAAAATGGAAGGAAAAAGTTATTTTTTCATACAAAGTAAATTTTAGGTATTATCGTTGATATTAAAATAAAACGCTATTTGTCATTAAAGACGCAAACATACGAGTCGTAGGTATTGGCGGCAAAGTTCAAAGTTGCTTAACTTTTAGTAATATTTTGTAGTAGTATGTGATTGCGTTATTGGTATCTGCATAGATGCGTAACTGCGTCACAGGAAATACAGGTTTAGATCCTACGTGTAAACTGCTGAGGTATCTTGATTAATTTCTTTAGGTATGGGTTTAATAAACTATTATATTTTAATTATTTTTATATAATAATAGTTTATCCTATATACTCCCCGTAAAGGGTGCGCTGAAGCTTCCATTCTGTATGAATATTAAAGACCGTCGCGGCGTAGGGGCACAAAATTGTGCCAGTGACGTGACGTTATGGGTTCGATTCCCACTTGGAGGATTGAATTGAAATTTAATCATATATTCATTTCACGTCAGTCATATATCATACGCAGTATCTTAACACTTAAGTTCCCTCTATCTTCCCTGCTATAGGCTGGATACAGCGTGAATCTGGTTTTAATTTTGTGTGAACCGATTAAAATAAAACTAATACTAAATATTAAAGGAAGTTAGCCAAATTACAAAACTGCACTTAAATCGGTTAAGCATCGCATCGATTATCGTGAACGCAGAGATAAACAAACAAACTGATCAAGTTCTATTAAATATTTAAATGTCCATAATAATATTTTTTCTAATATATCTTCCACGTACAGACACCGATGAGTTAGGATTTATTGTAAGTATCGATATAACTATAACTATATAGTTATAACTACAATTTATCCTAAAGACTCCATAAGGCAAAAGTTTAAAGATATTAATATATTGACAGTTGCATCTCTCTTATGGGAGGTACGAAAATGCCACCTAAGGTTTTAATAATTTTCACATTAGAAATCTCAAGTTCATTGCAAGCATACATTATAGGTATATTGAAACATAAATATAATTTTAGTGTATTAAGTAAATCATTCTGTGGTTAAAGCGTGCGAAGCCGCGAGCGTGACAGTTGCATCTCTCTTATGGGAGGTACGAAAATGCCACCTAAGGTTTTAATAATTTTCACATTAGAAATCTCAAGTTCATTGCAAGCATACATTATAGGTATATTGAAACATAAATATAATTTTAGTGTATTAAGTAAATCATTCTGTGGTTAAAGCGTGCGAAGCCGCGAGCGGGTCGCTAGTATAATATAAAGTCATTGGTGTAAACTCTTTTTTATCAGCTTCACGCTGTATCCTGCACACAGCAGAGTAAGCACAGGGAACCTAGTGAAAAGTGACGAAACTTAACGCCGTGCTTTGCCTCAACACCAGAGCAAAGAAATGAAAATATTAAATATTTCATGTCCTTGAGATCCTTTCCCACAACCAGTCACACATTAATGACCCTGCGCCATGACTAGCCTAAAAAAATGTATGTTATATAAATTTATGTGCCCTACTGTAAATGTGTATCGTATATAGCTTCATGTATATCCGATATTTTGTACATAAATAGAGAATGTTATATGAGATGCAAATATTTTAAAAATATATGTAGGCCTGTTTGAGACTATATTCATTTAACATCACTATCGTCATTGACTTCTTGCTACGATATCATTGTTCCCAATCTGTATCGACTGTGGTTGTACTGCTAATGACGTATTTTTTTTGACAAAATTCGAAGAATGATTAAACAAACATCTAAAGAAATTAAAATTGGCTGGTTTACATATTGACGGAGAATGACTTTCAGCATCACGAGAGTTTATTTTAAAGTAATATGAATACTGTTAATATCATTAATTAGAAACATAAAGTGAAGTGGATAGTGACTATTATTAATTACACTTTACATGACATCGTTGAATCGAATCGACGATCGAAAACTTAAGTATGAGCATATTCAATTGAGAGTTGAAAAAAAAAATATATTGAAATCAAATATTTTTCGATAGTAATTACTTAAGAATACACGACGGCTATTTAAACAAAATAATTTTCTAAGCACGGAACTATCAAAATTCATAGAATACTTGTTTATTTTTTAGTTAAGTATTGAATATGATAAAACATATTCCTTAATAAAAAAATATACCTGCTAATAAAACATAAAAGTTGTGTGTTTTGGTGAACTACTTACTGTAGTTATTGACGGAATATTTTTCTCTTTATTTTGGACGTCGAAATCTTAATTTTTCACATGTGTCAAATAAATGTCAATATGTAATCTGACTGCAGAGTGTAGCGTATTGACTATTCATTGTATATATTGCACTAAAACATTAATTCTGGTATTAAATCTGTTATAGTGTAGCTCTATTGCTTTGTAAGCGAATATTTGATGAACAGTAGCAGTTGTTGTGAAAGAGTATTTTCATGAATAAAGAAGGAATTTGATCTGATACAATATTGAAAACTATCCAGTTGGAAAATATTATCACTTCGGTTTGGTGGAGTCTTTGAAGAATTTTATAATGACCACAGAAGAGGATGATAGTACTTGGTATTTATATTATAAATTTAATGAATTAAAGAATTCAATTGTGTAAATTATATAAAATATATATGGTTGTTTATATCACTTGACTAGGTTGACAAATATTCTTATTGCTTTTTATATTTATTCCAGGTTAATAGAACTCGAATCTGCTCTTTTAGATGGATGCACACCAAAAGAAATAAATGCTATAACTAAAGGAAAAAGAATTCCTGAAAGCTTGCGCCCTGATGTTTGGCTTGTTTGTTTAAACTGTCAAGATATGGGCAATCAACTGCTTTTATTTGATGAAATATTTGATTTACCAAACCAAAATGTACTGAGAGATGATGTGAAAAAATTTGTTACAAAACTTGATAATGATGATGATGAAAAGGTTTCTGTAATATCTGATATTGAATCTATTCTCACATTTTACTGTAAGTCAAAATCTATTACTTTTAACTCTAATAATGGATGGATAGAAATATTGTACCCCTTGCTAAGTCTAAAGTTGCCTAGGTCTGATACTTACAACCTATTTGAAAAAGTTTTAAAACTTTATATACCTAACGGGTGTGTGTCCAATGGAGTACCATTTCATATTCTTAGATTGATAATACAGTATCATGATCCTGAATTATGCTCATTTTTGGATACTAAACGCATAACACCAGAACAATATTGCATGCCTTGGCTAAGATCATTGTTTACTGGAACTTGTAATTTGGAAGTGGTGCTTTTTATGTGGGATTTATACTTTCAACGGTCTGACCCTTTCTTCATTTTCTTCTTGTGCTTAATTATGATTATTAATGCTAGAGAACAATTATTACAAATGAAGAATGAGGATAAACATACAATAATTCAAGAGCTTAGTAAAATGCCCGGTGACCTTGAGGCGAATGATGTATCTGATTTTTGTTCATTAGCTCATTATTATTCATTGAAAACTCCGGTATCTTTTAGGGAAGATGTACTTGAAGTTTTATTTTCTGAAAGTGGGTTGGAAATTAATTCTAAATTATATTCACAAGCTTTATGTCTTCCTGTGGCTGTGCACGAATTAATTGAAAGTGCTACTGTTGATATGGTGGATTCAGACACAGTTAAAGTTTTTCCTAGTTGATTGTAGGCCCGCCGAGCAATATAATGCTGGGCATTTATCAACTGCTTTTCATCTTGACTGCAATTTAATGTTGCAAGAGCCATTGGCATTTAATACAGCTGTGCAAGGGTTGTTAAACGCTCAACGTCAAGCGTTAGCGGCAGGGTCTCTTGCTGCAGGTGAACATTTATGCTTTGTAAGTTCTGGTAGGGCTGAAGAAGACAGTTATGCACATATGGTTGTCGCATCTTTTCTAAAGAGAAATATCAAACATGTATCTATGCTTGATGGTGGTTTTGTTGCTATACATGATTATTTTGGTCCTCACATGACTGATTGCTTAGAAGAACATAACACATCCATGTGTTTAGTATGCGCACCAAGCAACAATAACAATGATGGACAACAACCTATCAGGAAACCTAAAGATAACATACCCGCTATACAATTATTTAGTAAACTGTCCACAGCCATGAAAGCTAAAAGTCAAGAAGTTAAAGGAAAATTAATAGAATATATTGTGAATCCCAATTCAACAACTAATAATGGAGAGTGGCATGTTTCTACAAATGATAGGAAAGAACATAGATATAGAAATGTGCCTCCGGTTTTTAGTATAAATGATGAAGAAGAAGATTCTCAATCTGATCATCGTAGAGATTTCTCTAATGCTGATAACATTGATGAAATTGTAGAGGTTCAATCGTTCCTTACAAATCAGAATGTTATAAATAATTTTTCTTGCCAAGAGGTTTTGTCTAATGGCTATATGTTTGACTCTCATTTAGTTGTCACTGAAACACATTTAATTATCTTGAGAGAATTACCAAACAAAAAAGGGACTAGCCAAAATATTGTCAAGGCGGCCACTTTCGACAATAGTAAAAATTACAGCTAAAAAGAGACACCCAGAACTCATTACTTTCAAATATGGCATACCAGATGGGGATAACTTATTAATTAAAGATATGGATAGATTTCTTATTCCTAATGCTACAGTGGCAACTAAAATAGTTTCCAATCAAATTGTTTCTCAATTAGATAACAAATTACAGTGAATATTAAATAAAAATTAAATTGAATTTATCATGAAAATGTAGAGATGATAGTAATAAATATTACTTACTAAACGTCAAAATGAAAATGTAATTTACGCGATGACACAGTTTGTTATCTTTTAGACACTGTCAATACGACATAGCAAATATCATTCTTATAGTGGCATTTGCTGGTTTAAATTTTAAGTTTTCGTAGTCGTCGTGGCGCGTCAGACTGAAAACGCAATATGGTTTACGGATTCGATTCCCAATTGAGGGATTGAATTGTTTTCATTTCGTCGCTTGGTGAAAAGACACTGTGGTTTTGAGTTGTGTTTGACTCAACATTCATGTAAAATTGTGCGGTGTGTCAGGACCGGAGTATCTTGACACTAGGCGACTCCCTTTTGCCTGCCCTGCTATATACGATATACAGTGTAAAGCTAAAAAAAATACATTAAATGCAGCCTAATAAATATCCCTCCATATATAATAACAATTTTTTTTTGGATTTTTAAACAACTAATGTTTTGCATTTTCATCAATCATGATTGATTAATTTTTTTTTTACATTTCATTTATTAAATAAACAAATACAACTATATAAATTATTTATGTGTAAATGACCTAACTTTTTATATATTTCTAAATTAAGAGTTCAATTATTACATTAAGTATATACTATGTCCATTGTTTATTTACAAGTTTATTTGATTTCAAAAATGAAAGTGTACTTATTAGCAAATCTAAATTTACATAATTATGTATTTACGTTATTGTATAATAGCATATATTTATTTTTAAGTTAAGAAGCTTAATTAACTTGATTTGATTGAATCATTAGTCACGAACAACTATAAAAAAAAATTGTAGAGTTACCTATTAAGTTACGTTAAAATATTTTTATAGCACAACTGTTTCTATTTAGTACCACGTTAAAGTTTTCGTAATCGCAACATTATCTAATTCCTTCCAAATTTTATGTTTGACGATATTATGTATTTTGTATTTTTTTTAAATTGAAATTTATGCATTAAGTGGAACATCTGGTCATTTAGAAAAAAAAATATCAGCGCTCTATATTTAGTCATGAACGTAGAATGTAGTCGAATTGAGTCATAAGTAAATACTTTAAGTTTCTATAATATAAGAAGCAATTGTTTAGTTTTATTGTATGCTGTAAAAATTTTATATTCATTCGCCTAAGGATCGTAGGAGTACTAATGCGAATACAAATACAGCAGGGATTAATTTTCATACGAGTATATCCCTTAACCTATACGGGCACGTTTTTATAATTCGCTCTTAAGTCTGATCGATCGATCGATCTTGAGATATCGTTTTTATTCAGATATATATAATTTATGAATGAAAACTACATCTCAAAACCGATCTCAGACATGAGAGCGGCTCATAATTACGGGCCCCAGTAGTGGGTAGGTACTGTGATCAGGATTATTTATTCTTGTGATATCGCGATTTAGTTTTATTAGCGTAGCACAATTTTCATATTATTTATATATTTATACAATAAATTTTTACAGTTATTTAATTTTTCAAACTGTAACGTTATTAATAAGTATCAGCTTCGTCTTTCACTTTAACTTAGGAAGAGTGAAAGTCCAGTAATTAGTAACGCCTTTTGAGTTGTAAACATTTTTGTTTGTTATTTAAAAATTGTATTTACTTTGTAGTTTGTATTATTTTCAGCTATATAATGCTATAGTACAAACATTCTGTCCATATCATTCCATAAAGATAATAGGAACATTATTTTATTGTCCTTGAATATTTAAGTTCTTTACGGAACATGTTAAAAACGTTACACGTTTTTTTCGTTTCACATTTAATTACTTCTTCTATTTTATATTTCATGTCGCCAAATTTGAGGAACAAAGTTATGGTTATTAAATTTTCATATATGCAATATTATTACCCATTTAATTGTACGAGCTGAGTGGCTCAAACTAATTTTAGGCCGTCGTGGCGCAGTGAGACAGTGATGACTGTTCTGATCGTTAAAGGTTCGATTCCCTCACGGAGGTAGGACTAATTAAATTAACTTTATTTCCCCGCTGTAGTACTTAAGAGCGGCGTTGAGTTTAGCCATTCAATATGTTAAGTCTTTAAAATTGCTCTGAAAATGGTGAACGTTAAATCTGGGGAACCTAGATTTAACGTTCACCATTTTCAGAAGAAGAACAGGAAGTTCATATTATAGTTAATAATAAAAAAAGGTTTTCTATTTGTTTATAATTATATTTTCAGCAACATTATTCCTGTTTTAGATTTAAGTAGTGTATCATATAATTTATTTACATTAATTCCATTAAAATATTGTTTTTAATAATGTTATTTTTGTTTTAATGTAGTTCTATTCTGAAAAATTTAATTAGGAGCTGGCTGTCGAGGCGCAGTCTAACTGGTAACTTAATGGTTGTGGGGTCAATCCCTACTCGGGGAAATTATTTTTGAATCCACCACAATATATCATTATACCTCAGTTTACTATAACTTAGGAGATCTGATTTTCTGTGTTTATAAAAATCGCATTTTATCATTGTGATTAAAAAGTTATTGGCCAAGGAGGGTAGAAACATATTCACACCTTTACAGTTTTTAATAGGGTGTCTTATTTAATTCACTTTTGTGTATAGGATCACATTTTCACATACACTATAATGATTTTGTGAGATAGAGTTAAAATAATATAGCAAATAGAACTATTATAGATGTTTTAGGATAGGTTCCGGCGACAAAAGGTCTTGATTAAAGTTCTTTGTTAATGTAAAAACTTAAAAGATTACGACTTAACAAAAACGTGGAGATTCAATATTAAAAAACACAACATAAGCCGAATATAAAAGATATTTCTTATATAAATACCTACCTGTGTATAAAAAGTATAATATAGTATCTGTATAGTAAAAAAATAATTCAAAGGTATAATTTTCAAAAACACAAATGTGAAAATAATTTAATCCAATCTACAATATCGACTCTATGATATGTCTCTGTTGCACAATTTACAGTGGGGTCCTTAAAAGTGTAATTAATGGATTGGCAAATAGTATAAGCAAATAGGTAATAAACAAAAGTGTGACTGTAAACGCGATAGTTATGGATTCGACTTAAAATTTATTTCTACGTTCTGGTAACAATGCAAAGCGCGCAAAAAGGAACCTATCAATAAGATAGTGTCTTTTTTTTTTGTTTACATAAATGCTCTATGGCATTTTACTCCAAGGTAATGCAGAAGCAGGTAATGTCAATCTATAAGTTAGGCTCTAAAGATTCCTTAAAGCAAATTTTAAATTATATACATAACTTTTTAATGTTAAATAAATATAAATGTTGTGGTGGCAATAAATTATTTTACTTATTAATTAATGAAATGAAATAAATATGTTTAGTAAGTATTAGTATATTATAAAATATTTGAACACATTATTGCATAGAATAATTTAGATATAGAGGTGACCGTTAAGCACATTTCAAAGGGGCTCCTTAAACCGCCTATAATCTTATATTCGCAAATCTCTGGTGCTCCTCTTCTTGCAACGCGATGGGGTTTCGATTCCTAAGGAGTTTTTGTCTGTAAAATAAACATACAATAAAACAAAGCATGTTACGTTTGTAGGTAATAACAACATCTGGAAATTCTGTTTTCTATTTTCAATATTTTTTTTTAAATTATTTAAGCCTTATAAATTATCTAATAAATTTACGTTATAATCTAATTAATTTCAAAAATATTGAGGTGTATTTACGTTCTTAATCTTTTTTTATCGATATTAATTTGAATTAGGTACTAGTTAGGTAGGTACTCCTACACAATTTATTTATTAATGTTTTTTTTTGAAACAAATGCTTATTTCTTGTACAATAACAATAAGCTTAAACAATAAAAATAATAATTTAGAATTAGAATTGACATTGATATAGTCGTAAAAGAAGTTTATCATATTACCTAAGTTAACATTATCGATCAGTTTTTTAAGTACTTCAGTAGTAAGCTTTATATACAGTAAATATTCGATTTTATTAATTAGAATCTTATGTTCTAGCCTCCTAAGGAGAATGATATGTATTTTTACTTTGGCGATTTCAATAAAATCTAGGCACGATAATGGTAATTATATTAAAAAGCAATTAATTAATATCTACTGTTATTAACCGGCAAATAAATATTTTACGCGGCATATTACAAAATTATAATTATTTAATTACAAAATTAATTTAAGCTACATATTAATTCTAGTAACAAAATAACAAATAATGAAAGTGAAATTATAACAAACAGCTTCTTATACTAAAGTTAGGTAAATAGTTAACTTATTACTATAAAAGGAATATAGTCATACAATCATACACGCTCATGAACGTATCGCATTCTTGATATTATATGCTATTTATAGTTGGTCGTTCGTTTCATATCAAATGACAACAGTCTAGTGAACCATTTACACATTTTAATTAAAATTTTGTGTAAACATTTTATATCACAGCCCCGTTCAATTTTAAAAAAGTACACAAATTGCTAACAAACTGTGCTTAAGTAGGTGACGTATAGTATTAATGTCAGTGATGGTGCTGCTATACTGCTGTCCGCAACGCTGGGGCTTGTCACCGTTTCGTTTATCGACGGCTGGATGTACGTAGAGGGCTTTATCACATCCACTGGAAAAGAAAAGGCACAGAATAAACTAAACACTTGTAAAATTACTGACAACTTTTATAAGAACGTATCGTTAATTAGCTTTATTATTTTGATTTTTCAAGTTATGTTTCCATGGGACACGGCTTCAAATTTTACAACGTTTAAACAAACTAGATCGAATTTAAATTTATAAGATGAAAGCGTCTCAACACTTCTTGCTATCCCGCTATAAGCGTGATACAGCGTGAAGCTTAAAGAGAAATAAAAAAAGATGATGCTACTTAGGTGCCCTCTTCCAGAGTGTGCGCGACGGACAGTGCATGATACTTTTTTCGGAAGAATGTTTGTATCTAAAATATTTATTTTGGGTCTGGTTAGAAAAAGTGCGGTCTTGGGATCCGCCATAAATTATGCATAATCCGTAGAATGGGCGGAGAATACGTTAGAGAATGATGTATAAAATAGGTTTTTTTGTCTACTGTATAATGTGATGCCGAATATACGTAGAGGGCCCGAGCTGAGTATTTATACCATTGAATAGCCTAGTATTTTCATGAAAGCAGAATCTTTTTAGCCTTATTATGAAAAAATAAAAATAAAGTAGGTAGATAGGGTAAGCAGAGGGAACCTAGGAAACTAGTGTTAAGATATTTCGTTCTTATTAAATCATTTCCGTTCCCCACTTTCCGCTGAATTTTGTAGGTGTGTTGAGTGGCGGAACTCAACGCCGCAACTGCGGCGGAACGCACCGCACCGCCGCGAGGAAAAAGAAAATATTAAATATTTCATTTCAACCTGTTGTGTTTACCACACTGGCATACCTTTATTTTCTGTTTTGTAAATCATGAACAAGACCAAATATAGAGATTAAATTATCTAATAAAAAATATATACGTTTTACCTATTACAGTGTCATTTCTAAGATCTGCAAATTTATCCTCAATGTTTCTAAATTCTGGTATAGTACTGACGCAGGTTACTTCTAGCCTTCCAGTTGCAATCAACTCTAATTCAGACATCGTGATGTAGAGATCTTTGCCACGGTTTGGTCTTCTACCTCTGTGACGGTTTAAACCTTGAATCATGTTTCCTTCCTCTTGGCCTGAATCTGTCTAGAATTACGTTGCATATATTAGATTGAAACAATTTTTTGTTACGGTATGGGTTATATAAAATTATTTGTGCGATTTTGATGTGATTGATTGTGGTTTTACAAATAAGGCATCTTCAGAGTGTGAGCGTGAAGCTGAAGAAAATATAATTATTTTTTTATTACAAGCATTTGATATATTTTTTTAGTTTCACAATTTATCCCGCAAACAGTGTAGGCACGGGAAACAGAGGTAATGCACACTGATCCCCACTCTTATTGTTCTATATACGTAGGTAAATATTTATAAATAAAAAACAAAAAAACTGAACAGGTGTTTATATTATGTAATTATTATTATACAAAAGGTAAGTATTTATTTTGCTTTAATTAATAGAGAAACAAAAATTTGCCACGCCATCGATGAGTGTATTTAATCATTAGTATACTTTAAACTTAAAATAATTGCATGCACTTTAAATGTAACTCGTAAGGTAACGTGAAAGTAGCGTAATTTGCATAAAAGTAATTTCCTACAACCTTGAAGCCTACCAAACTATACACGTTTGTAATGTACTTTTGATTTGCTTTAGAAATTTATCATGTTCTATTTCCCTCCTTTGTTAGATATATTATTAATAATACATATTTACATATATACATATATATTATATTTTTTCTTAATTAGTTAAAGTTTATATGTTTTTTATATAATTCCACAGATTAATAACTACATTCAATCATAAAAATGTAATAATTTATATTGATTTTTTATTCAAAATAAAGTGTTCATTACTATTTAATGAAAAGATCAAATACCTGATAATCTAGTTCCTTGTGAAGACAGCCAGGAGGCCGTGTTGCAATATGAGATACGTGTGTCAGCATGAGGACAGGAGTCGGAGAACTGAGGTCAGTCTCTTCTCTTTGATAACCGCGTCTGCCGTTACGCTCATTCATAGATACACGAATTTTATGTGAATGTGCCACTTTATCCATCTGTAAGTTACGAAGCAATAATTATACCAAGACAAATATAGTCAGGATTTTTTGTTTTTTTTTTTGTTTAGCGTTACATTGACGCACGCACTAGAGTAGACAGTGGGAACCCTGGAACCTAGTGTCAAAACTCCACACCCATTAAGAAACCTGTGCCGCACTTTCCGTCAAATTCTGGAGGCATTGCGTGTCGAGTGGTGGAACTACGATGTCACGTTTTGCCTGGACACCAGAGCGACTAAATGAAAATATTAAATATTTCATTTCCTCGAGTGGGAATCGAGCCCACGACCGTCGTGTTCCTGCGCCACGAAGGCCTTAACGGCGGCTTTTGTAGAATATGTATAGTATATTCATTTTTAAAATTCAAACATTGGATAACTCGTACTAAATGAGAATCTTATATTATAAATTAAACAAATCACATATAAAAGTTACATAAAAACAATTTAAAATACTGCTACGTCGTGGCTTGTTGAATCTGTCATACTGGCTTCAGGGCCTGACAAGCTGCTGAATGAACTTACAACGTTTATCCGTTACATGCGATGAGCAACAGAGTAATATTGAAAAAGGGTACAAGATTACCTTTTTCCCATTAATAAACCATGTGATGTGCGGGGCCGGCAGCGCAGGCGCGGTCGTGCAGTTAGCTTTCAGCGTCTCACCAAAGCTTAGGTACCGTGTTGGGAAGTCGATACGGGGATGATGCTTTTGGGGATCTATAACAATTTTTCCCTTATTTTACTTAAATTTTCATAGCTTACTGTTCTAACTGAAGATATTTTTTTTTTGTAAAAAAATATATGCAGCATAATCTTCTTATAAAAATTATAATATTTAGTCATATAACTAAAAACATAAAGTAATCCTTTGTATTCAGTGTACAGGGTAAGAGAGATAGAATAAAATAGATTGAAATATATCTTCTATCTATTTTATTCTATATCTTGTCCCTATATGTGACTCTTCTTTTGTTCATCTAAAATAACTGACCACGTTTAGAGCAGGTAAATAAAAAAGGGTTCAAACGAGTTACTTTTCCCTTTAAGTTAGTACCAATATACCTAAGCTTTACTGAGATCTAGCAGTAAATCTTGTTACGACTTGTTAAGAAATCCGGAAACTTCGTAGGTCAGTACTTTTAGTATTTACTTAGAGCAAATGAAATGTTCTAGCTGTAACTAATTAATCATTGTTGTAGATGTATATAGTTGTAAGCTGCTAAATAAGAAGTTTCAATTTTTATATAAATAATAAAAAATATCTTTAAAATATAAATATAATGTATACATATAAATAGTAGTGTGTTAAATCTATATATGTATATATAAAATCGAAATATCACTCACTCATAACGAAATCTCCGAAAGCAAGTGCTAGGACTTTAAAATTTTGCATAGGGGCTATTTATAGGTCGTAGGTGCTCACTAATACGATATTCGACCCCCGAGGGTTTTTGGGGATTTATATAAAATAGCTAAATAAATCAGCGTCACGCTGTATTAAGTACACAGCAGAGTAGACAGAGGGAACCTGGTGTTAAGACACTCCATTCCCCACTTTCTGCCGGATTCTGGAGGCATTGCGAGTTGAGTGGCAGAACTCAACGCCGCGCTTTACCACGACATCAGAGCGAAGAAATGGAAATATCCCCACTGGAGATGAAATATTTATTTAAATTTAAATAAATATTTCATCTCCAGTGGGGATCGAACCCACAATTAGTCGGTTTTACAGTCACACTTTGTGCCCATGTGCCACGACCGGCCTTATAGGGGTTTATAGTTTGTATGAAATTTAGGTATTACAAGTGCTATGGGCGTTATTTATAGGACTTTTTTTTTTATTGTAGATAGGCAAGCATTTGTCCGCTATCTCACCTGGTGTTAAGTGACGATGCGAACGATGGTGGAGCATGCTTACCTAGGTAAAAACTTAATGTTGCCTAAGACGGGATTTTGCTAAATTCGATCTCTAAAGGTATATTTTTAGTGTTGATAGTGTATATGACACTTCATTACTACAAATACTGGTAGTCTCAATTTTTGCATACGGATTTTTTTAAGATATACTTTGACATATGCAAACTAACTGTCAGACCATTTCCCTAGCAATAGCCGATGCTCAGCGGAGGGTTATGTAAACCAGAACATTACCGCTTAAGCTACCATCGCAGAAGCTATATTGCCGGTCATCGATCTATAGATACTGAGATGATCGTTCTTACATAAATTAAAAGCTGGCTGGCTAATCTTGCATTTCCTCACTCTGGGATCGATGTAAGCGTGGCGTCTGCTACTCAACACGCACGTAAAGTGGGAAATGGAAAAGCCTTAAATCTGTTCGATTTAGTATCTTAATAATAGGTTCCTATATTCACTCTGCCTACCTGCTATGTATGGGATATAGTTTGGAACTAAAAAAACAAAAAAAAATATATAGAAAATGTTTATCCGGGATAAATTTCGAAACAAGTGAACCGAATGTAATGGAACTTTCATTAGAAGATAGAGAACATTGTGGAATCTAGCATTCCTGGAATTCCTGCAGTATAGGGAACGAAGAATTTCATTTAAAAAGCGAACCCAGTTTGCCATTTAATACACAATGTCTTTAAATGACTGAAAATTTATTATTATATTATCTTGATTTCTTTTCTTTCTTAGCGGAAAGATTATATTAAGTTTAAACATGTTGGCGTATACAAGTTTACTAAATAAATATTTTCAATGTCGCAGATAGACTAGGACTGGTTAGTTGAATATTTAATTATAATATTGTAACTGTAATGTTTTTTTCTTATATGCCATATAATAAAAAAAATAATTACAGTTACAATATTATAATTACAGTTTTGTCCAACCTAAACAGTATTAGGTCATGTCAGACTAAAATTTCATTAAAAGCCATCAATCGCCAAGACAGCTTTATCTTCCATTAGATAATTTCCTGAAATAATGTACTTTCCCCTCTATTGCAATGCCCCAATTACGAAGCGTTCAGCTACAATTTTGCAATATTTTCCTCAGGTAACGCGACGCGCATTTGGCTTAACTAGCGGAAATTTAGCTTTTATTATATAAGTAGAATAAAAAGCCGTAAATACGAATGGTAATTTACTTTATATATTCAGTGTGACTGTAAAACTGACTGGTTGTGGGTTCGTTCCCCACTCGAGGAGATGAAATATTTACTTAAATTTATATTTCCATTTCTTCGCTCTGGTGTCGAGGCCAAGCGCGGCGTTGAGTTCTGACACTTAACACGCAATGCCTCCGGAATTCGGCAGAAAGTGGGGAACGGAGTGTCTTAACACTACGTTCCCTCTGCCTACCCTGCTGTGTGCGGGATACATGATGCGTGAAGCTGATTTATTTATTCTATTTTAATATACAAAGTTAAGATATTATGAATGTGAAAACTGTATTAAAATTATACTGTATTAAATTATTTTGGATAAAGAAAACATTTTCGATTTATTTGGTTAAATGAATAATATACTTTATACATATATATAATTTTTTTTGGAACTTGAGGTTAAGGCTGTTAGTGCTTTGGCTTTTACAGCGATACTATGTGGAGAGCGATGAGGGTACTCTCTCCCGAGAAATTAGAAACACTACGTGGTTGCTTGAGAGAACACATTGGTAGAATATTATTTTGTGAAAACAGTCATAACGGCCCATGATTCAGTACCTACATCATGCTTACTATATCGTAATTTTGATTTGTGACAACCCGTAAGTCGTGACGTTTTATTAAGAAAAATATGGCATTAGGGATCATGGCCATGCGGATAACATGAAAATATTAACAACAAAGTACGTACAGAGAGAATTTCGTCATTAAGAATAGTAGTCTTCCGACTTCTGTTTTCTTCGTGGACAGAAAGGATGAGGACAATATCTTATAAATGTGTGCCTATACATGGGAAGACGAAATACTAAACATTGTTAATTCTTCTTACCAAATAACATAAAAAATACTGCTGAATACATGCTTATTACCAACTTACTAATATAGACTTAACTTACTAGATGTAGCAGATATTTTCACAAGAAATAGAGCCTTGAAGCGCGGCGTTGAGTTCTGCCACTCAACACGCAATGCCTCCAGAAGTGGGGAACGGTGTGTCTAAACACTGGGTCCCTCTGCCTACCCTGCTGTGTGCGAGATACAGCGTGAAGTTGATAAAAAAATAGAGCCTTATTACAAAGGTTAAAAGTGGAGGAATCAATGTCTTGGCACTAGATTTGCTCTTACTGCTATGTAAGCAGGAGAAGAAGTAAAGCTGCTATAAAAGTAAATAAATTGTTTTCTTTTTTATTTATTGTTTGTTGTTTATTTTTTCTATTTTTTTATTTCTTTTTCAATTTATTTACTTTTAAAGCAGCTTCACTTCTTCTGTTTACATAGCAGTAAGGGCGACTAGTGTCAAAAGATTGATTTCTTAACTTTTAACTTTTTATCAATATATTGCGTGCTTTCCCGGAGAAAAGAACATAAACACTCCGAGGATCCAACCCAATCGAGTTCACACCCATACGCTGTCGCATAGTTCCTTGGCCTCTACAATGCATTCGTTTGTATTATATATGATGTCTGTTTGTATATAAAAAACGACTAATCCTATTTACAGAAATATTTGAGTTTAAAAAAAAATAATAAATCATCTTCACGCTGTATCTCGCAAACAGCAGAGTAGGCAGAGGGAACTTAATGTTAAGACACTCTGTTTCTCATTATGCGCCGATTATTTTGAAGGCATTGTGTGATGGAGTGGCGGAACTCAACGCCGCACTTTGCCTCGAGACCAGAGCTAAGAAATGGAAATATAAATTTAAATTAATATTTCATCTCCTCGAGTGGGGATCGAACCCACAACCAGTCGCGTCATACTTTGTGCCACGAATGGCCTCAACTCGAGTTTTAATTACTACAAAATACATCTTGTCTAATATAAATTGAATAATATCTTACATTCTTTTGTAAGTTTCTAATAATATATAAAGTTCTAGTGTGACAATAATCATATATAAAAGTATATGTAATTAATATCAATACCAGAAAATATTATTATAGTTTTTAGTAATAAAAATTGTAAAGATAGAATTATTTACCAAAACGTAAAATAAATTTATCTAAAAGAGGTGTTAAATTTTGTGAAAATAGCTTCCCTTTGTCATTCGCTAACTAATTATATTATTATTAAATTTGGTTGTTTTTGTACTGAACATGAAGAGTTAATGGGGTTGATTAAAATTAGGATACCCATTTTAAGAGGATCTCAAATTACATTTTGAACTAGCCTTGTACCTCTGCTTTACTTAATTTTTTTTTTTTTTTTTTATGGAAAAGACACGGCAAACGAGCGTGCGGGTCACCTGATGGTAAGTGACCCGCACGCTCGTTTGCCGTGTGTTAAGTGATTACCGCCGCCCACGGCCCCGTGCAACCCCAGAGGAGCTACAGGTGCGTTGCCGGCCTTTAAGGTGGATTGGGCGCCGGGGCCCGGCATTACCTGATGCGAAACGCAGTGGCATGAAGCCACTACTTCACGCCGGTTTTAAATGCCGGGGGTGGTAATGATCCGGCCGAGTCTGCCCATGCGTGTTGCCATTGCTGGCGACGTGACTCTACCACACGTACTTTAGTCGCCTCTTACGACACCACCAGTACCAGGATGATCCTATTCTAGGCCGGGATCAGACGGCAAATTATAAATATGTAGGTAAATGAAATTGAGGCCTGTCGTGGTGAAGTGAAACACTAGGTTTTCAGGTTCCCTCTGTTTACTGTGGTTGTGCGGAATACAGAGTAAAGCAAGAAATAAAAAATAAAATTAGTTTTCGGTATTATAATTCGACATAAGCTGTTGGGTTACGGGCCTTGACTCTAATCATTGAAAAAAAAAATTATTAACAAAGAATTGGTTTTAATTCGAATGTGTGCAATCTCATATCGAACATCGCTAATCCAATAGGTAGGTTTATATCGTCAGATCATTCATTTACATGATGGACTATCGACATGAAAGCGAGTAATTTTATCGATACTAAATAAGGGAAAACATCTTTAAATAAATATTTAAATGAGATAAAAATATACGCTTCCTGCCATAGTCAGCGTTACGAGCGAATTTAAGTGCTTGCTTTCCTAAGCTTTCTATTCTTCACCTCTAATGGTTTTTGAGGAAAGGATATTTGTCTTTTAGAATTCTCTTCACGAACACTTACCTAAAATTCTTGCTTAAAAGATGGGCAGTATCTCACTTACTATTAATTACTTGATTAAAAGAGAATCAATAACAGGCAAGTGGGTGGTATTTATGGACTGCTCCATCTCTCTTACATATTTAAATTATTCTTTTCTTTTATGTTATTAAATCTATAACCTCCCTCCGTATAGCCCAGCAGTGAATAAGAACCATTTGGCATTTTCGATCTATCGCAATGATTATAGTTATAGTGGTAGAACAGTGTTCAACTGTTAATTTAAATTAATGATGATTTTTTAGTTACTTATTTTAAAAAAAGTGAAATTACATTAAAAGAAAATAATCTTTAAGAACATTCTAATACCTATAGACTCTTGAATCCTGGAATCCAAACTCTATCAAACGAGATGTGTTCTGCTAAAGTGTCTTTCCAGATTTTTTACATAGTGTCAATCATCTAAATCGTTCAGCCAGATAAGCATTACTTGTCGATATGTAAAAAAAACTCATTAACAAAAAACAAAAAAAAAATGTTGCTCATTATTTTTACATAAAGTTATCTGTTTACTGTTTTTGGTTATTGGAAACGATTCATGATATTTGTATCATAACAAAAATATTCGTATTAATAGATTTATCGTACTAACCTTGTATTAATCTACGTAGGTAGTAATATTAGTCATGTCCCAGTTTTATTGAACACATACAATTTTGATATTTGAACATTTTGTGAAAATAATTCAAATTGATTACATGTTGAAATGTAAAAACATTTTGTAGAGTCCATCAATTTTGTAAGAATCTGTAAGATTTCAATAAAAAATGAAGGAATATTAAGGCCTTGAAGGTTTCTCGACAGAAAGGATTTGTAATATTTGTTGTTCAACCCAAACTTGAAAAATGAGTCAGAAGAAATAAACAATTGCAGCCTTTTTCTCGTAGCACAAATAACTCCAAAGCAATCTTGAAACACTTTAAAAATCCCGATCCATTTCCACTACTCAAATTCTTACACAACAAAAATAAATTAGATTTTTTTTTCAGCTTCGTACCGTATCCTAAATATACCAGGGTAGATAGTAAAACTAGCGTTTGTTTCGTTTTCTGCTTTCCGCCTTTATTCGAGACATTGTTTCAGTGCAGAAAATAGTAATTTATTACCCCAATTGACAATCGAACTAGACAATAATGTCACACTCCCCCACAATGGCATCATTTAACATAATTTTTATTTTTTATAGAACGTTACAGAAGCTTGTGGCATTTAATTTGTAAGGACCCAATAATATTTCTGAAGAATAATTAACATATTTTTAATTTTTATTAGGTTGCATTTTAGAATTTAGTTGTTATTTAAATAATAAAGTAGTTAAAGGCTTAACTTCTAACGACGGTCGCTGGACCGCCACTCATTAGATTTGCATAAACAAACATTGTGAATGACCAATGGTTTCCTAAATGACAACTTATATTGGCGACTCGTTTACTAAAATAATGTAATTTATCATTTACCTCACGTCATTTAAAAACAAAATTATATTTTATTGGTTTACTTCGGCCACTCAACACGCAATTCGGCGGAGAGTGGGAAACGGAGAGTTTTAACACTGGGTTCCATCTGCCTACCCTGCTCTATGCAGGATACAGCCTCAAGCTAAATTAATATATATATATATATATATATATATATATATATATATATATATATACATAAATATATCTAAAGCTTACGTCAGATAATATTTTACAAGATAATTCACTATAATTTTTTTTTCTACTCAATTTATTTACCTATTTCCACTAAACCACTACACTATTTTGTTAAAAGCACATTCTGCAAACCAATAAAATTTGTATATACATAAATATACATAGAAAAATTTAAAATTGTAGAAGTAGAACATATTTCTAATTTAAAATTGTTCTACTCCGATAATGCGCTTGCAATTTATTGCCAATAGAGTTACGTACGACTGTATGTTTTGTTTGTAGTATATATTGACGAACTATTGACTTGAAATGTTCGCTAGATGAATACGTATTATTTTTCATTTAATATATTATATATATATATATTTTCATTCAGTATACTTTTTTTGTATTAGTAACGGACTTCGTTTGCTTGAACTATACTACAGTTTATTGTATTTAAGAAAAATCTATTTATTATTTTAGTATCTATGTATAAGTCTGTTATGCACTAATTTTAAATAAACCGACATTTAAAACTTTTGGGATTTGATTGAAATTGACTCGCAAATAAAAGCGTAAAATTTTTTTGTTGTTTTATACCTATCTAGATAGGCGGTATGTACGAGCACGATAAAAGCGGTTCTTCTGCGGAAATCCCGATCCAGCATGAATTCTGGGATAAAAAGTTGTTTATATGTTGCTTAACAACCCCCTCTATCTTTTAGTGTAAGTATTATAAAAATTGATTTAGCTACTCCGAAGATTAGCCCGGATAAACAGAAAGACATAAAAATTTAAAATTGTGTTTTTGTGTTTTGAATTTTGGTATTGTGTTCTGAAAAACATGATTATTTTAAAATCACAAACAGACTGTTCAATTTTACTTTTAAGAATGCGAGCGTATGCATTTATTTTGTATGAAATGAACTGCAAATTTAAATATGCAATTATGTTTTCTACGAAATTACTTAAGTTTTCATTTTTTGGATTTTTTCTTTATATTATTATTTTTCTTTATATTTTTATTGTAAGTTCTCACTTCGTGCTAAAATTACAATAAAATTTACAAAATATTCGTAGAGTACCTATTCGCCACCACCTTTAAGCTTAATTAATTAAACTTTCTTCAATAGTGTATTGATTAAATTACAAAATAGTTTTTGACTCCCAAACAACTTCAACGGAAAGAGCGAAACGGAATGTCGGCACACTAGGCACTCTCTGTGCACTATATATTACATTCATTCATACATATAACTTATATTAATATTTAATTTTCTTGAATTATAAACCTATTCACACTTACGAAAAACAGTGAGTTGCTTTTCGCCCGAAGCCTTTGTGTAAATTGGTGTGTCAAGCGATACTTCGCACGAGTAGCTCCCGCTGGCTGCAAAGTCTAAGTTTTGAAGGATTATGGAGTTCTCTGTTGCTAGTGCAATCTGAAAATATAATTGTCATTAGTTTGTTTTTTCTATCTGGCAACATAAATAATAGTATTTATTATCAATAAATAATTATTTCAGCTTCCCGCTGTATCCCACATATAGAAGGGTAGTCCGGGGGAACCATGTGTTAAGATACTCTCTATTTTCCGCCGAATCATGGAGAAATTGAGTGGCGGAACTCAACGCCGCATTTATTAGATTTTATGTTTATAGGTAATTTAACGGGAAGCACAATGTCCCGATTAGGTCGAAGGAAAAGTCTATTATATAAATAAAGGCAATTAGATATCTGTACAAAAAAAAACAGGTATAACTATGCTATCTTAGAGAATTATCAATTGCTTCACAAAACCGTCTGGAAGTGGTGAGCTTCCTTAATTAAAAGAAAATATTTGCAGTATTTACATGTATGCTTAATTAATGTTATATTTGCGGAAATGTTTCTTTTGCTTATACTGTATATTTTAGGGCCGTCTCTCGCCGTGGCAGTGACACAAGTGTGTGACTGTAAGCGTGTGACTGCAGGCTGTGGGTTCGATTGCCACTCGAGGGAATGAATTATTTTATATTTTGATTTCGTCACTCTGATAATAAGGCAGAGCACGGGGTTGAGTTTCAGCAAAGCACGGGGTTGAATTCCACCACCCAATACGCAATGTCTCGACAAAGCGGTTTTTCGACGGGAAGTGGGTAACGGAGTGTCTTAACATTAGTTCCCTCTGCATACCTCTGTTGCCACTCAACATGTAATTCCTCCATGATCCTTAACACAAGGTGCCCTCTGATCTGCTATGTGCGGTATACAGCGTGAAATTGAATATTTATTTTCATTATAATTGATAATTTAATATAAATTCTGACAATTAGCATCAGGATTTGTATAAACTGAGTTTCGCTAGTTGACGTTTCTGCCCTGGTCTAAAGGGGTCAACTTGTTACGCCCTCTTAAAAGTAAATGAGTTGGGTGCATGCAACGAAGTGCTAGCTATAGCGGGTTAAATTAAGTGCACTCTTGTGTTACCGCTTGATATTATTTGTTGAACACTTTGTAAATCGGCCGATTCCTTGTTGTTAAACGACCAGGCTTATAGAACAACAAATACAGTTTCTTTTTAATTAGGTTTGTAATAATGAAGGTTATGTATAAATAATAATTAATAAATATAGTTGATAGTAGTATTAACTACAGTTGATAATAGTATAATTGATGATAGTAAAGGCCAGTCGCGGCGCAGCGGCTCAAACGTGTGACTGTAAACGCGACAGATTGTGGGTTAGATCCCCTCTCGAGGAAATGAATTTAATATTTTAATTTTTTCGCTCTGACATCGAGGCTAAGCGCGGCGTTGCGTTTTGCCACTCCACACGCAACGCTTCCAGAATTCGGCAGAAAGTGGGTGTCCTCTGCCTACCCTGCTGTGCGGGATACAGCGTGAAGCTAATTTAATTTATTTATTTTTATTTTATTAAAATAATTAAAATTTCAATTTAAAAATGAATCTAAATGTCAATTTATAAGTATAAAGCAGTAATACTGACGATATTTTTTTAATTATGTGAACTGACAAGGCAAATTTTCTTTTTAAAGTTAATTTTCTTTGAAAATTTATAAAGTCACGTAATTTTAAAAAATTACAATTTTCAACGGCGTTAGTTAGCCTCTCCAAAATATTATTAAATGTGCAAATGAGTTTTTATCAAGTACACAAGTACAGTTAATTTTGCAAAATGCGCTAAAATTACGTTTAACGACTGTCGTAACCAATTACGACAGCGGAAAAATAGAAAAATAAAATATAATAAATAATAGGAAAACATCTAAAGAATATCAAATATTATTAAAACGTGTGAAGAATTTCTTTTGATCGTAATAGACGACCAACAACCAATTTAAAATGAACGTTTATTATTATTAGTATTAAAAATATGATTTTATTATTTAAAATAAAACGACATGACATAGTATTGTATTAATAATCTGATTTTATTGTTTAAAATAAAACGGCATGACATTAATTAGTCAGTGTTGTTTGCGTTAGAATGCAAGCTTGTTGTCAAATGAAAAATGAGCTTTACTTGTCTAGCTTTACAGAAAATGAATTGCATCTGGATGATTGCTTTGTCTACTTAACTTTTAGATTGATAACAATTAATTTTAGCAATTATTAAGTTATTCTTAATTTTTTTATGTCCTCTTATTTTTCTTACCAAAGCATTAGTAGCGGAATTTATTTCAAACAGAAAGCTCATTTACAATATGGAAATTGTTTTAGATTGCATAAATATCCCTTATTTTCAGCTTCACGCTATATCGCGCACACTGCAAGGTAGACAGAGGGAACCACAGTGTAGCAGGTTGTTAACACACTCCATTTTGTATTTTCGTCGAATTCTGCAGGCATTTCGTGTTGAGTGGCAGAACTCAACGCCGACATCAGCGAAGAAATAAAATAAAAAAAATATTTGTAAAAACAAAAACTCCGATTGCATTAAACTAAAAACGGAACCTATAAGTAGTTCTTCAATCAATAAAATCTTCACCAGGAACCCAGCGTAATTTAAAGAGGTCCCGACTGTTAAACCTAATAAACTATTGGACTTGTTTATTTTCTTTTAGTTTTACGCAGGTTTTTGTTTTTACAAATATTTTTATTATTTTTTACTTTTTTGTTAGGATTCACTATGGTAATGATAATCATGATACACCTTTCTGGAATTCTCGTATTGAACTCTTGAAATTGATAGCCACATTGTAGTATTCGAAACGATTTTTTTTTACTAAATACAATGGCGTCACACAACCGCCATGATTGTTTTTTTTAACGTCACGAACACTTGGGCTGCTAATACAAATCGAACAATATACAAATATATAAATCCATTCAGTGGTTCTGGAGATATGAGGTCATAAGAATATTACATACAAATATACATACGTACAAAATACGCGCGAAAAACATAAATTCCCTTCCTTAGCAGCCGGGAAATATTTAATATTTCATTTTCCTTAGAAGGAATCGAACCCACAACTGGACTCTAAACAGTTATATTACTTGTGAAAAAATTATACAACTCTCATATGTATTGCAACATATGGCCTGCTTCATAAATAATAATATAATTATTTTGCCCCATAATATAAATTTCATTTCGCCCAACCCTAACGATGTCATTACGCGAGCATCAGCCATAAACAAGGAGCCTAAATGAAGAAGCTGTCACACTTCTCGTGTTCTACCTAAAGTTATATTTGATATCAACGTCACATAGACAATTTATTATAATTTAAACTATAGATATTACATATATTTATATGTAATGTAACTGACAAAATGAATAATCCAAATGAATATGTAAATTTTAAACGACTCGTCATTCTACACAAATTGAAACTAGGGCAGTGAATATTGAATATGGTCACGATAAATTTTTTTGTCCTGCGACTAATTTTCTGGTTTTTAACAACATTCGCTTATAACATTTAACCAAAATACGGCGAGGCGAGTCGTGGCACAGGGGCACAAAGTGTGACTGTAAAACCGACTGGTTGTGAGTTCGATCCCTATTCGAGGAGATGAAACGGAGTGTCTTTATACTAGTTCCCTCTGTCTACCCTGCTGTGTGCGGGATACAGCGTAAGGCTGATTTATTTATTTATTTGTTTATATAAGTATTTCTATCGTAGTGCAGTTGCAAATAAAATATTATTTACAAAGACAAATAGAAAAATTATGTATCTGTATTATTTCGCTGTAAGCAAATATCTACTTTGAAAAATAAAAACAAGTTAATTACTTTAAATAGTCGTATAGACTGACAGAACTTTCGGAGGTGCGCTGAATGTGTATTTTAGATCACCGATTGCTATACTAAAGTAGTTGACCGGTTTCTACGGTGAAAGAGAAAAAAGCGGATCATGCTTAGACGAAGCGGATCCTTATATAATAAAGTAGGTTTAGTTTTCCAACAACAAAGAGTTTTGTATTTTGTAATAGTTCATTTCAATTCTTTCTGCTCACTCAATCCTTTTCCCACGACTAATTATTGGTGTAAATATAAATATGCAGCTTACTCTAGCGAGTTTAACGAGAAATTACCGGCGGTAATGGTAATGGCTGCACTCGGAGTGGAAACCGGGCTTTAACGCCGATTTTTCGAACCACGTCAGTAAATTGATAACAAAAAAAAAAATAAAAAAACATTTTCGTGATAAAGGAGATCTTAACACATAATATTAAGAAATTCCGTTCCCCATTTTTCGCTGAATTTTCCGAGGCATTGTGCGTTGAGTGGCAGAACTCAATGCTGGGCTTTTGACTTAATGCTAGAGCGAAGTTTTGATTTTAATGCTAGCTCGAGTGGGGATTGAACTCAGAACCGTTGCGTTACAGTCATACCCTTGTGGCCCTGCGCCACGACGTCCTTATTGATAATGTGTTGTATATGTGAATAGAAGAAGCATCCTTAATTATCTTTACTCATGCAGAGCCACATTTTAAGTTATTTTGGGGTTCCGTATCTCATAAGGAATAAACGGTACCATTACCTGATCAATTTGTTGTCCGTTTGTCCGTGTGTCAAGATCATTCATCTTATGATCGCGCGGAGGCGTCAAAGTACAGCATATTGCAAAATTAAGCTTCAAAGTCAACGTAATCAAAAAAATTGGTATGTTTTGATTACATTTTCATTTATGCATCGTTTTGCTGCACTTTGTATGAAATTCGCCGCGTAATACAGTACTTTCCGTGGACCTATAATTATGACAACTGGCACGAAATGACAATTTACAATACAAACAAAGGCAATAATGCGCAATATAAAAATTTATGGATATTTCATAGAAAAAAAATATTATATCTTTTTTTCTCCATTACATACAAAATGAGTCAACTCGCCCGCATCTTTATACACAGTTATTCTTTCCGTTGAATTATAATTCTGAAAGTGGTGCGGAACCTTCGGTGGGCGAGTCCGATTCGCACTTGACTGGAATTTTTCTATTTAATATTGATAGCAGCTTGTGCAGTAATATTAAATAATAAATTATTGTTTTTATCTGTGAATAACTTTATAGTAGATAATTTAGTATTACTATTAACCCAAATGTATATGTATATGTATATGTATATGTATATGTATATGTATATGTATATGTATATGTATATGTATATGTATATGTATATGTATATGGCTGTGCCCAAAATACGAGCATTACAGTAATGTATCGGTGTTAAATCATGAAAATGCAATTAAGTAAATTATTAAATATTTCACAAAGGGCGCTATATTGTGAATTAACGTTTAAACCTGTTGACTTACTATTAATTTCATTGGATGTTGCTTCGTGACATTTATTTATATATTGTTTAATAATTTTTATGACTTGATGAAAAGATTATTTCATTTTAATCGAAGAAAAGATAATATAATTCGTTTCAAATAATTTAGAATGATATTTTAATTTAAAAATAATCATTAAAATTATTTTAAGATGTATGAAATTATACTTTCATCTATATTACATATGGTACTCATTATTTGTATTCGTAATATATCAATTTTACTTACATTAAGTACAGCGCCAGGTGTAGTGAAATTTCTATATGGTGGTTTTCTGTCTCTTATATATTGGAAGATCTTGGTACCATGACGTAGGAAGACAACTTTATCCAGTAGGTGAGGTGGTACATCATGAACACAGCGAAGCCTGACAGATCCACCGCGAGCCGCCCATCTCTCCATTTGTAATTCCACTCTGACTTCTGTGTGGCCGCGAGCTAAAAATTGTTAATTTATTAATATTTTGTATAAAATATTTATACTTTTTCTAGTACGATAAAACCAATAGATTATTCAGAAAACCTTGAACAACTTTTTTAACAATTTTTTTTTTATTACTCAACTGCATAACACAAATGATTATCATTTTTTCAGTCTATTTATAATAGTATTGTATATGTGTAGGTAGGCTTGCTTCTATGTGGCAGTGTACAGATCAAACGCATTAGCTAATTTTAATTATTCTATACATTAATCGATTCGTCTGAAGATTGCGGTCGTCACATAAATACATGACGATTGTAAACCACAGCGCCAGCCATACGCCATTTTGACAATGTGAATAGAGAAAAAAATCAAAAGACCAGTTGTGGCGCAAGAGCACAAAGAGTGACTGTAAACCGACTGGTTCGATCCTCATAACGCACAAAAAAATGTGAAATAAAAAACAACAATAGTTTATTAAGATTAACAGTCGGGACCTATTCAGCTAAATAAATCTTGCCTTATGACCCCTGTAAAATTTAAATAGGTAAAATAAATAATATTTTTTTTATGGTTTCGTGCAGTTGTACTGAATGAAATGTTTCTTTTATTCTATAGTACATTATTTTTATGTGCGTCAAAAGACATACAAATAATGAAAATATATTCAATTTAGAATCGATCGAAAATCGATGTTGTTAATGGAAAAGCTCGGACCACGAACACACCACACGGATTCAAGCTTGAATCGCAAATGATTAATCAACCAACGTCAACTCGATTGAAATATGCTAATTCGATGTCGTACACATTATTTTCATATGCATACATATGGCGTGACAGCTGTGGTTTAAATGAAATGGGTTCTACGTGCAAAATAAATTTAAGTGGAACAATGTTATCTTACTTAGTGAAAAATTTAATTTTTTTTCTTCCGTTTCGCAATTTTTATTCTATTGAAAAGTTGAATTACTAATGCGATTCAACCTTCGAATAGAATGTAAAGCTTTTGTTTCTCTTATATCAAATATCGAAACTTAATATAAATTACAAAAATATTTCTCATTATACGTGTATAGTTCATTATTAAGGTACTATAAAGCTGAAGAGTTCAATTGCTTGAAGTCAGTTAATCTCAGGAATTACTGATTAATATTTTTGTTTCGGATAGTCTATTTATCGAGGGAGGCTATCATATATTAGGCGCGTAAATACCTGTGGTTGAGGGTGACCACGGGCACGGCGGAGGCAGAATGGTATATACATATGTCATACACAACTCTAGTTATTTTTAATTGACCACGCGACGAAACAACTAGTTTTCAATAATCAAATCATAGAAAAATAAAAATATATACATTTCATTATTTATCGAAGACATCTACGACCATATTTGTTACAAGTTGGACGGATTCACTTGTTTTGTGTCCATCGTATCTTCTAAAATAATATTGACATGTTTGCTTCGTGCATCCAGCCGACTATGAAAGTGGGTACATAACTGCGCTTTATGTACCGGCCATGTGGCTTTATATAGTTTATTAAATGGAAAGTTTTTTCTCTTGTTTTTAACATCCTATCAGTAAATGGAGAGAGAGAGCAGCTTAAAGAATTAAAGGCTTTATTAATTTGCTTGCCTACTTTAATCTTTTTTTTATTTTTTCTTATTATCAGTTACCTATCTTTCTTATCAGCAACTAACCTAGTATTAAGACAATCTGTTCCCCATTTTCCACCGAATTCTGGAGACGTTGGTGACGAAACTGACGCCGCGTTATGCCTCGACACCAGAGCGAAGAAATGAAAATATAAAATATTTCATTACCTCGAGTGGCAATCGAACCCACAACCTGTCATGTTTCCAGTCACATACTTGTGCCCCTGCGCCAGTTAAAAGCTTTATAATTAATATGCTTGCCTACATAAACGTCACCAATAATAATCCAAATCCCACCACGACGACTCTTACTGTGACATACAACATATGAAAATATTGATCGTCAATCACTTTCATTTATAATGGCCCTTTAATGATCATATAAATAAAAGTTAATGTTTTTATAAGCGACCCAAGAATATGAAATCAAAAAATGTTCGTCCTTACTCTATTTGTATGGAATGATTATTATCACGGGTTATAATGATGCCAGCCAAAGATAAAAAGTTACATTTGTCTTCATTTATTCCGTACTTACTTATTGATATACCTGGATCAGGAAAAGTATATTAATGTTTTAGAGTATTCAACTTAACAGTTAATTTTATAGGAGTTTTTATACAAATAGTTTACGACGAATTCACGATGTGACAGTTATTTTTATATAATAAAAAATAATCTTGTTTGTTCATCTTAGTATTTATAGAAATATGATTTTTATTACAATCTTTTATTTTGTTTACCGCGCCAAGTTCCCTCTGAATATTCTACTATGTGCGTGATACAGAGGGAAGCTGAAAAAAATTTTAAATTGATTTCTTTCGCAATACTAATAGTTGTATTTAAAAATAGCTTAACACTGTTATCTTTATATCTTAACACTGTATTTTGCAAATAATAGAATAGGCAGAGAGAGCCTGAGAGCCTAGTGTTAAAACACTCCGTTCCATTAAACTCAATTCCATTAATTAAAATTCTGTTTTAAAAATATCAAACAGAAATCCACTACAGTGAATGTATTTGTTATTTAAATTGTTGATTTTACACATTCGCATATCTTAACATCGCCACACGTACCTTTCTCTCATATTATGTGCCGTTTATGCATTGTGCCTGAATTATCTACATCTTTGTACTACAGCTTTGTTCTTTCATATTCTTAATATTTCCTGTATTTAGAACTGTAAAGGAAGGCTTACGTTGTATGCCATTGTACATAAATGTATTGAAACTAAAATATTTTTTCGAATATTACAAAATGGGTATGAAATTAAAGGACTAAACACAAGGATTTCAATAAAGTACATACATCATGATTATCATTACCGCAATACTAATAAAAGAACCGGTCAAGTGCGAGATGGACTCGCCCGAGGGTTCTGTAACAAGCCAAGCTGAGGTACAACATAAACAGTTGACAAATTTAGAATAAAACGTAAATGGGTACTGACTGTCAATGATAATGAGTTATTCCGCTTGTTTTCTTCTTTATAGTTTTTTGCAGTCGGGTTTTTTGTTTTTCACAATATTTATTTAAAATTTCCATCTGTCTTTCTGAGGTGAGGGGGTTTTATGTCGGAGTTCAAGCAATTTTAAATATTGTCTTTGAAGAAATAATAATAATTTATCTGAAAATTGATGACAGAAGATTGTATTTAAATTTTATTGAAGTAAACATTTGTTCGTTTTAAATAGTCATTCCATGGCATAGTTAAAAATATCAAACTCATACGAGAGAACGCAATTTTCTTAATATATTATAATTAATATATATAATGTATTTTCACAACATCAGCCGTTCATGCCAAGCCAAGAGATGTTCATTTAACAAAAAAGTATATCTTGCTCATGTCAAAAAAAAGGTTTATCTTATAAATATTATGCATATAATATAAGAATATGTGTGAAACAGCAACTTTATTGCTCTCGGCATTTTCTTTTAGCTGAAATAAGAAGAGGGGTGAAATATAATGTGCAATCTAGTAAAATAGAGGTGCCACGTGAAAAGGCTCGCATCCTTGCGTGTCGTAAACCATTCCAGCTTTTATGATTTGCACGTTTTATGAGTTTCGACGCTACTATGCAAGTTTCAGTTGGTACGTAGCGGTACAATAGAATAACTAATCAGTGACGTAATTATTTAGTAATTTGTATAATTGATTAGGGGAAGGCACTGATATTATCTTTGAACTTAATAGTAAGGGTAAACAAATTAAATATTGTTTTTTTTATGCTATGGTGTGATTGATGAGCTATTTTATACAAGAATTGTGTGTTAATTTATTTTTAATAAAGCCATTTCTATTTTGAGTAGCAAAAGTTTTCAAATGGTTTACAGTGGTTTTATCTGTACACCGGGATCTGTATCCTCTAGCTTAGATAGGGAAAAGTTAAATTATGTCTTTAGAATACATACTTTACGTGAAAAGACTTAAGAATTCGTTTATATTTTCAAGATTTTTGATAACACACTCTATACGAGTCTTGCCTCGGCGAAACGACGCGTACGTGGTCGGTGTGAAGATTATGCATTATGTATGATGTTTATGCCTTCGTTCTGATTCCGTACTTGTTGTTAAAACAGTGCTGTTCATTGTTTATCTGTGGCAAAGGTCGCAAATTATTTTTTATAAAAATTTACATAAAAAACGGCAGTATTTTTGTACAATAAAGTTTATGTAATTTTATTGCGTAAAAAATATGGCGTTTTTTTCCTTAATTTATACATCAATGTATATTGTATTGACACCAGTAACCTACAATTATCAATGATCACCACTTTATTTTAACTGTCGAAACTATGAATATGGAATAAAACTTTTAATGTATTGATGCTAAACTATATGCACTGTACTTCTACTTGCAACTGATATCTAGCACAATATCGTTTTAATCCGGAATAAACGGAACGCTTATAGGGTCACTTTGTTGTCCGTCTGTCTGTCTGTCACGACCTTTTACCTCGAGATTGCGTGGAGGCTAAAAAAGCTACTGCGGAAAACTAGAGTTGATGCCATCGGAGGCTGATAAATGCACCATTACGCCTTTTCAGCGCCTGTGCATACCAGTAAAGAAAAAATATTTACATCGTGAACGAGTGTGCAAACTTTATACTTACCGTCTGACAATATAATAAAGGCAAAATTTTAAAAAATGCAGGAAATAGATATTCATTATTCAGGACATCAAAAAGTAATTGGCCTAGTCTTCTACGTGTCGTAGTAAAGAGAAACAGCGAAATTCGACCTTGTGGAGATTAAAGAAAATTAAACCGGGCTTTGAAGACTGTTTATAATTATTATCCGACAAAGCTATATACACCCGCTTAAGCTATACGAATATTTATTAAATATATTTATGAAACTATTTTCAGTCTTCAATAGGATTGGTAAGAAAATATAAGTCTAAATAATCAAAATAATCAAAAAAGAATATTAAGTAGAGAAAATTCTTATTATTAGAATAAATACGTAACTAATTAAAATGTAAACGTAACACAGAAAAATATTAATAAAAAAAAACTAAACAAAACCAGCTATATTGTTAATACTATCAACGTAAAATAAGTATTTAAAAGTATTTAAATTAAAAGTAACACGTATTCTATAATAATCTATAAGCTCTATTATAATAATACATTATAAAAATAGATAATTCTATGCGAAGATATATGCTGTCGCAGTTTATTTAATTTTTTTAAAGAATTACAATATGGTCGTTACAATACATGATTTTTTGTAATTTTACTTTACTCAAATATAAAAATAAAAGAACTTTCAGTGATCGATAGCGGGGGTTATGGAGCAACAAAAAGACTATTATTTATCCCGGAATTTCCACGGGATACTGAATAATCCGGGAAAAACATTTTTACACGTTTTTCGTGCACGCATACATAGATACTAAATTAAATAATTAAATTCTTCTACATTAAATACAAAATTGTTGCGAGCAATAACAAATAAAAACCCTAAAAATTTAAATTACGATTCATAAAATGTATAACAACGGTGTAGATAACCGAACTGAAATAACCAGCCATTCTTTTCTCAATACTCAAATAATATTATGCCGATGCCGCCCAGAGCCGAAACTTACACCACACCGAGAAATTAAAAAAATCTAACCAATCTACTACTCGAATAAGCGAAGATCCAAAGAAAAATATAAATTAATAATAAACAGCAAATAACCACATAAAAATTAAAAGTAAAGATACAAAATATATGAAAATTTACAAAGCCGTCAACGTCGTCGGCCTGTTGGAGTCAGTGATACCGCGCGGCTCATAGGCTAACTCATTTTGAATCAGTGATATCTCCTTTAGTATTTATTAGAATGATGTATAGCAAAATATAATTTTAATATAGGTAAAATGGTAAAGATGACTATTATATTTACTTTGATAAGGATGAATACTAAAATATAGAAAACACATTAACAATAATCCTATAAATTTAAATTAAATATATTAAAATGGTTCCTGTAGCTCAACCTTCAGTATATGAGTATTTTATCACAATTGAATTAGCGGTTTGGCCCTGATTGCGTAAAAGACAGAGAGACAGACAGACAGACAGAGTTACTTTCGAATTTATAATATAGGTATGAATTGCGAAATTCGCCATAACTACACTTTTTGGCCTTTATGTATACACGAGAATGACCTTAGGTTTGTTATATGCTGCCCAAACTTTTTAATGATTTCTGAACGTTTTTAGATTATTATTCAAATACACTGATGATATTATAATTGTATCATAGCCAGAACAACAGCATAATCCATATATAAGATATGCAACGAAAAAATAAATATGGAATGCCAATCAAGTGAACTTAGTTTTAGTTTAGTGAAACTGAGCTAGATTTTTAGGATAGTCAATTTTTATAGAGCTTCCTTCCAAAATCGGCAAAATTCTAGCTAAATTACGCTCGAGTTTAATTTTGTGTCGAAACACAACCAACGTTCAACAATTTACCCGAATTGCGTCTTCATACTCCCAAATTGCGTACCGCAGTAAACAATATACCCGGGGCAAGTATATGCATTCCGATTTTCGTTGGGTTTTTAATGTTTCCTAAAAACTAAGAAACGTACCGTTTTTTATTTATGTATATACTTTTGTTTCCCCCTACTGTCGCTATTCTATTGTACAATGAGATTCTAAAGGTAAAAGTACACTCACTTGACCCGAACGACTGTAAGGACGTTACAAGCATATTAGAATACGAAATATTCTGTGTAGTAATAAAAAATGTACCAATTATGCATTAATAAAATGAACTGTTATTAATTTTTAAATTCATAATGACTTTTTCTGTAATATTATATATATTAATTTCAGCTCTATACCACAACAAAGTGGTCTTTAGCGGGTCCCCTTTTTTTTGGAGATACGGATCTCAACTCTAAAAAAATATAGCCGCGGACGTGTCCTAAGTTATATTAGCTGATAAAACATATATATTAGACAATAATGTATTAGATAATAACGTTACAGTAAAATAAGATTTCATAACTATTGTTAGTACATATTTATTAACAGAAATTTATTTAAATTAAATCATGCGAGCGAGTGACCGGCTCTTGCAGAAATAAATATAATGGCAATACATTATTCTAGAAATTGTTAGTATTTCCTTTTATCATTGTGTTGCTTGTTGAATATTTTCAGCCATACTACTCAAAAGAAGAAAAGAGCCAGATTTTTATCTTTAAAAGTCTGTGCTCGTATACCGTGGCACATTACATTTCAAAGCTATATTCATGCACAGAGTCAAAATTATCTTTGAAAATGGTTTATTCCCATAATTTAAAATAAATTTACGCAGTATTTCTAATGAAATATTCAAGTAGAAAAAACAAACTGGAATTAAACACTTTATTTTTAAGTTTTGCCACATGCTATTTTAAAAATAGGTAATTTCTAAAATACTTGTGTGTCGGCTATTTATGGTTTATATTTTTATAAAACAAAACGTTATTATTATTTAATTATTTATGAGATTGTATATAATGAATAATCAAGTTGAAAAAATTTTCAAATAAATTAAAAAGTATTGGCACAATTATTAACAATTTAGTTGTTGAAAATTGAATATATAATGTTGTGTATGGCGACGTGATAAAAGAATCAAGAGGGAAACCTTAAGAATCTACATTGGGTGAATAAAAATTGTTCCCCCGACAGTCATAAGAACGTGTCCCTCCCATAAAATTAATTTTGCTCCATCAGACGGAATGGAGATACACAGTGAGTGTTTGATTTTAATCTTCTAATGTATTGCAGCGAAATATTTAAAAATAGTAGGTATTCTAAATAAGTAATAGATATATAATAAAATAAAAAAAATATTTTTTTTTTACTTATATGGAAAACAAAATTTTTCCTACACGTCGATTGAGGTCAAGTGTAATATTAATAAATATGCAGATAATATTAATACGTAAAGAGAAATATTTTTTTCCTGCCTGTGTATATATATATTTAATCGTATATATATATATTTAATCCTATACATAGATTAAAGAATAAGCCAATACATAACCTTTATTATATCCCAAGTTGTATAGAGTACAGAGTAAACTGCTTGAAAAAAATATCTCGATACTTGTATAATAATATAAGATACGAGTACGCTGGGACTCCCATTCCGGACCGGGTGGATTTTCGATATGTTAGAACAGTATAACAAAATATTTTCACAGTTTCTTTCCATTCTAAATTAATGTAAGGGAATCTGCTTCGCTGTATCCCGCACACATCAGGGTAGGCAGAGACACAGGGTTGCGGAACCCACAACCAGTTGATTTTACAGTCACACTTTGTGCCGCTGCGCCACGACTGGCCTCATAAACATAATATTTATTTATATTTCGAAATATTAAACTTATACTAACTTTTCTATATGGCAAACACGAATTAATAATGAATACTTAAAGATGCCAAGTGTTTTTGCCGCAGTGACGACGTTTTGTAAAATAATGTTTTTACCTTTATATTGCTATAGAATGAGTTACGTAAAAAAATCTATAAATTACATTATGCTTTTGTTATTACTTTTAGGATCCTAACAATAAGATAAGTGAAGAATAAACTAACAGAAAAGACTCGGTTATTGAATAAAGATAAATAAATTATAAAGGAAATATAATATCTAAATACAATCTCGTAAACCGAAAACTTCAATAAACCTTAAATTATTCATTAAATTTAAATTAGTGGCAAAATATTCAGAAAATTACAAAAAATATTAATATTATATTATTATGGGATTTCTTTTGTGTTATTAATGAGTTTTGAAATTAGTACTAATGTTGAAGAAAAAGAATAGGGAGTATTACTAAAGAATATTAGATTATGACCTATGGCCCAAAGCTTATATTTTACATTGAAATGTATTTTAAGAGAGGAGGAGTGTATTCGACAACTAAATATTTTTTTGTGTGTACCTCGATTTTTTCGTTCTTCTGGACTGATTTTTTTTTTGGAAGGACTTCCCCATTGGTAACATTACTACCTTGATCTTGATTCAATATTAATTTGTATATAAGTGTCAATAATTTTTTATTATTTTAAATATATAATTAAATTAATACTAATATCATTATACTAATAATATTTTTTATAAGACTACATCTATAGAAATGTATATTAAAATTCATTGAAGTTAAACGTCTAAAATTAAATGTAACATTCTAGCAGTTAACTTAAACAAAGGCGTCGGCGTAACTTTGATTTGTGAATCCTAAATAGGCGTCAAGGGAATGTAAGGTGTTATCTCTCTTCCTCTTTTACGCAGTATTAGATATATATGAAAATTATGCTTGATAAAATATAATTTTATATATATATATATATATATATATATATATATATATATATATATATATATATATATATATATAGATATTTCATATAAGATATACATATTCGTACTCGCTTGATTTTTTAGGAAATAGTTTATTCTGTATGTAGATTTTTGATATTTTTTCCATCAGGCGAACAGCATATCGGATTTAGTCTACATAATTGGAATTCGAAACCATATAAACTCTATTACATCTATGAATTCGATACACAATAAGAATTGAATAATTAAATGGTTTTTGTAAGTTTATACTTCTAAAAATGTTTTAATTTTTGGAAACCGCAGTACGATGTAAAGCTAATAATTTTAATAACTTGTTTGAACAATTTATCCGAATAGATTAGAGAAGATAGAATATTAATAATTAAAGTAGTGTGTTACAAATGTATTATCTTTGCTTCACATATAGCAGAGCAGAAAACGGAAACCTGGGAACCAGGTGTTAAATATTCTTTTTCCATTAGGACACTTCCGTCCCCCCCCCCTTTCCGCCGAATTTCGTAGGCATTGCCTGTTGAGTGGATTCAACACCGAGCTATACCTCCTTAGCAGAGCAAGGAAATGAAAATAATAATATTTCATTTCCTCGAGTAGGAATCGAACCCACGACCTGTCGCGTTTACAGTCACACGCCTGTGCGTATAAAATTATAATAAATTTGTATGTTAACAAGGCACTACTTAATAAAACAATAAGTGAAAAAGTGATAAAATCAACAAACATTTAAATAAATTATATTATAATACCATTTATAATATTGTCAGAGTACTAATTACGTTTTGTCCTTCATTCGATAGTAAAAGCTTAGTCTCTGCTAGTAAACTATTTATATAAATGTATGACACGCGAGAACGTCGCTTCCATATTTGCTCGTTCCCATTCATACATATATTGTACGGCAATATTTTACTTTTAAGCTTCAACCAACCTGTGTGTCGTTCCCTTTTGGATGTGGGTCAAGTGTTCGAGGGTCGTCAGTGTAAGACATTGGTCTCAGATATATCTTTCTCCCTTACTTAGGAATTTATGTTCACCATCCTGACTGACACAATAAAAATATATATAACATTTTTTTTATTATTGTAACAAATTTTCTGTCAGCTTCACGCTGTATTCCGCATGTACCAGAGTAGCCAGAGGAAGCCTAGCGATAAGACACTCCGCTCTCCGATTTCCGTCGGATTCTAGAGGCATAGCGTGTTGAGCGGCGAAACTTAACGCCGCGCTCTGCCTCGACACCAGTATTATATATTAGTACATATTTAGTAATAATAGTTTTTTATTAATAATACTTAAATATTCAATATTTCAAATTAGGATAGCCCAAAATAAAGTATTTATAGCGTAGACCAGTTTTAGTTCCAAGCTATAAATATTCCTGGTAGTGCTTGCCTAATAAATGATTCAATGATTTTTGAGACCGTTGCTGAAAACCATCTTTATAGCTGGATGGAAATAATAGTAGTTAATGTTAAACAGCACTAGCAACACTATATGAGTTTTGATTACACTGGTTTCTATTTATTATCGTATACTGATTTCAGTACATTAAAAGAGTATATTACTTAAAAATAAATTATACATAATAGTAATGATATTAATTTATAAATTGAGTAGATTTATTAACTATATATATTTAATTTTATAAGTTTAACATATAAAAAATACTGTTAAATATCACTAGCAACACTGTATAAAGTTATTCTATTTCGTATTGCATAACTTTTATTTTAAAACCTCTAAACAATATATTGTTTTCTATTAATTTAAAGCTAATAATTAATGATACATCGATTTGGAAATAATAAATGGATAAATATATATTGTACAAATTTGACATATAAAAGAAACTCTTTTAATCTCACTATCAGAATACAAAAATGAATAATTGGCTGAATGTCGAGTAAATGAATATAATAATTAGAACGTGACGCTGCTCGTTTTATTATTCGTATATTCAAACCACTACTGGAATGTTATATATATAAAACAAAATGTTGTTCTATGGCTTTAAAATATAAAAAAAATCAGCTTCATGTTGTATTTCGCACACAGCAGGGTAGGTAGAGGGAACCTAGTGTTAAGACACTCCGTTCCCCACTTTCTGCTGAATTCTGGAGGCATTGCGTGTTGAGTGGCAGAAGTCAGCACCGCGCTCCGCCTCGACATCAGAGCGAAGAAATGGAAATATACTTTTTTTTTATAAATATTTCATGTCCTCGACTGAGGATCGAACTCGCAACCAATCGGTGCCAATCACACTTTGTGCCCCTGCGTCACGACTGGCCTCACCATAAAAATATAAGTATATTTTAAGGCCATAGAACTATAATTGTGCTTCTGTGCGCCATTGTTTTTTTTACAAAGAGAAGCCTTTCGTGTCACACGGTAATTTTTGTAACCATAACTTTCAGATCGGTATTACTTTTAATACGTTGTGATTGTATCTGTAACTACATTCATACGTACAAAATAGCTAGGACTACATATGCTACAAAATAGCTAGGAAAATAACTTTGTTTTTATTTCTTATTAAGCTTTACGCTGTATCTCGCGCGTAACAGGAAGAGAACTAGGAAACCTAGTGTTAAGACCATCCATTCCACATTCAGACACTTATGTTCTACACTTTTGCCGATTTTTTTGAGGCATCACTTTGCACGGTTACTACAGCGAAGAAATGATAATATTTCGTTCCCTTGAGTGGGAATCGAACCAACAACCTATCGCGTTTACAAGGACAAGCTCGTGCCCCTGCGCCACGACGGCCTCAATAACTTGTTTTGCTTATCAAATCAAATGTGCAAAATATTTAAAATAAATATATTTGTCACTCGTATCCCCAAGGAAAGTGAGGGATTTGCATTTGCAATAAGGTACGGCTGGAGGGTTGTAAGCAATAACTGAGGAGGATATTTTTGTTAGGTAAGAATTGTTTTCAGTTAGTTTCGTGAAGAAATATATATTTAATGTTCAGCATGTATAGAAAATGTACGGTATAGGAATTTCTTTTTCAATGCTTGAACCTTAAATAGAAAGTGTGAGTTATCAGTCTTTGTATTCATTTTTGAACTTTAGAAGTATCACCACGCAGTAAAGGCGATAACAAATTCCCACATTTTCCATGATAAAGGGTGGTACCTACAAATAGTATGGAAAGGGTAACGAAGTAACTAGGTATAGTTACAAATGAATATGCGGATAATCACTAGTTATAGCTATATATAAAAACATTATACAAAAATTAATATTTCATATACAAATAAGGCTAAAAAGGCAGCTAAAATCTGAGTGTGTCATCTTGTTAACTTGTGTGTGACTAATAAAAAATATTACCTAACTCCGTGTGATCATCATTTTTTAAAAGAAAATAAACATATGACCCGTAAAATAAAACGTTAAATATTGGTATTTATAAATCTCTCTAACCTATATAGCGTATATTTTGTGTTTTTTTTACAATCCAATAAATCGGTACTTTAACTAGACTGGGTACTTCAGTACTGAAAGTGAAAAATCGCAATTGTTTTACTGTTTTTTTTTTAAATAATAAGAGTAGTTGTAGTTTTAATTATTTTTCTTCAAAATTACTAAAATATATTATTTATACGTTGTTTAAACGCGTATGTAATCGAAAATTACCCTTGTTATTAGTTCAACAGCAATAAAAGAAATTTGCAATTTTTCACTTTCGATGCTTTACTTATTTACCGTAGAAATATACACTCGATTTCTAAGGTGACGGTATCTATTGTAGTAAAGATTTATCGAAATAAATCATATAAGCAAAGCTCTTGCTTTGTGTAATAATAAATGGCTTTCCGAAAGCTAAGTTACTGATACTATTTAGGTTATTTATATGTAAGTGGAAATGGTTCTTATATGAATAAACGAATAATATTTTTGAAGTTACAATTTATTGTATAAAATGTTCAATTAATTCTGGAGGTGTGGCGAGGAATGGCGTGTTGAGTGGAACTCAACGCCGCGCTGTATCTCGTTACCAAAGCGAGGAAATGAAAATATTAAATATTTCATTTCCTTGTGTGGGAATCGAACCTACATCCTGTCGCACGTCTTGTGTTTAATTTGTTAATATGTTAAATTTTCATACGCGTAATACTAATATATCATACAAACAGTATTTTCAGCTTAAGATTATATCAGCACGGTCCCTCGGAGTCACGTGAACTTATCACACTGTGTATATATTTTGAGTAAGTTAGCTAAAGGCTTAGAAGATATGAACTGGCTTAAAGTCTAAATCAGAATTATAACTAATATAATTTTAATTATTAAAATAATATACTTTTACTCTTACGCAGCATATCTCAGTTAAAATTTGGACATTACATGTCGATGTACCTGTTGACTTTAAAAAAATTAAATTTATCTAAAGAAATTGTAAGGTAACGTGTTTTTTAGGGTAAATCATTTTATTAAAATTTCTGGGGTATTCTGGAGTGGACACGAAACACCTGCCTCCCCACTCCTACCCCCATGATCTTTGCCTCAACTTACCTCGACAAGGTATCTAAATATAATTTGAAATATATTTTGAAATATATATTTTCAATATATTTTGAAAATTATATCAAAATATGTTTCTTAGGTTACTTTGGTAGTTGAATATAAAGGGAAATGGGCTAGTAACCACTAACCGTATTAAGTTGTTATTAAAACTATGCTGGACTAACTAAAAGTACAGTTTATTATAGTTTTACGGTAAGTAGTAAGTACTACAGTACTTGTGTTATAAAAAAATATATTGTTGTATAGTACAGATATATATTATAAATAAATCACCGTACGATATTCAAAACGCACCTACTATATATCTCTCTCTTAAAGAAATATATATAAATGTTATTTGTGGTGTCCATTTCTTCATACATGTTTTTATTAGGATTCCGTACATCTTAAGGAAAAAAAGGAACACCTTTTTGTCTGTCCGACCGAAAATTTTCTGTCTCTTATTTTAGAAACACACAAATGTAAAGCTCAGCTTAAATTTCGCGATTTGAAGCTGCATATGAAATATGGACTTTTTTACTTTACTATATACTCTCGAATACACCCAACCATTAAAAATATAATGAATACTCTATGCCAATATTATTAAAATAAATTAATTATAATGCGGTTACAAGATTGTGGCGCCATGATACGACATCCCTTTAGAATACGGCCTTGCCCTTTTACCGCCGCATTAATTAATAACTTCTATATTGTAAGCACGCTTTGTTATAATATCTTCTAATTTAAATTTATATGAATGCTAAGAATTTGAAACCTTAAAATATCATAAATGCCAAGAAAATAAAAATATATTAAATGAAACTGTTTCGTCTAAGACATCATTTGGTGTTTTAGAGTAAAATTCTTTCCAAGGGATCATTGGCCTTTTAGAGTCCAGTCCTTAGGCTATGGCTAATATGTATAATGAAAGTATATCACTTTTTTGGAATCCTGTTCCCGATTTATTCATAACAAAGTTATTATGTAAATTACGCCAGATGCATGCATAAATATTGTGAATTATATTTGATTATATTGAATCTTTCACAAGGTGCATTTTTTAATCGACTTCTGTAAAAAGAGGAGGTATCAATTCGACAGTATTTTGTTACTTCAGAACTTTTGACTGGGTAAATGGATTTTGATGATTCTTTTTTTATTTGAAAGCTGGTGCTTTTAGTCTACCGTGTGGTCCTGTTTTAAATGGTACATTTCTGACAATGGTATATTTGAGAACATCACATAAGTTTTAAATTTGCATTCAGTATGTTCGCGACAAATGGACGATTAATTCAATATTACGCCAACCGATGTCTACTATTCTTTATTTATTTGGAAAGGATACAGTTCAAGGGTAGTTCGTTGAGAGTTTGGATAGGTTATGATTATGGGATCCATTTAAATCTTAAGGGATCCATTTAAGTCGGTTGTTTTTTGTTAAAATTATAAATTTTAGTAGTCGTTTCTAGTAATAGTATTGATTGCGCTACAATGTCATTGGGAATAGTTAAACAATTTTCTTTAGCCCTTCAGTAAATATTATAAAATTTAACTTATATTTTTTATGTACATGTAAGATTATTGAGAACAGGCTTCGTTTTACGCAATAGTATTTTTTGTGTTTGAAAGACCTTTTACCCTCAAGTGTATCTGAAGAGATGAGTTCAGAGTGAGGGTAGTGCGATCACCTATATTCTGTGTCACCGCATTTATATACGGAGTCTCTAAAAAGGTCATGTGTAAGCGTATTTTTTTTTGTTTTTCTTTTTGTTTAAAGCTTCAAGCTTTATACTGCGTGTAGCAGGGCCGGTAGAGAGAGCCTAGTGTTAAGCCACTCCACTCTCCATTTTCCACAGAATTCTGGAGGCATTGCGTGTTAAGTGGTGGAACTCAACACCGAGCTCGACACCAGAGCGAAGAAATCAAAATATTAAATATTAAATTTCCTCGAGTGGGAATCGAATCCATAGCTTTGCATTTACAGCCATACACCTGTGCTCTTACATCATGACTGGCCCGGTTGAATATTCGGTCTTAAAACATATTTATATCGACGATTATTCTTACTGAAACAGAACGGAGAGATTTTCTTTAATAGTTCAAGAGCATGGTTTATTTACTGGTAAAAACGAATTAAAATAATTGGACGTTACTAGCTTAGATACCGATGTGACCTCCTGTCTGTCCTGCAATAATTCACTCTGGGCAGGTGCTAAAAGAGAAATGGCATTTGTACCTGTTAGCCTTTCTCCTCCGATATTTCAAATGTTACTTTACGTTATCCATCTCAATTACCTTTGGCTTTGTGTCAATACATCATCAGATCTACATACATTGGTTTAGTATTGCTTACTTCAAATACCAATAAAATGAATTCAACTTGAACATTATATCTGTTTTCTCAATTGAAAAATTGAGGAAACACGAGAGGCAAAATTTAATCAAATATATAATTTAAATATATGAGACATTAAATGGAATTAATTATGTTAAATCTGACTATTTTTATATCATAAAAAGATGTAGTAATAAATATTAAAGCTATAAACCCTTTCTCAGCATTCCCAAGCTTAACGTATTTGGAATCCGAATAATCCGACATTAGGGCGTAATCAATCAAAAAAACAAAGCGCTCGCTAAGCCAAGCAAAGTTCTTGGTAAGTGATCGTTTACTAGCGCTTACAAATCTATGGGACATTATCTTAACTATTTATACTAAAATATTATATATATATATATATATATATATATATATATATATATATATATATATATATATATATATATATATATATATATATGTCAAAATAACTATTTTATGTGATTTTATCGATTCTCATGCTGGAATACTGAATAATTTTTAGAATATAACTTTTCACATACATTTGCAATGCAAATAATTTTGCACTAGCTAAAATATGAGTGCAGTGAACGTATATTTTATATATTAGTTAGAGTGCTGATTGCGCAAACTGAGTAAACATGACTGAGTCCGAAGTCAAACAGACAGATTGTAGCCTACTCGCTCTATTATACATTTACCTGGACCGTGTGAGCAAATTTCATCCACCCTTTCGATTCATCAATATTTGAAAAGAAAAGATTAAAATTAAGATAAAAGACAGTTTATGTTTAAAAAGATTGTGCCGCATTTCAAAAGAGTTTTTTTAACTTTTTTCACGCTGTATCCTGGCAGGGTAGGCAGAGGGAACCTAGTGTTAAGACACTCCGTTGTATTTTCGCCGAATTTTCGTCACAGTGCGTGTTGACTGGCAAAACTCAACGTAGCGCTCTATCTTGTTAACAAATAGAAATATTAAATAATAAATTTCCTGGAGAATCAAATTAACAATTGTCGCACGTTATGTTTACGATTTTTTAATGTTCTGTACCTCAAAAGAAAAAAATGGAACCTCCCCTCGTTATAGGATCACTATTTTGCCCGTCAGTCAAGACCATTGATTCTGAGATTGCTTCAAACTCAGAATCAATCCTCCATTGGAGGTATCAAGCTGAAATTAATATAAAATATTAAGATCTACGGTCCATAGGAATACGAAACAAAACAAGCTTTTATCTCTACGAAATCAAAAGATTTAAGCATAATTTTTGATGCACTTTGTATGAAATTCGCCGCGTAATCATAACGTATAGGGTACCTATTTCCTGTAGGCCTACAGTTATATTTTAGCACGAAGTGAGAATTTACAATACAAATAAAGAAAAACATCCGAAAAGTAACATTTGTAAATATTTTATTAAAAAATTAAATTCATTTCATATAAAATAAGTGCATATACCCACAAATTTAAGCTTGTCAACTTTAATAAGATGTACTTCGCGTTGACCTACAATGACCTGAAACCTGAAATGAGTATGGGAGTCTCGGTGAGGGACCCAAATTCACACTTAACACTCACACACACACTCATATACCACATCATACCACAAAATAGTGATATTAACTTGACGTAATGATTGTAAGGTCACATGTTATGAGTAATTTTCTTTCATTTAAAATATTTTAATTTTTTCGATCTATTTAGATAAAGGATAATGGTAATGGTATTAGGTTCTACCTATATTTAAAGACAATATTTCAAAATTCTCTATGCTTAACTTGAAAAATTATATTATCACTCTATATTTCACCTAGAAATAAAAAAAAAAACCCTTATACATTAATTCACAAAAGACATCTTTATGAATAGGTTTTAGTAGGTACTCTTATATTATCGAAAAGATGAAAATTTTATTTGAGGCAAGAGAATATTATAAAATAGAAGTGAATCCGCCATGTTCTAATTTTAAGCAGGTTACGTAATAAAGCGCAGCTATGTAAATCAACTACTGAAACAGTGAGAAGTATATTTATACTAGTGCAGTAATAGTATGTTAATTCTTGAATTCATAATATATTGCTGAATGGATTATATTTTTATAAGGTAATTTGTTTTTCAAGTAGGTACTCCTCGGAAGCAGAGCAATTTCTCCATTTAGGTCATTATTGTTAAGATGTATAAATGAATCCTATACATATATAGAAAACTCAAAAATATAACAGTAAAATTGCGAAATTAGGGTTCCATAAAAGAAAAAAGCAGAACTCTTATAGGATCACTTTGTTGTTCCTCTGTCCTTCTGTCAAGTTTATTTCAAGATCGCTTGAAGGTATCAAACTGACATTAATATCAAATATTTATATAAAGCTTCACTTGAAGCACAGAAACAATTAAGCTTAAAAGTCAAAGTAATTATAAAATGCATCGTTTTGCTGCATTTTAATCGAAATTTGCCACGTAATCAAAACCTATAAGACACTTCTCGTGATCCTTCAAATATGAAAACGAAAGTGAAAACTTACAATACAAATAAAGAAAAAATACGAAATATTAAAATTTATAAGGATTTTTTAGAAAAAATAATTACTACTCTATATTTGTAGCTCTTTTTAAGTCTTTTAAGTTGTCTGCTAAGGAAGGGTCATGTTTTTCGCACGTATCTTGTATGTATGTAATATTCTTTATTACCTTATATGTCCAAGACCGCTGAACAGGTTTACATATTCGAGGTATCGTTACATTTGTATTAGCAGCCCAAGCGTTCAACAAAAACCCCGACTGCAGAAAACTAAAGTAAACTAAAGAAAATAAACAAGCCCAATAGTTTATTTGGATTAACAGTCGGGACCTATAAGTAAATCTTCATCAATAAAATTTTTACTCACACACACACACACACACACACACACACAAACACGCAGAACACACGAATCTTTTGCCCGTCCGTCTATTGTGAGTTAAGATCAATTTAGTTACGTTTAAACCTATGTATATACTTGCAAAGATTTTGTTTTAAATAGTTATAGTTTTAGTTCATATTGTAGTGATATATATTTCTACAAATGTATATGAAGTGTTATGGAAGAGCGAGGCCTCCTTACGCAAGTACTAGTGTTTTACTAGTAACTTACTACATTACTTCACATGTAGCTAAAGAAAATGTGAAACTGAAATAAATATATTTTTATTTTATTATTTATTTTATTATAAATTAAAGAGGTCCCCACTATTAATCCTAATAAACTATTGGGCTTATTTATTTTCTTTTTAGTTTTCTGCAGTCGGGGTTTTTGTTTTTACATATATTTCTTTGTACTAAATGAGTGCATATGCACGCAAACTTCAGTTAGTATATAAGTTGTACTTACAATCCTGAAATTGGATACAGAACCGATCGACGGGTGAATCCCAGTGGAACTTGACCTTATTTTACCTACTATGTATGTCATTAATATGTAAAACCACATTCATTTCATTATTTGTGTTTGTAATAAGATATTATTTATTTAATTATACTGAAAAGTTATAGAAATGGTTTAAATTATTTTTTAATTAAATTTTTATCAATTATTTATAAAACTATAGTAAATAATTAAAGGTAGAATAAATTATGATGAGTAAAGCCGTCTTTTAATACTAGATAATCAAGGTACTTCGTGTTGCTCGAGATGAAAGTTTAAGTCCCAAACCTGAACTTTTATATGAATCTTAAAATTGTTTAGATTTCTTAAATATAATATTATTAAAATATTTTAAGGAAGCAAAACGCGTAAATATTAGAAACAAAAGGAGGATATTGTGAAGCGAAGTGTGTTAGAATTAGAAACACAAAAATACAATTTATAATAAACGTTGGAACATTGAATACGTGTTTCGGTTTTTATATTGCTATGTTTTCTCTGAACAGTAAAATACTAACATTTATAAATTGTCAAATAATTCAGATAATTTTAAATAGTTACTTTAAAAATAATGCCTCCAGAATTTGGCGGAAAGTAGGGAACGGTGTGTCTTAACATTAGGTTCACTCTGCCTACCTTATTGTGTGCGGGATGGAGCGTGAAATTGATTTTTTTTAAATATTTATTTACTGTAAAAGATTATTTTTGCAATAATATTATCATACATTCCCAGCAAAACAATTACGCACTATAAATACATATAATGTGAACATTAATTCTAAGTGGCGCCATGACAATATATGGGTCAGCGTGAAGACGACGACCTCTTCTATATGTAGGTAGGTACTAGTACTAGTACCTGTGGCAATACAGGGTCGTAAATAATGGTAGTCAGACGGATTCCGATGCCCATATCCGTATCCTCTCAAGCCCGTCGTATATAAGACATGCTAACTGTAGTGTATCAATGTATGTACTATCTTTTTATAATAATAGTGTTAAATTATTGCATACTTTTGGTCCATATTAAATACTTAAATACATAAAATACGTATATAATTAAGGACAATATCGTATCCAATATACGTTTAAAAATATACAAAACTTTTAGCTATATTTATTTAAAGGAATGAATATCAGTAACTTAACTCTCCTCTCCCCCCAATCTTATTTGATAATGTTAGCTTAGACCATAGTTAGCACTAAGGTTAGTAGGTTTTCCTTGTCGCCTCAAATTGCTGAGCTCAGCCGTAAGGTCTTTTGCGCCATAGGAAGTTTGAGAAGATTGAAGAATCTCTTGCCACTAAAAACTAAAATTTCCTTAGCTCAAACGCTTTTCATTCCTATATTAGATTACGTTGACTGATGATACTTGGATTTATCTCAAGAGCTACTTAATAAGCCTGAACGGTTGCAAAATCGCATCTTTTGATTTACCTTTGCACTGAGGAACTACGATCGTATAACATATTATAGGCGACACCTAGATTCCCTTACCCCTCCTTTACACTATAATTTACCATTAACTCCTTTGTACCTCAAATAATTATTTAAGATCTTGGGTTCGCCCAACCTTCACTCCCAGCAGCTCCATTCCCTAACAACAATATTCTTGAAACTCCTCTATCCTGCAGGAAATGCTATGGAGACTCTTTTACTCGTAAAACTGGAATGTTCTGCCCATTCATTTGTAGTATTAGGTATTCGCAGAATGTAGGGATATTTAAAATTTTAAACGTAGACTGAAAAAGTACTATCTAGAACAGTGCTTTTAGTCCGACTATATTGTGTGTGCTATACATATTATGTATGTCATCTGTATATGTATTAATATATGTATAAATGTGTATGTATTCCTGTATATATTTTATTTGTATATGTATTTAGAATTATTTTATATATCTTTTAGTCCGTGATTAGGACCTGACTAATTTTTAATACAATATTTTTTTTGTATTTTACTGGTCGTCTGGAAGAGATCACTTGTAGTGGTAAGACCGCCATTGTACATAATATATATTAAGATTATTCGTATTGCACTTGTGTCGAGGTAAAGCGCGGCGTTGAGTTCCACCACTCAACACGCAATGGAATCATGTACACATAAACAATTAAATACACACACACACACACAGTATGTAAATTTCTATATTAATAAAACATCAAGTTAAAGCTACTATGAAACTCTTCCTAATCACATAAAGTTAAAACAGGAGCGGTTCTGCTAATCCAGCCGTCACCTTTTGTATCCCTTGTAGTCTCGTCTAAAGGAGGATGAACGTCGCATCATGCTTTCTATTTTTAGGTGTAATTTAGTAAAGAATATACGATTACGTATATGTATACATGTGTTATAATTAAAGTTACATTTTTTAATTTTTTTTATACACTACAATATATAAGAAAAGAGGATGCCCAAGTTTGATTTGAAATTCATTTATTCCCATATACTGTCCTTGTTAAGAACCGTTCTGCTGGCTATAGAGCTTAGTATAAAGCAGCTACTTGAGATGCCGTTCGGGTAAAGGTCAGTCTTTGTACGCTCCAGCAACAATACTGAATAAAACTATTTGCTTTCATCCAATAAAAATATTTTCATTTATTTTTTACAGACTATCTCTCTCTCTATACTTAGTCTTGCCGTTTATATTGTTACAAAATAAAACAATTTTTTTTATTGTACGTAACATTTGTTACTATTACGGTATGTTAGTTCAATAAAAATTAAATTATAAAATTAAACCAGCTTCACGCTATATCCCGCACACAGCGGGGTCGGCAGAGGGAACATAGTGATAAGACATTCCGTTCCCCACTTTCCATCGATTTTTTCGAGGCATTCTGTGTTAAGTGCGGGACTCAACGCTGGACTTTTGCCTTTTTGCCAGAACGAAGAAATGAATGTACATTAATATATAAAATTTACTTAAAGCTTATTCGCAGTGGTCGCCATTGACTGGGCGGATGAAGCTTTATGGCCTGATCGGCATTTTTTAATTTAAAAAAAATGCAAAAATGCATTAAAAATCACTATATATATATATAGTGATTTTTAATGCATTTTTTATGTTAGTGATATATATATCAAGTGATATATATATATATCACTTGATGCTTGAAACAGCTCGATATTTATATTTGTATAATAATAATTTGTATAATTTTGGCTAGATATTTGTATAATATCTTGTTAAAATATAAAGTTTTCATATTTATAATACAAAAATAAAAATAGTATTATGTATATTTATTTTACTATGTAATGCATTCGTTTTATTTTCAACAAAGATTTAATAAAATATTAGATAGAGATAACACGAGTCTAAGAAAAAGTTTCATTAGAACTCGACAATATAGTGGCCAAAGGCGGCCCTCTGGAAATTTTTCAACAGATTTATACTGAAATCGGATCAAGTTGAAAACTTCAAAACTGTGTTTTACTACTTTTGTAATAATTCACGAGACGATAAGGGATCTTTTGAACTTTACTTACGTAATTTTCCTTTATATTTTTATATGGAAGTAAGACTTTGAGAGTGGAATTTGTGTAGGAAAACGGTTTTGATTGCTATTATAGTTTCATTATAACGTAAGATTTTTTCATCCTTTCGCCGTCCTCTGCTGAACGTAGGTCACCCTCATCGAGCGCCGACTATCCCGGTCTTGGGCTTCTCGCATTTATCTGATGCCAGCCATCTTCTTAAATCATCTTTTCTACGTTCTGACATGTGTCAGTTCCATCGACCGTCGGTATGTCTGGAGACATGACCTGCCCAGTTCCATTTCAACGTGCTGATTCTTCGTGCAATGTCGGGGACTAAGAACAGTGAATATAAAATTTATTTTCATGTATTTAGTTAAAAAAAAAATTATTAAAAATATTCATTATTTGCGGCCTGCTCGCGACTTCACCCGCTTAAGCTTCATGATTATTCATTTAATAAACTGAATTGACTGACAACTATAATGACTTATTATTTTTTTATTACTTTAATCTACATTATCGTAGTTTCTGTAAACATTTTGATCGTTTTGATATAAATCATACCACGAATGTTGGTAGGTACTTGATATTCATAATATGTTTTGAAAATTAATACATACAAGTATAGTTAATTATTTATTATACGTATATATGTATTTGTAACATTACATTCTTTTTTTTATACGTGATCACATAAACCGTCAAAAAAATATAGACAAAAATCCCAAAAATGCTGAAAATGTATTCTGTTAGTTATCCTTTAACAACCTAGCTTATTTTTTTTAAATATTTTCTACGTACAAAAACGACTGTTCTACAGATTTATTATAAATATAAATTCATTTAATAAAATAGCAGCAGCATGCTAATGTTTGGCCTTATACTTCATGAAGTTAAAGAACAAGCGTGCGAGAAATACGGACTATCCTACATATCATCATATAGCAGATATAGTAAATAGTCATCAAAACCCATCTCATCTTTTGGTAGGAAATTTAAAAAAAAAGCCACTTTAATCTAATTTAATACTATAAATTGGCAGAGTTTGTATGGTTGAACGCGCTAATTTCAGGAACCAATGGTTTGATTTCAAAAATTATTTTTGTGTCCCATTAGTTCGCCTAGTTGTACATTTAGTCGATGTTGCGAAACGTGGATATTACTGAAGAAGAATGAAAAAAATACAGATGCGATCTCTTCGATGAATATGCGGAGTCAGTTTAACTTACTGAATCCAATGAACACAGAATAACAGGCACTAGCTAGAGAGTCACAGTGAGAAAGGAGAAGAACGTGCTCAGGTGGTGTTAGGCAGGGTGACACCTCAGTTGATATTCGGGAACACAGTATCGTTGATACTATGTCCCTTCAAGTTTAAGAAATAAATTACTGATTAAGTTTCTTCACATTTACAGCTAATTTTGATTATAGCATCTTTAGATGATTTTGTGACGTCAATTTACATTGTGATTTATGTAATTTGGCTCGACAGTGATAGATATTATATTTGTGAAGCAGTGTGGCTCTCACTTATTAATAACAAATATCATACTTATTTGATTCCAAAATTTCATTTTTGTATTTATTTTATTTTCTTCCTCAGATTCGTCACTAAACATCAGAAAATTACTTTCTCGAAACACTCTTAAAAGGTCTCTCTAAGGTTGTCATTAATTTAATCAAGTTGTGTGCGAATTCAACCTTTTAACAAAATCCAAAATGTCACAAGTATTGTGAGCTACAAAAGAGTGCGAGAAAATTCCTAAGCCGTAGACTTAATATCGACCATGATTTATAATATATTGAATCACTACAAAGATGATTTATAATATATTGAATCACTACAAAGGCAAATTCAGAAAGAACTGTAGTTTTCAATTTAGCTTCCCAAACTTTAACTCTTTCCTTTGTATTGCCTCGACTATACAACAGGAACTTAGTAATATTTCATTCAGGTGACCTATATAAGGAGGAAGTAAATTTTCTTGTTCATGCCGCTCTCAAATTAGTGAGGTTGAACTGTGAATTTGTGGGGAGATCAGTATATAACTGGATAATGAATAAGTTAAAATGAATATATAATTATATTTGCATTCAAATTAATTAAAATAATTAGTAGTTATCACACTAAACAGCATGGACACCTAGTTAGATTTTTTTGTTATTTTATAAATACTAATCAACAATTCTTAAATTATAAGTAAATACTTACAAATTTATTAAATAAAAAAATAGCGTTTAAACATATTTGACGTTATCTTAGCAAGGCTGTCAGCCTCACGTTTTAAAAATATTGTATTGTTATGACGTCCGTATGGTCATAAAGTCCGGACATGTATGTGTGCATATTTCCAAGCAAAAGTAAGAATGATAGGGATCGTATAAAAAATCATATTAAAATACACGAACAGTCGATTAAAATTAATTATTTTATTTTACAATAAAAATACAGATACCATTACAAACAGACGACAGCTAAGTATATTAAAACATTATTAGTGATAATATTTTAATATATTTAATTATGTAATAATTAATTACCTAATTTATCCTGAAAGCAGTTAAACTTATATATTTAAAAATAATACAAATTTAAAATAAATATAAAGAAAAGAACCTTAATTTTTATCTGATGTGCGCCTCGTAAGAGTTTTGCAAATATCAACGAAAAATATACATTACGATGAAGCTCTCTCTCTATAATAATAGATAATATTATTGTATAACTATTACTAACTAACTAAGACCAGTCGTGACGCAGGGGCACAAAGTGTGACTGTAAAACCGACTGGTTGTGGGTTCAGTCCCCATTCGAGGAGGTGAAATATTTATTTAAATTTATATTTAAATATCTTCGCTCTGGTGTCGAGGCAAAGCGCGGCGTTGAGTTCTGCCATTCAACACGCAATGCCTCCAGAATTCGGCAGAAAGTAGGGAATGGTGTATTTTAACACTAGGTTCACTCTGCCAATCCTGCTGTATGCTGGATACAGGCTGATATGATTTTTTAGATTATATAAGTATACCTAATCAATATAATGGATTTTACTTAATCCTGATAATCGAGCCGCTGACCGCTGTTCGTTCAAAAAGGTGAAAATATGTTTACATAAATAAAATATTTAGCCTTTAATACATTATCTGCCGTCATGATAATCGATACTCACGAATTTTATAAAAGTTACATGTTACAGTAGTCGAAATACATAAATATTTCACACATACGAGTCTGAAATACGTCCACGTTTCTCTTGAGGCACTTGGGAATGCATTAATATTATCTTATACACAAGTATCATCTTCGATGGTCGGGGGAATGATAAAATCATTAATAATGTTGAATAAGACATTAAAGATGATGACTCTTAAGTGAAGCTTTCTCACATAAGCGAGGGTGCAACGGCAGATTTCAAATGCTATTGGCAGTTTTAAGTACTTTCGGAGGACGTCGTAGAGATAACATCAACTCGTATTGAAGAACATTACAGTTCTTCAATTTTCAAATATCGTATGGTGAAACTTTAACACTCGATGTTGTGTTTACTGTTTCATTAAATGAGTTAACAAATTGAGATCATAGTAGCGCAATTGTACATGCGTTTAAATGCAACACAATAGTTGCGGGTACGATTTTCACTCGGAGCAGTGAATAATTTTATTTTTCTGCTGTAGCAAACAAAGGGACGGTGTTGAAATCCGAAATATTCGAAATAAAATGTATGCGAAAGAAAATGTGAATCTGTAGAAAACGGAAAACAAAAAACAAAAATTCTTTAAAAGTATATCCTATTCTTATATTATTTATATTTTGTTATTACGCTATAAACTGAAAAATTGTAAAGCTTTGCAACAAGAAGAGTAAAACCTAGTGCACCTAGACATTTCTACCTACCGTACGAATCTAATTACACCAAAAGTGTTAACAAACTAATTTATTAATGTACATTAACATTTAAATTTTCTGTGAATACATTAATAACATTAATATAAATGATATTAAGACATCTGATGAAGGATTGGTGTACGAACAAGATAATGAAAGTAATTTAAGTTGGACTGTAAACATGACTGTAACGTGCTGTGAACATGTAACATGAGGTGAGGTTCCGGGTGTGATAAGCTTTTCCGATCGTCAGTAGGTCACGCGATTACCATCATGTTTATATACCAAATTGCGTAGACGAAAGGAAATTGTATTAACATCTTTGCCACGCGGATCCTTACTAAATATATGGATCAACGTTGTTCTTATACGATATTTTTTTTAACTCTATTTGAATATATAATAATATTTTTATTACTGATATTGACATAAGTTAATTGTAATTGCCAGATTTAAAAATTTTACACACGTTAAATACGTTTAAAGGCTATAGAAACCCAACATTTATCGTTTTTGCTACCCCAATCATACTCCCTTTGTATAAAAGATATGGCAATAGATTTTAAGAGTAATCACATTTCAACCACGTCTTCGATAGGTTTATTTCCACCGAGGTTAGGTCCCCAATAATTTTATTTTCAGATGCTTTTTCGGGCTGTATGCTTTCTGAATACGAGAATAGGAAAACATTGATTCGCATCGTTAATTTGGAAGGGCCCTTGTTTAGACTTGTACCAAGTAATCTGATTAAACATTACACTATAAATCTATTTATTTGTACATATATGTATGTATGTATCAATAAATATATATTCAAAATGAAATATTTAATATAATTGAATTTTAAATGCGCCAGGAATAATAATATTTAATTTTAATTTAGTATACAAAATACGTTTTTGGTAGTTGTTACAGCTGTCTATATTTTTCTTGGCCTTTACATTATATTAAAAAAAATACCATAGCTTTAAATATAATGAATGGAACAACGTTATGTGGTGCCAAATAATAGTGTTTCAATTAAGACACTATATATATATATATATATACGTATCAATAAATGACTAGTTTCTTAATTTTAAGCCAGCGGAGCGCAGCATATAAGCTTGTGACTGTAAGCATAGGTTGTGTGTTCCTATTTCACTCGAGCAAATGAAATATTTAATATTTTCATTACTTTGTTCTGGAGTCTACGCAAAAACCACTCAACAAGCAATGCCTCCAGAATTCTGCATAAGGGGAGAATGGAGTAACACTCCACATTGCTCCCTTTATGTACCCTGGTTGTACAGCGTGAAGCAGAAAAAGAGCGTAAGTTTTTTGTTCTACGAGGTTTTACTGATTGCAATATAAATAAAACCTGTGATTCAGTTCCGAGATAATCATGATAATTCAGGTTATACTACGTTTTATTAAATATACCTTCCCGTCTTTCGAGTAATAGTTTCAGTATTGAGAAAAAACTTCAGCTTAAATATATAAGATGTGCTTCAAAATTGGTTCAATTTTTCAGTTATAATTTAGTAAACTTTGTGAAACTGCAATATACTCAAAAATAAGAGGTAATTCATATATACCTTCAAAATTATAAAACTGATTAGTTTAGAATTTGATAATAATTTATATTTAACAATTAGATAATTGAAATAGAGTTACAATCAATAAACAAATCATAATTGTTTTACAAAATAGACGGATTACTAGCTGGGACACATTAAAATTTTAAAGAACATTAAATTAGTTGAAAAATGTAAAAAAAAAATATTTATTTATATAAGCCAAGCTGCCAAGTAAACAAAGAAAAAAACCGGACAAGTGCGAGTCAGGCTGACCCACCGAGGGTTCCGTACAGTACAGATTCGAACTTTTTCTGAAATTCAGGCTTAGCTTTGCCAGAGCCCCTTCATCTGATACTTCAATTAAACTAGCGGCTTTAATACCAAAAGTTGCCCCATTTTTAAGGGTATTATTTTTAGGACTTAACCACAAATGTATAGCTTAAGATTTTTTCCTAATCTAGTATTACCTGTAGATAGCTGCTAGTTGTCAAATTTCATAATTCTAGGTCAACCGAAAGTATCTTATTAATTTTGAATCCCTTTATAGTGTTGAAATACGCGTTTTTTTCTAAAGTTTTTAGATTTTCTCCTAAACTAGTACTACCTGAAGATGATAGCTGATTTCATCAAAATTTCATAATTCTAGGTTATACAGAAGTCCTCTATTAATTTGGATTACCTTTATAGTCTCAAAATACGCGTTTTTTTGTGATATAAACGGCCATATCTTTTTTCTACGTTAATAAAAAATTATGGGGTCGTAGATCTAAGTATATGGTTTGAATCTCAGTTCGATATCTCCAACCTTTCCTGAGATTGACGGATTTGACGGACAACAGAGTGATCCCTTATAAGATTCCTTTTTTTCCTTTTTACCCTTAAAAAGAAAAACGATTTTATTTTCCAGTTTAGACATTTATTATTATTACAACAATCAATTCTCTTGTTTTGTTATTACGTATAACACCTATAAGCAATAACAAAATAAGGGAATCGATTGAGCAAGTTTTGTAACTGAATCTTACATGAAAGGGAGCTCGGGGCCGAAAGTGCCGTGGGTAAGTTGTGTCGACACAAATATATCGAAAATAAATAGAGATGAATATAGGCTATATTGAGTCTAGTAATACTTATTGGTTTGGAACACGCATTTAAGTAAATAAGTTAGCTAAGTAAATGTTATTCAAGTAAGTTTTTCAAAATGTTTGTTATTAGTAAATAAATCCCAGGGAAACTAAGGGAATATTAAACAATTTAGGGTGTAAGTTTAATAATTATAACACTTTATTGCACGTTTACAATTGGATTATACATTTGATTTACACAGTACATATAAGATCAAAATTGGAAAAGATAAACAAACAAAGAAACAGACTAAGAATCCCGCTGAACTTTTAGCAGCGAGTTTCACAATAAGGTGACATTTTTGGTGAAGATGACGATGGACGAGAAAAGTACTGTATCATGTGTTATGATGCTTAATTCTACTCTTTCATGGAGAAAAATGGATAGAATACATACAGTGTTGGAATTAAATTATTTGTAGCTTTTGCTTGGTGTATTTAGTTCGATTTATAACTGTTCAAGAAAAAACTGTTTTTAATAGTAAATATAAAAGGTATATACTATTAAGAGTTGAGAAATTATATCTTCTTTCATCAATTTACCTTTATAATAATAGTGCACAAGTAGCTTTATATAAAATTGTTATAATATTTCTAAAATTCGTGTCAATGGGACCAATGGAAAAGTACGTTTTTTCAATTAATAAAAGAAATTTAAAAATTAATTTAAAAAGGACGAAGAAATCCTGAGACATAAATAAAAAAATAGTTTTCAAATATCCTCCTCCTTTTCGGTAATCGTTTAAAAACTGTTAATTGATGATAAATCACATTTTTCAGACGATGTAACTATTTTATACGCTTGGTAAGAATTTGTCAAAATCGACACTTTCAGCCCAACTCTCCCCTATAGCTATTTCTACTATTCTATTACATTTAGATGTAAATGTATATAGTAAAAAATATGGCTCACAAGGTCTATGCATTATTCCACCCCGAATGTAGAAAAGTAATTCAATCCAGTTTTCTGAACATTTCCTACGAAACAAACTCGGCTCTCTACGAGGAGACGTAGCACCTTTGTACTGGTGTCTATTTGCAGCAAACTGCGGTAGGTAGTATTACCTAATACAATTTTTACACGACACACTCCTGAAATTGAAATAAAAGTGTCCCTCTGAGGAATTTCGAAGGGTATTCGATTTCTATAAATGTAGGCTGCATCTGCTATTTAATATGTACAAATTTGTAATTATTCTCATTTAATATATACGTCCAATTATTTATTTAATAATATTATAACATAAATCTATCTTTCATATAAAATATCTTAAATTTCATAAAAATACTAAGCTATGATAAGCATTTCTAGTACAAAGGCTTCTTCCAATATCGTTAAAGCATATTAAATGCAATTTATTTCATATTCATTCGCCAAAGCTCTAAGTAAAGTATTACGACCTAGAAAACGCTTCAATTAGAGAGGAAAAATAAAAATTTAACGCCGTGATATACTACTACTACTAGCTTTACCGACGATAGCCCTCGACTACTTTACAATTATGTTAAATTAAACGTGTGTTTGAAACAGTACGCGCTAATATATTTGTATATACATAAATCTGGTGGATATGCAAAATGGACGGCGGTTTTTTACTTGTGATGTAAAAAATTTTTAGGTCATGCAAGGTCATGTAAATTCTTCAACAGTTGTTCGCAAATTCTATTAACTCCGTAAATTCTTATTAACGTGCGAAATCGTTAAAATGGCTTATACTTTTTATATTAATTTTTTATTATAATGATAAATAAGTATTTCTTTTAATCAACGTGTATATAAATAAATAAATATTAAGATTTTTTTATAAACTATAGTATACATAAACATATATTGTTTTAATATTTATATCATTTAATTAGAATAACATTATTTTCATTAACAGTTATAGTCAGACACAGCCCCAACTTAATTTTACCTCAATAATACTTCATTTTTCATTTTTATTTATTTTTGTTCGTCGCAGTATCCCGCACATATCAAATTTGCTACATGTCATAGGGAACCTGGAAACCTAATGTTACGACTCTCTGTTCGCGTCAAGACACTTCCGTTCTCTATTTTTCGCCCGATATTAGATATATATATTGTATAGAATTTTATATTTAAAATTTAATAGTGTTAAAACCCATAAGTTTAACAGGAAATCTATGGTCCGCCTAGTAACCACGCCCATGCCGTGTTCACTGTGTAAGTTACAGTGACTAAGTCCTTTTTTATCTAAGATTGTGTGGAATAGACTTACCGTAGTTTCTTTATAACTATAGCGTACAAAATACTGTAACGTAGGAACGTAATTAAGTTAATATCATAGAAGTAGGTTCTTTTTTTTAAATTATAAATTTTGCAACCATAATATAATTTAATATCGCTATCCTGTTTAGGGACGTACGTCAAAATGAAAAAAACCATACTCGTATGGGATCACTTTGTTGTCCCTCTGTTTGTCTGTCAAGAGCATTTATATCAAGATCAGGTGGACATATCAATCTGCAATTAATATCAAATATTCTGGTCTACGGTCTCTTGGAGTAAGTCAACGCAGTGAAAAGATATGAGCGTTTTTCATTACATATAAAAGTTGTCGCGTAATAAAAAAGTGAAAATTTATATCTATAAATAATAATTTTGTAATGGTTTTTCATTAAATATCTATTTAATCAAAAATCATTACAAATTTTCAAACTTCACTTTCGGCAAAAAGTATTATGAGAGTACTAATAAAACAAATACACTGCATTGAAATCAATTGCGTCAGTAAAATATTTTATTATAGTTACAGTCAATCTAAAATAAAATATTTTTTTATTAACGTTTAAGGGAATACCACATTGCTAAATAGATATTACAATGAATATATATCGATATTACCAAGATATTTATACCTATCTGGAAGCCAAGCTTATCAATTTGCAATTTTAACTTAAAAAACCAGACTAAGCGCGGCGTTGAGTTCTGCCACTCAACACGCAATGCCTCCAGAATTCGGAAGAAAGTGAGGAACGGAGTATCTTAAAACTTGGGTCCCTCTGCCTACCCTGTTGTGTGCGGGATACAGCGTGAAGCAGATTTATTTTATTTATTTCAACTTAGAAAACCCAAGTTTCCCCGTGAATTGTCTCACTCGAGTATGATGAACATTTTTATCTATTTGCGTTATAAAGAATACAAACAGAATATATTGTACACTGATTGACGCTTACGTACATTTATTGCATTTTCCGTTATTATAATATTTGAAATCAAAATGTCTATTTTGCCTATTAAATTCGTGTATGTGATTAATTATTAGAATAATAAGAGAATTTGTAAATGAATTTGTTTACAATTTCACCACACTATGACATGTGCCAGCGTCCGCTGGTATTAAATAATTAGTACGATTTATAAATATCAGCTTGCTTTATTAAAATTATTACTAAGATTTTTTTATATGTAATAATCCTTCCATTATTAACATTTCCTCGTCTACTGCTGGACACTGAAGTCGGTCTTTGGTTCTTCGGATTTAACCAGTTCCTTTGGGTATGCCGTCACCTCACCTTACGGCAAACATAACACGCTACCCCAACAGTCATCATTTAATAAACCTTTGGATTAAAAAAAAAATAAAAAAAACTATCGCTTAAATTTTTTCCAAAAGCAATACTAAATAACTACACTATTGACGTAGAAAACTATTTTTTCAATTTTTATTCAGCGATATCCCGCTTGACTAATCAGTAGTTTGCCGGTTTATTTTTTTTATATTTAACAAAATGGGATTTGGCTGTCGTTGTGGTGGAAATTTATTATAATTGTCTTTAGTGATACAGTAAAATAAAACAATTGCAGTAAGAATCATCAAAATCTGTCAACACGTCTAGTCTCTACAACGCCACATTGGAATAAAAATACATACATACAGAGACTGACAAGCACATTACCCTTCTTTACGTCGCACAGTAATATATTATATATTCTAAAAAAAAACTTTCATAATTTCGTTATATAAAGTAAAAGTTAATTTAGTTATTAATAACGGACTTCATGTCTGCAATCAACACAGATTATGACTACTATATTATTAGAAATCGTAAGCGATTAACGGTTTTAATAAAACAAAATAAAACACATGTTGTATATGTTTCAAAATTATTCGGAAAGAGATTATAAGTAATTATAATAAGTGATATGTATCACCCAAATGACAATTCTTCATACGAGTTTCGGAAGTAGAGCAACTCAACGCCGGGCTTATGCCTTCGTGGCAGAGCGAAATGAAATTATTAAGAAATAATAATTAATACTAATATATTTACTATAGTCGCGAAATATCAAAACAAGAAAATATATATAGTACATAAACGAACTTTTATCATCTAATGTATTTGGAATTCTGCATTGCGTGTCTCTACTAATTTCTAATTTAGTAGTTATATATTTTTTCGTTATATGTTAGTTAAATTTAACGTAATGATAATATCCTCACGAAGTGGGACAATTATAAACAATTTTAAAGCAATTTAAAGCACGGACGTGCGTAGCCTCGTAACCGAAATAAGGTTTAGTAGCAGTTTATGGGAATAAACTTTGCCTGGCTTATATAATGTAATATAATGACATTCCAAATTTTTTTTGTTTTATATTAGATTAGTTGTGATAATATTATATACTAATAATGCGACTTTACGTTTTTCTTCTATTAAAACTAAAATACAAATTATAATCCATTCATTTATGAAAAAGTCAAAAGTGATAAATATAATACAAAATAAACTGTTAATTTACATAATGAGGACAGAAAAAAATATTAAAATGTGAATAAAAATTAAATTTCACTTAATAAAAAAACATTTTATTTACACAGAGATGTGTAATAAAATGTTCTTAATTAGGGTTCCGTACCTTTTAAGGAAAAAAAGAAAAGTAGAACTCTTATAACACAACGTTTATATTGCAAAAAAATACGTATTTCGACACTATCATCGAGAGTATAAAGAGAATCAAAGTTAATAGGGTACTTTCAGTTAACCAGAATTATGAATTTTGACAGCTAGCATCTACAGGTAGTACTAGTTCAGGAAAAGTATTAAAATTATATATTTATGGCTAAATCTAAAAAAATAATAGATTTAACCCTTTTAAATCTATTTAGTACACACACACAATTTAGTATTAAAGTCGCTAGTTCAAGTGAGGCTCTGGATAGGTTTAAAGAATTTATTCTCATAAAAAACATGTAGTTTTGCTTACAATGAGATACAAAAAAACATATATTACAAAACAGTACAATACAAAACAAGCCTCTGACTCCTAGAAATATACATAAAATATTAGACATTATATACACAAAATATTGGATCTATTATAATTTAGGATATTCTGCATGCTCTAATTTAACTTACTACCTATTTAGTCATTACAATATGTTGTTTTAATTTCTTTTTAAACACAGAAATGCTGTCACAATTCTTTATATGATTAGGTAGACTATTATAAAGCAGTACTCCATCAAACATAATTGTCTTTTTTCCGTAATTCGTTCGTACAGAAGGCAATTCAAGTTCATGTTTATTTCTTAAGTTGTGTTTGAATGCTTTTTTATTCAATTTAATATTCGATTTGATTATGTTTGTGGTAATTTTTTTAACATGGATACAGGTGTGATATGTATATAATTGACGTATATTTAATAATTTTGTTTTCTTATATAATTGTGCAGGCTCTGGATCATATAAAGACTCTGGCGAAGCTAAGCTTGAATTCCCGGAAAAGCTCGAGACCTGTAGTTTTTGTACGGAACCCTCGGTGGGCGAGTCTGACTCGCACTTGTCCAGTTTTTTATATTTATTTATTATTCAGATGATACACAAAAACAATTTTGTACGATAATAACCGCATTAATGCATAATACTAATTGATATAAATATTTAAAAAAAACAAAATAGGATTAAATACAAAATAAAAATAAAATAATGAATAATGAATGATGATGACATTGGACAAGGCGAAAGATGATAGGTATGTAGGGACCGTAGTTCGAATGACTGACTGCCTTGCAGAATTATACATTTTATATTATTTACCTTGGGGGTTATATTTTAATTATTAGTGTAAAAATTAAGCTGTATGTAACTTATTTCAAAAGCAATGACTGTAATATAAAAAAGTAACTATCTCAGGTCTGAAATGAAAGAGTAATGTTAAAACAAAACAATAATATTATAAAAAAACAACAAGCTCGACTGCATAAAACTAAAAAAACCACGCCAAGACTCAACAAGATTAACAGTAGGGACCTATTTAAATTTCACAGGGCTCCTTGTGACTCATTTATTAATCCAATGAACTATTGCGTTTTTTATTTCGTCAGAATTAATTTTTTTTATAATGTGGTTTATAATTCGTTTGTATAATTTCGTTATCTAGATGATTATAGGCGGTAAATTTATTTCTTCTACACTTGCAGAGTTTATTTTTAACCTTATGCTTTCAATTTTATAGTACGTTTCTACTTACTCTCTACCTTATGGTAGAGAGACTTATGTGCTTCACCGAACACGACTGGTTATTTGGTGTTTTGAATTTTTAAACACACAATTTTTTTATATAATAGAATGTTTCCATGAAAAAAAAATGATTATCATTTCTGAATAATCACACTCTTAATCTACTTACAAATATATATTATCACCATACTATTTAATATATTTACCTAAATTAATTAGAATTTATAGTAAAACTCACTGCATCACAACTTAGCAATTTATAAACGTTAGTTTATATATTTATAGAGTATATCAAAGTTATTGCTATATTAGAGCAGCCGACGGCGACAGCTCGTATATAACATTATGATTAAATTTAAGCCTGGAATATATACGTATTAAATACTCATTAAGAACCTCGAACAACTAAATACATTTGAATTAATAAACATTTTCAATTTATAAAATTTAAGTATAAGACCAAAAAGTAAATAATTTTATGGTTGATTCGAAGTGGGTCCGATATTCCTTTCAAAGGAATAACAATTAATTCACCTAAATGGCTTTCCCTTCTACGATCTGGAAGTAAAAAGTATAATGTTCGACCACCACTTAATACGCAATGTCTTATTTGGGCGGAGTAAGTGCAGGAAGAAGAGTCTTAATAACAGACTTACATTGCTGTATGTAGTAGATTTTCTTAGCTTTGCCTTATATACCGCACATAGCAGGGTAGGTAGAGGGTATCTGGGGACCTAGTGTTAGGACAGACCGTTCCTTATTAAAATACTTCTTCTTCCTACTCTCCGCCAAATTTTCAACACAATATGTGTTGAGTAGCGAAAGTTAACGGCGCGTTTTGCCTCGTTACCAGAGCGAGCAAGTTAATATAATAAAATATAAATATTTCATAATATATCAAAAATGAATAATGAGTGTCACTTCTATAGTATAGTCTAGTATACATTTGGTTTGTATTTTGGTAACTTGATGTTTCGAGATCTTATAGTGCCAGATGAAGTTCCTCGGTTGGGAAAGTTACGGTATTGCTTGTTTGACGCCCTATGTAAACGTTTGCTTTGCATTTGGAAACTGCCGCAGAATTCAGAAATGCAATTATGATTGAAGTTCTTATAATAATATTTCTGTTTATATATATATATTTATGATTTTATGATTTTATTTATGATTTTAAAATTAATTGGATTCATATTCGTACATTCTTTTTCATTATTTAAAACTTAAACATATTGAATATAATAAAGAAAAAAAAATAACGTTTTTTCTTATAGTAATACCTACCTATATAAATAAAACACGAATGAGAAGTTGTTTTAAAGTTGAGTGTGACTGTTAATATCAGTTTCACATTATTAGTACGTAATGGATTATATTGGAGATGTGTCGAAATATAACATAAATTATATTCCGAAACATGTCCACATTATTGTGTTTAGTCGGAAAGAAAAAAATATTTTAAATCCATACTTATATTATAAATTCGAAATTCGAATTCCAATTCTGTTTGTGACGCAATCACGGCCAAACCGCTGATTATGATAAAATTGCATATAGAGGTATTTGAGGGTCTTGTGATGAACATATGTTATTTTTTCTCATATTTATAATATTTTCTATATTTTGTAACATATAAAGTTATCTTTCTATTTGATGTATAATTTATTACATTGACTGACTAATCGTCTCTTACAATATTTTTTTGTAGTTTACAAGAATTTCGTTGTTTTAAGAAAAGGTCTCCCAAAATAGGCTTCCGGAACGGTTATGGCATGCTCTGACTCAACCTTATGAGATACATAAAAACATTGTTCTACAAAAATATTATCGTTTAAAAAATCTATAAAGAAGTCCGCAATGGTTTACTGAGGGCTGAGCCACGGTAATCATTTTAATGTATCGGGTTATTGTTAATGTATTTTAAAAATTTGGTATTTATGCTTATTAAAATAAACATAAATCACCTTTAGCATTTTATCTAGATTGGAATTATACTTTACTGATTTATCACTGATTTAAAACCTATCTAAGACCTATCTTCCAGCCGCACGGTGCTGAAGGTACTATTTATAATAATTAAGAACTAATACAGTCCCGAGGCATTAGCTGAGCCTCGCATTTGTATGAAAGTGTACATTCACACAAATGCGATTTGATAGTATGTGTGACTACGGCTTCAAGCACAAAGTAGTATTAACCGTTTTAAACCAGGCAATCCTTTGCCGGGTTTAGCTACCGGCCTGAGGCGCGGTGCATCCTTTATTGACGTAACTATCCCTTGACGTAACCGCACCTCTTATAGTGGTTGCAACGTTTTGTTTTTAATTTTATTTCTTCGATCTATTAGAAGTGAAAGAAAAAATTGGCACGATTATTGTACATGTACATATTGTACAAAAATGTACATGACCAAGTAGTAGTCAGAAAATTTCCCTTGTCACAACGATTTTCTTGATGACACAACCAACACGCCAGGTGAGAGTGAAAATGACGAGGTAAAATATAGAAAGTTGAGAAAGAAAGAAAGAAATCGGAACCTGTTACCGTTTTTAGAAAAACACTATATAAACATATACCGTCTATATGTTTCTACACTATTTGGAAAGAGATACTAAGTAATTGCAATAAGTGATATGTATCACCTAATAACGAACACACGTGTTTCCTTCTAATAAGAACCGTTGCCTACAAGCAACTACCCCCGATTGACACAATTCCAATGCGTTTATCATCTTCATCACCTACATGTACCCGAGAGAGTTTACACGAGTTCGTTAAAAATATGTATATATTTTTAGGATAAATTTTATTTTTTTAAAGATATTTTCTGGTTCTGCACTTGGTGAACACTCAAACAAATGCAAGCGCCTTAACGCCTCGCGGACTGTAATTATATTGTAAACTTCGGATAATATATCTGTTATATATCTTTTCACAGCGATCAAATATAAATATATGAAATAAATAATTTGAACTAGTATATTGTGGTCAATGAAATTATTTTTTTTTAAATTTGTGATCGTGTTCATAGACAGTTACACAGACAGCATATACGGTTATAATTTATAATAATAATAAAACATTTATTGCCATGAAATACATATATAATTTTACAACAATAGAACATTATTACAGCTGACATTATGGTAAAAGGTGTAACTCGCTAATGATTCTTGAGTTTCCGACTCTCTAGCATCGCTATTTTTCAGTAAGTCCTTAGAAATCTTGCGCCCTGAAATGTTGAGCGGGTGCAAAATGAACTAAGACAACAAACTCTCTATTTTACTCTTCAAGAAAATATTAAAATAAAAATAAAATGTTAATATTTTCCAGTACAGCTTGTTTAGTATGCTTGACACACTATAGAAATATGTATGTTCGTGTTATCCCACTAGGCATAAACGTGGTTATTATTAAATACTATTTAGAATATATTAGAAAAATCTATGCGAAACACTAACGAGGTCAGGGCTACCCGTGTAACCGGCGAGCGTTATATCGTAAAGTGTATCTTAAGTTTAACGATCGGTCGGTTACGAAGATAGCTGTCTTCATGGACTAAGACGTAAATGTGAAGCCTGCGAAATTTCTGCAGACCTCCCAAAGGATTCATTCAAAGAAACCACGGCCCCTGCTTCGTATTTAACTTGGTTACAAAGAATATACAAACAAAGTAAATATACTCGTAATATTATTTTACAATGACTATTATTTTATTGAAGACAAGTCCTTTTATATATATAGATTTGTTTAGATATATTTTAGTACAATTTTTTTAATACAAGCTTATATACACATATATATTTTACTAGCGATATCCGATTATATTATTTAAGTGTGCTTATGGAAAATTGGTAAATTATTGAATAATTTAAATCATTTAGGATTTTATATGTTATGTATAGGAAATATATTTAATTATTTCATATCTGTCTGGGTATGCGGTAGGTACGAGCGCACGATCACCGCGATTTTTCCCGCGATAAAAAGCCTAGGTATATGTAAAATACAGGCATTTATAAAAAAATCGCTAATATGGCGTATAGCATTATTATTACAAAACATGATATACCGCTTATTGAACAATTGAATATTTAAGCAGGTACCAACTGGCCTAATTGGTGGTGAAAATTTGGCATTACATCGTCAAAAAATAAAGAGTCTTTAAATAATAACTAAACACAAAAGTATAACACTTAAAGACTTGAGAATTTTATGAATACATCTGTATAGGTGTATTTAATAAAATAAATCAACATGGTACCCAGTATCTTTGTGAATTATTGCTCCAGAGGCTCTAATATGCTTCTGTACGTTATAGTAAATAATATTTTTTTACAATATTGCCGTAGTCGACGGCCTTGTTATATACACCATCTACTGTAAAATTTAACTTATAAACAAATACAAATAATTAATAGAATATAGATGCCAGTCGTGGCGCAGTGGCACGAAGTGTGACTGTAAAACCGACTGGTTGTGGGTTCGATCCCCACACGAGGAGATGAAATATTTAGTTAAATTTATATATCCATTCTTCGCTCTGGTGTTGAGGCTAAGCGCGGCGTTGAGTTCTGCCACTCAACACGCAAAGTTTCCAGAATTCGGCAGAAAGTGGGGAACGGAGTGTCTTAACACTAGATTCCCTCTGCCTACCCTGCTGTGTGCGGGATACAGCGTGAAGCCAATTTATTTTTTAAATAATTAATCAGAATGACCAAAAAATTGCACCAGCAAAAAAATATGTAACAAAATATTTAATAAATATATATTTATTTAATATTTTTAGCTTTATAAGCACAAATTCCATCTGTTTATGTTTCTATTATATTGTATGTAACTGAAACGTCATTGATGATTTTTTGATTATAGATTATCCAGGTTAAGTTTTAATTTTTATCGGAATGTTTCTATACAGATGTTGGTCAACAGACAAATCAAAATTGTAGTATGTCAGTTTAAGGCCAACTCGTTTCCTTTTCGAAGTCGATTTAAGACTGTATTATTTACTTTTAATCTGTTATATATTTGTTTGCAATTTTTGGAATTTTTTTGCTGTGACGTTTAGTGAGTAACAGATGACACACTGCGTGTTATTGTAATTACAATTATCTATGTGTTTGTGAGTTCCGTTTAAGTGTATATTGTCTCTAAATACATGATTAAGCGTGTAGCGTATAAATTATAAGAATTTGAAATATTACTAAATATATAAAAAAAGATTACAACACGTGTTCTACGTAGTAATTCAGACGAATATAAGTAATGTATACACATACTTATATTTGTTATTTCTGCTGATGTAAAAATCTAGCTGTGTAGTATTATAGACCTAGTGTTTTTAAAGAATTGATATTTTATGCACATGTTTAATAAATGTGTGAATACACAAAAAAACCGATTAAGTGCGCGTCGAAATCGCCCACCGAGGAATTTTCCGTAACAATTTCAGGATTATATGCCAACGGGAAGTATAACTTATTATAGTTTACAAACTTAAGTTTGCGAGTATATAATATATGTATGCGCCCTTTTTTAATGATAAATTAAAACATATATAAGCTTTGTAATATTTTTGTGTAAAACTACACTTCTATGAAATATCTATAAGCTTTTACTTTTTTTTTTTTATTTGTTACTTTAGTTGTATTGTAAGTTCTCACTACATGCTATATATATATTTTTATTACGCGGCGAATTAAATAAAAAATACAAAATTAAAAATACAAAATCTTTCGATTGCGTTTACTTAAAAGATATTTTCTAAAGTGGTTTTAACGACCACCTGAACTGAACATTTAGTGTTAATATCAGTTTGATACATCCACCCGATCTTGAGATAAATAATAATAATTTGCCCATCAAATCAAGTTGTCCTTCTTCTCTTTCAAGACCTTAATAAGGTAACAAAGCGATACTATAAAGGTTCCGTTTTCACCCTTTGAGATACGAAATCATAAAAAACAACTATATAATTAAATAGTAAAAACTCTTTTAGTATTTAATTTATTTAAATTGACCTCTCAATTTGTCTAATTAAAAGGTAGCAAGTTCGCAGGCTGCAGATTGGTATACAGAATTCCGTGAAACCAATGTGGTGTAAATGAAGCCTCGGGCTAATCGAGGCCGCAGCTTACGCGCGATAGTTAGGTGGTAGATCCGAACAAACTTTAATGACTTACCTACTGACATGGATCTAGAGAGACTAATTATACGCCCTCAATCATTTTCAAACTTCGAACTTCAACAGATATCTGTGAATATTTGTTATGTATATTCACAAATTCTCAAATTTGTGATTTTTTGAAAAAAATCGGATTCTTGAAGAAAATTGGCAAATACAGTCTGACTGTGGAGCCTGAGCTTGTGACATTTTTTCTGTACATAGTAACCCTTATAGGGGTACAATAAAAGGCCTTTCTCAAGTAGCTGCCGAAGCACTGAAAATCGGCTAACATACATGGGGGTGAAATGGATAGGTTCATCGCGTTACATCCTGTTTACATAAAATATTTTTTTACAAAAAAAAACCGACTTCTAATAATAGACTAAAAAGTAACGACGTACGTAAAAGACGTACTTTGATATTGTTAATTAAAGAAAGATCATTGTGAAGTCGGTGTCAAAGTCGGTGTCAAACTAATGCTATAACAACCTTATGTAGTAAGACGTTATATACGATTCATATCAAATTACTGAGCCTATTTAGTTTACTTGGCATCGACCGAAAGGACGCTTGTCAAACGAGTAGATAGTGGTTGTCCTATTTAAAACTTCAATCTTAATTAGGTATTATTTTTGTGCAAACGAACATTTTGGCAGATTGACAAGAACATATCCCTTTTTGGAAGTCGGTTGAAAATGAGAACATCCTATTTTGAAGAAGAATGAAAAGAAATGCAAACTTTGAGAAATCTCACTTCTGACGAAAAGTAAGCCGTAGTTCGCCAATTTCAACCAAAAAAAACATATTATAAATGTTTTATTTAAAAAAAAACATATTATATATGTATTACGTTTTTTACCAAAAAAAAAAAAACAAGTTGTTCAATTTCATCCGGATCAGAACCTAACCAAACCTTCCAATAAAAAAAGAATCATCGGAATCGGTTGACGTGGTATTAGTTATTCGTCCATTTGTCCCGCACATATGTACCTAATGCAAATTTAAGACTTACGTGATTTTTTCACAAATGCACTTGTCAGCCAAATTAGATTGGAACCACACGGGAAATTAGTGAACTTTTAAATAAAAAGGATCATCAAAATCGGTTCACCCAGACAAGAGTTTCAGAACTTTATAAAAAAATTGGAATAGGCAACAGATATAAAAGAAATACAGTTGAATTGATAGACCCTCCTTTGGAAAAATGGAAACGTCACCAACTCATGAAATTTCAGAAACTACAAGTTTTGCGTTATAAATACTCGTACGTATCCGATTCGGTGTACCCACCTATTGACTAAATAATCTATATATATAGTATATATTATATATATATATATATATATATATATATATATATATATATATATATATATATTATACATTGCATAAGTTATTTTACTTATTATTATAAGTTATAACAATCACAAACCTTTATAATAAACTGTTTATTCTAACAATATTTGTATCTAAATTTAATACTTGAAGATAGTGTGAATTATAAAGTACATGCCGCTATAGTAAATGTTTTATTATACTTTAGTTGCTTTTCTACTTTTTACCCGATGGCTCGACGCAAAGGAGGGTGATGTGTTTATCAGTCTATGTATGTGTACATAGGTTTGTTTCTATGTGGCGTTGTAAAAAAAGATACACCGAAGTGACACAATATTGTCCACATTTAAAAGATAAAATAAAATTCGAATTATGTCTAGTTGTAGTTTAAGTAACTATTTAGGATTTATATCCCAATATAGCGATCCTAAGTTATTTTAACAATAATTCTTGCTAATTTTCAATTCAATCAAATAGTAATTAATGATAGTGGAATGCGAAAGCGGGTTCAAATCTCCACGAAGTTAACTCCCTCAAGGAAATAATATAAAAGCTAAGAAAAAAGTATCTAATAAAAAAAATAACTATCAGAAATAGTACTTTAAGCTTCAATTTAAGTTCCCTTGTTAGTGATATCCTGCAAGTTCAATTTGACTTACTTATCAGTGCCCGATTGAAAAAACAAAATGGTAATTTACAAATTTTTGCACAACCCATATAATATGGGTAAGAAATGAAGGGGCTTGATATGTAAAATAAATAACATACAGAAAAAGGCCCGTCGTAAAGCAGGGATAGAAGCGTGTGACTGTAAGCGTGACAGCTTGCGGGTTTGATTCTCATTCGAGGGAATAAAACATTTAATATGTTCATTTCTGCGCTCTGTTCGCGTCCAGAATTCGGGGTAGGGGAGTGTTTTAGCACTATGGACCCGCTGCCTAGCCTGTTACGTGCGGGATACGGCGTAAAGCTGATTGAGATGGCGAAAGAGACTTCTTAACTTAGTAAGATAGACAGGTCGTTTTTTGACTCGTTTGATTTGTTTTGGCAAGCACTCTAGTGTTAAATAATATCTAGCACCATATGCATTCATAGAAGTAAAAAGAATAAGAGAAAATTAAAAAGTAAGATATAATACATTAATTAAAAAAACTTTTTAAAAGCAAGCTTTATTCCAAAGGTAAGTTGTGTTAAAATAAAGATAATAATTTTATGAAACTACTCAAGCTCGTAGCGCTCGAGGAGTTATTTTTTATTTTTTATACACGCTAATACTAATATTATTTTCTTTCTTGTTTTACGCAGTCGAACTTTTGATTTTTTTATAAATATTTTTTAATACTGTGAACCATTTTCTAGCGAAATAATCTAAATGTAAGTCCGATTGAATAATGAATGGGCGGAAGTTTCTCTACAACGGCTTTTTCAGTTTTGGTTTTGGTTTTATATCTGTGTGGCCACAGTTTCCTGCGCTGACGAATTGCTTAATGATTCATTTTTGAAGGTCTGCTGAGTCTACTGGCAACATTTAGTATGTTGAAATATGATTTATCCATTCTATAAATAACATTTCAAATCGCTTTTATTGTTGTGTTTGTTAGACCTCATTGTATAACGATATAAAGTAATATAAAGTAAAACAGGCCAAGTGCGAGTCGTAAGTATTGTAAGTTCTCACTTCGTGCCAAATTTCATAATTGTCCAAGGGCCTCTATAAGTTTTGATTACGCCACGAATTTAATACAAAATGCAGCAAAAAAAATAACCTGTCTTTTGATTGCGTTGACTTAGAGGCTTAACTTTTCAATGCTCCAAGGGACCGGAGGCCTAAATATTTGATAATAATGCCAGCTTGATATCTCTCCACACCATCTCGAGATAAATAGTCTTGACAGAGGAACAGCAAAGTGATCCTATAGAGGTCTATTCCAATTTCAGGAAAATTAATTATTTTTAAGAGCTAAAAGCGGAGAACGTAGTGTCCTGATACTAGATTTTTTCCGCCTACCCTACTATATTATGGATGAAAACGTGAAGCTGAAAAATATATTTTTATTTAGGCAGAATGCGGGATTATATATCATCGTTGAAGGCGTATCTTCTATTCACGAGAAATTCTATTATATCTAATAATAAAACATTGTCTCTGCCTGCCTTGCTGAATAAAAGACATGCGTGTAGAGAAAAATATATATTGTATTATAAATTTTTCTTATTTTATCATTATATGCTTTCTCAGTAAGCGTGTTATTATTACTATATAGTATTTACCCATCTTATAATAAAAAAATATTGTAATTTATATTAATATTCAACTAAAGAAAAAATTAACTCACATTATGCAATTATATAATTTCTGAATAAATGATAAAACTTACCAGCAATAGCTCGTCCCAGTAGCAAAGTACTGAACATAATGGAGAGGACCCGACCGTCGTACCTGCCCATCATCTTGCCTTTTCAACTTCACTTATCATCTAACTTAAACTTTCTGAAGTCATTGTTCACTTAAACTTGGCTCCTGCATGTGTCGGCTTTGTTTCCACTGAGTTCACATACTCACAGAGTTCTATTCATTTATGAACATTATTTGTCTTGATTTTCACTACAATAAAATCTTTTGTATGTTAACATATTTGTTTTGCTTATATAATAATGTATAAAGGAATTGCCAGCAGTTAATGTACTATCTATATCTATATATACTTGTACATTACTAATAGATATTAATAAGCGGTTTGTATAAATGAACGTGCTAACTTCAGACTACTGGTTCGATTAAAAAAATCTTTTAGTATAGTATAACCCATTTATCGAGGAAGGCAAGGAAAAAACAGGAGAACTTAATAGGTTCTGTGCGTGCGCTGTGTAAACAGTAAAACATAAGCAGAAACCATGTGTGACCGAATTTTTTCATCTATAAAAATTCTAAAATACATACGACAGCATACACCTCTCTCCTAAATATAGTTATTATTTTTATGTTTTACAAATTACAATAAATTAAAGTTAACTATCTTAAATAATATTGTATTATACTTTATTCAATTAAACAATTACATTGTGCGTTTATTTATATTTTAACTTAAATTCAAGATTCAAGTCAAGATAGCCAGCATGTCAATGAAATGGATATTTTAGAAATAAATATATATCATAATTTTAAAATCACGGCGGTCGCGTCGCGTCGCGTCCTACGTCAAACGTGCCGTGATCATTCTTTTTTCGACTCAAAACGGAATATCAGTTTGTGTTTGCTTTTTTTTTTGCTTTTTTTTTTTACTTCATTAGTCCAGTTGACCAGTCACTATTAATTCAGTTATTTTTAAATAATCCGCATGAGTAAACCGGGATAATCGATCTATTTTTCTATTCAAGGAATCGAATCGACGAGACGTTCTTCGACCGACCAAATTTTAGAAAAATGAGATTTTTTTCGTCCTAGTGCTGTCGTTTTGGACACCGGGGCACACAAGGGGAAAACGGGACATCTGGTCATATTAGTCATACGTAGACGCCAAGGTAATAGCGGGCTGTGGGGCCGATTCGTGAGACTCGTACTGCGAAACGCAGTGGCATAAACTACTTCACGCCGGTTTAAATGCCGGGGGTGGTAATGATCCGGTCGAGTCTGCCCATGCGTGTTGCTATTGCTGGCGACGTGACTCTACCACACGTACTTTAGTCGCCTCTTACGACACCACCAGTACCAGGATGATCCTATTCTAGGCCGGGATCACACGACAAAAAACCTATAATTCCTTATATCTGATACTAATGTAAAGTGCGATATTAGCGCTAGAAATTGGTTTAAATTGAGAATTATCTTTGATTTGGTTAGTCTATTTATCGAGAAAGCTGATAGGCGATAGGTTCTTTATATTAATAAAATCAATGTAACCCACTTTGACTGCGGTCGGTGTTACGGGGATCTTAGTCACTACAACTAAGTTACTTCCATTCGCCATACGGGCGAAGCCGCTGGTAAAAGTTAGTATTTATATAAAAATTCTAATTTATATTGAGTGCTCCAAATAATTCATTCGTCCTTGTTGTAGGTTATAATGATGTGTGCGTGTCTTGGTACCCATTTCTATATAATCAAAAAGTCATTAGCATAACCGACCAATTTTTGACTTTACAAAATAATAACTATTTAAATCTACATCTCTAACACCGATGGATGCAAGCCCTGATCTGGTATCATAAAAAAAATCTCTGAAAAAATGTATTTAAGGTATCAAAAATATATATAATATAATATTGTGTTTTAGGATAAATATAAAACCGTGACCTATTTATACATTCAATATAAATTTTATTTACGTTCATTTAAATTATACTTCTTTTTATGTATATTTATACAATAAATATAAAACTTATAGATTATTTCTGTACTGTCTTAATTCGATTTGAGCTGATTTACTACTTACTAGCATTGCAGCAAAGTTAAATTTGAACAGCCAACGCGATGTTGGTATTAAATTTAGTCTTATGCAATTTGCAACGTCTTGATTGAGTATTTTCTAAAGCTGCATAAAGGATTTCGCAGATAAATGTGGTTCAGATTCAACGTTTAATGAAGGTTATTTAGAAATGTTATTTATTCTAGTTTCGTTATTTGTTCTAGTTTTGTCGTTTAAAATTATAATTTCTTTCGTTGCTTAATAAAGCATATAATATATGGGATTTCTCCATAATATATGGATAGCATTTTTTAAATTTGAAAAAAATTATCGAGAAAATGAATTTATTAGTGGCAAATCGTTTTTTTTATATAGAATGAAGAATGGTCATTTGTTAAATTGGACGAACATGTTGCGTGACCTAGCATAAGGCGTAGCCGAAAACGTGTGATGATGCACGCACGCAATAGATAATATTCTGAAGTAAATATTTTTTCTATCTGACACGATAAAATGGAAACATATGTAACAGACTTAAATGTTTTATACGTTTGGGAATATTGAGTTAAAAAAATTATAACAAAATTAAATACTAAAAATGATAACCTGAAATTAAGCGCGGCGTGCCACTCAACACGCAATGCCTCCAGAATTCGGCAGAAAGTGGGAAACGGAGTGTCTTAACACTAGATATACGTATACTAACATTAAAGCTGACTTAATAGAAAAAAATGGTTGTGTTAAAACCATATTAATTTTCACAATTAAATTCGTATCCCTAGCGAAGAACCGACGCTTGCGGTTTCCCATGGGACTGTCATATTTCCATTAATTAAATATATTTTACACTTTTGCACGAATTACTTAAGTAATGAAGCCTCATTATAGTAGTAGATGAAATAGTAACCTCAGTTATGAAATTGCAAACTAAATTTGATTCGCCTACCTTTTTTTCTGTTAGTCAGGTATACATACTAAGGAAAGAAAATTATTTTTCATACAAATATGGTCGTATCGGGACTTAAACCCGCCCCTCGTTTACGGTTTGATTTGACTGAAGTGTCTACACGGTTTCCAAGAGGCGCCGGTTTTTAAGGTTACGTGGCCGGGGTAAATCAGCTTCACGCTGTATCCCACAGATAGCAGAGTAGGCAGAGGGAACCTAATGATGTTTAGACTCCGTTCCCCGCATTTCGCCGAAATTTTCGAGGCATTGCATGTTTAGTGGCGGAACTTTTTTTTGCCGTGTGATCCAGGCTTAGAATAGGATCATCCTGGTACTGGTGGTGTCGTAAGAGGCGACTAAAGTACGTGTGGTAGAGTCACGTCGTCAGCAATGGCAAAACGCATGGGCAGACTCGACCGGATCATTACCACCCCTGGCATTTAAAACCTGGCGTGAAGTAGTGGCTTTATGCCACTGTATTTCGCATCAGGTAATGCCGGGCCCCGGCGCCCAACCCATCTTAAAGGCCGGCAACGCATCTGTAGCTCCTCTGGGGTTGCACGGAGTCGTGGGCGGCGGTAATCACTTACCATCAGGTGACCCGCACGCTCGTTTGCCGTGTCTTTTCCATAAAAAAAAAAACTCAACGCCGGGCTTTTGACTTGGTACCAGAGCGGAAACATAAAAATATTAATAAAGCTCAAAGCCTCAACAATACGGCGGAAAGTGAAGAATAGAAGTGTCTTCATGTAGAATGGAACGGAATTTCACACTAGGTTTCCTCGTTTCCCGCACGTAGCAGGGTAGCCAGACCTGGGAACCTAATGTTGGGACACTTCGATTCCATTGAGACACTTCCGTTTCCCATTTTCTAACGAATTCTGAAAAGATTGCGTTTTGAGTCCGGATTTCAGTTCCTTTGCCTCGAGCGAAGAAATGAAAATATGAATTATTTTATTCCTCCGAGTGGGAAGCGAATCCACAGCCTTCACTGAACGAACAAATATATCATTATTTTCTTCCGACATAAGGGTGGAAATTATAAGGTAAAATAGATATAAATTATAAGGTAAAATAGATAATTAGATTATAAGGTAAATAGATTCCTACAAGAATATAACATAATAACTAGCGGTTACCTGCGGTTTCTTCCCCGTGGTCGAATAATTAAGAGTTGTGTATGACATATGACACGTTCCCGAGGTAACTGTGACCGCAGTACAGTGATTCGATTTACGTAATATTTCCCTTAACCTGCTACGATAGGTGAACTATAACAAAAAAAATCAAATCAGCTTCACACTGTATCCCGCACACAGTATGGTAGGCAGACGGCACCTAGTGTTAAGACACTCCGTTCCTCATTTTTCACGGAATTCCATAGTAACACCCTACTTGTGATCCTTGAGCTTAGACAGTTCAGACAAACAAACTTTTCATCTTTTCAATATTAATTTTGTATAGATTAGTGTATACGTGGAATTATTTTGAAGTAAATCCACATCGCTTAACCCATTTCTTCTTATGAGTTTGAAGTTATGGAACTTTATACTCTACACATTTTAAATTTTATAAGCGAACATTGACTAACACAATGGTTTTCTTTGGTTTCGTAAAACATTTAATGAGCAACCTTTTTTAATAAAAAATAATGGTTTTTTGGTCGAAATATATGAGTATGAATATAGAAATTTTAAAAAAATGTTTAAAATAAAAAAATAATAAATCAGCTTTTCGCTGTAACCGCATACCACAGGATAAGCAAATGTAACCTAGTGTTAAGACACTCGGGGGACACCTAGTGTGCGGGATACAGCGTGAAGCTGACATGTACCTGACTGACTGAGGTAAGACGCACGCACAGCCGTAACCGTTGATGATAGAATGTGAAATTTGGACAGATGTTTATATTCATTATCTGGACATCCACTAAGAAGGGATTTTAAAAAGTTTTAACCCTAAAAGGATGAAATAGGGGTTAAATCGGCACCGATTTTATTAAAATTTCAAATGCAGACTCTTAAAAATATTTCATTGAACACGTATTTCATGGTTTTTAAAATTTACCTCCTACAGATTCAAATAAGAGGTTGAAAGTTTATATAGAAAAAACTTTATATGTTTATAAAAATTTAAGTTCAGACTGTTAAAAATATTTTATTGAACACATGTTTCGTGGTTTTTTTTAGAATTCACCTCTAAGGGTGCAAATAAGCGGGCGAAGCCGCGCGCGCCCTGTAGTATCATATAAGAGAAGAGAATGATTAACAAGCTAGCGCATAATAAATCTAGTCTTGCGGTGCTAGAACTGGATTACAAAGTTGTTGGTTGTTAGAGTTAGTTTGAGGTCCCAATTGTTTATTCTTTAGTGTAAAGTACTGGTAGTACTGGGAACAGAGGGAGAACTCAACTTTTTGTTTAAAGTATACTAAATACTGTAGTACTAGCGTTACTCTTGAACTAGGTTACAAAATAAGATGGTATTGTTAATGTTTAGTTTTCTTTGCACAATATCATTTTTATTAATTTATGATATTTAATTAAGTGTAATAAATTTACTTACGAATGTTTATTTATAAACTATTAATAATAACTAAAACTCCATTGTTTGCATTCTATAAATAAAACTGTCAATAGTAACTGTAAATGGCAGCAAGTCCATAAATGAATGTTCCCGTAAAAAGAAATCTAACTAAGGCCAGTCGCGGCGCAGAGTACAAGCGTGCGACAGTAAATGCTACTGGTTATGAGTTCGGTTCTCAGTTGAGGAAATGAAATATTTAATAGTTTCATTTCTTTGCTCTGGTACCGAAGCAAATGCCTCTAGAATTCGAAGGAAAATGGAGAACGGAGGTGTCTTAATGAGGACGGAGTGGCTTAATACTAGGTTTCTAGGTTCCCTCTGCCTATCCTGCTATTTGTGAAATACAGCGCTTAAAAAATGGACCGGTGTATTGAAAATGTAATTCAAGCTCAAAATTTCACTCATTTTTTTTGTACAGGCTAGTTTTTATTTTTTCGAAAAGGTTGCACTGGACTCTTAGGTTGATATATTTTCTTTGGTGGTAAAAAATAGCCAAGTCAAATTTTAAGCATGAATGATATTCCGAATGAAGACAGTACTCGGCATCCATCCATATATCGTGAGAACGCCGTATTACTCATTATTGAATTTGGCTCTTAACTCACATTTATGTTTTTGATGAGATATCATTACTTTTTATGTAGAAATTATTACATAATTAAATACTATTCTTTTAACTTAAAAAAGTTTTACTTATAAAATAACTTTCAGCTTACAGACTTCCTGAGTATATGTATAAAAGTCTTCCCTGGTAACAAATATTAGGTTTCTAAGTTTCGATGATTTGAGATTTTATACATTAGAGACACAGTTAATCACAAAAATGGCGGTTTTTAAACGTAAATATATCAACAGGAGTTTGAACTAAAGTATATAAAAAATTTAAATACCTTACAAACTCAGGGCTTTTTATAATAGCTTAATATATGTAAAGGGCTCAAAAGTTAGCTCAAAATGATTCACATCAAATACTTAAGTTTTATTTAAAAAACTATATATACACGGTAGCGCGTTTCGATTCATAAACAAACAAAAAAGAATATATAAATTATGCAATAAACTGTGTATGTGCTTCACGTTGTATCGCTTTCTGTTCCTGACTTTCCGCCATATTTTCGGGGCATTACGTGTTAAATGGCGTAATTCAACGCCGCGCGTTGCCTCGATACCAGACTGAAGAAATATATATTTTTTAACATTCTTAAAGTATTATTCACCGTTTAGTAAATTCTAAACAAGTATAAGATATGGAAACACATTTTCCAAATAAGAATTTTAATAAATATCGATGGGTATCGATGTAATCGATCCCGGGTAATCGAACCCTCAACTGTAGCGTTTACAGTCACATGCTTGCCTTTGCTTGCTACAGGGCCACGGAAGCCTCCACAAAAAAGTGTATATACTGCTATAGCTATTTATACATTTTGAAATTGAATACATTTTGAAATTGATTTGAAAAGCCTTACACGTATATATCCGATATGGTCTCCATTCTAATTACCGACAAATTAATCTTTTATACAACCATTCGCTTCGTTAGCGATTGGTTAAATGACCGCATCTCTTTGTTACTCTTCTTCCAGCGACCCATTTCGGACTGATTGTAACGAACCTAAATAAATTATCTGCTATCCGTGTATTGTTTCCACTTCAATAAAACATGGCATTTACGTGAGACTTTACGACAGACTTAATAAGTCAGCCAATTTATTAAATCAGCTTCACGCTGTATCCCGCACACAGCAGGTTAGGCAGAGGGAACCTAGTGTTATGTCACTCCATTCCTCCTGCCGAATTCTGGAGACATTGCGTGTTGAGTGGCAGAACGCCGCGCGCCGCGCCGTCAACGCCGCGCTTACCCTCGACACCAGAGCGAAGAAATGGAAATATAAATTTAAGTAAATATTTCATCCCCTCGAGTGGGGATCGAACCCAAAACCAGTCGATTTACAGTTACACTTTGTGCCGCTGCGCCACGACTGGCCTCAATCAGACAGACTTAATGTGTGTTTTTGTTTATTACTCTGATTTGAGTCACATCTAATGTTATTGATCGATGCTTTTTGTGTCTTTACATATTCTGCTATTTGTAGAAACAACACTACTTGGTCTGTTAAAATTATTTGTTATACGTAGGTGCGTAGGGGCACTAGCGTGCTACAAGTTCACAAGTTGTGGGTTCGATTCCCACGGTGGGAAATTAAATATTTCATATTTTGCATTACTTCGCTCTGGTAACGAAGCAAAGTGCTAAGTTGAGTTCCGACGCTCAACACGCAATGAGTTAAAAAAATCCGTGAAAAAGTGGAGAACGGAAGTATCTTACTGGGAACCTAGTGTCTTAGCACTAAGTTACAAGGTTTTCTCTTCCTACCCTGCTGTGTGCAGGATACAGCGTGAAGTTAAAAAAATGTGATAGATATATTTCAATTACTGCTTTTTAAAAAATATACTTTGAAGATTTTAAAATGTCTACACTATTCATATAAAAGAGACATTACCGTGAATACAATAATAATAATTTTTAAGTCTTATCAAAGGATGTAGAGAAAATACTTCACAAATTTAATGATAAGCTTCTCTACAGTTAGGATTTATTCAAAACCAGCACTTTATAACATTTACTTACGAAGTTTTTATTCTCTCACCACAATTTCTCAGCTATATTTCATTATCGTTATCTAAATAAAATATAGTTATCTCACGAAAATGAAATAATGGTTTCTGTCTTAAATTTTATATCTATATTAAAATAATATATTTTTTAATAAAAATATATATTATAATAAATTAATTCACAGAACAAAAAAATCCTATAGATGAATGTATTGTCATTTAAAAATTCATCTTCATAAGATAGGATATTCTCACTTTTTATAAACAAGAGACAAGTTATTTAGCTGTAGGTAGGCTTTCAGTAGAAGACTAGACATGCTTTGGTAGTATATAGAAACCAAGCACTAACCTACTGACGCTTGAAGCTGACACATTTTACTCATGGGGTATGTAGCAGGGTAGGCAGAGGGAGAACTCAGTGTTAAGACACTCCGCTTTCTACTTTCCGCCGAATCCTGGAAGCATTGCATGTTGAGTGGCGGCGTTTAACGTTGCGCTTCAACACCAGAGTAAAAAACTCGAGGAAATGAATAATAAATATTTATTTCCTCGAGTAGCAATCGAACTCACAACCTGTCACGTTTACAGTCACACGACTAGCCCAAAAAATGTGCCGGTATCAATTAATTAAAATTTTCATAATATAATATATTCTAAAAAGTATTTTACGTAACGACGAGCGGTTATTTTAAGCGTTTCATGTAGTGGCGCGTAAGCTTAGATGAATGCATTCGCACGGCTCTGACGTGGAGCTTTGAAAAGGTTGAATATGCGTTACTGAATAGCTATTCATGAAGCATTGGCTGGTAATTCCTGACTGACAATACATTTTTTTTTATTTTTATTCACTGTAAAAATATTTTTGTGATCTATCTTTTTTCTTTATAAAAAGAACCTATGGTATATTTGCACAGTTAAAAAAAATAGTTAATATGTAAAAAATACATATTACACAGTTTCAGCAATAAATTGAAAATTAGAAAATATCAACAATTAAAATTTAGTTAAATAAAAAATTGGCACAATTTCTGTTATAACTTATGAACGGTGCTCGATGACTGTACGTTTAATTATTATTTGTATTGAAATACAATTATACTCCATATTAAAGTACTTGTTCACGAACTCGGGACGAGCGGCTGTGTAACATTAATTAATAATTATCTCACATTGCAATTACTCGAGAGAGAAACAAGCAGTCCAAATATATAATAATTAACAGCGAACTGAATTAATATAACGATGCAATTGAACAAAACATTTTATAAGTTCATACATATAAATATGTTATATCTTTCGAAGAGTTTTTTATATCATACTAAAAGATTTACTAAATTAACCTCTTTTAAAATATTTTAATTTTCAATTTAAAAACCACCTATCGCTTTTAACTTTTTGTGAAGATTTTCTTGTTAATGCAATGTTAACGATCACTAGCCTTTATTTTTATATTCGCTTGTGACGCACTGTTCGCACTAATCACATATAATTTTCACAATTTTCCGGATTTCCGATGCGCGGTTGAAGTCCACTTGTTGAAGTAGCCCGTTTCCAACGTTCGCGCGCTCGACGGAGCGTGGACGACTGTGCTACATCGCCATTCATTGTGGCTGCCGCGGCGCCCCTAACTAATGTTTCTCGACGTAATGCCGGTGTTATCTCACCTTTTTAAATAGAGGATAAATCAATTAGTATATTATCGGATAGTAGGATGATTTATCCTAAAAATCCTATAAGCCGCTTATCCCTGTTAACATTCTGAGCCACGGCCACTAACCACGGCCATATATATATAAAAAAATATTACCATTTTAAACTTTGACGATCTCTCCTGTAAAGTTGCCGATTTTTACATCCGACAAGATTAATAGAGAGAAAGGCGAAATGTTTGTTCATTTTAATATAATTTTAATTCAACAAACGGCAAAATTGCTAATAGCTGTGCAAAACCTACACTTGGCGGGTTAGGCTGTTGGTCTCCTCAAACACCGTCACGGATATACCTCGATATATAACTTTGTATATATACATATATACATATATATATATATATATATGTGTGTGTGTGTGTATATATGTGTGTGTGTATATATATATGTATGTATATAGTTTTTAACTTTTCTTTTACTCTCGGACCGCGCGAATCACGTAACACGAGTATATATACACATGTATATACAGCGCGATTGTTTTTCAGAATACGTTGCTTGTATATTAATTAATGAAAGATATTATGAAAGATATATGAAGAAATGTATTATTGGGAGCATTTATCAATATAATAAAACCTAAAATAATGATTGTCGGCTGAACCTTTAAAATTTATGGATATTTTCTTTAAAATGATAATGTTATTAGAACTGGAAAGTAATTCAGATTAATCAATAAATTATTGTGAAGTTATTGCGGGTCACTACTTTAATAAAATTAAATTTAAGAAACACTAGAGATATTAGTTGCTCCATATACAGTAGGTACATACGTAAATAAACCTACTGAGTAAAAATTCTTATTTTAATTTTTATCACCTTCACGCAGTATCCTGCACACAGCAGGGTAGGCAGAGGGAACCTAGTGTTAAGACACTCCGTTCCCCACTTTCTGTTGAATTCTAGAAGCATCGCGTGTTGAGTGGCAGAACTCAACGCCGCGCTTAGCCTCGACACCAGAGCGAATGCGCGAATGAATGAGCGAGCAAGATGGAAATGTACATTTAAATAAATTTCATCTCCTTGAGTGGGGATCGAACCCACAACCAGTCAGTTTTATAGTCACACTTCGTGCCACCACACTGCACCACGACTGGCCTCTATCAAATTAATATATCTACATAATATAACAATTTTTATGTTAGTATGCCATTCTATTTATCTTGATTGCTTCACTCCCCCGCTCGCTCTGCGGACTATCTCTTACTCGATATTCTAGAATTCACACTGCTGTATAAATTACAAAAATCACTCGCAAAACCTTTTTGACATAATAAAAGATAGCTGCTCGTTGCGATTGTTAATCAAGTTCGCTTCGCTCGCTGTAATGAATGAAATTCATTAAAAAAATAAAATCTATTAACATGTCACAGGTCGAACGTTTGAAATTTTGTATATTTTTTACCTGCAATATCTACAAATATATTATTTTATTTTTCAACTCAAGCAGAGTTTTTACAAAATAACTTTTTTTACAAAACCGCCTAAAATATTTTATTTTTATATTTACTTATTATAGTTTTTTTTATAAATATATATTTCTTTCTCTATCAAAAAACAAAAAAAATATTAGATTAAAAAAACACGAAATCAAAAAATTTAATTAATCAGCTTCACGCTGTATCCCGCACACATCAGGATAGGCTGACGGAACCTAGTGTTAAGACACGCGTATAAGTGGCGAAACTCCATACAGCATTTAGGCTCGACACCGGAGCAAAAAATAAAAATATACATGTATAAATGTTTCATTTTATTCAGTGGGAATCGAACCCACACACACCAGTCGCATTTACACACTTGTGGCCCTGATTTAGATATTAAATTAAATGTATATTCAATATACACTGACGGCGACAAATTATAAAAAAGATAGTTGTAGATTCGATTCTACTTAGAGAAGTGATTTTTTTTTATTTTCATACATATATTCTATTACTTTATTATACACAAGGGCCTCTCTGTTTACCTTGCTATGTGCAAGATAAAGGAATAGGAAGAAAAGCATAGATAAATCGATTTAAAATCAAGAAAACTGCTTATTTACTAGAATTTTTTCTTTCAATTTCTTATGAGTGCTTTCTATAGATAATAAAATAGAAATGTTGAAACGAAAATAAGCGCGACAGGTTATGGGTTGGATTCCCAATTGAGGAAATGAAATATTTATAATTTTCATTTCCTCGCTTTGGTAACGAGGAAAAGCGCGGCGTTGAGTTCACTCAATAAGTAATGCCTACAAAATTAAGCGGAAAGTAGAGAACAGAAGTGTCTTAATGCGAGCTGTGTGTCTTACCCCTAGGTTGCCAGGTTCCCTCTAGCTATTCAGCTATGTGCGGGATACAACGTGAAGGTAAACACTAAAAATATTTAAGGCAAAGAATTTATAGGAAAAGTACTTTTACGTTTTCTATTAATCAAGCATATTGCATTTATTGTTCATAAAAATCATATAGTATAACAGTAAAATATTAAACCGGGCGTTAAGTGGTAACCAGGACGAGGAGAAAAGAGACACTATGCCTCAATTTCATGTTATGGCGGTATATAGACATTAGAGAGGAAATGTCGAGCTATGCTATTATTAGTACCATATTCATATATTTTGAAACAACTCGGGAACATGAGTAAACTCATATTGTTGCGAAAGAGTTGAAATTGAAATAGCAAGTTTTATGCTTCCTTACCAGCGAACGCGCCACCTCTCGAAAGCATCCTATTGATTATTTCAAGCAGTCTATTTAATGTATACAAACGGTAATTTCTGGACCAATATATTTTATTAGAAATGATAATCAAACACGGCACTGTACGGAATATGAATGTTTTAGCTTCAACTATAGAGTCGCACGTACTGAATACGTAACTTTGTCGGTTAAATAAACTTCCATTCAAGACGCTTTACAATTTCACCGAGCAGTGGAATTGTTATACAAATAAAGCATAACTATTTAAGATAATCTTAGTACCTATAGTATTATTTACTACAACACAAAGGACTACTACTGTGAGTGCGAATTTTATACGTTATAAAATCAAAAGAAAGAAGATATGTATAGTCATTATAACTACTGTTTTATTAGGGTAAATAAAATCCCCTTGTTGTCCGTTAGGAAGTATAAAGCTGAAATTTATATCATTATATCAATATCCTGAGTATTTCCATATTCCCTTCCATATCCCTTGGGCTCTGAGAAAGTTGAGTTCTGCACTAAAAAGCAACCTCAAATTAGGCAAAAAGGGAAGAGTTTTAAACAGGTTCACCAAACTGAGCCTACAATGGCCCGGAAATGGTCAATTAATTAAGTTGCTACTTTGCGCTACTTACACCCCGATTTTGGTAGGACCTGATGAACGAGCCCACTCGCCTTGACCGGTGTTATTACAATAAATTAATATAAAAAATGAATTTTGTAGGCGCCTTGCACATAGTGAAGCTTTCTATGTAAATAATCAAATTACAACCAAACATTGGAAAGCATTACTAGAATTTTAAATTGTTAATTAAACATACTCTTCTGTTTAGTTGTAAAAGAAATATATTAATTTTTACGAAATTATCTATAGACCACATAATTTTCTAAGTAATAAGTTTGGAATTGAACGTCTGACTATACTGTACATTGCAATAATGATTTTACCATGTAGGCCGGCATGTTGCACATAGGCGAAGCTTTCTTTATTTTAATAATTCAAATGTACGAAACGATGTGAAAGCAGAATTTATAAAATTTAAATGTTTATTTAAACATACGTCTTCTATTTAGTTGTTAATAAAGTAAATATATTTTTTTACGTACATTTATCTTTATACGTCTATCTTATCTAAGTAAAATTTTGGAACTTGAACTTCAAGACTATAATTGTACATATGCAAAATATTTGATTTTACATAAGTATTAATCAATCAATTGAGTTTTGTTTGAGTTTTGTGTAAGTTTGTTTGTGTGTTTTTGTGCAAATCTCTCTCTCTCTCTCTCTCTCTCTCTCTATATATATATATATATATATATATATATATATATATATATATATATACATATAGAGGCCGGTCGTGGCGCAGCGGCACAAAGTGTGACTGTAAACCGACTGGTTGTGGATTCGATCCCCACTCGAAGAGATGAAATATTTACTTAAATTTATATTTCCATTTCTTCGCTCTGGTGTCGAGGCAAAGCGCGGCGTTGAGTTCTGCCACTTAACACGCAATGCCTCTGGAATTCGGCAGAAAGTGGGGAACGGAGTGTCTTTCATTTCGTTCCCTCTGCCTACCCTGCAGTGTGCGTGATACAGCGTGAAGCCGATTTATTTTATTTTTTTTTATATATATATTTTGTATACAACTAGCCTTATGTAAGTCCTTATAATATTTAATAGATTTATTTTTAACATTTTTAAAATGTTATTCCACACTTAGGTAATAAAAATATTTATTAGAAATTGTATAAAAATTTGAACGTAGCGAGACTCGAGCCCGCGCCTCCTGGAAACCGAACACCGACACCAAAACCATACGTTCCTAAAAAAAATGTTTATACTAGTTAAGTAACACATATTAATTAAGTATTTACAAGATTGTTTCCTCGCTCGTAATCATTGAGGAGTTGGGCCCTCTATTATCATCATTAGTTAGTAACGTTATCAGATGATGACTACAAGGATAAAACACATAGTATGTGTCTACAAAATTCGAAAGATTCCTTTGATCAGATCCTCGGGACCAATGAGACAGTACGCTCTTACAAACGAAACAGATTTTTTGAAATCTGTTCACATATTACGGAGAAAAAACGAAGTTCGTTAAAATGAAATACAGTAAAAACTTAAGAATTGAGCTGAAAATATAAATTCAATATAATTTCTCCTTTCAAAATATTTAACTACTAAATGAATAGGTTTGATAAGCCTAATAGATCTTTTGTTTACCATTCCTCAATTTATTATCGAGGTTAAAATGATGAGGCAAAAAATTTCATCTCGTAACCTACTGCTATAGATGCTGCTGTGAAAATCAAATGATGACTTTCCATTTCATTATACGTTTTTAATTAGCATTGGGCTCAAAAACGAAGTCTGATTATAGTATGAGCTATATTTAAGAGAAGTAAGTTTGTCAGTTTAAAAAGTAAGATTAAAATATTTTTAATATATTATCTATATTCTGATTCAGTACATACGGGTATAATAACATTTGTAATAAATTATTCTTACTCAATTAATACGGGGTATTATAATAAGCGGTACTCTATTCACTCTTTGTATTATCTTTATAATAATAATGTCAATCAAGTCTTTTAAAATAAATAGAAGAGAGTGAAAACTAAAAAAATATACACTACATTATATCTACAGCATATGTAGATCTCAATGAACACTTTCACTCAATGATTACTTTCAATGAAAATATCAACTAAGTATTTTAAAACCCGCAATGCCAAGATCTAGGTATTCCAGATTCCTGCATCATTTTCTAGTTCCGCGTGTTGTAGGATTACGAGAGGTCCGTGGGATTTGAAGGATTGGAAAGAAGGATACAATTTCTATTTCAATCGTACTTTGCAACAGGAGCTAGAGATAAATATCGGCATGCTATATATACATAGTCTGCACGTCACCGACCGGGTTGGGTCTGTGAGACCCGTCACATTTTATTTTGGGTTATTGTGTAACCTGGTCTAAGAGCATGCTTCCTATAAGAGTATATAACAGCAATTACCTTGAGGCTTTTAACTCTAGGTGCCTGTAAAACTGTAGTCTTATTTCAAAAGTTAACTGTCATAATACATACTGTGTGGTAAAAAAAAACCAAACTAAAGAAACTTAAATATTTTCATTATTTTGCAAGTACTTTTATGTATATATGCTTTATTGCTTTTATGGCTATATCTATGGTTTGCTTGAGGAAAAGTACGCAGTTTAAAATTGCTGCAATTATAAAAAAAAAACATAGGCGTAATTTCTGATTTTTAGTAAATTTTTCATTTTATACACAGGATACCTAGACGTCAAAGAAATAGTAATAGAACAATTATTCTCTTCAAATACACGTCAAAACAGGTGAATTAAAGAGAACAGTTGCTAAATCGTTGATAACTTTCCTGCCTGCCTCATATCTCATATCGTATCACGCGCTCTTACCGCGGGGTTTTTTGTATTTCCAATCTCAAGAGAGCAAATTCGTATGTATGTATTTCGAGTGGACCTCCATACGAGGTGGCTCAAAATTTCTTTCTAAAAGGGTCAAGATTTTTTTTGAAATTTCAAAGGTATTGCCTAAAAGAAAAATATTTGGATTGTCAATTAAATTTCAGTCACGAACTGTAAGTAAATATACACAATGATTAAATAGTACGGACAACTGATCCAATCAATGTAGACGCTTACTCTTATCCAATAATACTTGTAAGACTACATAATTTCCATTTATGCACTTTTGTTTTTTTGTGAGATAAAACATTATTAAGATTTTTTTTTATTTTGTTTGATAAAAGATGTTTGAATTCTAGACGAAATAAGTGCCTAGTTGATCTTTTAAGCTATATATTTATTTTTTTAAAATTAATTGAACCTAAGATGTCCTAGATCAGCTTACTCTAAATTTGCTATTATATGCGTTAATTTGCCATTCTCCTCGGTGGCTGTAGCTGTTGAATTGTTATATTTGACGGAGGTAACACATTAGTCGTGCAACAGCGGCAGTGGGAGTTTTACCAACACAAATTTGAATAGGGTATGTGAGACCCATCCTCGTAGCCATTTTGCGCCATTATGTAAATATTTATTTTAATTATTTGCCATGAATTTATGCAATTAATTTTGGTTTGTCGGCTGTATATATGTACATATAGTTCCGTGTATTTTATTTGAGATTTTATGTAAGTACTTAGTAAAAAGTAGACCGAGAAAAGATTCTGCGTTTTGTGACCAATAACGTCTTGAAGAATATCTCATCATCATTAGCCCTTTCACGCGCAGTTTTGGTCAAATTCCTCTCAACAACTTTTTCATCTACACGACCATCGTTTCTCCTAACTATGCACTGACCAGAGCAATGACTGTTATATATGTTTTCTTACGGATATCCTTATTTCTAATTCTATCACATAGGGAAATTCCAAGAATTGTTCTCTTCATCGCTGTGTGACCTTTCTATGGCTGCATACACTCGTTAAAGACTGTCTTCAGAATTCAACATAATCTTTGTCTTTTCCATGTTCGTCTTGAGACCTATTTCTTGAGAAATACATAGTAAAAAGGAACGTTTAGTACGTAGTTACCTACATATTTTATGGGGTCATAGATTTTTTGTTTTTTTTCCGTACCTGATTCTTTGTTATTTGTGATAATGAAACGTAATTTAATTGATTTGTGTTAAAAGTAAAAACATGTTGATAGCGGGACCCGGACCGTGGAAACCGACCTGTTTCCAAGAGACGCGGGTTCGAGTCCCGCTACGTTCAAATTTTTATACGTTTTCTAAAATAAGTATTTTTCTTTCCTAAGTGTGGAATAACTCTTCAAAAAATGTTAAAAAATGTTGATTTATATTGATTAATTGTCATGTGTTTTAATAATCGTAAATTGTGTGTTATTTTATTTACTATACAAACCATCCATGTTCACATACTTCCAGTCCATTGTTCTGAATAACGTAATCCAATGCTACATAGGAATTTAATAATAAATAATTAGCCAACGACGCCAGCTTCACGCTGTATCCCGCACACAGCAGTGTAGGCAGAGGGAACCTAGTGTTAAGACACTCCGTTCCCCACTTTCTGCCGAATTCTGGAGGCATTGTGTGTTGAGTGGCAAAACTCAACGCCGAATGACCTCAATTTTATAATTTTATATTAACATTTCAAAAATAGATAAAAAAAACTTCTATCTATCTATCAGCCTTTCGAAGTCCACTGCTGGACATAGGCCTCCCCTAATGCTCGCCACTCCGTCCGGTCCTGCGCCCTCTGAATCCAGCGGATTCCCGCTGTCTTCTTTAGGTTAAAACTTAACTTAACTTTACTTAACTTAACTTCACGCTTTATCCCTAGCGGGGTAGTCAGAGAGAAATAGATAAAAATGTTACATATTTAATTTATTAATGATTATTTTTATGCCTTTCCGATTATATTATAAAGGTAATCTCAAATATAAATTGCACATTTTAAAATAAGGAATATGGGCGATACAAAGTGACGCCAAATACCGAATATTCAATATTAAGTCAAAGTCAAACTCGGACATGTATGCAACATGTCCGAGTTTGACTCGCGCCTGTTTTCATAATCACCAAAAACTGTATGTTGTACCTATACTAATGTAGTAGTTAGCTTTGGTTGTTGGTGGAATAAAACATTTTGTATGATTTGTTAAATTTGCATCGACTTCAAAATTACTGAATTTTAAATATTAAATAGTAATATAATTATCAATAATCAGATGTTTAGGTATGCACGTACCTACGTTTAACACTAGAAAGTTATAACGGACCAGGAAAACGAATATTAGAGAATTCAGGAGATTTTTTTATATTAACACACACATTGTAAAGTAATAAATAATAATGTAAGTGTAATTAAATAAATAATACTAATGAACTACGATTTTATTAGGAACGTTTATTAGAATTCAAAGTGTCACATAATTAGGAAACTACATTTAACCAGGTCTTTTTTATTAAATCGGCGGCCTTCTCACCAATCATGATTTCAGCAACATTTGTTTTCCCACTGATTGGACGAGGTATTACACTAGCGTCAACTACTCTTAAACCGACCACTCCATATACTCTTAACTCTGGATCCACTACAGCATCAGGGTCACTCTGAGGCCCCATTTTACAAGTAGATGTGAGATCTCGCTGAGAAACGACCATAGTTCTTATGGCACATTCCCAATATGTTTCGGAATCTGTAGGGTAGTTCGAACATGTGGGGTAGGTTGGTAAATATAATGAAGCCCCATGTCTTTTAAATGCTTCAGATTGACCTAATTTAATGACATAGTTGACAGCTTCTTTTAAGGAAGCTAAATCTGTAGGTTCTGTTAAATAATTGCCGTATAATTTAGGATGGGAGAAGGGACTCGTGTCGCGAAGTTCTAAGTAACCTTTGGATTTTGGTTGCAAGAGTGTAGGTATTGCTTGCCACGTATCCACGTAATTCAATTGCGCAAACGCATTATTATACGTTTTATCGGATATTCTCCAACTTTTCCTAATTGCACCTCCAGCGTCAAGTGTGATGGATCCACCAATACTAGCCAATTCAATATCTGGTTGATTAGAATCAGAATAAGCTGTTTTTAAATATCCCATAGCTTCAACTCCACCAGGAGTCGTTAAAAGGCCATCACCGAATTGCAACCACTGCATAAAATTTGAAAGTGTTGCAACTTTAGGTTCCATAAGACTTGCGTTGGTTGAGTTCAACTTGAAAATAACTCCAGGGAAACTAATATGATCATAAAGACTCCTTCCAACTTTAAGATCATTAAAAACAGGTATTCCGAGTGTTTGCAAATTCTCTTTGGGACCTATGCCAGATAGCATTAGTAATTGAGGTGATGCTACAGGTCCAGCAGATAGAATAATTTCTCTCCTGCAACGTACAGTTCGTTTAATATTGTTTTTGATGTATTCTACTGCATATGCCCTTTTAGATTGGGGTTCTATAACAACTTTAGTAGCCCTAGCTTCTGTGATAATATGTAGATTCTTACGACGTTTGTGTGCATGTAAGAAAGCTTTAGCAGCACTTAGCCGATGACCTTTATTTGTAATTGTCTGTACATATCCAAAACCTAATTGTTCGGGATCATTGTAATCTATAGTAGGCACCCCAAACGATCTGCCAGCTGCAAGAAATGCTTCTACTAAACCCGTCCTAAAAAAATAACATAAAACAATATTTAAATTTAAATAAATAGCTGGAATTATAATTAATAAGATTGATAAAAGTATAAAAGAGCTATTCTGGCAGAGTGAGACCATTATGTCGCAGTAAACCAGCGTCTGATTGTAAAAGCAATGGCTGTGGTTTCATGTGCACTCAAAAAAAATTATTTTCACTCTTGCAAGATAAAGTGCGCTGTTGTTTTCACGTCTTCACGCATCGTCTCAACGCTTCGAGTTGGAGCGGAAAATGAAGAACTGAGTGTCTTCGCACTAGACTAGACCTTTAAGTGTCTATATGCAGAATAAGGCGTGACGATAAAAAATATAATAATAAAATAAGGAATTCTTACTTAAATGGAACATTTTCAACGGTCATTTCACCGTCACGGCCGCGGTAAGAAGATTTTTTGTATTTTTTTAATTCAGCTCGCTCAGACATTAAAAAATAAGGCAGCAGTTCATCATATGACCTGAAATAAGAAAGCAATAATTGTAATTGTTTCAATTATGTAAAATAAAATAAACCTTATATTGGAGATTTTTTTAAAAAGAAAATAACTAAAAAGTGTTTAATACAATACTCCTACTTATACGTACTCGCGTACTCTATTACTCCAGCGGTATACTGAGCTAGCTTAAAGATTTATAGCCGCCACTGTATATTTTCATTTAATTTAATATTCAGCGACCCATTTTCTTTGAAGATTGCATTTCTTTAACTAAAAAACTATTATACTACATTATAGTTTAGCTACTAAATTTAATAGATTAATTTTAATTAATTTTAATTCAAATACCATCCATAATTGCCATCAGCTGCAATTCTGTCCCAGTCTTGTGGACGCCCCCTCGCGTAGATCAAGTGGTTAATTACACTAGAGCCTCCTACAGCTTTTCCTCGTGGAACGTAACAACGTTGCTCTTCGCTACCTAAAATGATTTAAGTTTTTATATTAAAAGCTACCAATATAAGGTTAAATTTTGTCTAAGCAGACTGAGAAAACACCTATGTATATATATATACAGGGTTCTTTATAGTAAATCCTTAATTACCTCATAGTATACCTATGTGTTTTTCCTTATAAATGACGGATGTTATTATTACGTTTCTATACACCCCAACAAAGAATGTATTATTTGATAGCTGATAATATAATCTATAGCTGAGAAATATAATATTTTAATACAGTATTTAATTCGTATATACTATAAAAATGAGAAAATTTTAAATTCTTGGTTGTGGTATGTGAACACGCCTATTCGGGTCAAGTAAACCTAGTGTTAAGACAGCTATTGAAGGCAGTGAAGATTTGATGTTTAAAGAAAAACGAGATCCCTCTACATCTTTAAAAGTAATTACACGGTATACTGGATTAAAATCGAGTGTAACGCTGACAATACTTTATCACACTCACTCATTCGATATAATGGCACTTTTAAATTTAGTAGTTTTTTTTTCGAATTGACTGATTCCTCTTTTAATAACAACAGCCTCATTTTTATTAGATAATAAGTTATATTTTACCATTGTAAAATATATATAAAACATGTATATTTTGTAATTTTTTATAATTTATAGAATAAACAAATATTGACAAAATTGTATATGTATGACTGTACTATTTATTTCAATTGATAGCTTTAGTTCCTACACTTCTGCAGAATTCTGCGTCTTTTCTTCGCTCTGGTGTCGAGGCAGCTCTTCCGCCAATTGCAGTGAAAAAACAATTAAAAGCCATAAACACTGTGTTCTAGTAGTGTGTGTAACATTAATAAAAATCGGCTTAAGGCTGTATCCCGCACACGGCAGGGTAGGTAGAGGGAACATAGTGTTAAGACACATGGTGCCCCACTTTCTGCCGTATTCAGGAGGCATTGCGTGTTAAGTGGCGGAGCTCAACATCGCGCTTTTGCCTCAACACCAGAGAGAAGAAATGAAATATCTCTCGGGTGGGGATCGAACCCACAACAAGTCGGTTTTACAGTTGCACTTTGTGTACCTGCGCCGAGATTGACCTCGATATAAACATATTCAAGGGGCTCTTATGATTATACTTGTAGTATGTACGTCCGCCCACTCCAAGTGTTTGCTTTAAGTGCATTACAAATGCGTGTGACTTATATATATGTAAATTATATCTATCCTCTTCAGGGCAGTTACTTTGAAAGATGCTGCATATGATATGCAAATATTAGCACGTAGCATACATCAACATTAATACCTAACGTAATTAAAAATTACGACGTATACGGCAAAAAGTGCAGAATGAAAGCGTTTTGATGGGAACGGAGTGTCTTAACACTAGGTTCCCGGGGCTCCCTTTGCCTACTTTATTATGTGCGGGATACAGGGTGACACTAAAAACAACAATGTATTACGATTAATATAATGATGATGAAGAGCAAAACTTATAGTATTATTTGATTTATTGATTTACTGTTGATGAGTTGGTGGTGAGCATGTCACGATTCGAAACTGGGTGTATAATTATTTGTTCTCTTTTTAAGTGTAGTTTTAATATTTGCTTGATAACAATAGGTGTTTATTCATTCCTTTTTAGTTGTATGTATGACACATTATGGTTTTATAGAGCGAATTTTATGTTTGACCGGCGTCTTCAATAGAATTGTAATTATTACATTATTTAGTACATTGTTTTTTCGAAGTTAATATACCGTTATTATAACCCGTCTCCAGGGATTGAGTACATCCGACTATAAGCATTGATCGATCACAGAATTCAAATAAATTTCGCAACAATAATTTGTGTAAACTCTACAGCTGTTAACCATAGTTGGAAATTAACATGCCACTTGGGACTCTGTGTTACATTTTTCCCTTTGTTTGGACAGTGATACATATGGATGTTAATAGCTGGTGTTATGGTAAAACCTTTATAACAAATATAAAATAAAATAGCTTTACGCATCCCGCACACAGCCGGGTAGGCAGAGGGAACCTGGTGTTAAGACACTCCGTTCACCATTTTTCGCCAAATTCTAGGGGTATTGGGTATTGAGTAGCGGAACTCAACGCCACGCTTTGCTTCGATACCAGAGCGAATAAATTAGACCTTTCTGTTCACCGTTTTATTTATTTTAAAATGTGGTTCAACTTGAATCAACGTATAAAATCCATTCATATATACTATATTCATATATACTATTAAGATTACGATATTTTTTTGCATTTAATGAATATATTCTTTAATGTCGGTGAAATTACAAGAAGGACGCTAACGGTGCTTAAACTGTAGTACGTGATAAATTGTACCTGGTCCGAGAATGAATAACTGTTTTTACGTAGGTCAGTATTATTTCGAGTTTGTTTAAACTTTTCAATATACAGTCATTAGCGAGAGTTAACACTATTTTGTGACCTATTAATTCATATGAGAAAATGTTTGGTTACAAAAGAAATTTTTATATATTAATTATTGAGGCCGGTCGTGGCGCAGTGGCACGAAGTGTGACTGTAAAACCGACTGGTTGTGGGTTCGATCCCCACTCGAGGAGATGAAATATTTACTTAAATTTATATTTCCATTTCTTCGCTCTGGTGTCGAGGCTAAGCGCGGCGTTGAGTTCTGCCACTCCATACGCAATGCCTCCAGAATTCGGCAGAAAGCGGGGAACAGAGTGTCTTAACTCTAGGTTCCCTCTGCCTACCCTGCTGTGTGCGGGATACAGCGTGAAGCTGATTAATCGTGTATTTTAGCCTATATGATAATATTTGAAGACTGCCATGGCGCACGGGCGCAAAGTGTAACTGTAAACGCTACGGGTTGTGGATTCGATTCCGACTCGAGTAAATGAAATATTTAATGCCGCCACTCAACACGCAATGCCTCTAGAATTGGATAACGAAGTGTCTTAACATCCTAACACTTTAACACCTTAACACTAGGTTCCCTATGCATACCCTGCAGTGTGCGGAATACAGTATGACGTTAAAAAAATAATAACATATGGTTTTACAATAGTTCAGTTGTTTTATTAACAGAAACTAAGTCGTTATAACCTTAATAATAATAGCTGTTCTCTCTTTAAATACAGTGTGAAAACTCATATTTTCTCAAATTTACGTTATTGAGGAAAAATATAACGTTAGCATTAAAATTGGCTCGTTATCTCGTTTAAAACTGCAATTGCAAAGGCAAGAGAGTGCAATATCTCTTGCCTTTTAAACGTTTTCGTGTACAAAATTATATTCATAGACTTCTATTCAAAAGTTTTTGTCAAAAATAGAATATCTAAAGTATGATTGATCTATCAGCTTCACGCTGTATCCCGCACGCAGCACGGTAGGCAGAGGGAAAGTAGTGTTAAGACAGTCTGTTTCGCATTTCCGCGGAATTCTAGACGCATTGCGTGTTGAAAAGGGAATTCAACGTCGCGTATTGCTTCGACACCAGAGTGAAAAAGTGAAAATATAAATTAGGGTAAATATTAAATTTACTCGAGTGTGAATCGAACTCACAACCAGTCGCGTTTACAGTCACATCCTTGTGCCCCTGCGTCACGACTGGTCTCTAAAGTAAAGTATGTTTGTTTGTTAAGTAGGTTTACTTGTTAATATATTACCGTAAACTTTTACACCGACTGTCTGTGTGGATTTCTAAGTATCCACTATAGCCTACTATATATAGAAAGTAGTCTCAGGTCATAAATAGTTTATAAGGAGGAGGTAGAATAGTTTTCTCTTTGAGTAAAACAAAAATATAAATTATTCTGTAATTTAAAATTGTGTAAGTTACAACACAAAATATAGATTACTGTGTAATTAAAGTTAGCTCGTTTGAAATTCCAATTGCAAAGTCAAAGGGTATCGTGTTTTTCGTGTGCTAAATTATATATAAGGTCGGAGCAAAAGTATTTTTGTATTGTTCACACAAAAGAAAATATTTATTTGGATTTTTTATTTATGTATAATATGTATGTGCCGTTTTGATCGATGACTTGTTACCATCTTATGGGTAGTGCCATGATGCCATTCCTGTACAAATTTTGTGATTTTTGATTAAAAAGATCTGATAGGTATTTTTAATCAAAAATAAGCCTTATTGATACCGCATTAGGTCTTTAAAACGAACAATTTTTATTCGCGGTGTTCGTCGCATTTTAACGTTTTTTGTAACAAAACTTTAGAATGTACCGAATGTCTCCGTCCGTCACATACGTTCGTTTCGCTTGCTTGAGAAACAATTGAAAAATGGCGAGAACTAGTTTTTTATTTATTTATTGCATCTTCAGAATGCCAAATTTAATGGTATTAAAACCAGCCGGTTACATTCAGTACAGCCAAAGCGGTTTAATTACTAATAATACGTTCAAAATACGAAAATATTTTTGCCCCGACACTTATACACTTTTAGTTAAAAAGAAATAGTTAAATAAATATATTAATGTAAACTTTAACACCGACAAACTGATAATTTCTAAAAAACTAATGCTCTATTACCTAGAAGAGAAAGTAGTCTTAGCTCATACACGGTTTATAAGGAGGAAAGTAGGATAGTTTTCTCTTTGTCTATATTAACACAAAATATAGATTATTCTGTAATTATATGCGGGCGGTGAAATGAAAATTTTCTTTGTGCAACAGTCTTTGTGCTCTCACGCGAGTAAAACACTGCAGCTTACTTTACTGCGGTTAATATATGCTAAATTGCCTAAGTGCCCATTTCTGTAGTAGCTTTTAAATTTGGAATAAACATTTTCTATTAAGAACAATTTAAATAACAACAACTATTCTTAATACTCATCATTAAGAATAATTGTGAGGCCTGTCGTGGCACAGAGCACAAGCGCTGTACTGTACTGTGTAATAATAAATGCCACAGGTTTTGGGTCGATTCCCACTGGAGAAAATGAAATATATAATATTTTTATCTCTTCGCTCTGGTGTCGAGGTCGAGAATTCGGCGGAAAGTGAGGAGTGGAGTGTCCTAACACTAGTTTCCCTCTGGCCACCCTGATACATGCAGCAGCACCGCGAAGCTGAAGAATAATAATTATTAGTTCATCTCTTTAAAAATATTTACACTCACCCATACAGACACCAGGCTGGTGTTCCATAGTGTACGGCCAAACATAATCAGTTTGTTGTAGATATTGAGTTAATGCTGGAATGTCTGATAGTAACATTTCGGGTTTGCCAGCCTCTATGACCAGGACAGTCGCCCGGGGCTTATCTTCGGTAAGTCGAGATGCTAGGACCGAGCCTGAAGATCCAGCACCAACTATGATATAGTCGTACTCCTCCGATACTTCACTAAAACCTATATGAAATATTTATATTATATGTCACTTTAAAAATAAATATATTGTAAATATATAAATATATTCACCTATCCTCATGCCGGGGACTTAAGTAAGGCAAAGCGTGGGGTTTAATTACGGAACTAAGTACAGAATGTCTCGAATTGGGGCTAAAAATGAAGACAAAAATCTGATGTGGGGGATCAAAGCTTGAGAAAAATACTTTTGTCGTAAAAAAATATAAATCACGGCACTGGAAACCAGTTGGCACGTGAGATATGAACATGTTAATTAAATCATTTAAAAATTGTATTAATCTAAAATAGAATTATAAATCAAGAAGTACCTTTAAACTATAGTTAAATCTTAGTAAATTAGATAAACTTTTACATATTATTTTTTAATAGGCACGAACCTTTTGATGTATAAATATATATTTTTTAAAACAAGTGAATAAATAAACGTTATGCATGAAACCGTTAAAAAATACAACACTTCAATTACTTTGAGGTGATACCTTAATTAATCGTACGTACCATATCTCGGCAATTATTTTGACAATCTGACTTAATCCGTATTGTGAAATTCATACACAAATTACACTAATTAAATCTTAATCCGACACAATATACTATTAATACATAAAATCTATGCTTTGGCCATGAATGTTGAAAAGTGGTTATTGTTTCAAAATTTGCATTGTTTTCTCGATAACAATGTTTTCTGGCTGCATGTGAATTATTTTTTTAAGCACTCACCTTTGGGTAACGGGTACGAGTCCCTCAAAAAGTCAAATGGATCATTCCCAATCGCGGGCGAGTAGTTCACAGCGAATGTTTGCATCATCATATCCACTATAGGACTTTGAGGGTAGGACCAATGGCCGAATCGAGCTTTTCTATTTTGTACTTTAAGTTTGGATAAGTGCTGCCTATTTTCCAGTGATCCAGGCCTCTCGTTACCATTGATGGGATCGCTTTTGTTGTTTAAAGGATAAGGCCAAAGTATACGTTCATTTCTAAGACTTTGAAAGTTCACATTATTTTCTTGACTGCGGTCTATATCGTTCAGTTCGTCTTCCACATAAATAAAATTCTCGTCGTCATAGAGAACTAACGCTTTTGAGTAAATAAATACACTTAAAAGCAAGGTTAAATAAATTATATACTGCATAATTCCTGTAAACAAAGAAAAACATTTAAAACGGTATTAACTTTAATAACATGTGTTGTATGATTATTTATCTTATAAGTCCTTATCCGCGACATAGTTAATATTCATTTATTTTATTGTTATTTAAATGAAAAAAATATATATTATAATAAAAATAATGTAAATAAATATATATTATTAAAGCGTATAAAGTATTTTTTTAAAGTTCATATACATAATTAGAGTTACATAAATTCAAATATATTGATTAATTTATCTTTTGTTTGTCTTAATGAAAAATAAAGAGTCATATATAACATTTTATTTTGCTTTATACATTCAATATAAATATTTACTCTGAAACTAAGGCCAAGTGACGCCATATTAAATAATTATATTTTTACCTTTTTATATACCAAAATAAAAAATATATTGACAACCCCAAGCGTGCATTCGTTTGCATATAATAGATATTGAATTAAATTCATAATTTGTTTATTTAAATACATTTATCAAAAAAAAATTATTTTTAAAAAAAAAAGACATTAATATTTTAACTGAATGAAACACCAATTATTCCCGTTAATAAATAATAACATTTAAAAAAATTAAACTTACCTAATTAAGTACTTAAGTACTATTATTTTTTCAGAAATATGATATTTGTTGTATCCCAAGATCCACGCTGTGCTTACAGCAGACGACCATTGAGTGACTGCTCGGTGGTACCTCTCCTGACCGTGCACTTGAAATACCGCTATGTGGTATAACAACATCGAACTCGATAAATGTATGTTAGCCATTTGTTAGCTTTAACACGGTAAATGTTTCCTTTCATTATAACTTGTACGGGGTCAGGAGATAACCAAAATGGAGCGAGCCAAAAGCTCTTAATGTGTAAAAATGTACAAAATAAAAACTTTATTATATTTTGCTTTATATCATAACTTTTTTAATATATTTTATTGTAATATTTTGTTCATAATTATTTACTGTAACTGTCATTGTTAAATGTAAAAAATATCTATGATAGATGAATCTTCTAGAAATCACATGTTGCAAGTTGCCGTGAAAGTTTAAATTTATCGATGTTTTGTTAACGAGCACAAAGACACTATACAAACGTAATTTAAATTTATAAATAAATATACATAGAATGTATATAAACGTGTATATATATATATGTATATTTTGATGTATACGAATGTATATATGTATATCAACAGCGGCCGCTGTAACGAGACGAAGCATGGTGACCCTTAACACGTAATGTCTCAAAAATTGAGCCGAAAGAGGGGAACGGAGTGTCCGAACTCTTCGTTTCTTCTAAGCAGAAGGAACGAAGCCGTGCTATATGTGAAAATAAAGCGTGAAACTACGAAAAATGTATATATTGTATTGTTAATAAAAAAAATAAAGATTAGTAATATAAAAGTCAGACAACTGGGAGCCAGATGGCTATCGATATATCAAATAAAAAAATGCAAATTAAAACAGCTTATAATTATTGCAGTGAAAAACATTTTATTGTATTTTACGACTTATGCTTTGTATGTCAACATAACGGAAACGTTTTACATTTTTAACAAAGTTTTTAATATAAGACAAAAAGACGCTAACAATTTTATTGAAGTTGCTTTTATTAAAACTTATGTAGGACACACTTGTAATATGCTTAAACACATGATTATTAACATTAACAGTGATAACTGAAAAAATTGGGGCCGTCGTAGCGCACAGGCACAGCGCACCTTCTTGTAAACGCGACGGTTGTAAGTTTCATTTCCATTTGGGGGAATTATTTTTTTTACTTTTCTTGCCCTAGTAACAAGGTAAAGGCGCGGAGCTTAACTCCATCATCCAAAATCTAAAAAGGTTATAAGCAGATAACAGAGAGTCTTAATATTGTTAATTAAATTAAAGTCAACCAAGGACACGTCCCATCTAAAATAACATGTTACTATTTTATTATAACTTATACTTTTTCTGTACCTTCAAAATTCTTAGCAGCGTAGACAGCGTTAGCTCTCGAATACAGATATTTACTATATTTTAAGAAGGAATGATTCAATTCTATATCTATTTTTTTTCTTCACGTTGTATTCCGCACCGCCTAGGCAGAGGGAACCTGAGAACCTAGTGGTAACACACTTCGTTCCCATAAAATCACTTCTGGCGAATTTTTGAGGCATTGCGTGTTGAGCGGCGGAAATCCACGCCGCGCGTTGCCTCCCTACAAAAGCGGGGAACTAAAAATTTAAATATTTCATTTCCTCGAGAGAGAATCAAACCCATAACCTGTAGCGTCTATAGTGGCACGCTTGTGCCAATAACATTTTTTTGCTATTTTTATTACAAAGAGTAAAAATGTTAATTTATTAACAAAAGTCATAATAATTCAAGAAAACGGTTTAACAGCCTCAACATGAAGAGTAATCATTTTAATTAGGTAGGTATAAAGTTTTTTACGGCGATCTTAAAATATTTTTTTTGTTCTGATGCCACCAGGAGGGTTGATTATCGAGGCCTTTATCGGACGTCGTTTAATATATCATGTTTTTAATTCGCACGCTGTTTTCGTTCAAAAAGACTTCCACTATGAAATAAGATAATAATGTGTCGTGATAAATTGAACATTTTATAATTTGCTATGAAGGCTTATAAGAGATTTATGTATTTAATCCTATATATAAAAAGAATAAGAAGAGGCCAAGTCGTTGAGGAGCACAAGCGTGTGATTGTGAACGCGTCAGGTTTTATTTCCCACTAGAAGAGATGATAATGATGCGGAAAGGGGGGAAAGAAAGTGTCTTAAATGTTAAATGGAAATGGAATCTATGAACACTAAGTCCCCAGGTTCATTCCGTCTATCCTGTTATGTGTATGATTCAGTGTTCAGCTAAGAAGAAGCAGAGCCAGGGACAGAAACTGTTAGTTATTTCATATTTTTTCATATTTTGTGTGATATAAAAATCTTAGTAGTATAAACTGCAATTTCTTTTTAACTAATTGCGCGTAGTAAAGAAGGGTTATTTAGTATATATATTTATTTTTGGTCCAATGTTGCTTGATTTTTACTTCAATCTATTAATTTTACTTTTGCTTTAGGCTATAATGAAACAAAGCGACTACCATACGCCATTCAAATGCAAACAAAGAAACTACAAACTATTCAAAATTGCATTTTAGGTTCCTTGCGTCTTCTTCATTATTTGATTCGTTATTGTGCCCTTATTAGGTGGTGATAGGCAGTGATATCCGGCTAATGCTTGTTACGATCATAAACACAAGCATTCCATACGCAGTTGGAACTCATTCTTGAACTATTTAGATCATTTCAAGAAACCATGTAAAATTTAAGTGGGTCCCGAATGTCAATTCACTTTACAAAAATATATATATCTTAATCGATTATAAAACTATTTCAATTAACAGCTAAATAATGGTTGGTGAGTAAAAATACTAGTCAGAACCTCCCTACATTCCATAAACATAAATTAAATTAATGTGCATGTTTAAAATATTATTTTATCAAAAAAAATCGCAACTGGCTGTTTATTATCATCAGGAACAATCAGGTTCCGTTAAGTCGATACAATCGATCCTTTACAGCCTTATGATTGTATATTTTAAAATACTAATATATCATCCAAGATGGACTTTAAAGAGATATTTATAATCAGATTGTCTTGGGTATCAAAGCAAATGTAGTTTGAACGAATCTATAACCTACCTATGATAGTAAAATATATAAATACAATAATCGTGGCGCAAGGAAATAAGTATGTGACTGTAAACAGTACATAGTAAATATTTATTTAAATTTATTTTCTAATTTGTTCGCTCTGGTGTCGAGGCAGAGTGCGGCGTTGAGATCTGCAACTCCACAGCTGCAAAAAAATCATTATTTATTAATCTTGTAAAAAGTGAGGCTCTCGCAACGCAGTAGCTCCGCATCTGCCTACAATTACAATGGTTATTATTTTCATTTCTCCGCACTTTTAAGACAAAGTACGGCATTGAGTTCCGTCACTACTTAGAATATACTATATAAATATATTCTAAGTTACAAAGCTATTTCAATTATTGAACTATTTCAATTATTGAACTAGTTTTTGATACATCAAGGTGAAAGTGATAACTTAGCGGCTCTCGGTTAGTGGGTCCATAGGATGTATAACGGAATCGACTACCAAACAAGTTTTTTGCGAAAAGGTGTTATCTGTAAACAACAAGTGGATCACGATCCAAATAAAAATAATTTTATTTTGAATTCTTGAAGCAGGTGGTACAAAAATTAAATTTGGTTTTCCTTTATATTTCTTAAATTAGTATTAGTATATTTATAGTACATAAATCAATATTTTTTCACAGTAGGATAAATATTGAAAATGGTCTAACCTAATTCCGGGTTTTGTCTTAGCTTAGGAAGGTAAGAGAAAATAATTTAATTAATTACAAGTTAAATCTCACTTCCACCGCATTAGGTGTTTATTACTTATAATTATAATTACAAAAAATACATTCTTTTTTTTGTAACTTTAAAACTTCATAAGCTTTAGCTTTTTACAAAATGTTTTATATTTTTTTTTTGTAATAAACAAAAAATACTACAAATATTGAAATTATTCGTCATCCCACGACATCACGAGATGTGTGTTTCTCTAACAAAATTTATGGCATAAAAGCATCATATCAACAGTGTAATTTATAACATAGAATGTACGCTTTTTGGGGAGTCTCATTTTTCCTTGTGAGACATTGTGCGTATCAACATTTGGTGTATATTGAATTTATGCAATATAGATACAGATAAGTTTAATACAATTTAAAATTAATAGGATGAAAAAAGTTATAAAAATACTAAAAACTACTAAATTTAAAATCTTTTAGAACAATTTGCATGTAAATTTGTAGCATAAAATATTGTTATAATTACTAACCCTAATGTGAATAAATGTGAATAAAGGGAACAGTTGTTATCCTCGTAGTCATATCATCTAACTAGTCTGCAAAGGAGAACTTTTCCATTTACTGTTTCATTTCTGACGACGGCCGCTAGTTATGTATCAAGTTGCTTAAAGCTTAAACCTAGGCCAGTCTGTTTTACTTGTGGATATAATATTTCCATTACCAATATAGAATATTATTTGATTATATATTAGTACTTCCTATTTTTGAAGATTTACGACATGAAAATTCATCCAAAAACGGAGTTTTAATTTCATAGTAAGCTTTGATATTTGTTTGTTTTCTAAATACCCTTAAATTAACAAACTGAGAAAATATTGTGAGATTTTTAATAGAAATATACTCAATAAAATTAGAATACGTCTAAATTGTCACTTATTTGTTTAAAGATACATTTTTTAATAGGACTGTTTATCAAATGACCTTGACGGCCATCTAGAGAAGCAGCAAAGAACTTTTTATTATCATCATAAAGGAAAGCTCGCGCTCATGTAAAATTTTCTTCTTACATAAATGACTTGGATCGCGGTAGATGGCGTTATATGACTAAATAAGGATAAAAACTGAAAAGAAAGATATAAATAAACGTTATAATTAATATCCTCAAAAGCAATAATATGAAAGAGTAAAATACAATTTTGAATAATGCTTTCTCGACTAAAGCCACAAGAAAATCATCATCTTTGTATTTGGGTGCAAAGTTCTATGTTCGCTCGGAATGTAATTAAAGCTCAAGATTATTTGGTTACACTTCTGTTTTCAAAAACAAAATGTTGTTGAACAATGTTCTGTTCGTTACGTTCTGTGCTATTCTGTTCTATACTTTGACTATGGCGCTATTGAGCACTTATTACTTAGTCAGTGTAACGTTGTATGGAGAACATACTAAGAAGGTTTGTTTACATGTGTATTAATTGAAATTCAAAATATTCTTTATTAAAATAGAATTTACAAGTGTTTTCCATTCAACGTGACATTGGCGAAGTGATTTTGTGCTCAACTGGCACGCTCAGAACGCCATATTATAAAGAACCAAACCAAACCAAACCAAGCCAGTATTTACAAGCGTTTTTGAATGAACATAACGCTACCACCTACCGGACCACCACCTTCCGCTACCGGAAAGCAGTTCTGCTGAAAATAGTTGTTCGTTTTGAGGTTTGATTGTAAAATTATTCTAATAGTGCAATTGTTCAATATTACCGTTTATTACGTTTTTTTTAGTATTTTATGTAGTCGGATTTTTTATATATAATTAACAATTTTCCAAGCAATATAAAAATCATTTCACAATTTAACCAAAAAATGTTACTATTATAAGAAACGGCTAAATGTTATTACATTAAAATGCTTTATTGTTATTTATAATTGTAATTTGTTTTTTTCTAATATTACTTATATAATACATGTTACAAGTTACAAGTACCGCTACCGTCACAACCTTGTGCAGGGGCACAAGGATGTGACTGTAACGTGACGGTTGTGGGTTCGATCCCCACTCGAGAGAATGAATCTTTATTTATTAATATTTTCATTTCTTCGCTCTGGCACCAAGCCCTAAGCACCGTCTTGAGTTCCGCTTCTCAACAAGCAATGCCTCAACATTCGGCGAAAAGTCGGGAACAAAAGTGAAATTTGCTACAAAACTATTTTACGTTAATGTAGTTGTAACTTAGGTTCACGCTATATCCGTAGTAGAATAGTCAGAGAGGACGGAGCACCAAATGGAACGCTAGTCGTCATTTAAAATTAAAAAAATAATTAGCTTCACGCTGTATCCCGCACATAGCAGGGTAAGCAGACTGAACCTAGTGTGAAGGCACTCCGCTCCCCACTCTTACCATAATTCTGGAGGCATTACGTGTTGATGTGCGGAACTCAACACCACGCGTTGACTGAACACCCGAGCAAAGAAATAAAAATATTAAATATTAATTTCCTCGAATGGAGACCCAACCCATAACCTGTCCTGTTTACAGTCACGCACCTGTGCCTCTGCGCAACGACTGGCCTTTAACTGGAAATTGGTTAGTTGTTGTATATTGAGTACACGCACAATATATAAATATAATATATTTTATATATTTATCTATTTACTTGCCAGCTTGTGTAAACAAAGCGAGTGACATTGACTCAGAATTTATAGACTGACAACAAAATTGCATAGTCTCTTCAATGGTAGAATCAATATCAAGTTTACTATATACACTTACAGTGTAGCAAGGAAGTTTTTATTTATGAGGCGGATTTAATATTTAATGAATAAAAGCTTGTCTCTTTCGCTCTTAGGGACCGCTCTTAGGAATAGGGGGATATTTGATATTACATAGCATTGATAATTTTTAATTATGCAAAAACATAAAAAGAATACCTGAAAATATATAAATGTACCCCGTATCACAATTAAATCAACTTCTCGCTGTATCTCGCAGTAGGGTAGGCAGAGGGAACCTAGTGTTAAGACACTCCGTTCCCCACTTTCTGCCGAATTCTAGAAGGCTTGCGTGTTGAGTGACAGAACTCTACGACGCGCTTTGGTTCTATAATATTATTTATATATATATATATATATATATATATATATATATATATATATATATATATATATATATATATATATATATATATATATACACCTATATATATAATTAAAATAAACCATGGTCTTGAACAATAAGAATTTACAATCAATATACCTTGAATACCTTTTGGTAGCTTAAGAATAACCATTTACATCACAGTGAATCGACTTTTGTCTTGTATTGCTGTTTGAATTATACAATGAAAGATGCACCATAACAATATCTGTTATATATTAACATTATCATTAGATACCTTCGTGCAGTTAAATAAAAGTTAGAACCAATCTTTTTCTTTTTCTCAATTAATCATAATTATATGTATCATTTATATTCATAGTACCTATTGATGATAGAGACGTATTACCCACCTACAGTATGTACCTTTGTACGCAGAAAAGAAGCTTTTAAACTCATTTCTAAGTGGGTCACCTTTTGAAAGACAGTACTTGTTAATCGTTAACATTTTCCTTTGCATTCAACTTTTCTACGAAAGCTGTAATTGATGTCTATTATATTCCATATACTTTCAATACACTTTTCTTTAAATTGATGTTGTAGTGGTTCAGTAAGACTGCGTCTGGCTATCGACGAGTCATGTTAGTTTGATTTCCACTCGAGGGGTAATTTTTGCTTTCTTGCTTTGATAAGAAAACAAAACACGGCGTTAAGTTCCGCCACTTAACACAAAATGTCTCGATAATTGAGCGGAACGTGGAGAACGGAGTATCTTAATGCTATTCCCTGTGCATACTATACGTGGAATACAAGCTTAATAAAAAAATGATGAAGTCATCTTGTCAATTATCGTGCACTATATTTTTTGATCAAAGAAATACTTATTTAATTAAATATTTTACAAATAGAAAATAAGCTGAAAACTATTTTTTTTTAATAATCTTAGAATTATATTCAATGCGCGGGTTCATACCCCGCTATGTTTAAATTTTTACATATTTTCTAAAAAGTATTTTTTTTGTAATCTGTAAAACATAAAAGTGGTTACTGTGTGTTATCCTTAGGAGCTAGAGATATGCTTTACTTTTTTTTGGACCTTTTAAAGGACATTCGTCATTTTGGTGCAGCCTTGTCCATTTACACAGCGTATGCACAGGAACCCTCGAGTTCTTTCATTTTTTCAATATATTTTTTCTATTTCCTGTAGCTTTAGTATCAAAGCCTATAATTCCTTCTCGTTTTTCAAATTGAAACAATGATTTCTATGATTATCAATTTTTTAATCAAACAAAATTTTACCACAATATAGTTTGTATAAAATATAGATTAGTATAGAATAGAATAAGGAATAGATAATAAGTTCTAACAAATGTAACTTCCCTGCTTTAATGACTCTGAATGGCGTTTCGTCAACTACTGGATCTGATATTTGTAATCAATTCGCAACGCACTTCTCAAGTGTATATATTTCTCAAAATTTAACAACACTTCAGCCACATGAAGCGACATTGTTGAATTGCACTTCAGCGTTGTCAAACGTAAGCATCCAAGAGAAGGATATTATCGATAAATTGAAATGCATTGATACAAATAAGGGCGCTGGACCGGACAATATACCTCCCTTTTTCGTTAAACAATGTGCTGTCCATCTTGCTAAACCTCTATTCTTATTATTTAATAAATCTTTGTGTGTAGGTGAATTCCCGTGTTCATGGAAAGTAGCAAAAGTTGTCCCTGTTTTCAAGGCTGGTGATAGAAAAGATATATCTAATTATAGGCCAATCTCCATATTGTCAGTTTTTTCTAAAATATTCGAGTCATTAATTTGTCCAGTTCTCACGTGGCACATGAAATCAGTAATTATAGAAAATCAACACGGTTTTATCACAAAACGATCCACTCTGTCAAACTTGGCATTAGTTGTTGATGATTTAGCTATGGCGTTGGATAATTCTGAACAGGTAGATTGCATTTATACAGACTTGGCCAAAGCGTTCGACGTCGTCGATCATAATATTTTATTAAATAAACTTCGTATATATGGTATTAATGGCAATCTGATTAACTGGCTTGGGAGTTACTTGATGAACCGTAAAATGAATGTAGTCATAGGGGGATATCTGTCGCAAACGTTTACTGCGAACTCAGGTGTCCCCCAAGGTTCCATTCTTGGCCCCACCTTGTTTGGGTTTTTTATAAACGACATACATGAGTGTTTTAAGCATTGTAGATATCAATTATACGCTGACGATCTTAAAATATACAAAAAAATTATTAACATTGACGACTCGTTTAAATTACAACAAGATTTGGATAGACTTTCATTGTGGTGTGATTATAACAATTTAAAAATGAATCACCTCAAATGTTACATTATAACATTTAGCCGTAAAGTTAAAAATATTAACTGTAACTATTCCATTAATGGAAATGTTTTAGGAAGAGTTAACCAAATTAGCGATCTCGGGATCATATTAGATAGTAAGTTAAGTTTTTTACCACATATAGACGACATAATTAAAAAAGCACTTAAATTGCTGGGTTTCATTTTGCGAGCGTCAAAAGAATTTAAAAGATCCACTACCAAAACAACGTTGTTTAACTCTATAATACGTAGTAAGCTTGAATATTGTTGTATTGCATGGAATCCTCATTATAAGTCACATGTAAACAGATTAGAAAGAGTACAGAAGAGATTTTTACGTCAATTGGCTTACAAAGATAACGTGCTGAAACGAACTAAAAGCTATTCCGATCACTTAAGATTTTATAATACCGTTTCTTTATCTAATCGTAGAGATTCACTTGATCTTTGCTTCTTACATAAAATTATAAATGGGGGTATCGATAGTCCAAATTTGTTAAATAGAATAGGTTTTGCAGTACCAAGGCGCAATTCTAGAAGCCACAATAAAAACAAGCACACATTTAAAGAGCGTTTTTGTAAGAGTAACTTAGGCAAAGCAGCACCATTAAATAGAATGTTAATATTGTATAATAATATATTTAAAAAAGCAGGTTTAGATATATTTCAACAATCTATATCCACTTTTAAATTGCAAATAAAAAAATATTCCCTAAATTGTCTTAAATAATTGTTGATAAATGAGTAATTTTTATTTATTTTTTTACTATGTTTTTTTAATGGTCAAAATTGTTACAAGATTTTTGTTTTCTGTTTCTTTTATTGTATAAGTTTTATTTTTGGGTGTAAGTAATATCAAAGAACGATTTGCATTATGTTTGTTTTCATTTTTTATTAATTCATGCATGTCAAGTTAGCCTATAAGTGCGGTATACAATTTATGTTATAGTCCCCAAAGATTGTTTTATTTTTAGCATAAGAATTATTATTGTATACAACGTTGGCTTCCTATTAAATAAATAAATAAATAAATAAATAATATTAGTATAGATGAAACCCTTAAATCGTATTCATAAGTTGCCGGGTAAATGCTAGACAGACTTCGCTCCTCACAGTTTCTATTCGCATGCCGTATGCAAGTTGAAGTTGAAAATTTCGAAGTTGGAGTAAGTTTTAGTTTATTTTGTTTGAGACTTCGACTTGCTCTATTCTCATACAATCCGCTACGTTTTGAGGCACGTACGGGTACGTGTCCGACTCTCGTTTGCCATTCTACCACAATTTGTCCATTTCCGTAGAAATAGTACAATTAGAAAAGATACTTATGAATGACTTTTTAAAAGCCGTAATGTTGGAGAAATAGTTATTAAGTTGTAGCGAATCAGACACTTTGTTAACGACAGTAACAATAGTAACAACAACGCTAGCGAAAGCAATAAAGTAAAATCTATAGAAGTAAAAAAATTAATTATTAAATTAAAGATTTATTATTTTTTAAAATTGTTATAGATACAGATACAGATATCTAAATTTAGTACTAGAAAACAACTGGACCATCGCTTGTTTATTTATAGCTACGGCTACGGAAATACGCGTACAATGTGAAAATAGGTATAAACTTAGCATTCTGCTTGATTCTGTTAAGTTATTGTACTTTTTGAAAACATATAAAAAATTTAACGTAACAGGATTTGATTTATTTTATGCAATTAGAACAACTTCTTAAGGTCCTTAAAAATTGTATTAAGCTTTATAATGTACTTTTATATCTGTGATTATTTCCTGAAAGTGTAAATTTCTGGTGCAAGAGCACCAGAAATCTGCACGAACGGAAGAGTAACGATCCTCACCCCATCTTTTGATTGCGTAGATTTAGAAGCTTAATTTTTCTGTGCCCTACGCGACCGTCACCTGCATATTTGATATTAATTACAGCGTAATATCTCCACGTGATCCAATTAACAGACTAACAGAGAGACATAAATTCAGACTCAACGACTCAACAGAGAGATGAGATTCTACACAGGTTCCATTTTTTTTCTTACGGGGTACTAAACCCTTAAAATATAAAAAATAAATAGTAGTCAACGTTTTATTTGTTAAAAACATTAATGAACTCTCATTCTGTCATATTCAAATATAAATATTTTTGCAGATAACAATATCTTATGAAAGTTTCGAGATTTAAATGAATAGTGATGTATATTATGATAAGTGCCAATAATATTTTTCTGCTTTGTTCATAATTATAAATATATCTTTTTAATTATTAATTAACTAACACAAGTAACTAACGCATAAAAGTTTATGAGAATAAATGCTTGTTACACTGTCACGTAAAAACTACTGAACGGATTTATATTGAAATTTTATATATGTATAGCTTACACATCACAATAACACATAGGCCACAATTTATATAAGCATTTTGTAGAAGCGGGTGAAGCTGCGCGTGGATAGCTCGTTATAAATATTTTTTTTATCGTGGTTGGAGCATTCTAAATGTAATAAATTTTATTACAAAAGAATTGATTTAAATTTTTGTTGATTTAATAATATTTTAATCCATATGATCCAATATTAATGTAAAATAATAATTAAAACAATCACTTTCAGTCACTTTCAGAAAACTTTTTTAGTTAAAAGTTAATTGACATCTGTCACTAACTTACTTTAAAGCAAATATATTTTATTTCAGTCTAAAGACTTTACAAATTACAGTAAACTTTCATAATTTAACTTTATATTTTTTTTAAATTGAATAGCAAATTACTTTATAAAAAATAAATGTACCTTTTTAGTTGGAACAGTTAACATAATTTAATTAATTTCATTTTCGGCCGAATAAATGTATAATGTAATGTATAACTGTATAAATATTGTGTCTGTTTTATCATTCAATACCGTATACTCAAAACTTTATAATTTGATTTTTATTTAGTAATATAAGATTCAAGCATTTATTGAACTCAGGCATTTATTGAATCCGTTGTAAAAAGGGCTTACTTTCTACATTTATCATACGAATTTCTGATTTTTTCATAAATAAATATAATTAATTTGTTTATAATTATAATTTTACTATAAAAGCTTAACTTATTATCTATTCGACAAATATACTTTTTACTTTTGAAAGGAAGACTGGAGCTGGTTGTAACAAAGGTAACAAAGGTAAGGTAAGTGGTGTGGCGTTGGCTACGAAACAGAGAACGATATGATGACAGCAAATTGATCCCCTCTCCTCTGTCAGCGAGAGCCATATAGCACATGCATGTCACCATAAAACTAGTAAAATTTAAATTATCGGTGAAGAAAGTTTTTTCGAAGTAGTTGTTCATTTATATCTTATCTAATTGTTTAGTATATAAAAAATATTTTAATATTGAATACGGAATAGTTAATGACTCACAAACATCTACATATACTTAAACGTATATTAAAACAATCCAAATTTCAAAAAACGTTACAATCAGTATCGGTCTGTCCTACAACGTAAAAAGTATATAGCCATAATTTTACGACAAAAATTGACCTGTTAAATATTTACAGCTGCACAAAGTTATATTTAATTATACATATTTCGAGCAATTACACAACAGCAGCACCATAATAAATCGTTGTAGAGATATTCTTGGAATAGTATCGTTACCTGCAAAAAGTTAAATATTAGATAATTAATTTATTTAATATAAATTATAATACAAATATATGGTAATAAAGCTTATAATTAAAATAATATTTTTTTTATTAAAGTAATATATATAGAGATTTTTAATTTTATGAAGATTTTAGTTTAATTTGAACAATATACATACATTAGATAGACAAAGAGTGACTTATGGCTCAGTGGTTAGATGGCCTGGTCGGTTTCCAGGAGGCGCGGGTTCAAGTTCTGCTACGTTAAAAATTTTATACGTTTTCTAAATAAGTATTTTTCTTTCCTAAGTGTAGAATAACACTTTAAAAACTGTTAAAAATGGTGACTTATTTATTTTATTACATTACAACGGAGTGCAAAAGTTCCACTCCGTTTTAACGTTTCCTTTCGACACTAAAATATATATACTATCTAGGGAGAATTTCAAATGCTGACGAAAGAATATCTAATTCCACATAAAAATGCACGATGCTTGCAATTTTTTTGTACGTACTTTATACTACAATCTACAAGTTTATGAACTTTTTTTTTTATTTTAGTGTTAGTTTTCTTTTAATTTAATTTCAATGTATTTATTTTTACGTCTCACATAGGGGCATGTAATAAAAACAGCTCTTTTATATAAACTAAATAAATAAATCAACTTCACGCCGTATCCCGCACAAAGCGGGATAGGCAGAGAGAACCTAGTGTTAAGACACTCCGTTCCCGACTTTCTGCCAAATTCTGGAGGCATTGCGTGTTGAGTGGCAGAACTCAACGCCGCGCTTTGCCTCGAAACCAGAGCGAAGAAATGGAAATATAAATTTAAGTAAATATTTCATCTCTTCGAGTGGGGATCGGGCCCACAACCAGTCGGTTTTACAGTCACACTTTTTGCCCCTGCGCCACGGCCGGCCTCAAGTCTCCTTCTATATGCGAGTAAAATATAGAACAATCCTAAGCAGTCCTTAGTCTCAAATATATAATATTAATGGCTTGAAGGCTTAGTAATAGAGAATAGAGATAGATACATTAAATACCTAAGATACATTATTAGGTAGAAGAAATCGCTTTTAGTGATAAGGCTGCCATTACACTGTTTTTCTTGTCTTTTTATGAATTGTATTATTTTTCTTTGTTTTTAGTATGATAAAATAATTAACTGTATATAACTGTTTTAAAAACATTGTACGGTAAGCCATAAAGATATGCATACTTAATACAAAAGAACTCTGAAACTATCGTTAACGTAAACCGAAGTACATTCTTTTTTCATAAAAACACAATTGAAACAAAGAAAGCAATTTAAAAGTATTTTACGGATTATTTCAGAAATATGTATGTATATTGTCCAATTCAAGTATAGTACCAAAACAGCAGGCCGTTGTATGATTACTTTTTATTCTATTTCTTCTTGTCAAAATTTGACATATGGAGTATTTGTATGGTCTCTGTATACCCAATCCTGCGGCCTCGCACGTTTAATTAAATGGAAGTAACTAAGAGTGTCCTGCCCTCAAATTTTGCTACTTTTTTAGGGTTCCGTACGTCAATATCCTCAAAAATACATTAATCGGAAGAAATCTACGTTCGATTACTTTGCTGTCCGTATGTCTGTGTGTGTGTCAAGACCATTCATTTCAAGAACGCGTGGAGGTATCAAGCTGAAGTTAACAATAATATTTGATATATATTTATACGGTCCACTGTCCCTTGGAGCACAGAAAAAGTAAAAAAGGAGTTCATTTTATACAAAATGAGCGCAAACACAAGCAAAATTAAATTGATCAAATTTTATAAGTCATCAACAATACGTTGATCTACAGTTATGAAATGAGTATGGAACGGAGCTAGTAGGGGAAACGGTGAAATTGACTATGGCTTGTTTTGGCTTTATAATATTAGTATAGAGAATAGATAAATAATCTTACAAATAAGAATAATATTTTCTTGTAATTTATTCAAAAATATGGTGCATATAAAAATTGTCATACCACTAGAGACATGACGCTCCTGTGGCTTCTGCACATCGAATGCTGCAATGTATGCAGTTGGCATCAATCCTGTTAAAAGATAAGCCCTATTAAACATCGTTTACTCACAAGTAAGATTGAATGACAGAAAAATAATATTTATATCAATTTTATGTATATTAATAATATTTGTATATTTTTGTTACTTCGAAAATAAATTTGAGAAAATTCTATTGTCTGGCCATCATTGCAAAGGAGCGTACGCGTAAAGGAGGACTCGGGGGAATGAAATATTGTATATGTTAATTTCCTCGCCTACGTTGAACCGTTGAGTTCTGCCACTCTACACCCATTGCTTCTCGGTTCAGCGGAAGTGTCAGCGGAAAGTGACAAACGGAAGTGTCTTAATTTGAAATAGAGTGCTTTAACACTATCGCTCACGTTCCCTCTGCCTACTACAGGATAAAAATGTTGTACCTAATAAAATTATTCTTTAACATATATTTATATTTTTTTATTTTCAAGAATAAATAATTGTTTTATATTATAAATTCAACTTACAGGCTGATTATTGTTTAACAGATCAGTTGTCAGGGAGCTACCCGTCACACCTACACTAGGTGTGTAGATATATAATACATAAACACTCACACAAATGCACAGCTCAGTTTAGACCTCGCGAACTGTTACTCCACTTGAAATGATTCGACAATTTTAGGTTCTATTCGTCTGGTTGCGACAGTGGTCAATTGCGATTACAAGCAAGCAAAGTAAAAAAATTCAAAGTTTTTGCATCACGTATAAATATATAGACTTATATCCTTATTTTCTGAAGTTAAAAATATGTCGACTATTGGTACTTTTGACGGTTTCTGGTGACACTGCTAGGTAAATATATAAAAAATACACTATATAAATACCTGGATAGTATATTGACGTCTTATTAACAGTGTAATTAGCTGGAAACAAATTCAGAGAGCACTGATATTCTTCATAGGGCTCGCTGACGTCGTCGTCGTGAACCACTGCCTTTGTTATTACTGAATATAGGCCCCAAGAGTCCATTTTCATTTCAGAAACGGCTTGAGTCAGTGGTTTGCTAAAATATAAAATTAAAAGTTATTTTTTAAATATAAATTTGTCAATGTTTTAATTGAAGAGTTACAAAAGTCTATTTCAGATGGTATTTTTCTTCAATTATTTTTTGGATTAGTACTTACCCTTTTACTGATATGATTATTTCCGGTTTTGGATATAGATTTTCGGCTTCGCATATTAATGTTACTAAAAACACATATTTTTTTTCTTGGGTAAAGTGAAAGTTTGTGCCAGTGTCTACGGAAGAAAGAAATTACAATTGTTTTACGATTAATACGTAACACACAGTGCGCTAATATTGTTTACATATGACTATCTATGACTATAGTAATATTTGGAGCTCATTCTCATTTGGAGTTCAATTGCTTAGCATATAAATTAAGTAGAACCCTATTTCTTTTCCCGAGTGCTAAGAGAGGGTTATGTTTTCGCGTATGTATGTATGTAATATTCTTTATAACCTGACATCTGAACGGATTTATATAATTGATATATGGTTAGATTCATCTTAATAGCCCAAGTGTTCTTAGATAGGTGACGTTAAAAAAAACATGGCGGCTGTGGGACGCTTTTGGATTTAGTGAAAAAAAAATTCAATTATGACAATACGGGTATCAAAATCAAGAGCTCAATACAAGGATTCCAAAAAGGTATATCATGATTATCTGATTATCATTACAATCAAAGAAATAAAACAATAAAGTGAAAAATAAAAAAATATTTAAAAAAAAAGAACCCCGACACTGCATAAAACTAAAAACAAAAAAAAACAACAAGCCCAATAGTAAATTAGGATTAACAGTCGGGACCTATTAGTAAATCTTCAATCAATTAAATCTTTACCAGAAACGCCGCATAATTTCTTTAAATTAAAACTGTTAATCCTAATAAATTTTTCATTTTATTTAGTTTAGATTTTAATTTGTTTAAAGAGCGAATATAAGATTGGGAACATAACGTCAAGTATCTACAATCTAGATAAGCCTAAGTGCAATGTACTACAAATACTTAATCCTGAAAAATATAAACATACACTTTATGTCTTTTAATAAAAAATATAAAAAGTAAAAAACGTATATAATTTTTTAACCAAGTCAAATGTAGACGAATTTAATCTTTGTTATAATAACTGTAACTCATAAATTCCTATATCGCCTTTCTACCACATACTTGACTACATGACACACAGAGTACTATAATTAAATGTTAACTACATATTACCTCAGATGTATCTGTCACTGAGCACATACAAAAGTAAGGCTTTAATGTAATTACTAACATCACAGACACTTTTATGAGATTTCTGCTTTTAACAAAACGATAAGCTGGATATATATTTTTTTGATATATTTATCATTTCGTTAATTAAGAATTATATATTAAAATAGTCTTAAAGCGTGTAAACAATTAGCGAGTTGAAAAAGGTAAAGTAAAAGCTGAAAGTTCTCGCTACCGATGTCATTTTCATCCAAGTTTCTAGTTCGTGCATTTTTAGTCCCATATATTTTCTATCAAATTCTATGTCGTTTTGGAACATCTTTTTTTATTATATTAGTAGCTTGTTTCTTTTGTACTATAAGTACTATGACTATACGAGTTGTATGTAACCACATTAACTAACGACTAATGTTTTCATTTTTTTTATTTCCTATATTTCAATGTATTTCATGTTCTTGAAAGTAATTAAGTAAATAGATTTTTCGAATCCTGGTGGAATAGCGTGTTGAGTGACGGGACGACGCGATCTCCCTCATTAGCGGAACGGGGAAACGAAAATATAAAATATTTAAATTCCTCGAGTGGGAATCGAACCCAGTTCTGTCGTGCTTAAAATCGCACGCTTGTGCCTCTACACCACGACTGGTCATTTTACATTGACGATATTAATAGCATCAATGAAGTGACGTAAATCATTGTACATATAATATTGAAATCTGAAAAAAACAATGTCTTGAAGAAACGTAAATACATTATTAGTATACTAATTTAAACTTGTTTGCATAGATAAAATAAATATTACATACTAATTAAAAAGTAATTAAAACACAAAATACCAGTCCAAGATAACCTTATTTATATATGTAAAATTGGTTTTGACTCTTACTGTAGACAAGCATGGGTCGCGTCTGACGGTCCTCCTGCATGAAGGTAGACACCACACACGTATAATTTCCACTAAGGTCTGTGGTAGGGTGTAATATTTTGATGGCACGATACGCTTGCAATGGTTCTTCTGTAATTCATTTCTAATATTATTATTTTGTGTTAACATAAATTTCATAATATTGCAAGCCCCGATGGAGAGGCACATAGTGTGACTGTAAAAGCGACTGGTTATGGGTTCGATCCGTCTCGAGGAGATGAATTTATTAAAATTTATATTTTCATTTAATCGCTCTGGTGTCGAGGCAAAGCGTGGCGTTGAGTTCCGCCACTCAACACGCAATGCCTCCAGAATTCGGTGCAAAGCGGGGAACGGAGTGTCTTAATACTACGTGTTCCATCTGCCTACCCTATTGTGTGCGGGATACAGCGTGAAGCTGATTGATTTATTTATTTTTATTAGTACTTATATACATACACATATATATATATATATATATATATATATATATATATATATATATATATATATATATATATATATATATATATATATATATATATATATATATATATTCTATATATATATATATATATATACATATACATATAAATGTACATAGAATTTTTTTAAACATTTTTAAAGTGTTAATCCACACTTAGGAAAGATAAATACTTAATTAGAAAACGTATAAAAATTTGAACGTAGCGGGACTCGAACCCGCGCCTCCTGGAAACTGACCAGGCACTCTGACCACTGAGCCTTATTCTAATTAAGTATTTATCTTTCCTAAGTGTGGATTAACACTTTAAAAATGTTTAAAAAATATTTAAAAAATAGTATTCTCTCTTGCCAAACAATAATTCTTAGTAATTATCTTTGGGTAGCGGAAATTTGTAAAAATCTCCCTACAGAGATGCTAACAAAATAAATAAGTTGTAACAAGCGTATATGAATTTCGACGTAGCTTGGCGAAAACGTATGGCTCAGTGGTCAAACCGCCTGGTCGGTTTCCAGGAGGCGCGGGTTCGAGTCCCGCTACGTTCAAATTTTTATACGTTTTCTAATTAAGTATGTACATAGAATTTTTTTCGCTTCTCGTTGTTGAAATAAACAAATAAAGTATATCATACCCGATATTCTGAAATCCAAATCAACTTTTCCTTTCAGCAATCCTATAACTTGCGGCTTTAGTGGCGGTATCCATTGATACACTAAGCCGGAGGAGCCGTTGAAAAACCATTTCATGACGAGACCGGGAGGCGTTGCAATATCAGTACTATATTGACAATCTAAAACTACTGACTGCGTGCCAATTTTCACTAAAGGAGGAACTTCTATTCGTTGAATATTTACGGCCACACATTCTGTGGAAGTTTACAGTTATTACACGAGTGCACAACGTCTAGCACTAGCATTTACGATTTCTGTAAAGAAGCTCAGAGAGTTCTTTAAAGTCTTAGAATAAAATTAAAAGTTTATGTTTTAGAACATTTTAAAGAAATTTATTTAGCTCGTATAACGTAATGTAAATTAAAAATAAAGAACCCAATAAGTATAAATAAAAAAAAGAAAGATTGGTATAACCAATCTGGTGATCGCTGACTTGCATGACAGTAAGATAATAAAAATTGATATACCGTAATCCAAAACCACTACGTTTCCGTTTGTTTACGAAAATAGCATAATCAAATGAGGACACTATAGAAATTATATGAAGCGATGATAAATACATTGTTTTGCTAAAGCATATCGTGGTAGACGTCTTGAATTATTCATTATAGCAATACAAAACATGTTCGAGTTGCGAGCTTTTACCGAAATTGGTACCTACCTAAGTAGGTACTACATTGAATGTATGTGCGTTCTTTTCATTACTTGAAAAGGAAAGCTGCAATTAGTTTTGTTTTTTTTTAATTTTTGAACTGACTTTTATATTGTTATCGTATTATACTTAAAACTGAAAATTTTACCGACTGGATTTTATATTGTTATCGTATATTGCACTGTAAATATGAAATATGTAAATTGAGTTGACACTTCGTTTCATTTCAACGAAAAGAATCCAAAGCTAATAAAGATATTGTTATTACACAAACGTATAATAAAAAATAATAATAATTTCTATTGATTTTATGATAAATGATTATTTAAAAGTTATTGATTTTATATTTATAATAGTTTATTTATATAGTTTAAGTAAACAACTTTGTAAAATTAAAATATTTAATTCTATTCAGCAATAAAAAAGTAAACGCATGGATAAATAACTTAACACGCAACATACACTCATAAAAAATGCACTATATAATATAATAAAATATATAAAAAATACACACGAGTATATAATACCAGAAGCACTATCGTAGAGTACATGATTCTACATAACTTAAGAAGATCGGGATACGAAGTATGTACAACTTTTGCCTGCAGCTACTAGCCGATTTGAAAGGTTCCTACTGACTGAACTGAAGTTTAGTAAAGCTTTCCATTCATTTCTGCGCATGCGTGTTCGCCTGTTGATTTATTTATATTTAGCCAAAAAAAAATTATTTATATAGGTGTGTAAAAAATTTTGTGTTTTTGTAAAAAATGTTTTATTTCTAGGCCATATTTTATAATAGTAGAGCGACTAGCGCGTCGTGATCGATGACAACGCTGTTCCACAGAAGGTAAATGATAATATCGTAAAAGCAGAAAAAAAAGTTATCAAAATATATAATGAGGCAGTCGTGGCGCAAAGGCACAAGCATATGACTGTAACGCGACGGTTGTGGGTTCCTTTCCCACTCGGAGGAACTACTATTTTGATTTTATCGCTCTGTCTGGTACCAAGGCAAATAGCACGGCGTTAAGTTCCGCCACTCATCATGCAATGCTACACGCCGCAGAATTCGGCGAAAAGTGGGGAACGGAGTGTCTTGAGACTGGGTTCCCTCTGCCTACCCTGCTACATGCGGGATAAAGCTGAAAAAAGAAACAATATATATGGGTGTAGGAATGAGGGGATGGGTAGATCAGAGGGACATTGCCCATAATTTATTACTTATAAAAAATGAAGCTCGAAATATTAAAGAAAATACCTTTAGACAATATCTTTAGATATACCAATGCCCTAAGAAATCACTGCCATGTGGAATACCGATAAAGGCTATCATCGTTTCATAGTCGTTACAGTTAATGTCTTAGTAGTAAAAAGCCTCGATCAACTTTTGAAGGTGTTATGTTGTTGTATCAAGATCTGGATAAAGAATAAAGTACCTACTTATAACTGAAGACAGCGCGTTTCGTGAAGAGGTTGCTAATTCTGGAGCCGTAGCCACTAATACCCTGGACTCTTTTCCCACCATTAACTACTTAGTGCATTTTTTTTAAATAAGTTTTAATATAAAGGTTGTATAAAATATTGTAAGGTATAAAATATATGTTAAAAACCAAAATTTAGATTTATCAAAAAATACTTTATATCCACAATGTGTGCATATACTGGCATTAAATACAAGGTATATTTGTAGGCTTAATTTCCTTTGAATTTAATACGATTCAAATTGAATTCAAATCTGACACATAAGAAATCCTAATTCTGTAGTCTTTAGGTGAAGATTGCCTATAAATCTTCATTTTGAAGAGCTGTATGTTGCGTGTTTTTTAGCTATGCATTATATTTCACCATTCAACACGCAATGCCTCCAGAATTAGGCTGAAAGTGGGAAGTGGAGTACCTTAACACTCCCTCTGTCTACCCTGCTACATGCAGGATACAGCGTGAAACGTAAAAAAACGCTACATAGCCTTTGATAGGAGTAATAAAAAAGCTGATTGTATATAGTATTTACTATTTAATAAATTAAATTGCTTTGACAGTTCACTAGTGTCGGGGGAGAGGGGTAGGAGGAGGAGGTGATGCACGGAGCGAACAAGTTTCACTTATATGCAATTTATTGACTATAAAACTGCACTTGAATGACTGTCGCTCGTGTCGTGGCTCTAATTGAATTCTATTTTCCAATATACAAAGACGAAATGCAATGTTCCTTATAGCATACTAAAATGTTTACTTCTTATTATTGTACCAGTTGGCAGTTTTACGTGGCTTAGGTGACAGTGTCATATAACCTATAATTTCATCACGTCTGATGATGGAGCCAGGAGTAGGACCTTAATAATAGAACTCTTTGAAGGTAACTAGTAAATCACTTGAATTAAGGCTCATTTAATTTATAAATTCATTCGTTTTTTAGAGAAAAGGATGTCTTTTTTTAAAGTCTATAATTTTTTATATAAGTCAACTTTATGAATTTACTTACTTATCATCAGTACTTCAAAATTGTTGCTGCATCTCATATTTATCTCAGAATGAAGAAAAGTTTTGGAAATGTTTAGAAAGTGCCATTAATACTTTTAGTAGTAATAGCAATATGTAATATATTATTATTGAGGCCAGTCGTGGCGCAACGGCACAACGTGTGAATGTAAAACCGACTGGTTGTGGGTTCGATCCCCACACGGGCAGATGAAATATTTACTTAAATTTATATTTTCATTTCTTCGCTCTGGTGTTGAGGCAAAGAGCGACGTTGAGTTCTGCCACTCAACACGCAATGCTTCCAGAATTCGGCAGAAAGTGGGGAATAGAGTGTCTTAATTCTAGGTTCCCTCTGCCTACCCTGTTGTGTGCGGGATACAGCCTGAAGCTGATTTATTTATTTTACTACACTATCATATATAATATTTATTTTAGTAGCAAATATCAGTCCCCATTGCAAATTGTCTTCATAAATTATGTTGAACTGTAACAAAATTACAGTGTAAAATATAAATGTGCCACACGTAGACCAAGTATCACTGTATTTCACGACTATATTTATAATATTAATTTCACTCCATATATACAACATCCATTACAATATAGTAAATAGACAAAAAATACACATGATTACTTGAACTTAACTATCACTTTGGCTTAAAGTTCATTAAAATCATAATTAATTTCACAAACAAAACAGTAACAAATTATCGGGGCAAAATCATTTTGTATTTTAAATGTATTATTAGTAATCAAACTTCTTTGGCTGTACTGAATATAACTTGACTGGTTTTAATACCATTAAATGTGGTATTCTGACAAATGCAATAAACAAAAAAACTTACTGGTGATCCTATTCACCAGCTCCGGCCGATTTTTCTCAATGGTTTTTCTCAAGGGCTTGGTGGTCCACCAGGACAACGCCAGACCGCACTCATCTATAGCCACGCAGCAAAACTTGAGACGTGTTGATGCATCATCCGTATAGCCCTGACCTAGCTCCATCAGATCCACCTATTTCAGTCCTTACAGAACTCTTTAGGAAGCATAAAGCTATCCTCAAGAAACACTGTGAACACCACCTGTAAATTTTTTTTAATCAAAAATCTCATAGTTTCGACAGGATTGGGATCATGGCACTACCCATAAGATAGCAATAAGTCATCGACCAAAACGGCACATACATACTATAAATAATTAAAATCATGATACGTAAAAAAATATTTACCTTTGTATGAACAAAATGAAAGTACTTTTACCACAACCTTATGTTATATGCTTGCTACCGTATGACAATAGTAACACCACATCACTCGTCCCTACACATAACTACTGTTTGCATAAATTAATGAAAACGACTGCTACTCAAAGGAAACCTATAATTCTCTATACCGTATAGTATTATGTACCTTTTAACAATAGTAGACTAGTTTGCTTCACGTGCAAATTTATATTACATTAAAACAAAAGCTGATTACATATGATTTTTGTGTCATTTTGTATGTATACAATATGGATATTCTATACATTTACAAAATTGTAAATGTGAAATCGACACAATTACCTAAACAAATTAAATGCAAATAACAACTGAATGATTATTTAATGAGGCAGTCGTGGCGCAGGAGTGCATGAGTGTGACGGTAACGCGACGATTATGGGTTCGATGTCCACTCGAGGGAATGAACTACTATTTATTAATACTTTTATTTCTTCGCTCTCGCACCGAAACAAGAGCTCGGCGTAGGTGGCATAGCAAGGCGGCGTGTTTGTTGATTTAAATATTTTACATTTATCATATTGATCTGCAGACTGATGCGAAATAGCCTACTTTTAATGCCCTACGTGAGGGGTGTTACAGGCTTGACCTGTCTGTGTGTGGCATCGTAGCTCCTGAAAGAATGAATCGATTTGAATGCGGTTTTTTTATTCAATAGCCTTCGCCATCTCGATGGTTCTTAGGTTGAAAATCACCACCATGCTGAAAATCAGAATAGTAATTCTAGAGCTACAACCACTTTTCCAAAACAAGGTAGTGATTTCTTGGATAGGAGTTTCTTTTTATTTTTAATTTTGTTAGTTATTATTTTTTAACTATTTATAACTATATATTTTTTATAACTATATATTTTTTAACTTCATTAATTAAATAACGCAAAATTCAAGCGTCAGAAAGAAAGAAGTTTTTTTTAGGTGCCTACGAATCTACATTCGATTGTCGACACGTTCGATGTGGATACTAATCTTCTTTAACTCATAGTGGAGTGGAAAGGGGCTGAAGTGGAAACAACTGCCGTCTACTAAAAAGTTTGAAGGCTTTAATTTAGCCCGCTGTTAATTCGTGCACGATTCAAAGGCAACGTCGGCCATTATTAAAAGCGTAAATTGTCAAACAGATGTAGCCAACGACTTTGGTTGCGTCCAGCTTGTTTTAAAAGTCTATGAAAATTTTATCGACACCTTCGTGCGTGTTAATTTTTATCATGTTTTAAATACTTGAATTTAATTACTAATTAAAATAAAAGCAGGAGCATAAGCGTGTGACGAAAGCGACGGTTGTTGGTTTGATTCCGACTCTATACAATGAATTAATTCTTTATTACTATTTTCATTTCTTCGTTTTGGTACCAAGGCAAAAAGCGTGGCATTGCGTTCCGACACTACGTCTCCAGAATTCGATGGAAAGTGGGCAACGGAGTGGCTAAACATTAGGTTTCCTCTGCCTGCCCTGTTACATGCGCAATACAGCGTGAAGCTAAAAACAAAGAAAACAAAATACTAACATTGATTTTTAGATAAATTCATTTAATATTTTCGTCATTACTTATCAGTACTTAATTAAATTAATATGTTAGACATTTATAAATATTAAATTATCTATAACAGAAACTAAAATTAATGATTAAATAAATTAATGTTACACAGGTATTAAGGCTAGAATTATAAATAATTTGAACACAGCATAGATTTTAGGGCACATATATTAAATTAAATATTTTTTAAATTTTGCTATAAGGATCTTAAAGTACCTACATAATTTAACTTAACTCTTCAACTATAAACTTTAAACTAGCTCACAGTAAGAATACACTTGTTTCAGTAACTAGAAGTTCAGAAACTCATAGTGGTTTGGTCGAGACTGACGTTGTGCTTAGTTACGTGAAAAAATTATTTATATTTTCATTATTTTATTTATTTAAAATACGTTTAAGCCATAAATTTAAAATATCAATTGCAATTAAAAATCTAAAGTGGGAAAGTAACTATATGGATTTTTTTTTGTGGTAAAATTAAAATAAAAAAATATTTATACACAGTTATCTATTAATTATATGACTGTTTTGAACAGAAATATGGCTTATTTCTCTTCAAGTCAGTCCAATAGAAAATTGTTACAATTTTACATTTCTATGGTCAGTGAACATAACAAACTTAACATATTATGCGTACTTTCATAAAAGTAAATTAATTTAAATTATTCTATATATAGTTCTTAAATATTAATATTAAAAAAAAAACAAGAATAAGTAAAGGGCCTTCGTGGCGCAAAGGCTCAAGCTTTCATTGTAAACATGACGGGTGTGGGTTCGATTCATACTCAGGGGAAAGAATAATTCAATAATATAATTTCTTTACTTTAATTTTGATTTGATTGCCGCCACTGAACACAGAGGAAACGGAGTGTCTTAACACTAAATTATCTCTGCTTACTCTGATATAAACGAGACACATGATAGCTTCACGAAAAAAACTATGAATTAGTGTTTTGTTTGAAAATTAAATAATAATTCCTATAACTACAATAAGCTTTTTTAAGTTTTAAGTTATGGTTATTAAGATCTCATGAAAAAAAACATAAATCAGATTTGTGTACGCCGTACTATTAAGTTATCATTAAATATATTTTTTTATTAATCACTGAGAAAATGTTGACAACCACATTTCATTTCAAAAACAATTTTCCTCTAAGCAGTCTTATGATATCGACAAAAATATCTTGAAACGTCAATGTTGATTAATTTGTTATATTATGTCCAATCACTCTCGTTTATAATCGAAAAACTCGCTAAACAGAGTACCTACAGATACAGAATGAGATGAAAATGTAAATATATTCACAAACGTAGCTATGAATAATAAGTAATGTTTTGCTTTACTTGAATGGACGCAATTATTGTGGAGATGAAACAAATTATTTTCTTAATTTATATTTTCCATACAGTTATCGTACTTAATTCAGTCAAAGTAATGTAATAAAGCCTAGAAAAGGATGTAAATTCTACACTTTTTATTCTTATATTCCTTCCATACCTAATCCATAGGGAGATTCAGAATTTGTTACAAAGTAATAATTTCCAGGCTGCCTGAAAAGATATAAATGAAAATATTTAATATATATTTTATTCATAAATAAAATATAGGTACAGTTGCGAACACAACTGTTTTATTTTTTGGTTTGGTAGCTAAATATATAAAAGCTACACTACACTATACATTATTTTAAATGAAACTATTTTAACCGGATTAATCGCATATATTTTGTATTATACATTTTTGGAAACCAATCGCGATTAATCCGGTTGAAATAGTTTCATTTAAAATGTGTGTTGATGAGGCTAGTCTAGGCGTGCGACTGTAAGCGTGACAGGTTGTGGGTTCGTCCCACTCAAGGAAATAAAATATTAAATATTTTCCTTGAGTAACGAAGCAAAGCTCGGCGTTGATATCCGCTATTCAGAACGCGATGCCTCCAGAATTCGGTAGAAAGTGGAAAACGGAAGTGTTTTAATGAAAAGGGAGTGGCTTCTCGCAAGGTTCCCAGGTTCCCTCTGCCTACTCTGCTATGTGCGGAATACAGTGTGAAACTAAAAAAATTGATGACATTACATTAATATATTTTGTCGTAACTATCATAGTAATATTATAGTTAGTCTATTATTTCTAATAATACTAATATATTAATACTGTATTAGCATATTAAGCACTCAGTAGTCAGTAGTGTTATACACTTACGCGTCTACGTGAAATTCTCCCATTTTTAAAATGGTAGCGTTTCTCTCGTTTGTATGATAATTTTTCCAAACTCTATAATTTAATGCATAAGAGCCAATTATTGAACCTGGACGTCTTATAACTTCCGACCACAGACGCCAACTTTGGTTATGACCACATAAATCTGAAAAAAAAAACAAAAAATGATTGATGTCTACCAAATTATGCCATATATATATATATATATATATATATATATATATATATATATATATATATATATATTGTGTTGTTATGTGAAACGTTACTTTTGCAGCTTTATTACTGCTGATGTTGATTGGCAGTAAATTGTTGCTATTTTAGCCCGTATAGCACGTTAGGCAAAGGGAAATTAGTGTTAAAGCACTTTTCCATTTTCCATTGAATAGTTGAATAATGGAGTTCAATGTTTTGTCTACGAAGCAAATTAAAATAGTTTTCAGTAGTATAATCGTTTCATTGAGTGGGAATCGAATTCACAACCATCGCGCATACACTACGACTTATTTAAAAAATATATATTAATACGTATATATTCGTATATATATTAATACGTACATATTCGTTATTCAAACAAATATGAAAAAAATGTAGTATTATAAAAATACATTGGTTCTATAAGCAGATATCAACGATATTGCTTCATTAATACAGAAATATTATAGCTTGTTCTCTCTAGCGAAGTAAATACACACAATCTAATGAAAGGGATAAACCTAGGCTTATAATTATTTGAATGCAATATCCATGTTCACTGCCGTTCCCGATATAACTTTTAATATATTTTTTGCATTTCTAACGTGGAATATCACACCAATAATAAACATCAAAAACCTTTTTGCAGAATTTGTTACATCTAAAAAATATCTTTTTTCATATAATTTTTAACATGAGGCCAGGCGTGGCGCAGCGGCACGAAATGTGACTGTAAAATCGACTGGTTGTGGGTAATCGATCCCCACTCGAATAGATAAAATATTTACTTAAATTTATATTTCTATTTCTTCGCTCTTGTGTCGAGGCTAAGCGCGGCGTTGAGTTCTCTCACTCAACACGCAATGCCTCCAGAATATGGCAGAAAGTGGGGAGCGGAGTGTCTTAACACTAGGTTCCCTCTGCCTACCCTGCTGTGTGCGGAATACAGCGTGAAGCCGATTTATTTTATATAACTTTTGGTATTCATTATATTTTAAAATTTGTTCATGGTGAATGGGTTGATGTAGGAGAGAGCGGGGCTGGACGTTAGCGTGGTAAGTTGTTCCTATTAAAGTTACATCGCCAATAAGATCAACACGTATCATTGGGGCTAGATGTTCCTTAGTTTTTAAAGACGACAGAAAAATAAAAATCGTTGAAAAAATATGTGACATTATATAAATATATTCGTCAAAAAGCTAAGCTCCGGTTTAGGTAATATAAATATGGGCAACAAACAGTAAAGTTGGAATTAATTGAAAAACAAGATACTAAGTTCACAGAATATTTTTAAAAATATAAGTCTATTTTCTTCGGTACATTAGATTGACGAAATAAAAAATATGTATAGTAAGAATGTGCATTTACATTCAAGATCGCCAAGAATTCTAACAAACAAGAGGCGTTTGTTCGAGGCCGGAAGTTCACAACAAAAAGAGAAAAATGTACTCACTTTCCTTTTTTGTTTTGCTCTTCTGCTTCTGCTAAAGCTTATTTTTCTGGATTATAAGATAAAACTTTGTACTTTTTAACGTCTCTCATTTGCTTCGGACGGACGGACGGACCTTGACGATTTTTAAGAGTCCCGGATTCAAATTCATCTATGTATTTTTTTTATAAGTTTCCTATAAAAGTAGGAATTGGGAAACTGTGGCTAATTATAAGTAGTGTTGAACCCATTTCGGATAAATATTTCTGAATGTGTCGCATTATTATAAGTAGAGACTTGTTCTGTACCTGCTAGAGAAAAAATTGAAGTTGCTTCATTGGAACAGCCTGGTTGTCTAACCGGTCCAAAATGTCTATAATTCGCCCAAAAATCCACAACACCAACTGAGGATTTTATACCATACTTGGTGGGATCAGTATGAATCACGTCCACAAAAACAGCGGATTTTGAGTTGAGTCTATGAGCCGCCGGTTTCCTATCAAATCCAACACCGGCTGGATCTAAGCCTGTTATCCTAAAAAATCGAAACAATTATGAAAATGGTCTTCAATTAGATAATTCATATTAATTGAATAAAATTACGCTAACACGTTCCTTTTTTTAACACAACTAATAGAATTTATTGTTGGTTAAAGGCTAAAAAATAAGCTAAGGATAGGATAAAAAAACACTTGTGTGAATGTTATATGAACATTATGTAGAACAATATATACGTACCAGGGTAATTGAATTCCTTTTTCTTGCATATTATTTCCCGTAATACCCCAAATGTGCGCACCCAACGAGTGGCCGATCAAATGCGTCCTTGTTAAATTTAATCCTGCATTTGATAGATTGAAGAATGTATCGACGAGGCGTACAGCCAACTAAGCAAAACAGAAAATGTATATATGTATTCCAAGCTTTACGTTTGTCGATATGCAATTTTTAATACAATTTTGCTGCACATATTTGGTATATTTCATATGAAATGAGTGAATCTGTCAGCAAATGTAAGTTTCTTTAATTTTTATAAGTTATATTTCCCGTTGACACACAATCCTGAAATTAGTACGGAAGCCTCGGTGGGCGACTCCGACTCACCTTTAACCAGTTTTTTATTAATTAACGTAAAAATAAACCATTAGGCCGACAATGGTTTCATTTTCGGCTTAATAGTTAAAAGCTTCGACTACCATCTTAAGAAGTTATTGCTTAGCTGTTTAATCAAAAACCGGATGCAGAACTCAGTTCTACTTGAGTCGGCGCGTATTGTGAAGGGATTCTACTCTCTGGAGAATATTTTTTTACATTTTAAATATATTTTTTTATTTATTCATATTTCAGTTGATGCGTAGCAGCAGCAGTAGTAGTAGTTGTTGCATAACAGATAATTAATAAATAAAAGTATTATGGAAGTGTTCGAATAGTCAGTTGCAGGCAGCCACTAATGACGTATAATAACGTACCTACGTATATACGTATATATCTAACAAAGGTTTTTGATAAAAGTTTTTACAATTATAATCATTCAACTCTTAACGTGAAAATATAATATTTACGGAATTTTCTATGTGACCTTTTCATTCATTTAACTTTAACTTACCGTTATTAGGTTGTTAAATTTTCTACTTTGTGGATATGAAAAATAAATAAAATAAAGGAAACCTTTGCTAATATATTACTTTAAAGGTATTTATAATTTATATTGATATACGTTTATATCTACTATTTTTTAGTTTTCATAATTCCTAATTCTTTCTTCATTTATTACTATGACAATATACAACAAAAAAAGTTGTTTTTCGAATCCGTCAAGTAGTTCTGAAAATGTGTGTAAAAAAATTATGCTACTGTATGCGGTGCGTCGTGACCACCCCAGAATAGATTGGACTTGACTCCAAAAATTTTACTAAAAAAAATGACCCCGGAAAATTAAAAAAATCAACATTTAACGAACATATCTTTTCAAAGCTAAAGCCCCCTCTTCCAGCCCAGAAATTTTCTCTAAATAAGCCGATCATGTACGAACACACTATTTTTACTATTTTATACTAGTTTTGGCATAGATATACGTAGATACTAGGACCATGAGTCATTAATACACTTTTCTATCATGGCACATCCTTTGTATCGTCCTTTTAACATTTTCATCAAATTGAAGAGTATTTAAATATTATGGAACGAAACTTATATGTTTACTCAATTTTAATTTTCCCCGAATTTCAATCTACTACCATTCCTTTCAGATAAGTCGGAAACTGAGCTCCACCACTCCACCACTAAGCCATACGTTCTCAAGAGAACGTATGGCTCAGTGGTCAGAGCGCCTGGTCGGTCTGGATTTAGGAAATATAAATATATTTCCTAAGTGTGGATTAACACTTTAAAAATGTTTAAAAATACCAATACACATGTATGTATACGACAAACAAATTTGGCCATCGTAGAACTGTCACAAGGTTACAGCAAAATTAATCAACGGTTTTTCCGAAACACAAATCCCACCAAAACTACATTGCAAAATTGTTTTTATGACGAATAGATGTTCTGTATTTCCATTTAAATTTAAGTTTGTCCTTTATTTTATAGCGTGAATTTGTTAGTCTATATATAATTACGCAACATACCGCGGCCGCCATTTTTTACTAGAACGTGATACGTCACAACCAGAGAGAAAATTTTGTATCGTTTTATTTTTAATTCCTTTTTCAATTAATATAATATTTACGCTTTACTTGAACAAACTCTTTTGAAATTTACATATACAAAATTGTTAGCTACGCTACATCTGACTAGAGAAAAAATGGTTTTTTGATCGATATAACAATTCTATAATCTATGACTTTTCTTGTTTATAATATTTACCTGTCTGGCATTGGGGGCTGCCCAGTTTAAATATGAATAGGCCATACTTGGCGTCGGCTTTGAAGCTAAATAATCCCAATTGAGTAGCGCTACGTTACTTTTTTTGTTTTCTATGTAAACTTTTATGATCTCCGTAACGGCCGGTCCATTTGGAATGCCTGCAATGAATGAAAATTACACTATTTTTAATTAAAATATAAAGAAAAAATTAAAATAAAATTAGTACCGATACGTACCAGTGAACCCGTGGCAAAAAATCACAGTTGTATATTCGGGATTGTACCATGAAGTTGATAGTATATTTTGTGCTTCCGTTACTGTGAATTCAGTAAAATTTTCAAAAGAACTGAAAATATATAAAAGAAACTTATTAGTAATTACGTATTATACATAAATAACGAACATTAATAAAACCATTTCTTTTAAAAAACGTTTTAACGTATCTAAAAGTATGCATACCTAAAATAAAATCTTAACTTAGCCTCTTGCTCGTGAACTGCACAGTTACCTATAAAATAAAATTGGTTCTATATGTATATTAACTATGTTATATTATTATTTTTCTTCACAGATTCACCTTCATAAAAAAAATAATAACTGGAAATTTAAAAGAAACGTGGACATTGAAAACAAAAAATAGCTATGACAATTATGAATACAATTTCATATTTACTCGAGAAAAGATAACCTTAACTAGGTTATCTTTTCTTCTAAATATTGTTAGAAAAAATCAACAACGCGTATAATTTTAGATTCAGGCTGTACCCGCTCGTAGTAGTATCCTACATCAGGGCGAACCTGGGAAACTAGTGATAAGACACTCTGTCCCTATTAAGAGACTTCCGTTTACTACTTTTTGTGGAGGCATTGCGTATTGGGTGGCGGAACTCAATACCATGCCTTTGCCTCGTTACCAGAGCGAGGAAATGATTGAATATTTAATTTCCTCGAGTGGTAATAGAACCCACTGCCTATTGCGTTTACATTAGCACGCTGTATCTTTGCAGCACAACTGGTCTCAACATGTATTCGGTGCTTAATAATTAATGATATTAAATATTGAAATAAAGAAAATATTTTATGTTTATAAAAAAAGCATTCTGCGTTAACCGTTTTGTGTAAACTTCAAGTACTCATGAAGTAAATCGTGTTATTTATTTTATGTCTTATACTATTTTTTACTAGCTATTGGATGCCCCTTTTTATCAAAATGTAGACAAATTTTCGTTAAAAAAAATATTATAGTCTGAAATTACAAAAACGTTGTCCAATACTTATTTAGAAATCGTATAAAAATATTAACGTAGCGGGATTCGAACCCGCGCCTCCTGGAAAGCAACCAGATTAATACATTTTCTAAATAAGTATTTTTCTTTCCTAAGTGTGGGGTACTACCTTAAAAAAAATGTTAAAAAACTTATTACTCCAATATTTTGAACAGAAATATACCAACCGTTGTAAAAGCTGCCCGATAAGTTGTGCAAGTGAAATTCTTTGAATGTAAAATAAGCAACTCTTATTCCGCGTGAGTAAAAAAAAACATTACTACAATATTTATGATACCTTGACTTTATTTTGTTGTTTTAATCTAATTTGATATAATAAATAAAACAGTAAAATTGTTATCTTATCTTTTTCACCACACTATATTGTATGCTATGATTTTTAAATAAATACTTACCAATGCGAAGAAAAAAAATAAAAAGTCCAAACACGCTTGCGTACATTGTGAGAATTTAACCACTAATCATCCTTTTGACGTACTCTTTTTATTTATATAGGGGCTGATATCAGAATGTCCTTATATGGAGATTTTCCTTGACATTTCTTTATGATCGAGGAACTAGTGCTACCAACTAATGGTTAAATATAATATAATGAAAGATATATAAAGCTATAAAATGTAATTAAATTTGGTAAATATTTAAATAACTTTAATCGTTGCTTGTAACGTCAACAATAATTATCAGTTAACAACAACCTTCTTATTTACTTTCGAATTTTCAAACTTTCTTATTTATATTACCGTCATCAATTTTGTCGTACAAGTATGTATGTAAGTCTCTGCGCTCTTACTCACTTGTGTGACTCACAGATAGTGCACATTCAAATTACTGGACGCACAAAGCACAAATTTAATAAGGAGGTTCCTTGAGGGGTCTGGGAAAACACCAACAGGGAATTTTAATCCAATCCTATGAGAATAGGAATGTTAGGTTTTTTCGTTTTAGAGTACACGCGAATCTACCTCAAAAGGTTTACCTATATACTCGTATACAGTTTATTTTTTTTTAATTGAAAAGGTAAAAAATAATATTTTAATTACTTCGAAGTAAAGAAAACAGAAAAATAGTATAAATGAAATTATTGATACTTGCACACCTATTTAAAATTATGTTATTGTAGATTATTTTATATTTTTTTGTTAAGACGTAGTGCGACGTTGAGTTCCGCCACTCTACTCCTGATGTCTCAAAAATTCTGCGGAAAGTGGGGAACAGAGTGTCAAGTAATAAATTATATACATATGCATTAGGTAATTACTATTAACATTATGCTGCGGTACTGTAGCGCCTCGAGTATGTTCGCGCACGCAGGGGTCGACAGTTTCCCGAATATTCTCCGTAAGAAGGTAAGCTCTCTTTTAAGGCGAATCCGCGGCAGCCGCAACAGTATCTTGAAGGATATCGCCGACAGTGGGGACTGTCCGCTGATTTGGCATATGTGTGACATTACCAAGTCACTATTAGTTATTAAATACTAACACTAGATCTTAAGCTTTATTGCATTTTACTAACATTTTTGGATCATTGGTTGTCGATAAATAAACATTTTTTTTTTTTTTAATAGGATCTAAATAACTATGGTGGATACTGTTGAAAACTTGTTTTGTGAAAAGGCTTTCGTAATCGTTACAATTATCCATCCAGTAATATTTTGTTAATCTTAGGAATCGAAGAAATGCTTTTACTTTGAAATATTTATTTAATATGAATATAAATCGTATCTGACGAGAACTATATTCATTATTTACCATATTATATAACTATGATATTTTTAAAGAGTCAAATACATATATATATATGTAAAACTATTATATCAGCGGCACGAAGTGTGACTGTAAAACCGATCGGTTGTGGGTTCGATCCCCACTCGAGGAGATGAAATATTTACTTAAATTTATATTTCCACTTCTTCGCTCTGGCGTCGAGGCTAAGCGCGGCGTTGAGTTCTGCCACTCAACACGCAAAGCCTCCAGAATTCGGCAGAAAGTGGGGAACGGAGTGTCTTAACACTAGGATCCCTCTGCCTACCCTGCTGTGTGCGGGATACAGCGTGAAGCTAATTTTGTTAACGTCACTTTTATTAACGTTAATCTTTTCCCAAGAAAAAAATTTTTTTTCAAGAGTGATACCAATATATATAGCGAAACAAATTCTATATGGATTATCTCCCAAACTGAAGGTTTTGCGAATATACTGTCAACATGTAAATCGTGATGACACAGTTCGGCCTAAAAACTTATCATCACATTTATGTCACGCATTTTATGTTACTTATCAGCCACGCCAATAGTAAAGGGAAACGGTTAAAAGAAACATTATACTTATACAGATCCTGTGTTTTTTGTGTTTTATTATTCTTATTTATACTTACATCGAATTATTTAGTATCTACGAGTTTTAATTTGATTTGTTTGTAATAAAAAAAATAAAAGTGATTTTCTTTTGATAGTCTAGCCTCTATAATAGATAAGAATAGTAGTTTCTTGACATCCGAGATTCAAAACGTTATTCTTATTTTCATTATTTCTAAAGTTATTTCACACTAGGGACTAGAGCCCCCTGTAATATGGGGTAAAAACAGTTGCAAATTACGGTTTTATTTTGCCTAGTACGTATATATAAGTTATTTATCTTTTATAATAAAAAAATTCGGCTTCGGCAGACCAAAGCGGTTTCGGTTTCGGCTGAAAACTTTTTTTCAGTTGGCCACTACGCATTTGTACCTAAAATAAAAAACGCCAACATATTATATACTATATTTATTTTTCAAGGTAAAAGGTAAAATTATCTTCAAATATTAAACTGTTTGACCGGATTAATCGCGTATATTTAGTAAAACACTATACATTTTTAGAAACTCTACGACGTTTTGACCACTTTGCATAATTCCGTGGTAAGCTACTCGTGTTACTAACGTAGCCGATTTGGCATGTTAAAGGTAAGTAACTTTTAAATGCAATGTATAAATGTACCCACATCTATTCTATATACTTAAGTACAAATATTTTGGGCACGAATAGAAAAAAGATATAATTACATTGCAACGTCATAGAAACATTTCACTTCGTTTCTATATTAATGGATAATTTAATAATAATAAGTTATTGTTTTTGCTTCACACTGTATCCCTTATATAGCAGTGTAAGCACAGAAAACCCAGTGTTAAGATTAAGAAACTCCGTCCTTTACGCACATTTTCGAGGGAGCGAAAACTCAACGGCGCACCTTGTCTGGTTATCAGTCATGAAAATCGAACCCTGTGCATTTCCAGTCAGACGCATTGAGCTTGGCAACTAAGAAGGTAAAAACAACAACGGGTAAAAATGGATTTTACGTTTCCTAATTCACTCAAAACAGAAGGGCGGGCGTTAATTTGTTACTACTATAACTATATATAACTAAATCGAAAACATAATTTCTAAGTACAGAGACACGGTTCGCCAACTAGTATTTTTGAAACGAATGATTTTCCAAATCGGACTTATTCTTACATACTAACAATATATGGCTTAGTATGTACGAATTAAAATTAAAATCTTAAAATCTGATTAAAAGTACCAATGTACCCATACATTCAATTGTACAGCAGAAACAATGACTTTACAAGATAATTACTAAAATATTAACAAATGAGATTCAAAATGAACTTTACTGACGTTAAGTTGTTTACAGTAATATAAAGTTCGTCCTCCACGAGAGTACTATCTTGTGATTACAATAGACTTAGCCATCCTAGATCAGAACTCCGAGCGCAGGACACAGCAGTTGCGTCAATTAACTCTAATTGTATGAATAATGCCAATGGGCCTTTGTTCCGCGGATGCCGCAATGATAACAAATTACTGTGCCGTTGCCACATTGTTCACATAGAGACTGCACTACTGTGTTAGTTAATTCAAACTTCGAAGTGTAATATGTTAATGATGTTTATATGTATCTACATATTTATGAGGCGTTGAGTTCTGCCGCTCAACACGCAATGTCTCCAATTCGGTAAGAGTGGGGAACGGTGTCTTAATGCTTAGTTCCCTATGCCTACCCTGCTTTGTGCGGGATACGGCGTGAAGCAGATTTTTTAATTTTGAAGATATACGGGTAAAAAATTGTTGATGGCGTTTAATAATGTAATAGAACCAAAAACCTTTTTAAAAAAATTGTGTGTTTGTTTGTGCGTTTGTTCACGCTGATCTCAGAAACGGGTCAGCCGATTTAAATGCAGTTTTTATTATTTTGTTTTGGTAAACTTCCGTCAACATTTGGTAATTTTTATTCCGATTGCTTTTTTAAATAAAAAAGTTAGGTCAATTGTAAATAAAACTATTTTTACCGGATTAATCGCGTATATTTTAGTAGACAGTCGTAGACAGTCTACCCGTGACCACGGACTACTGTAAAGTGTTCGAAACGTCGGGTTCCCCAAAAATGTATAAAATACAAAATATACGCGATTAATCCGGTAAAAATAGTTTTATTTATAATGTGTAATAATCGTGAAAATCAAAGAACTTATTAAGTTAGGTCAATATTAAAATTATAAATATTGCTACAGTATATGTGTTTTATTGAATCGGTTGAAACTTTAGCTATCAATGTATGGATATAGTCTCTAAAATGATAATGTTATTAGATCACAAAAGTAATTCAAATGAGGGATAAAATAGTAGTGTTATATAATGTACGTTTAATTAGCGTATTATATATATATTATTTGCAATGTAAATATAGAAAAGAAATATTTTCTGTGAACTCGTGATAAATGAATTTAGCCTGTATAATTAATGTTTGTTAACGAAGATGAAAATTATAATTGCCTAAGTTGTTTTCTGTCCTCATTTATTTATTTGTGGATTTTTAAAAATCACTCAGAGGATAGTCTTATTTGTTTTCTGAAAATTTATAAAATAATTTTTAACATGACAGCTTCACGCTGTATCCCGCACACAGTAGAGTAGGCAGAGGTTAAACACTTCGTCCGCCACTTAGCGCCGAATCATGGAGGCATTGCGTGTTGAGTGGCGGAACTGTACGCCGCGATTTGCGTCGACACCAGAGCGAAGAAATGGGAATATAAATTTAAATAAACTAAAATGACGACGTCTATTTAATCTATATATATAAAAGGACATGTACCTGACTGAGGCAAGACGCACGCACAGCCGTAACCGTTGTGCGTAGAAACGTGAAATTTGGACAGATGTTTATTTTCATAATCTGATCCGAGTCAGATGATGAATCAGATTTTGAAAAATTTGAACCCTAAATGGATGAAAGAGGGGTGGAAAGTTCGTATGGATTTTTTTTAAAAACAGCACCGATTATTATAAAATTTGAAATTTAGACTCTTTAAAATATTTAATTGAACACGTATTTCATGATTTTTAGAATTCACCCCCTAAGGGTTCAAATAAGGGGTTGAAAGTTTATATGGAAAAATCTTTAAATCGCCACCCGAGCCAGTTTTTATAAAAATTTAAATTCACGCTGTAAAAAATATTTCGTGGTTTTGTTAGAATTCACCCCAAAGAGTGCAAATAAGCAGGCGAAGCTGCACACGCCCGCTAGTCAAATTATAAAGGAATGAGGAATGGTGAGGTTGAATGAAAAATTTGTCATTATTTACTTTCACATACTTTATTTTTTTGTATTAATAAATACTCTCCTAATCATGAAGTATTTATTATCATCGCTTAAATTTCTTAATTTGGAATGGTATTATTCATATTGTTTAGCTTAAAAATAAATAAAAATAAAAAAATGCCTGAATCATTTCCCGCATGCAAGTTTCAGGCTTAAAAACAAATATCAAGGAACATGACAAAGAGTTAAGATGAGTGAGACTCTTTGGTTTGAAGATCGTCTTTATAGACTATAGTAGTACTCGTTATCTACTGTTAATTAAATGGATCGTGTACGTAACTAAATGTAACATTTTGAAAGCTATCAATATCAAAAACTGGCGTAAATCCTAACGCAAATTTCAATACAATTTCTTAATACTATGTTAAATTTCCATCGTTATTTGTACATAAAAATAAAAACAATGCCAACAACCATGATAGACTATAATAATAACTAAGTTATAAATATAATAATAGACAAGAAACAATATAACGAAGAATTACAATTTTAACACACAATTCATTTTGAATCTTGTTATTCGAAACTATATTGCACCAATAAAGAAAGTAAAGAGTTTTACAGTAAGAAAATAGAAAAAAGCAGATATTAAAATAGAATAAAAAGATACATGAAAATAAATAGGTAGGTTATGTTATAAATTATTAAGACTAAGACAGTACTAGAAAAGATCTAAGAAATATTAAATATATGTAATATATTGATTGGCGCAACACACAGGTACATGTACATATTTTTTTCTTACAAAATGTAGCCGATTCGATATATTTTTATTGTAGAGGCCAGATTTTGAGAAAGACTTACTATAAGAGAAACTTATTTATATGCTCTAAGGATTTACTCTTTTACATTATTTCACATTTCAACGCACAAGTGATGTTGATGATGCACCGAGTAACTAAGTTATTAAAAGATGAAATAATCTAAAAGTTAAATCCAATATACTTAATAATAATAATAATCCATAGACATCTACGTTATCAGTTGTTATATAATATCATTGGCGAACATAACATATTCATATCACCACAAGCTAATTCTGTTGAGAAAGAGCGAACACGTGTACACTTACTAAAACTACGTAAAATAATAATAAGCTCATAAATAATTATACGGTAAAGTTCTTTACGGAAATAAATATCTTCAACATACACAAATATCATGAAGTATGCAGTGAGCGAGCGCTCGTTTGTATCAGTTAGTGATTGCGTTCGAACGATCATTCGTTCTGCTACTGTACGTTTATCCGTCGTGTCCCACGAATAGAGTCCGGCAAGAATGTCGAATCCGTTCCGTTACACTCGCACAAGACTAGTAAGAGTTCAGTACTGGCGGTCGTCGTAAATGTAGATGGCCTCTCCGGCGGACTCCTTGAGGGGCGGCGGCGGCGGCGGGAAGTCCAGGTCCCCGGGCCGGAACAGCTTGGAGGCGTTGGGTGCCGGCGACGCGGGCGCGGGCGAGCTGCCCGGCGAGCCGCCGCCGCGCCGCTTCACGCCGCTCGGCGACGCGGCTGCGCGGAACGACGACCTGCGCGCTAGCCTGCACACAAAGTTATTTTAATCTGTATTTAGTTAGTCATACGTTGTATTCTGTGTATAAACAACATATGTAGAGGGAACTTAATGTTAAAATTTTCCAGACATTAAAAGAGACAATAAGTTTTTAAAAAAATTAAAAATCAATAAAAAATTACACAAAAAACAATAGTCCATGCTAAATCAATAGTATTCTTATTATACACCGAACTTTTACTATTATATATTGGATTCATAGTTCTACCTATAATTAATACCTAACTATAACATTGTCACATTACCTTGACGCCATTTCTTCGGGGGTTTCTTCGATTTCGAGTACCCAGCTAACGGAATCGTGTTTTTCCACGACTCCTTTTACAGCTGGCAGGGGAGGCGAGTCGGGTGCAGGGGAGGAGGCGGGCGAGGGCGGGGAGTCCGGTGGAGGGGAGCTCGACCGCACTGACTCCCCCGACGACGTGCGCGTGCGCATCGGCGTGCGCTCTATGTAACCACCGCCCGCTAATAAGGACACAACCTAAGGAAAATAAAAAAATATTTATATGATTACAATGTTTAATAAAATTATAATGCAAGATTGATAATACATAGCATAAACTAAGACAGTAACTAAGACTTTGACTTGATTAATATAATAAACTAAGACAGTAAGTAACCTTTGACTTGACTAATAAACATAATATGAAAGTATAAATTTTACGTTTTTTTAGCACAGAACTTAGCATCGAGATACTCCATTCTCTATAGACTTTCATAGACAAGAAAAAATAATTTTAATTTTTGTACATAAAACTATTGTCACAAAGCAATAAAAACATGTTCTTTCGACAAGTCGTGAAAATGGTTGTAGATGGCTGCAGGATGAAAAAACTTAGCTCCAGGGCGGCCAATACAGTACTGTACGTAGTTACGCACCTGCGACTTCTGCCTCAGCTTGTAGCGCAGCTCCTCGTTGAGCGCGGCGGTGCGCGCGGCGTGGTCGCGGTCGCGCGCGGCGGCGTCGCGCAGGCGGCGGTTGTCGTCGCGCAGGCGGTCGGCGTCGCGCTGGCGGGCGGCAGCGCGCTCGCGCAGCTCCTCAGCGGCGTGGCGCGCCGCGCACGCCTCCCGCGCCGCCGCCGCGCGCCGCTCGCGCTCCGCCGCCAGCTCCGTGCGCGCGTCGCGGAGGGAAGCCATTTCCGCTTGCTTCAGCTCGATCACCGCTCGCAATGATCGCACCTATTCAAATGGAGTTACGTTTTCCTATTAAGTATATATTATAAATTGACATGTTAGAGTCCGTTGTAGCGCAGACTTTTAACGCGTCGGTTATGAATTTGTGTCCCACTAGGAAGAATGATTAGTTTTTATTTTCCGCTACAGTATTAAGCACGGTGTTGAGATCCGCCACTCGAAAATTGAGCGGAAAGTGACAACGGAAAGTTAAAATTTTATGATTACAGCCATCCTGCACGAAGTTCATTTAATAATAATTCCATACTTTTTATATTTTAAATACTCCTAAGCAATGAAATTACTAGCTTCAGTGACAAGTATAGTTTTGATAATTACTTATAATTTTTGTAATGACTGACTTAAAATAAATTACAATAGCAATAAACGTCATATTCAAATTCGATTCATAATTACAAATATAAATAACTTATATACCTCTGCGGCCAATTCCGTAGCATCGGAGCTCAACTCCTCCTTGGTGTCGAGCTGCAGGTCGCACTCCTCCACGGGCCAGTACACGGGGTCGCAGGCGGCGTCGCGCACGGCGCGGGGCGCGTCCTGCGTCGTCCGCTCCGCCTCCGCCCGCGCGGCCTCGAGCTGCGCGCGCAGCGTCCGCTCGATTTCACTGTGAGCGTGTAGTCGCGCTCTGCTCTCTGCGACTTCTTGTTTTAAAGTGTCTATTGTATCCTAAAATTATTATATATTACATTAATATGTGGCGCAGTGACACAGTGTGTGACTAAACGCGGCGATTAAGGGTTTGATTTTCATTAGAGGGAAAGAATTATTTTATATTTTCATTTCTTCACTTTGTCTTGGTCTTCGCAAGACAAAGCACGGATGAGTTTGATCAGTCGACAAGCAATGTCTCAAAAATTCAGCAGAAAGTGAGAAACGAAGTGTCTTAACACTAGGTTTGCTGTGCCTACCCTCCATATTTGGGATACAGCGTGAAGCTAAAAAAAAGAATAACAATATTATTATTAATTGAAAAAAGTAAATCTAATAATATAAATATTAGATTTCTCTTCTTTTTATAAATTAATTAGATTTAGTTAAAGAATAACTTACTTTTAACCCTTTCACATCACTTGCAAGTGCGGATACTTCTTCAATGTGCGCGGCTTGTAGACGAGCGTTAGCTTCCTCCTTGGATGATACTTCCATCTCTAGCTCTGAGATCTTGCTCAGGCATTCGGCGACTACAAATTTTAAATATGAGCATATAGCTTGGTAGACAGAGGGAACGTAGTGTTCAAACACTTCATTCCCCGCTTTCTGCCCCATTTCTTGAGGCATATCGTGTTAAATGGCGAAGTCCAGAGCGAGGAAGTGAAAATATAAAACATTACTCCGAACCCACAACGGTCGCATTTACAGTAACATGCTTGTGCCACTGCGACATGACGGCTGAATAAGCATTACTAACATAATATTATAATATTTTTGCTATTACCGCACTTGTAGATAATATCCAAATTACGCAACTACGTGTTACGTCGTATATTTGGTTTTTTCGCACATGATTGCAGATGTATAAATTGTAAGCTAAATTATGTAGCAAAACCTAGTTAGTGTATGTCTTCTGTTGATTTTCAATACTATCACCATATAAATAATCAAAGCAGAATTTTAAAATAATTGTGGTTCATATTGATTGATTGTGATTATAAAAAAAATATTTTTCTATTTATCAGAGTACTATTCTTGTTTAATTAGAAAGGTTCATTTAAAACAAAATTTACTGGTATCTAGATCCTTCTGCGCGCGTTGCTGACGGTCGCGGTCGGCACGGGCGGCACTGCTCCTCTCCGCAGCAGCAACACCACGCCATCGTTCGGCCTCTTGCCGCCATGATCCACTGTTTAATGCGTCCAACTGAAAAAATAATAATATTCATTAGTTTTTTATTAATTTATTCTATCTATTGTAAAATAATTTTGTATAGTATGTGTTAATGTTTTTTTTTTTTCATAAAACGCGACATTAGTATATGCGCCCAGCTGGCACGCTCAAAGGCCATTTAATTAAAGAACTTCACTGAATTACATTTTAATTTGCACCCAATATGATTTGCTGTCAAAAACTATTATACTATCAAATATCAAATTGATATTTTCAATCAAATCAATATTAAATATACAAATAAAAACTACTACTGTCTACATTGTTATATGGAAAATACAGTATAAACCAAAAAGAATGAAAGCCTACCCGGAACACAAGATATTGCACAAGAACTCCCAACGCTTCCACTCCTTTAGCAGCGTGAACGAGGGCTAACGAGTGTTCGCGTGGCTGTACTGGTTGCGAAGCGACCAAGGGCGCTGGCGGTGTGCGCGCGGGTTGCGGAGTCTGCACCCGCTTGCCTCGCGGCCCCACTGCGGCCGTCACGCGCGGCGGCTCTGAAATAGAAGATACACATCTATGACACGTCTATATGTGATAAAAACTACATTCAATTCCGCATAGTGCTAATGTGGTAATGATTATTATCATTTCATTTAATATGTTGCCACTATTATAGCAAAATGAGTGGCAGTCGGAGGCTGTGCTAGTGCAGATTTGAAAGTTTAATAATATGTTATTTTAAAGTTAAATAAAACATTGCGTAATATGCTAATATTTATATTGTAATGCGTATGACATTACATAAGCGTTTGATATGATGCTTGGTTGCGATATAAAATTAACATAAAATTAACTTTGGTTATTTATAAAAGTTATAAAAACATTGTTTGAACAGATACAGGAATAAACGTACATACATATTTAGGTACATACATTCCTATTATAATCTAAATTGTATACATGTAAATGATTCCTCATTTCGTATTCTTTGTGCAAATTAAAGAGTTTTAAGTATCTTTTATTTTGTTATACCAAAAAAAAGTATAATAATTAAATTAAATTCTGTATTATCTATCTAGTATAAATATGTTAAACAATATTTTTAACAACACTGTACGTAGAGAAGGTGTCAGAAATGAACACGCTCTAACTGTTTGCATTTGAGTTGCACAATCTATTCTCACGATACGGCGAGAACAATAATGATGCGGCTATACTACAATAGCATACAAAACAGCAAACAGACAGACATTACATACACATTAGACACAATGTAGGAGAGTTCCGTCGTTTCTTGCCGCGATGCTATCTTACTTCAGAAAGAGCTTTGTTTAGCTGAATCTTAATACAAATGTGTTTTATCTAACATCAACCCCGATTACAGTGGGTCTTAAGTCGACGTTAGAACAATGTATTTACACTTTCACAAACTATACTTTACACAAATCACTATAAATAACGGCCATTATTATCTACAAATACTCAAGATGTTGAACGTTTACAACACTAGAGAACTCTAATTGTTTTAGAATTTGTTTATACGTTCATAGCAACAATGAAATTAATTGATTTTTTTTAAGTAAACATACGTTAAAAAGTTTTCCGAAAATAGATTCTCGTGTGAGTGAAATATTTTTGAATAAGGACAGCAATTTCAAAACTAACGCTATATTTTTAAATAATAAAACAAAATATATATCGGAAGACAATTCGACAAGTTAGCCCTTTTGCATATCGCGTTACGTACGGCACGAAGAGAAATCGCCAGTATTTAATATTACATTCACGAATATTAATCAACTTACGCACTTTCAATGCGATACCAGCATATGTACATGTAACTAGTGTACGTAAACACATGCCTAAAACGATATAACGAGGTGCGTTTATACCTGTAAAAGGATTTTAGAATCAAATCTAACATACCATTTCTTCGTAGAACAGCCTTACTTGGAGTACTTTCATTGCATTTACATACAATTTTGTCAAGCTGCAAGCTCTCTTTTGCGTTCCAATGACTTAATGTATAGAGAACATTATATAAGATTTTTAATATTTTTCGAGCCTTTTGTAAATTAAGAATTTTATAAAACAAAAAATATTTTGGTTTTATTGTTGTACAGACTTATATGTTGTAAGATTTGTGACAAATATAAAAAAACACAATCTGATTCATGATTAAAGTGTATTATAAATACGGAAACTCATTTATTTCTTGTAAAAATGTACCATGAAGCGTTTCCCACGCGCTCCATTGGAGAATCCTGTAGAGGTCCACGCGTCATTAACCACAAGATACAACGAGTCCCATTTCCGTTTCCATGATGAATAGATTGAAAAAATACACTATCCAAACTTTTTAGTAGTTTACTACATCGTTTCCGGTAAATAATCATACAAATTATTGACTTTTTGTCTGACATTACATTATAGTTAACGGTACTTGGGATAAAAATAATATGTAAGAGTACATTTCGATAACACGAAAAATATCTTTTATTTTTAATTGTTCCTTTATAATGTATCGAAATTAAACATTATATAATATACAAACAACCGTTACATAATGCGGTGATTAATTATAAGAAGTTATGTCGGAATTGTAATTTTTAGATGGCCACTGATGGGTCAGCCCTCGACAACAAGCGCGTGGGCATCAATTGAGAGCGGTGAAACGTCAAATTAACAAACAGACAGGGATGCCATTCCTATAACGGGAACAATACTTGTTCATACAACCTATAATAAGTCAAATTTTCTAAGAAATAATTATTATGTATAATTGTATACTATTACTAATTTATACTATTTATATATATGTAGAGGCTGCCGTGACGCAGGGGCACAAGGGTATGACTGTATCGCGGCGGTTGTGGGTTCGATCCCCACTACCGGAAATTAATTATAAAAATTTGCATTTCTCCGTTTTGAATTCCGCCATGGAATTCAACACTCAATGTTTCAGAAATTAGGTGAACAGTAGGGGATGGAGTATATTAACACTAGATTTCCTCTGCCTACTCTTCTGTGTGCGAAATACAGCGTGAAGATGATTTTTTAAATTTATTTCTTTGTAACTTGTCGATTCAGAATTGTTGTAATGGCCTAATTAAATAAAGAATATTTTTATATATATTTGCTTTGCAATATTTTATATTCTTTATGTTAAACTAGCTAATATAATACAAATTTAAATATTATAATACAATTAAAGTATGTACGTTTACTCGATTACAACATGCAGCATTTATAACTTTTTTCACAACCCTATTAATGTTTTAAGCTAATGCGCCTACGCTAAAAGTTATGCAGACGAAATGGTACATGTCATATATCACAATTTTGTAACGTTAACAGTCAAAATCCTAATTCGTCAATAATATTAAATGTCTAATCTTTATATTTGTATTAAATTCAATGTAATTATATTATATAATGTATATTAGACTTAATAAGAACTGTTTGACAGCTTCTTCAAAAATATAATATAAAATTTTATAACCCTAATCTGAATAATAATTGTTTATATCTCGTCTAGTTTCACAGCAAAATAAAAAATAAAACGTACGCCATTAGCAACTGATGATTGTCAGTTTTCTTCGCGTTGTGTTACTATCCTACTTGTGGAGTAGGGTAACGGATTTGCCGTAAATGCAGCGTGAATACAAAATCAGTTTATAACTTACAATAAATTGATCGATGAACACATTTTGAACACCTGCTCGGTACGTGAGATACATAGGCGTGTTTAATAACCTAATGATATAAGGTAAACCTGTTGTAATCGCATAAATGACAAAAATATATAGTTATGCTAACTAATATATTAAAGCGTATTTGTTATATTATATACTTATGTCAAAGTGATTCTTATTGAATATATATTTTTTTCTCAAACGTGTTATTGAAATATAATTAATAAAATTAACAAAATCTTTTGTATTTTGCTTCACCAAGCTTCGGTGCTTAGTCTTAGCCACTTTGCTCTCCATTTTACACCTCGTTTCGAAATATTGAAAAATATTATCAGAACCCAACGCCGGACATTGAAATATTACAGAATTACTGGTATCCAATTTCACCTTGAATATTTTCTTTGTAATCTGCTCCTATTAAAAGTATTCACATATAATATTTCCTATAACGTCTTGCCTCACAATTTCTGCGAATAGTCGAAAACGTGTCCTATCACCAATTTCACAATTTGATTTGCATTAGTATCTTATAGCTCTAAAGAATGAGTGAAAAACCGGCTTATGTTTATACATATATTTTTTAAAATTATACTTACTTTATCCAGTAATTTTAAGGGAAATTGTCTTAATAGTTGTATTCAATTAATCTGTTTAAATAATAAGCAAAGGGTAATTTAAAAATCATGAGATTTCTGCATGTTCAGCAACAAATTAGATATCGATCCTCCGTAAATGTTGCACTTTTTGTATACATTCCGATACTAATATTAATATATCCAAACACTAAAATAAATAACAATAGACTAGATATAGACCGATCATATTAAAAAGTGGAATTATATGAAACGTTAACTGTTCATTTCCGCTGATATTTCTATCACGTACCTGATCTATTAATACACATAAATCTATTCGTCGCGTCCAGCGTGTAGTGAGATTCACAAATCTAAAATTAGTTTGTTTGTATGTGTGTCAGGGGGCCGCGCGTAGTCGGCCATCCGCCCTAAAAGGGTCATTCTTCTGAACAAATGTCACAATTTTTATAATATGCAATAAAATAATCAGCTTCACGCTGTATGTATTATAAATTTGGGATATAATATATTTGGGAACCTAGTGTTAAGAAACTCCTTTCCCATTGAGACACTTCCATTCCTCATTTTCCGCTTAAATCTTAATGCATTGCGTGTTTCCAGAGCGAAAATGAAAGTATAAAATATTGATCGAACCCGAATCTGTCGCGTTTACAGTCGCACGCTTGTGCCCCTACGCCACGAATTTCCTCAAAATGTACTAAATATTAATTTACTATGAAAAAAGCTTTATTAGGGCTGACGCCTTTATATTTTTTTTATAAGGCTTATATATTTTCTTTTATAAGCCTAAGCTAAGCTAATAATGAAGATTCTTTTGTTTACATCAATATTTCTTGTTATTGGCGAATTGACCATTAAAGACTATTTATTATATACATATACGAGTAACAATTATGGCGGATTATATGATTCACATATGCGTTTTAACGTCTGCAATAAACCTGTCATCGTCAACTAACCGCACACAAAAGCACATTATTCGCCCCTTTTCTTGGAAATAAATAAAAGAGTAATATATCTTTACTAATATGCATTATTTTATCTCGACTTCATCACACAATTAGGTTATGATGTTCACGTGTGTATTTTGTATCTAAATTTAAAGTGTATTTCTTAAAGATATTATATTGTTTAGTATTTAGTGAGGCATTCACAATGACTCCAGAACTCGGCGTAAAGTGGGGAACTGAATGTCTTAACACTAGGTGCTCTCTGTCTACCCTGCTGTGTGCGGGATACAGCGTGAAACTGATTTGAACTAATTAAAATAAAAGAATGACAGAAATATTTTTATTAATATGTACATAGAGATTTTAAATCAAAAAGGACAATGTGCAATCTATTGTACGCCTAAAAGAGTTCTCAGTTACGGCGATTATTAACGAAATATTTAAATTATTTATCAATTTAATTTGTTCTTTCCGACTGTGTGTTGCAAGTTTTCTGTCAATGGAATTAAAATAAAAACTGAGCATAACTGTATTTCAAGGATATGAAAGTTGATTTCGCACATGTAGATACGTACATTTTTATATGCGTGAAAAATTGTAATAATAGATATAGCACACTGACTTCCTCCATTATTTAATTTAAATGGTTTATTTGTATCATATTCACGAGCCATAATAAGAAATATTTTTTAATATACTATATTGAATAAGTATAAATATAAAAATTCAATTGGAATGAGTTTGGATTGAAAACTACAAATAAATTATAAATAAACGCATATTCAGCCATATTTGAATGGCAACACTCGTGCATTAGGAATCAAAAATAAAAAAAATTGTAAACGTCATTCTATCGTAGTAATTAAGGGCTGAAGGGAGGAAAGTGATTGTGTTGAATATTGTTATATCTACATATGTATATTTCAAGATGATTCACTATTACTTGACGACTTTCAGTCTACCGCTTATGTGTAAGACTTGAGATATTTCAAAAAGCAAAACGGTTTCGATTTCGTCATACTATGATATCATCATGAAATTTTGTAAACACGTTAGATTTTATAGATAGTAAATATAGAAACAGATAATCTAAAAAAGTTAAAGATGTAAACAATTGCAAAATGACATAAAACCAAATGCTTATTTAAATATACTGTCTTATATGATAAAAACGATCTAACGAAAGTACATTGACTTTTGCGTGAGAAAAGACCGAATGTGGAAGTAGACTTAAAAGGACAAGTGGAATAATGAGGAAACTAGAAGTTTGTCGAACTTCAAATTAGAAGATGTTATTTCCTAAGAGCTATATTATGTTTAATAAAAGTTTTAATTTTGTTATTAAATTTAACTAGTACCTACCTGACATTAGTTTATAATTATAACAAAAACCTAATAAATTTTGTTTATTTATCTAGTTCTAATTAACAAATTTTGAAACTCTAAAAGAACAAGCAACCTTTAAACTTGAACATTTATATTTTTGTCGACTAACAATGATAATCGTCAGAACGGCCTCGATAACAAATAAGCAGGTATTGTGTTCCGTGCCCTCCCTGGCAGTGGTCCAAAATTAATATAAAATTGAACGACGACACACCGGCCAAAATAATTTAGAATATATACACGGAGCAGTATAACTAACGCCAAAAGCCCTTACTAACACTTGCCATATTTCAAAAAGTAAGGACGTACTCAATTCTTGAAAATCATTCAAAGACACGAGGACAGATTTTAAAAAAATCCAATTGTAAACGATTTATGTCGAGTTCTTTCATTAGGTGCATCTTATGTCAGTTTAATAAGCGGTAACGTACATTAATTAATTTAACGCGGCAGAATTAACGAATAACGACTAAGTTTTCCGTTATTCTGGTTAAGTTTCCCGCAATTCATTAGTTATATAAATGAGCGTTTTATAGATCGTTTTAATATTAGAGTATAAATATTGTTCAATTTGTTTATAGTTATGTAATCTTATGAATTTAATATGATTTTTGCTCAACTAATGATATCATAATATATAACGAAAGACTTTAGCGACTTATACTATTAAATTTTAAAGTAAACGAGTGATTGATAAACTATAGCTTATAAAATATATTCACTAAATACAGCTTTACCATAAAGATATACCATGAATATTTCATGCGATGTATGTAATAATAAAGTAAATGTAGTAAATACTATAGTTTATAGCTTTCGGTCATGCAAATGTATTGTATTGTAAGTCTGTAATTTGGTAAAAAAACTTACGTTACGAAGGTCAAGGTCTTATAACTTTATAACGTTTTAATTAACGATATTTTTTCATTATATAAAATATATAGTACTTATTCTTTCTAAAAAAAACAAGTAAGCCATATTTATTATGCATAAGCAAAGCTTTCGCCAAGATATAAAAATTTACTATTGGTCAATTTAAAAAAATCACGTCATAATAAAAGAATGAAATTTAAATATATTGTATATGTAAGTAAATAAAATAAAAATATACTCCAAATTTAGTATCACTTTTAATAAAATTATATTCTAAATTGGAGTATGTATACCTTTTGTTTTGCAGTGTAAGGTTGTTAATCATAATGTCACTATTGTTTTTTTTTATTTGTGCTAAATAACAAATATTGAAGAGTTCTAGTTTATTAGACTGTTGTACAAGGTGTATCAAAATTTTTCTGTTTAGTTTTTTCTTAAATTTATAAACGAAATATTCTACAGAACTGCTTAAGTAAATATGTAAATTAAAAAATCGCCAACATCCATTTAAAATGAGTAAAAGTACAGGCGTTCCGAAGAAAATGTAACTAACTATTAGACGTAGGTTCTGCATCATTGCCGTCACCATCACCAGCTCACATTGCAAATACTGATCGGCTGTCATGTTTTAATAGACCGTGAATAGAAAAGAAACAATTGCATACTTAATAATATATAAATACGTATTACGTTTATATTTTATTTCTAAAACATAAAATTCTTTAATATTTTAAACTAACACCAAATAATTATGCAACTTTTTTATATTTCGCACTTAGAAATGAGTCCACTCGATAGTATTATAAATGTAATAACTTGTTTGATAATTTTTATTAATGGTAACAACCTAGTTTTAGAAATTAGATCTAAAATCTTGAATACTTTAAGTAATAGTAGTAGGCAAATCATATAAGCGAGCTTTTACTCAAGGTTACTTACGGCCAGAAGATTAACTTTCAATTTTAACATGTTATTTAATACTATATTATGGTTATTTATTTAAACTTAATACGCAAAATGATTATTCAATTATATTCAAATAAAACACATTGATTACATAGCATATCTCTGTTTAGTAGGGTAAGCTGAAAAAATATATTATTAACACATTGCTTTCTTCCCTTTACTATATTAGTTATATTATTGATATATAATTTTAATATATTTATAGATTACAATAAAACCAACAATAGCGCTATATTTTAGAATCTGTATAAATAGCTTTTTTTTCCGATATTTTTTCAATAATTTATTATTATAACCTAGCTATAAGCTCATGGGACATGTCAGCAATGAGGTATATATTGTTTATTTTTTATTTCGTCTACACATCGTTTTGACATTTGTGTTATGTCTATTTTTTTATATTGGAAGTTCATTGGTAGATACTAATATACTAAATCTATATGGAGTACAATCATACAAACTGACCTCGTCCGTCGACAAACATTTGTATATATTATGCTAGCTCATGTCATACACCAAGCTTAATCCGATAGCACAAACCACTTCACAATAACACCACATTTCGCCAATGTCGGCAGCCAACGTTGGCTGAAGATGTTTCGCTACGAACAAGCGCACAACACAAATAAACGTGACAGAAGGAGCTTCGTGCGTGTGCCCAGAACAGCGCTATATGTTAGACTGGCGCGTACCGTATACTTCCAACGGTATGTTTCCTTCATTAACATTTAAAATAAATACCCTACTTGGGTTCTTTTAATATTTTTCAAATAATAATTAATATATTTTTTTAAAAAATATATTATATATGCTAATTATCATATAGCAATCAAGTGTTTCAATGGATTTCTGAGTGCTCTACAAATATTACCTTTGTAGTTATGGAGTAGGACGGCTTCAACAATTAAGATAGAGTGCATCTACTAAATGTACATTTTTAAATATTTCGAAGATATTTACGTTGTGATGTCTTTTAAGTTTGCTTTTTTTTATGTATGTAACGTTAGAAACGTTTGAGGCTGTCGTGGCAGTCGTATAAGCGTGTTACTGTAACGCGACGGTTTCAGGCTCGATATCAAATCGGGAAAATGATTATTTATTCATAATTTCATGAGTTCCGCCACTCAACATGCAATGCTTCGAAAATTTGAGGGAAAATAGGGTACGGAATATTTTAACAATAGGTTTCATCTGCCTACTCTACTATATGCAGGATACAGTATAAACTTTTCTATTTTAAATAGTTTGCGAAGAGAGGAGAACATTTAGAAGAAATTACGATTTCTTTAAAAAGTCTTTATTAGCGTCTGTAAAATTCTGGTATACAACATGAAATCTGTAATCTTAAATCGGTTTCCTATGTTATCTTCTATCGTTCAAGTTTTATAGCTTGAATTCTCTATATTCATAATGTGCTAATATTAAAATATCCAAATAATTTTAACTCTAAACACACATTTTTTTATTCCTTACGATATGGGGAGTTCAATGAACCGCTGTGGAAAGTATATAAGATAAGAAATTTTCCACCCGATGTTTTTGTCTCTTCGTTTCATACTATGAAATATATGTATATATTTTACAATTTTCAAGAGTTTATATTATTATCATTTTTGTTATTCTGTTATTTTATGCATATTTGTATCGCTATTTATATGTTTAAGCCAACATATATACTTTATATACGTATATCATTAATTGTGCAATGAAAGCCAACTCGGTGTCATATTATCTAGGTTAAAATTACTAAAAAATAGCTCCAGTCACATTTTGTTGCTACATTTTCAACTGTCTATGTGTTTTCTGTGAAAGTTAGAGATTTTGGATGTCATCTTAATAAGTAATAAGACAAATTAATCATTTTTCTCAGTTTTTAAATGATTTTTTTTTTAAATTAAGAATTAATTATTTGCAATTTGTATGTACCAAGAAGAATATGGACCATATATACAAAAATACTTATATACAAACAAAAAGTTTCATTTTAAATATGTATATTTGGAAATTGTATATAATTGCCAAAAGTCTATTACAGAAGGACGAACATACTCGTACATACATTACACTTTAATTAAGATGCAATATAGACATGTGCACCGGATGCAAAGTGGACGTGCTCCCATAAAGGTCGGGCGTGTACTGTCGAACCATATCAAGGACAAATTAAATTAGCATCGAAAGTCTCTATTTTTAAGTAATACATTTTATTACTTACAAATAGAAACTTTCGATAACCGAGGCCAGTCACGGCGCAAGGGCAAGCGTGACTGTAAATGCCACAGGTTGTGGGTTCAATTCACACTCGAGGAAATGGAATATATAAAATTTTAATTTTTTCTCTCTGATATCGAGGCAAAATGTGGCGTTTAGTTCCACCACTAACCAGAATTTGGCGGAAAATGGGTAGCGGAGTGTCTTAACACTAGGCTACTAGTTTCTATTTTTAAGTAATAAAATATTTTTTTATTTTACTACACATTTTTTAGTTATATTTTTCCTTGGTATTGCGATAAACATAAGCTACTCAACCTAACTGTTTCCGGTTACCTGCTCTATCGCTCTATGCTATTATATACTTTCAAAGTTTTGAAGACACTCAAAATATTTTTTTTTCGAAAACTGTAAAATATCATTCTATAAAACCAATACGTAAAAGCGACAAACTTTTTCATTTTACAACATTTTATATTATATTTTTATTATAATTTATAGTTATATGTAATATTATTTTTGGAATAGCAAGCATTTAACAGTTTTTAACTATTCCTTTGCCCTTCGTAATTTATGGTAGGTAGTAAACGTAACACAAAACAAACGAAACGGAAGTCATTAGTGACGTCTAAGGAATGTATGTAAGTACATTGAATAGTGCATATCCGTTAGTTCCGTATGGATACGCATAATCAATAATTTGTCTAGAGAATATGACCTTTATTACCTAAATGATAAGATTCAAAATGTTGCGTGCACATTCTAATACTGTTGTTAAAGTGACAGCAACTCGTGAACAACACAACATAATATGAAGACAAATATTATAGTATAACAATAGTTTGTATTATTATAATTTATATCAAATTATTGAGCATATTCTCTTATTTGAAAATCGCAATTTTTTTTCTCTGCTTCGCGCTGTACCCCGCACACAGCAGCGTAGGCAGAGGGAACCTAGTTGACACTCCGTTCACCATTTTCCGCCGATCCTGGAGGCATTGCGTGTTAAATGGCGGAACTCAACGCCGCGCTTTACCTCGAAACCAGAGCGACAACACAAAAATATAAAATATTTAATTTCCTCGAGTGCGAATCGAACCCACAACTTGGTCGCGTTCACTCACACTTCCACATTTTTACGTAACGGAACTTGCAAAATGTATATATTCTTGAAATAATGCTACTATCAAGAAGATTTTAAATATACCTACACACACGAGTCTCGGTCCGCTGCTTTCATCCAACATGGAGGCATACATATGCATGGCATGAAAACTTGACTTTCTTCGCACTCAGAATGTTTATTAGAATTTCGCAGATCGCATCATCTGTGCATGCACCCATGCGTAGTGAACGGCCAATAATAATTTCTTCTTCAAAGTCACGTATTTATTATTAGTTATTCCATAGATACGTACTACGTCTACGCGCGCACGACAAATATGGTTCTGTTATATCTATATGTAGTTGAATAAATGGAATGTAATCGAAAATACTGATGCTAATAACTTGCCTTAACTTGTTTTGACTGATACAATAAATGTATATTGTCAGTTTTATATTTATCTTATATTTATAGTTTATTCGTTTACCGTACTCCTAATTGGATATTATACTTTGTTGCATACAAATAGAAGAAAAAAAAATGATATATAAAAGCCTAAAGATTTCTTACGCTTCAAGCAAATATCGTTATTAAATGCATCTTTATTATATTATCTACTTGAGAATTGAGAATTTAAGAACTGTGGGTTCTTTAAATATTTACTTACTGAAATAAGCAAGGTGAAAATATATTAGCGCCAATAAAACTAGTTGCTTTAAAATAGATCAAAGCTCAGTTCAATAACGTTACAGATGCAACTATTAATATCGGTACTCAATACATTTTATATTCCTACCTATACATAAATCACTTGATTTTACTAAAATTAATGATTGCCAGAAACATGACAGTAATAATTATACAATACATATTTTCATTTTATATATATATATATATATATATATATATATATATATATATATATGTGTGTGTGTGTGTGTGTGTGTGTGTGTATGTATATATAAATATAATATATATATATGCAAGTAATTAGGTTTAACAAAGTCAGAAGAATATTTGAAAACCAACCAAGTTTTAGACAATCTTGGAATTATATTAAATGTGCGAGCTGTAAACTAAAATTGAGAAACCTAGTGGATCTGACTTTTATGGATACCAAGTTATAACTAACGAGTGCCTACAAAAGTATGTTGGCCAACGTTTTAGCGCGATTAGTACCTACATAATAATGTATGCATCGTCTGAGATACCTAGACAATAGCTAACAATGGATTAAGTATTACAAGAACGTGGCTGAGTGGTATACGACACTAGATAATTGATCATCGGATGTCATATTATACTTTTTTGAAAATAAAAAGGCCATAAACTATATAATCTAGAAGTAGCGAAAATAATAGATGAGTCAGTTTCACACTGTATTCTGCACACAGAAGGATAGACAAAGGGAATCTAGAGTGAAGACTCCCCACTTTCCGCCGAATTCTGGAGGCATTGCGTGTTGAATGGCGGATCTCAACGCCGCGCTTTGCCTCAACGCCAGAGTGAAGAAATTAAAATATAAATTTAAATAAATATTTCATTTCCTTGAATGGGGATCGAACCCACTATCAGTCGCGCTTACAGTCATACTTTGTGCCTATTTATGTATTTATTTAATGGATGCGGTAAAAATAAAAATGTCATAAAAATCATGGATGGCGAGGTTTGGAGTTAGAGACACTATTTTCCCAAGGCAGGTAAAGACATTACCTACTAGAAACTACAGCATAATGTTCATCTTGTCCAAGACGTATGCAAGTATTTTTTAATACGTAACATCTACATACATATACATACATATATGTATGTAAGTATATCACAAAAAAGGAATATACGCTTAACGTTTTATGCAATAATTACAAAACACAAGACACGTAAAATTTGTTACAACTATTAATGCGTTATGTATGTAACTTTAGTGGCCTGAGGACGGCGTGGCGCAGTGGCATAATGGTTTGACTTAAGCACAATGATAATTGATGATTGTGGGTTCGATTCCTACTTACGGAAATGAATTTATATTTATTAATATTTTGCCACGTTCATTTTATTAATATTTCGCCATCAGTGGCAGATATTACCTCGTATATTAAGCGGAAAGTGAGGACCGGAGTGTCTTAAACCTGGATCCCTCTGCCTACAATGCTGTATGCGGGATACAAGGTGAAGGTAAAAAAAGGAATTTTAGATATTTTTCCTGCATAGATTTCGATTTCGGCCATACAAGATCAGTAATCGCTATCTACTTATATATTAAAAATAAAACTCTTTAAGTTCCTACATACCCAATGCAAAAATGTTTACTCAATAGTATGTATTTAACTCTATATAAGCGTAATACAATGTACCTAGTATTTCGCTAAAGAGATTGTTTATCTTATAAAATAAGGAATGTTGCCAGTAAAGGCAATAAACACGTTACTAATGGATTCTAATATGACGTAGCTATTAGACTTCAACATTTTTAAATTAAATTAATACAAAAAAATATATATTTCAACAATATTTTTTATATTGCTCAAAAAAAGAATGAAGAAAACGAGCGCTCCTGTTTAATTAAATATGATGTAAACACTTTGCATAATGTGCAAAAACAGTGTCATAAAAACTTTCATTTTATCAAAATTAGACTAACGCCGTTACGAATACTTGCGAATGTTAATAAGTTATTAAACAAGTATTTACGTTTTAAATGCAATGGCTGACATATTTCTAGTTTATTCTCTATAGCATAAACATGCACAATATTTTAGAACCGGCGCACGCGCAACGACGGATGTATACGAATACCTAACAGAATTGCTCTCACTTACTCCATAACTCAATGTTATTACACTGAAAATTCAATCAAGGAACCGATCCTTCAAAATAAATTAGGTCGCGGTTTATATAAGTCTAGGAATTATAATACTTTCATAAATATTCAAAAACAAATATTTAGATATTTCTATTGTATTATATAGGAAAGTAAGTTCTATCCCGATAATGTTTATCGTGATCGTAATAAAAGTTAAACAGAATTGCAAGTCTGTATAAAATAAGAACAAAAGGGGATGCATCCGATAAAAAAACCTATGCACTTCCTTGCGGCTTCGCTTCTTAGAAGTAAGTAATGAAAGGTACATAAATAGTTCCCGGGGTGGACGGAACTGCACGTCGGCGCCAAAACCCCGTGACGAACCGATGATTGATTAAACTGACATTGGAAATGTCACTGTCAACTACATCTATACATCCGTACTTGCTTATTCATTTATTAATATTTTAGATAGTTCCTATAAATGAAAACATTCATGGCGCAGCGGCACAAGCGTGTGACTGTAAACGCGACAGGCTGTGTCCAATTTCTAATTTTATAATAATATTTCATATTTTAAATATTTAATATTGTCATTTCTTTGGTCTGGTGTCGAGACAAAGCGCGGCGTTGAGTTCCGCCACTTAACACGCAATACCTTCAGATTTTGACGTAAAATGAGGAACGAGGTGTCTTAGAACTAGTTTACCTGTACCTACACTACTGATAAAAAAAGACTGTATGCTTTAAAACAAAAATAAATCAAGCATTTTTATAGCAACTATTATTCATTTAATAAAATGTTCAAAAGGTAATTTCACTTTATATCCCGTCGTTAGTCGTAACTGAAGAAATAAACTGCAAACCAGTCAGTATTTCCATTTCTAACGATTTGTCGTACAGTACTATGTGTTTACTAATTCGGACTTTTTTATTTGTTTAGGCAATCGACTATATAATTTATTTATACTTTAGTGCTTACATGCACTGAGTTCCATGCTGAGTTTAAATAGAATGGTATAAAGTCCGAATGCATTTCGATGAACAATAAAATGTTAATAGTAAACAGATTCCTATAATTGAAATTTTAAATTATTTTTATTGCCTTTATTAAAGTTAATTTACTTTTACTACTTGTAAAGAGAACCGCGATATATATTTTTTCACTATATGTTCCTTATAAAGCAAGATAAGCAGAGAAAATAAAGTTTCAACACATTCTGTTCTCAACTTTCCGCACAAATTCGAGACATTCCGAATAGCGGGACACTACTCAAGAAAATGCATTGACAGCTAAAAAGGTTATAAGAAAGCAAAGGGTCCGCGTGTACGTGGGTATATGATTAATTTTCTAGTTAATTTAATCTTTTATATAATTAAAATAAAATACGCTAACGTAATTACCTGTCTCTTTTCACTATTAATATATACATACAATTATACAAGCTAATGTGTCACTAATACTCATTTATAAAATAACTGTCACCGTAGATCTCTAGTATATACAATGAATAATATTAAACATATTTTTTTTTGGAATGAGGCGTCGTTAGATTCGTCTTAGCAGCCCAAGTGTTCTTACATAGGTGACGTTACAAAAATAATCATAGCGCCTGTGGGACGCCATTGAAATAATGAAAAAGGGGTATTAAATTCAAGAGCAATATGAGGATTTCGAAAAGTTATATAATGATTATCATTACCATAATGAATCCTAATATAAAAGTGTAATATAAAAAGTATTTATGAAAACAATAACCCCGAGTGCATAAAACTAACAAGAAAATAAACAAGCCCAATAGTAAATTAGGATTAACGGTCGGGACCTATAAGCGCATAATTTAAAGAGGTTCCGACTGGGGCCTTACTCTTGAAAGTAATTTCAATCCAATTTTGACGTCCAACATTGTCCAATGTAATCCTGCGGCGACGTTATTTTGGTACTCTTGAAACCAACATTCTCAAAGTCGGATTACTATTCTTTTGACTAATCCTAACGCCGTTATAACTGACAGTTAGTGTTGTGCACTTTATACCGATAAATCTGCGATACATAATAACCATTCATAACTCATTGAAATAATTTATTTAAATGCACATTTTTCGTAAAAACAATAATTATAAATCATATTTATTATGTTTTACTTAAAAAACAATGAAATCTTTGAAGTCGTCCTATAAAAATGGATATATTTTATCTGTATGTCTAATTATTTAGAATATTTTGTCAAAAAAAGCATTTGACATATGAATTTGTTTATTATGTTAATGCTTATGTTATCAGTTATAATAAATATATTTCTACAATCGATGTGCATTTAGCCTATAACTAAACGTAAAAGAAGGTTGAAATGTAAAATTAAGTAAAGTATAACAAAATAACAAAGGTTAAATGCTTTTGAAGTTCACGCGAAAACTAATGATTGTTTTTATTTGAAAGAAACATACATAAATTTTTATGTTAATGGATAACGCTTAAATGTGCATATTTAAAGAAAGAATTGTGATTAGTCTATTATGTTTATAAAAGTGATTAAAATAAAAGTATTAATAAAAAAATGCTTTACTACTGAATGTCTTTTTATTATAATAAGAATATTTATATGTACCATTATCATATTATGTATAATATCATAAAGCTTACAGCTATACATAAGCGTCATAAATAAGTACGTAAAAGTTGGTTAATTTTTAATTTATAAGAAAGACCAAAAGACAAACTTTTTTCTTTACCTATAAAAAAAAAACTAAAAATAACATATAGTGTAATGGTTTGCTTTTATTTTCTTCTTGTTGTATATATAATATTTTGTTTTAAATGCCAATTATGTAATTAAACAATAATTAAAACATACATCTTTATTGGTAATTTTAAAAATACAAGTGCAACACAAAACTATCTCTAAATAATTAAATCATTCTTTTTAAAATAAGTTAAATAAGATAATTTACATATTGATACATCTGAAACATTACTCTTTAGCATGAGGTTCATATATCTAATTACAAATTTTCTAAAAACACTGTATTGCACAAAGCTAATACATTCAACCAAATTTGTACTTATTTAAAGTATAAAGATATTTTTGTTATTTTTTATATCAAACATTTATATATACATACATTATTCATACATAAATACATACATAGATATTATATATACATTTATATAGAAATACAATTATAGACATATATACAAATACTTGATACTTAAAAATTTTTATGACATACAGGAAATCTATTAAACTCTGACCAATCACTCATACTTTTAAGCATTTTTGTAAAGTTTTGATAAATTCAAAATGATTTATTTGGAAAGCTAATATAGTTTATTTCATTATTATTTAATTTGTTTCATGAAATTAAACAATATAGTACAGTAGAATATAATTTTGTTACACATAAGTACATATTTACTCGGTAATTGAATCAATCAATTAAATATTAATAATATTTTATACAAGTTTATAAGAAAACTGTATTGCTCAACTATTTTCAACTTTAAAAGTAATTTTTATTGTATAACAAACATTGTTAGACAATATCTTAATATTAAAATAAAAATATACAAATTTATTTATATATAACTTGTGGACCTATTTTCTGTTTCTTTCCTTAATTTTGTAGCTATTATATGTTTTTACTACCTTTCAGTCAGCTGTAATATTTGGAGACTTCTACTTCTTCTACCTCCAAGTCTTCCAACTCATTTCTAGATAATACTTTAACACATATATTGTCACTTGCAATATGTGTTATTTATTTACAATGCTGCACCCTGTGTTTCCATTTGTGAACATTTTTGTTTATTTAGGTTGAGCAGAAATGTGAATTTTGGCGAAATATTCTTGTAAAGTTCGTGTAAGCATCTACATCTAGAGGTCATCTCAACTATCAAACTTATCCACTTTTGGGCCAAAATATGGTCGCCTATAAAATGATAGTATAATTACTATTCTTGCTATTGTAGTTTATAAAATATTTAAGTACCAACTACTATATTGGTATATTGCTACTGAATCATATATTAGTAGTTATTTAATATGTATTTTTACAAAGCAAATGCTCATTCCAATTAAAACTTCTTCAAAAGTCCACTTTTAATATATTTAAATACATTTGAAAAATAAACACTCAGTGATTTTGTTTAGCACTTTAATCAGCCGTTACTATTACATATGTATTTCCTTAGATTAATACTTAACTTACCTAGTATATGTAAGTTACAGTCATTAATTTTGTTTTAAATTTTTGGGCTTTATGTGACGAATTTCACTCATTTCTTCGTATCACCTCTATAACAGAATTTTTCATTACGACAGTCAGTAGTTTTCAGTTTTCTTTAAAATTCGCGAATCAACGCATGTTTCTTTGCTTTTAAGGTCTAATTTATATGTTTTCCTCAAAACACAGTACATAAGCACTAAACGTGCCATTTTTTTGCTGTTTTCACGAGAAAAAGAACAAATCAATTCCTAAAAAGATACACTTTAGCTATTGACTAAATTCCTAATTCCGCTTCTAGTTTTGCTGTCATTTTAGCTGTCAAAAACGCGTCAAGAGTACCAAATATCACAATTCTAACGAATTTTACAACAATTTTTAGTTAACGCAAGCGTCAACTAGCGGGCGGTAGTGGACTTAGCAATTGATTGCTTTCAAGAGTACGAAATGACATTTATTGACGATTGATCATTGAATATTGTCGTCAAGAGTAAGGCCCCTGTTCACAATAATAAACTATTGGGCTTGTTTATTTTCTTTTTAGTTTTATGCAGTCGGGGTTTTTGTTTTTATAAATATTGTACTTTAGTATTATATTAACATATATATTAATTACATTATCGTTTTTATACATACAATTAATACTAATTATACGAAAATATTATTTATTACTTTACATTATTTTATGAAATTTCACTTAGATCTAAGGCGTTAAACAAGTGTTTATATAATTTTGTATTTAACAATTTTACACATTACTATATATATGTAATTTATTAATTTATGGAAACACGATTTACGTTTACTCGTTGCGTAGTAAAACTTTTAAAAAGTACGTACAAGAAGATATCGTTATATACGTTTAAATATTTTTTTTATTTGTGGCTTATTGACATTCGAAATCATAATCGTCATATTTAATCTGTACATATAATAAAACTGTTACACGTTGCTGTGTGTACATGGGAGACTTATGAGAAAATTTATTATTTAGGGACTTTAATTAATGTAATAGGAGCCAGAACCTTTTTTTGTCGGTTTGTCTGTTTATGTGTGCGTTCAGTCACGCTGATCTCAGAAACTGTTTATCCGATTTAAACCCAGTTTTCGACATTGTATTGTCGCAGACTTGCCTAAACATCTAGTTTTGGTTTCATTTAAATCGATTTACAAATGACGTCATGTCAATTTCATTCGACAACACTGCTACAAAATAAATATTTTTTTTAATTAGCTGAAATTTTAGCTACCAATGTAATAATTGATTTAGATCAGTAAAGTAATACAGATGAGAAAATAAATTATTCTGTACGCACACAATGAAAGCTGAAAGCAAATGAATATCGCAAATATAAGCGTCTCTTATGAAACACGTCACTTTGTATTCTCGATTCCATTTGGCACATACTCGATCCGGTTCTTCTTCCGGTATTGATACATTTATTAGTGTTATTTTATTATTAATTAAGACTGTATTCTAAATTAACACTATTCTAAAATTTGTATATGATAATAAAAATAGCCAGCACCAAATTTTTTTAAAGTATTATTGCAAGTTCATATCACGTTTTGTGTAAATCATATTATGTACATATTACATTATAATGGGCGAGAACTTTGTATTGCAAAAGTTTAATATTTAGACTCTTTGTTTAGTGAAATAAAAATTATATTTATTCATTTGTTCACTCTAATCTAAGAAACATCTTAACTGATTTAATTGCATTTTCACTGTTATATTATAACGAGCTTTCTTTAACATTTAGAGTTTGTTTTATTTCAATCGGTGTGTAAATAAAAATGTTATACCATCTCAAAGACTGTTGTTCGACGAAATTGCTATAAATAACTGTTTTGTTAAATTGGTTGAAACTTTGCTTTTCAATATAAGTATAGATAATGTTTTAAACTAATATATTAAAAAAACTTAAGTAATGCAGAATACAAATTAATAATAATATATTTCAAGCAGGCGAAGCCGCGAGCGAGTCGCTAGCATTAAAATATAATTAACAATTAATAAATAATATTCACAAACAATACATAGTAGCTACACAACATATAGTGAATTTATTTACTTTATTGAAGATAAGGATCGTATTAGTTGTGCAAAAATATCCTTATCTGAGAGTTACTCACGTCGTATAATACTCCCCTAATGGGTTTTCGCCACTTGAAAACTAGCCAGAAACGATAAAAGGTGCATCTGGCTACTCGTGGGCTTTCAAACTGATGTATTGCTACTCTTTAGTGCTTTTAATATCAAAAATTAACAGCCACGTATATTATACGAATACGTACTTATATTTGTTGTCAAATCAAAAAAATATAAAATGACTGTAAAAACTAAATTATACAGTTTTATTATATTACCGTCTATAAAAAAGTACTTTTTTTATATTAAATTCTTATTGTTTTATGGTTGTTTTTGGGATATGTTCATAGTAAAAAATTTTTTGTTATATAAAACTTCAAATAAGCTGTAAGCATCTAGGTGATGTTGACCTCACTAGGCTAAGTTGGTTACACCTCGCAGTCGGCCCAATGTCGCAATATATGACATTTGCGTGTTTATATAGGTAGAGATAGTTCCTGCGTTTACGATGGTTAGGAACAACTTATGAAAGAATACGTAACTTGTGAGAAGCTAACTGCTAGTACGCCTATGGATATCTTGTAGTTATATATATATTTTCATTTATTTACTGTTTTTGTCAGTAAACATTTACAACAACACACAGAGTAGGCATATGGAACCAGGTAATTCTATTCCAATTAAGACACTTCCATTCCTCACTTTCCGGCGAACTAGCGGCGTTGAGTTCCGCCCTTATATTTATAGAGGAATTGCATGTTGCGTGGTGAAGCTCAACGCCGCGCTTTGAATCGTTACCAGAGGGAAAAATGAAAATATTAAATTCCTTGAGTGAGGATTGAACTACAAGTAAAAGTTTGAGGCCAATCACGGCATGGATGAGGCCAATTCTGTATACTTTTTTTGTAGTAAAAGTATATTTGAAACAACGCTCACTATAACATAATATGTTTATTGCTTAAAATATTTAAAATGAAAACAACGAGTTAAATTTTATAGCCCTGTGTTGTAAAATGACGTATTACTGCACAATTAAATTACATCAAAAAGAAAGGAGAAATTTTTGATGACGGTGTGACTTAAAGTCGTAATCATCGCGTTCACTGGCAGTTCATGCATAATGCATACTACTAATAACTAATATTCCCATACTAATGTCTCACGAATAGTTTATTAATTCTTATATAAGAATATTTTTAATTTTCAATATGTTATTAAAATTTACATATTTAAAAGTCACTCTTCAAACAATTCGTAGTTAGATTTATTCAAATTATTTTGGAAAGCTTTTATAGACCGAAACAGATTGGGGCGAAAAGAAGTTTTAAATTGATAGAGGAAACACCAAAACGTAACAGTAAAAAGCAACAAAACGCGTTCGTACTGGAAAGTGACGTTTCTAAAATTAATCTAAGGACAAAATAGTGTGCAACAACAACATGTACTTGAATATAACGAAATTCGAAATGTAACAGCAAATTTTATTTTCTGTTCTTTGAAATAATTTGAATAACGAAATATATGCAATAAATGAAGAATTATTTTCTTGCACCTATTAATACACTATATTTATTTTACTTACACAAATTTTTATTCATAGACATTTTTTCTAAGAACAATTATAAAGTAAGGAAGCAATAAATAAGGCGTGGGAGTGCCTGCTATTGGATTCCCGGAGGTGGGCTTTGAACGCTAATAGAGGAAAAGATCTGACGACGTGTTGACATAAGATATAACATAGAAGAAACTGACTATTATAATTGAGTTACTATTAAATTAAATATGAATGTCTAATGTTGTAAGAATTACTTTCATATAAGTTGAGTTTCAACTTTAATGTGGAAACGTAACAACTGAATACGCGGCGGCGTCGCTCACGCATGACTTCTCCGCTAGCTAAATAATTGCAAAAGCAGAAAGCAATTTATATCACGAGTGCATTTTCACATTAAATCGTTTTGCGAGAAATACGAGAAAATACACAAAGAATAAATATTAACTCTCTAAACACATCATTTGATGAATTATCCGTACATTTGAAATTATTATTGAACGTTGTTATTTGCCCGCTAAGCGCGCTTGGCAAGCTGTAAACTGCCATTACAACCCACACCGGACAGCACACTTTCTTCGCTTGAAAGAATCATCCACCCACGAGGAGCGAGTGTATTGACACGATTTGTACCGGTTTCAAAATACGGCGATTTCCGAGTTTTGATAACTTATGTAACTGTTTCAGAACGATTATCCGTTACGCCGCTCACATCATTTCACATCTAGTTTTGACTGAGAATGTGTTGCTAGAACCAGGCAACTTCCTAATAAAGCCATAGTTTTTAGCTCCCATTTTAACGTCCTAGCTATCTCGTAGATTAATAAAGACTAATTTTATTTGTTAGCAACGGTGATAAGTAATTGTCACTCATACACTTCCGCTGGTTAACTGGAAGAGATCTCTTATGTTAATTAATTTGAATATATAGAAATTGAATGATTGTTAAAAAAGAAAGCATATAACGATATACCTATTAGAATTGTAAATTTATAGAGTGATACATTCTCTTATACATATTAAAATTATAAATATTAATTACTACGAAAAGCGACATCATCCATGTATAAAAAATTGTCAAAATTGTAACATAGAAGTGCCTATACTTAAGTAAATACTTTTTGAACCTAAAGTAATTAAAAATGTTTAAATAGTTATAAAATATAAAAAACAAAAAACTCAAGTAACACAGAAAAGGCGTAAAAGTTAACATATTGATTGGTAGCAATTTCAAAATATTATATTAGTTTCTATTTTCATTAAAAAGTACTGTTCTGTGTTATTTGTAAGTTTTTTTTACTTTTTACTGATGTAGAGATAGAGGTGAGTCAATGTGACTAGTGAGTACAGTCGTTTTTTAATAGTGAAAAATGTTCAATATGAAAAGAATTAGGAAAATGTCACGTACGGCGTCCCATTCGAAGTATATAAAAGTACCTACATTTTTCATATTTTTCTTCTAAATTACACAATTTCCTTTCATTCGCAAGCAAACCAACAATAATCTGTTCTCTAACATAAATAGAGAAATCGAACAATCAATCGTGAGAGGTGATGCCACCCACATTGCTTAGCATCGTTTATAAAATGGCAATCCGTTTCCGTTGTGTGACGGACACTTTGATGCGTTTATACCACGCTTCAAGCTTCATTTGCGCATGTTTGTTCGTTAAATGCTTTTAAGGATTCCCCGTTTCTGTACCTGCTATGTTTGAAATTAACCGTTTCTCGAGTTGTTTTATTTTGTTTCACGCTGTATCCTGCATATAGCAGGGTAGGCAGAGGAAACCTAGTGTAAAGAAACTCCGTTCCCTATTCAACACCGCAATCTACGCCGCTTTCCTCGAGTGGGTATCGAACCCACAATTTATTGCGTTCACAGACACACGCATGTGCCCCTTTGCCACGGCTGACCTCGATAAAAATTCTGATAAATTATGCAATGGATGAACACAATGTAAGCCATTAAGTTCTAAAATGATTGATATTATAATGATAAATGATATACATATATCATTATATCTATAACACAGAGTACTAAATTAACTACTTAGGTATACATATTTTTTTTTATTTTAATAAAAGGCCCCAAAAAAATTTATATTAAATATAATATTTTTGTGTTAATTATTGTTGTCATTAAGAATTTGAAGTATCAAACATAATTATGATAATGACAAACTCAATTGTGTTCAGCGGACGCGGACGTCTAATCTGATTTTCATTATCCCACACCGTTAATATAATGAAACATAAAACAATGGCAAGTTGCAAATGTAGTGTTTAGTGGGGCAAATTGCGAAATTGTTTTTTCTTAATTTGTAATGGGAAAAAAATTTTGAATAGTTCTAAATTACAATCACTTACAGTGTTCATTATTTTTGTTATTTTCTGAAGAAACGAATACATACATATGTCAACATTACGTTGTATATAACATACATTAAAAATATACAGTTACATTTACGCTTATAATTTTTTTTTTTACATTTCATTAAAATAATAAAGACACATTATTTTCCGCTACGCCACAGAGTAATAACCCATTAACCCAGCTCAGCCAAATTGATTAAGCCAATTTGTTTTTTACTTTAAGCTTATTATAATATCAATATTTTTCATACAATTTATAATATAAGAAAGATATATAAATGCAACAAAATTTGGCACCAGTACCTAAATATAATAAAACTTGTATATTAGGATATACCTACCTTTAACACGATATCCAATAAGAGTTCCCCATTGATTCTTCAAATCCTCGATTTCCGTTCGAATATTGAGTTCACTAGAAAAATTTTTTTGCTGACTCAGCAAATTTTTGCGGTTAGTTTTGTCTGGTTGAAAAAATGACACGAATTTGTGAAGCGGACTCATTGTTCTTAAAAAAACTTTACCGAGACGTTATTTTTTTGCGCAGCTATACTCGCGAATCGAGTAAATAACGGTTTTCAGAAACGAGCATGTCACAGTTGGTTTAATTTTTAAATATTAAGTTGAATAACCCACGTACCAACCCAAGACTATAAGTTGTTGGGTATATCAAGTATTGTTTCCATTAAGAAGTGGTAAAAAACAAATGTGAGAACTAGAGTTATTGAATGGAGTTTTTTTGTGTTAGCCGTCCGACCGCTCGAGCCACAGTGTCGCTGGCCCTCGCCTATCAAGCGCTTTCTTGAGACCGTCAACAAACTTTCGTTGGGTACCGCTCACCCTGTATCCAACGCGTTTCTAGGATTTTAAATCATTTTAATTATTTATACATTCTTTAATTTATATACGAATAAAACATATGAAATATTGCTCACTTAGTTGCTTAATTTATATTTACTACATTCCACATACTTTTTTTTTATTTTCGAAGACATTAATATTATTATTTATTATAAATGAAGAGAAAATTGTCAAATATAAAGTTATTATTTAAATAATAGACACACATAATAGAGCATTTAAATTCATATTTTTTTTAACATTTCTAAAGTGTTATTCCACCATTTGGAAACTGTCCAAGAGGCGCGGGTTTAAATCCCGGTATGTTAAAATTTGTATACGTAAACCTTTATCGGTTTTATTACATGTGGTATTGTGAATACTACTACATTTTTTTTCTAAAATTAAAACCAATTATGAATGAATATCCAATTTAAAGTAAATTGAAACAAAGATAAAAATTGTGCGAGCATTGTAATAATTACATTCCTATTGCACTACTCCAAATATAGATCTCATAATATCTATTATATACTTTAGTTACAAATATATAGCTATACAAGTCAAAGTGGAAAGCTAAATATTGTGGAAATCTCGATTATGAAGTAAAAATTTGTGCCATTTCATTTTGAGCTTACCTATGTAACATGACAATAAATTTTAAAAATTTATATTCTCTTCATTATTGTAGTAATATGAAACTCTATCCCAACTGAAACATCATTTTAAAAGTGATTCAAAATTTAAAAAGGCATTCGATGAGAAATGGTTTAAATTATTTATGGAAAAACTTTTTCATGATTACAGACCAATCTATCGTCAGTGAAATTTTGTTAAGTATAATAGTAGCAATAATAACTACTTATATATAATTTTAGTAGCTTTTATTTATTCTTAATATACAGTTATGATATAAGTATAATTTGTAAGTAGAAAAGTAATTAAGTACCTATAGAGAATAACAGTTATTTACTCTATACATTAAGGTTCGAAAAAAAATTGTATAAAAACACAATGTATATTGTGTTACAAGAGTAATTATTATCACATTGAATACTCATATTTGGTAAAAAATACGTATAGTAAATACTACTAAAATTTGATATAATGAGACGACGAACGCACTGACTTACATGTAGAAATCTCTTAATATTTGGAGCATGACTAGCTAGCCATATAAGTATCTTTGTGTTAGTAAAAATAATGAGACGTAGAATTCGTTCAAAAATTAAATTTGCACAAAGTATGAGTGTTAAAAATTGTCTAAACCATTATAAAGTAGAAAAATACCTAAAGAATATGTAATTATTTTTATTTTGTTGTCCTGAATTCAATATTGACTGGAATTTTGCCATTAAAATTAATGTATTATATTAAGAAAATCACTGATTTATAATATAATATAGCTTATATTATAAGATTTTTTTATTATCTTTAAAAAAATTTTAATAATGTACAATAGAAATAGTGAAGAAACAAACATCTTCTTTTGTTACCTTTGTAATTCGATGATTTTTTTGTGATACTCTACCAATATGATAAAAATTATCAAAATTAATCAGTAAAAAGGTAAATACAGGTAAAATACAGATCGTTCTTAGTTCTTTCTTTCTATAAACTTAGTATTCGTGATTAGACTTGCGCTTGACATTTATAGCTTAAAGCCTTGAACCTTTTGTGCCCTATCTTTTTACTGGTGAGTATTTAAAAATATTTTAATAACAAAATTGATAAGGTATTTTATACACTACAACTTTAGCAGTGAATTTGATGCAATGCGGCGTGATATAAAAAAAGATGTGATATTGCGAGATAAAAACTTCCAATTTTGAACACGAGCGAGGTATAGAGATTATTAGGAAAACATGTACCCATGTAAAGCTACTCACGTTTCACGCGAACACACACACTCCGTTTTGCATTAAGTCGAATAGCCGAAAATAAAAGCCAGACAAAAAAAACGCCGAATAAAGATTATTTTATATTATTCTATCAATCTAAGCCTACTAAAGCAAATCAGCTTCACGCTGTATCCCACACACAGCAGGGTAGGCAGATTGAACCTAGTGTTAAGACACGTTCCCCACTTTCTGCCGAACTCTGGAGGCATTGCGTGTTAAGTGGCAGAACTCAACACCGCGCTTTACCTCGACACCAGAGCGAAGAAATGGAAATATAAATTTAAGTAAATATTTCGTCTCTTGGAGTGGGATCGAACCCAAAACCAGTCGGTTTTACAGTCACACTCTGTGCCACTGCCACACGCCACGACTGGCCTCCAATTATAAATATAAATTTATCTAATAAGCCAAAAATAGGCATAGGTATTTTAGGCATATTTCAACGTATTTACTATATTAACCCTTTCAGACCTCGCGCAGACAATTGAGGACATAAAAGTTTTGAGTCTTTTTACTACTAAATTTAAATTTTACGTAAATAAAAACTGTTGTCATCGCTTGCGAACATTCTAAATTATTAAAAATGAAACAACTAGCGGCATCTATTGATACGTGTGTGCACTTCTAAGCCATTTTCGGTCAGTTACCAGCGAAACTTTGAACTGAGTAGGTAAGTCATTTTTATTTTATTGAAATTTCAAGTTTTTCTGCTAGATATGTTTTGAAATAAATATAAATGGATAAGTTATACTATATAGGCAAAGAACAAAGTATTTTACATCAAAATTTTTAGTTATTTGTACAATAAATCGCGAATATTCGTTATGTCCACAAACGTGGACAGTAGGTATTGGTTAAACATTTTTTTCAAAATAGGTACTTTGCTGCTGTTAGTAAATAAAGTTATTTTCTGGTAATAAATGTTATAATTTATTATAAAATTTGCGTGGTAAAGTCTTAAATTGTGTTTATTACAGGTAAATTTATGATCAAATTATAATCATGTTTTCGAGGGATGCTTTGAGAGCTTTGGAAAAGGATAACCAGTCGGAATTTGAGCTATCTTCGGATGATGAGGATGTGGGAAATAATAATAATGTCCCATTTGCGAGACACGTTAGGTTGGGAGCCGATGTAGTAACTCAGAATCAAAGAGAGTACACCCCACTTGACCCCCCTGACGAACAAGAAGACGAAAGTGAAGACGAAGAAAGGTCAGCTTTCAATTACGAGTCCGAGCCTGAGGCGCCAAGAGAGCCGGATATTGTGGAGGGCGAAGAGGAGCAAGTTACTCCGAATGCTGAACTTTTCGATTACCTTACGCCAAAACCGAACATAAAGTGGAGGCATAGACAAATAAATAACACAATACCAACGGATTTCTTGCTACCAATAGCTTTAGAACCCATCGTGCAAGATCCCATTTGTTATTATAATAGATATGTTCCTGTAGAGCTTTTTGAACAAATGGCCGAAATGACAAACTTATATGCAGTACAGTCAGGAAAAACCAGGTTTAAGCCTACGTCCAGCTATGAAATTGAAATTTTATTTGGTTTGCACATGGCAACGGGAGTTTTCAACTATCCAGTTTTGAAAATGTACTGGGAAAATCATATTAGCATTCCACTTTTCACTAACAATATGGCAAGAGATAGGTTCTTTGAACTTCGTAACAATCTCCATTTAGTAGATAATATGAAAAAGCCTACTAATTGCACTGACGTGTTTTATAAAGTAAGACCAATCTATAATGCGATCCGAAGCCGATGCTTAGAAATACCGCTAGAAAAAGAATTGTGTGTCGATGAACAAATAGTTCCTTTTACAGGGAAACATTCTGCTAAGCAGTACATCAAAGGAAAACCTTGTCCATGGGGAATGAAGCTTTTCTTTTTGTGTGGGAAAAATGGCCGTGCCTATGACTTTATTATTTATCAAAATTCTATTCCAGAATTAGACAGGTCACTGATAAAGAAAGTAGGCTTTGGAGCTGCGGTAGTATTACATCTAATGAAAAGAGTCGGTGACAGTAGAGGTCATGAGTTATATTGCGATAATTACTTCTCGTCTTATTACATGCTCCAAATTTTGAAACACAAAGGCATAATGGCTACCTGCACTGCGCGTGTCAATAGATTTACAAGGCCACCGTTGCTTAGTGACAAAGATATAAAAAAGAAACCAAGGGGTTTTGCCGAAGAGATTTGTAGTACGGATGGAGATGTCACCATGGTGAAATGGCTTGATAACAAACCAGCCAACTTAGCTTCCAATTTCGTTGGTATAGGAGAAAAAGATATGGTGAAAAGATGGTCCAAAACAGAGAAGAGATTTATAGAAGTCGAGAGGCCTGAAATTGTAAAAAAGTACAATCACGCCATGGGAGGGGTAGATCTCCTTGATCAACTTATGAGTTATTATAGAACGTTTATAAAGTCAAAGAAGTGGCCTTTGCGTATGATATTCCACGCATCAGATTTGGCAGTTGTTCAAGCCTACCGCGAGTATGATATGGATTGTGACTTGCTTGGGATACCAAAAGCAAAACGGCTCGCACTTCTTCACTTTCGTCGACGCTTAGCTGAAAGTTTAGTTCTTCGAAACAAAATATCAGGTGCTAAAAGGGGTCGTCCAAGTAGTTTGAGCAGTCCTTTACCAGTAGTTGTTCCTAGAAGACCAGGAGAAGTACGTCCGTCAACTGAAATTGCTCGAGATGGTATTGGTCACTTACCAGCTCATGACGATGGTTGTGGAACGCGCTGTAAGTTAACGGGGTGTAAAGGGAAATCCCGCATCAAATGCATAAAGTGCAAAGTGCACTTATGTCTGACTAAAGACAAAAATTGCTTCCTAAGTTTTCATACCTAAGTAACTAAAGTTCCTATTATTTTGTTGTCTTTTTAGAAGATTTTTTATGTTGTTTTATTTTGTAAGAAGATTTATTTTTGTTTTGAAGATGTTTAATTATTTTTAGTTTGAATTTCATACTTTTGTAATAATAAAAATGGCCAAAATCAAGCTATTTGTTATTTGTTCAATTATACCCATACATCAGTTATTATAATCACTTAGGCCGAATGTCCACATTTGATCACATAAAGAAAACATCAATTTTCTCGGAAAATAATCTAATAATCAATTTTTTTTTTGTTTTTCCATGCTCAATAGGCGAATATCTAACTGAAATAAAATCGGCTCAAACAAATTCTAAAAAATAAAAAATCAGGTCTGAAAGGGTTAACCTTAAGATTTTTCTTGTTATTAACATTTATTAATCTTTATGACATAATATAAATACAAAAGTAATAATAATAAATAATAAGAATAGTAATGTCTATCGTAATAATGCGCAAGTATAGGTATCCTATCCCAAATATAAACCAATATCCGTTATAGGTCTATTTTGCATAATATTATTGCTCGAAACACTGTTAGTAAACATAAGGCCTGTTAATATTCTTCATTGCAAGTTTCATTTAATTTATGATAAATATATTTGGTTGGGTTTACATTTACATAAACGTAATCAATTGTATTTTTGATGAGTGGAAAAAGTTTGTCATCTGTAATAATAATAGTAATTAAGTACATCGCAATTTCAATTAGACTATTTTTATTTTTTAACGTTTAAATAATTTCTACAAGTTCTGAAAGAATTATACTAATGGTTTACGGCGCTATCATTTTGCTTTATAGCGCCATCTACAGTTATCCACAGTAAAAACGTGGTCGATTAAAACGTAATAGTGAGCAACTGTATGTCATCCTGATTAAGAGATGGCGCCACAAGTTACTTATATAATATAGTGGGAGATTTAGGAAAATTTAAAATAAAAACGAATTGTCTTTCTACTGAAGATAAAGGCACTTGTTTCTGCATTCATGAAATAATGTATTTTTTAAATAAAAAATACTTAAAAAAATCATAGCTGCCACATAACTATTTAATTAACGAAACAATGTAGTGCCATGATTGATCACTCGAAATACGATAAATATTAGAAATGTACATTAATATCACCGTCATTCGTTGTAACGTAAATAACGATAACGCAAGAAGTATGGTGTGTGTAGATACTAACTATGTAAGTATATTTTTTCTAAAAAAATAATATTAACTAAGACTGATTTTTATAGTACTGTTTTATTTCACGCCTCATCAGCCTAGTGTTAAGACACTCCGTTCCCATAAAGACTCTCTCGTTCCCCACTTTTTGCCGAATTCTGGGGGCATTGCCTGATAAGTGGCGGAACACAACGCCGCGCTTTGCCTCTTTAACAGAGCCAGCAAATGAAAATCGTAAATTTTTCATTTCCACGACAGGGAACCGAAACCCATCTTTGGTTCCCACTCGAGGAAAAGCCCTGTGCCACGACTGACCTCTAATTTTAATATGTGCACTGATAATAACTTATTGAGATTTAAATTCGATGTCTCCACAGACAAAGTCGCGGACAGCAATGAGAGTTATATAAACTAACCTTTGCTCGTTGCCAGTGTGTTAGGTCTCTGCGCAGGCACTCGGTGTGGAACGGGTTTGCGAGGCGAGGGCGGCGGGGCGAGGGAGGCGAGGGAGGCGCGCGCGCGCACTGCCACCGGCGACGACGACAACTTTTGCACGACGCCATTTTTCTTAACTGAAAATGTACGCAACACTTAGCTAAATTGTAAATATGTAATAATTATTATTTATCTAAATGTATATTTTCACGAATATATTATAAATATATGTATAGTATTTGAAATATTTATTTTATGTACTAGACATTGTGTTAGCTTTGTTTTATCTGACTGAACTCGAGGGCTGTAAAAAAATATAGTAAAATTTCAAAATATAAGTGAATAGGATTTTTTATTTATAAAATAAAGATAAATAAACTAATAAAATAACTTGAATCTTTTTGAAAATTACAATTTGAATTAACTGATATATTTTTAATTATTCATGTTTATAGTATTTAAGTAAGTTTATAGCATCTTTTAACACAAGAATATTATTTTCCATTTTAAAAGAATAATATTTTACGAACTAAAAATAATTTAGTTAGTTGCTCAAATATTTAAGCAGCTGTTTGGCACCTACTTACAATAATAAAAAAAAGAGCAGAAAGCAGAGGAGCTGTTCAAAATAAAGAAACATTTATTTCTACGTCACAATGCACACTGTTAGGTGCATATTTGCAAGTCACTGAATGCTAACTAATCAAACAGGTCACTATTCGACATACTTTTTAAAGGACAACCTCTGCGGGCTATTGTTTATGTGCAAATTACGCAAGGTGTTAGGAAATACGCGTAACCAAATAGAACCAGTGGGACTTATTTGTTGTTGTTTGATGGCAGGATTACTAACACTTTTATAACTAATAGTATTTAGTAAATTTGCTTTTGAGTTTTTAGTTTCACGCTGTATCCTGCATATAGGAGCGAAGCCAGAAAGAACGTAGTGTTCGGATTCCACTTTCCATATTGAGGGGCTGAGCCCAACGCTGTGCTTTGTCTTATTAGTAGAATGAAAAAATAAAAATCATGATCATCATACTAATATTACAAATGTGAATGTAAATTTGTTTGTTACGCTTTCATGCCGAAACTACTCAACCGATTATTATAAAACTTTGTCCACATATTCTTAGATGTATTAGAAAGGATATAGGATTTTTATTAAATTTTATTTATGTATATTTTTAAAATAATATTTCCACCTATGGCTATAATATAAAAATACCAAATAATTGATTCCTCGTAGGCGCGCGCCACGACAGCTTCTTATTAATATCAAATAACATAGTTTCAACTGAAGACTTTATTTTTCACACATCATTTTTCTGAAGGATTTTTTATAAAGGTAATCCTTCTATTATTTAAAAGCGAATACCAGTGTAGTATTTGTTATACATATTCAGAATTAATTCAAAATAAATGACTCACCGGTAGTGGGTGGGGGTTGGGGTGCCGGAGTAGGGCGATTCGGCGTCGTAGGCGTCGGGGTGCTGTCCCGCTTCTTCCCATTTCCTGTAAAATGTTAATAAATTTATTGATTAAAACCTTATTTTAAAGGAAAATTTATAATTGCACACCTGCTGGTTGTGGGTTCAGTCAAGGATATGCCTATATTCACATTATTTCTATTTTCTATAGTAACATAGGGCGATATCGGATTCTTCCACCCAAGGTTCTTTCTGTCGGTTTTCCTAGGTTCTTTCTGTCGGTCCCATGAGATTCGGACGATGCGTGAACTATAAAATATTCTATAAAAAACTTTTTATTTAATATATTTCCTTAAAATTTTTACTGTAACTAGTGTTTAAATTAATTTGATGATATACTACTATATTCAATAAATAATATTCAATAAGTAATCTAAACATTACTTAGAGCGCGATTGTAAAGGTGACAGGTTGTCAGTTCGATTCCCACTCGAAACGGAGTGCTTTAACACTAGGTTCCCGTTTCCATCTTATTTAAAAAAGTCCCTTAGAACTTCAGATATTTGGCGCACACAACTTTATTATAACTAGATAAAGTAAACTATAAACCAGTTAGTAATATTCAGTTATTATAAAATAACTTATTATTATACAAAAACTTATTATTACACAATCAAAATATTTCTACAAAACGAAAACGACAAAAAAAATTGCAATAGAAATGTTTGTAACAAAATACACCTGTATTATGATACCAATTGAAAAATAACGACTTAAACGAAAGTAAACCAGATGCACTAGTTTTACATAACGCAGCGAACTTTCAAAATTCAGATAGAGTGACACATTTAATATTAACTGACGATAATGACAATGTATTTAATTATAGCAGTTATTCCTAAAAAAACATAATATTGTTAAAATCAGTTTCACGCTGTATCCCGCACAGAGCAGGATAGGCAGAGGGAACCTAGTGTTGAGACACTCCGTTCCCCTATTTTCCGCTAAGTCCTGGAGGCATTGCGTGTTGAGTGGCTGAACTCAACGCCGCGCTTTGCGTCGACACTAGAACGAAGCGAAATGAAAATATAAATGTAAATAAATATTTCATTTCCTCGAGTGGGGACCGAACCCACAACCAGTCGATTTTACAGTCTTACTTTGTGCCCCTGTGCCACGACTGGCCTCTACATAATATTGTTGTTAAAAAAATCTGTTATAAAATATAATTTTCATTCACGATACGATATAAAAGTATAGTTTAGTTAAGTAGAGTCAGAGTGCTTCTCAACCGCTACTGAAATGTTTCCAGGCAAGATTTTTATTACAAGGCATTTAAATGTAAAAAATCAGGAGGCTTTAAAATATATATTAAATTTTACTATCTACTAAATAGATATTTTGCTGTTAAAATTAAAATTTTATGTATATATATATCAACAATCTTCTTCATATTATAGTTAATCGTTTATAATAAAAAAGTAATAGCAGTTGATACGGATGAACAGTAGTATCATTTACTATTAACTACTTTAAAAAACTAATACGACAATAATACCTTAATAAAATGTAATTAATTATAAGCTTATAATAAAAAAAATATATAAGTGACCCTTCGACCCTCTTAAATATGACAAAATAATAAAATTTAAAAAAACAAAAAGACTGATAAGGTTCTTATTAATGTCGATGCCGTTTTCATTCATAAATTACATAATGAAAACGGCATCTCAAGATCATGCTCAGACTTGAGAGCGATTAATAAATACAAGCATAAAATTATGCTATCTCATAAGCAAATTTTATAATCCGACAGCACCCATATCTGAACAAGACGTACACGCAACGCTTGTGGGAAGACTCTTACACAACGCCTTTAAGATAAAAAAACGTCATGAATATGTTTTCTTTTGCAACATGCAACTATTATCACAATCACGTCACCGCGTCAAACGTTACATTGCTTTGGAAAGTTAGAAATGCTTTAGATATTTATTTATTGTGTATATGATTAAGCGTATAATTTACAAGTTATTTTCAACAGCAACACCGCACACGTGAACATCATTGTATACATCAACGTGAATTTTATAAGGCTTCTGGAAGAGATTACCCGTGTTTATATGCGTTTACACATTTGCATTTTATTTCTTTTCGCTTATTACAATGACGATGAGTATGATAATTTTAAAATAAATACCTACATATGTATTATACGGGTGGTATTGCTGAAAATATGTTTTTTTAAGGTAAATATCGTACTTTATACTGTTGCTATTGCTATGTTATAGTGTAAAAACTTAACCCTTCCGTTGCAGTCGGAAAAGATAAAGTAAATTCATGTGTTTCGGTTTTAAATTATATTCTTAAGAATATTATAATCCTACTTATCAAGGGAAAATAACGTCCCACAACTGTGTCACACAGTACACACCCTGTGTACAAGTTGCTGATTAATATGTTTCAAAAGAGAATTTTATCATAACACTTTCAAGGAAAATGACAAGGTAGAATATAAATAAGGTAAAAACCCGCTTTAATGTTAATAATGGGCAAAATCGTCGACTTATATTCCTCAAATGTGACAAAATTATTGTAAAAGTATTCAAGGATTTCATTGAACAAGCAATGTAATTTAAATAAAAGTGAGTTCAATATTTGTCCAGAGTTTCACTATTTGTGAAAGGCAAAATGTACAAAAAAATAAATAAAAATTATACTGGTTCCCAAGTTATTATACGACCTATTATCATGAAACAAGAAATCTATACTTTTATTAACGTTGTTCGTATATCAATGCTTACCTCTAGCACCAAAAGATCCAAATCTCTCTCGGTTTACTGCTAATTTATACTTTTTATCCGCCTTATCATTAGGTACAGGCAGTTTGGACGGATATTTTTCAGAACCACTCCTGTAAAGTTTCTCTTTGGACCCGTGCGCTCCCATCTTCAGGATCTTCATTAACACGAACGCATTGCTTATATCTTACATACAGTTTTAGGAACTAGTCACTTATCACTTATATCACATCACTTATATTGCCACGTGCCTAGTCTAGGGTCATTTGTGATCTTCCTTATCAACTACGCAAGTAAGAACGTAGTTACACATCACATATATAAATTTAGTTATTTGAACAGCAGCTCCATACCTACCAGTTATAATATATAAAATAAGGTATGATGTCATAATGTTAGTACTGCGATACGAAATATAAAAAATAATAAAGAGAAATCCAGGCATAAAATAACAATTAGAAAGTTTTTTATATTCTATTTGATTGTGATTTTATTGCAAGCACTTTTTCATATTATATATTTCAACAATTAAGTACTTGATATAGTAGCTACGATGATATTATTATGCAGTGGTTTCATCTATTTCGGTAGTCGAGTCATCTGCGACCAGTTCTGAAGATCCTCTCCACTTATAAGCTAGTATTCAACAACAACAAATGTCGTCGTGTGAAGCGGCGAACGGAGGATCAACAATGAATGGTAATTCGATGCATTAACATCTCTGCTAAACATGTTGGTTTTCTTAGAACTGACGCTGAGTCGTTATTTGTTAAAGAGCGGTTATTTTAGTATATATTATCAGTCAAACTTTATAATTAGTATAGTTTACTTATACAGTTGACATTTTATTTTCCTGTCTGAAAGTATTTATTTGTGTAACTTTTCCTTGACAAGTTAACTACAGGTTGAAAGAAGTGTAACCGTAACTTATATATATATATATACATAATCGTGAAACGGACATAAAACAGGATACATAGTGACATTATAGTGAGAGCAAAGTAGGAACAAACTGACGACTCAATTTCCTATCTCAAATGACTGGCTGTCTGGCCGATGGAAAAGCCTATTAACTTCCACGTCAAGCTTATGAATGCATCGTAAGCGTTAAATTTGTTCATTTCCAGCTTTTAATCAAAATAACTGATATTTAAAAAAATATTAGTAATCTAGTAAATATAGAATTTAATGTAATAAGTTTTTATATATCATAATGTCAGCTTCACACTGTATCCCGCACACAGCAGGGTAGGCAGAGGGAACCTTGTGTTAAGACACTCCGTTCCCTACTTTCTGCCGAATTCCGAAATTAACATTAGATCCTATATAAGTACAATAACTCAGGTTTATACTTACATACATTTAAAATACGCGGATCGTAGCTCAATATGAATTCCTTTTAATATCATGAGACCACTACTAGTACACTGCCATAATAAATAGTATTAGTCATTAAAATGTTACCACTTCTCAAAGATTTGTATCTATTTTGGAACCACCGCTTTCAGGGTTAAATAACTTAAAGACGCACTGGAGTCCTTTGAAAGGATATTTTAAACAGTATTCTAGTGTAGTATATTTAGTTGCTGAAATAGCTTTGACATAAATGCGTCTCTGTAAAGTACTAACTTACGCTATTTTGTAGAGAAATTTAATTGTTCCAATAAAATTATATTATTAACTTAGTGTACCTAATAATATATTTTTTAATTAAGATCTTTTAATGGGTTTAACAGCTTATGTTAAACAGATGAAATATTGTGATTGCAGATTAATTCCAAACTGGTGAGTAAATTACCTATATCATTAAAATAACTATAGCTATATTAATAAAACGTACTTAAAGCTTTTTTATTAACGGTACAAACGAAATGACTCGCAATGCACCACGGTATTTATTATACTTATTACCTACTAGTACGAGTAAATTTAAAATAAGGCGCGGACATTCTTACATTTCGCAATAATACACAACCGCCATATTTTAAGCCCCTCTTACAAGCGGGAGTGAAATATGAGGAGTAATTTTGAAAGATTTAAGTAATATTATACATTTAAAGTTATTGCATCGAAGCGTTTCAGTCAAAAAATATGATATACCTATTTGTTTTAAATGGAATACATTATGGTGTTTTTTAAACTATAATAAATAAACTACTAAGACCAGATTAAAAGAAATTTCAAATGTAAAATTGAGTAATATTGTGTATCTATCTTGATATATTTAGGTTAAAAATGCTTAGTTGATAATAAATATTTATTTTTGTTCACTTTTATAGCTCTATAGTCAGTCTATCTACCTAGTTTTAAGCTACCAAGTTCAAATTCGAGCGTAAAACTGATGATCGAGGGTTCGTTCTCCTCTCTCCACCCTCATTAGACATGTTGCGGGTTGGCGGAAATCAATAACGCACGTTGTGTTATGAAATGAAAATATTCGTTTAAAGTTAAACGTTGTCCGACTGCAACACGTTGGCCTCAAATATAGAATAAATAATCACGATGGACCCCACCCCAGAATAGTCTTGTGCCCAAAATTAACCCTGAAATATTAAAGAAAAGAACCTTTACACGAACATATCTGTTCAAAGCTGAAGTCCAAGCCCCCTCTGGAAAATATCTCTAGATACGCATGATAATTACAATTTTAATTTTTACTATTTAATCTTAGAAACACTTTCAAATATAATTGTAATAAAAAAAACTAAATAATAAATTCTTAAAACAAGACATAATGCTTCACAGATTCACAAAACAAAGATTTCCTCGCGGTTCAATAACTTTCAAGGATTTTTAAAATCATTTACATACATAGCAAAAACTATTAATAGCAAATGACTGACAGTACTTCTACATACAATGTTAAACAAGTCACACTGTACTGTGAATCCCGCACTATACTGGTTAAGCAAAGATTAATGTTTACATATATTATATATATATAAGATTCATAAACTATACTAGAGACAAATAAGTTATAATAAAAAGTTATTATGACAAATACATTTTAAATATTTTTTTTATATTATTATAATAATAAAGTTATTGTTCCTACTTATGAGACAGATTTTTTAAATAAATAAATAAATCAGCTTCACGCTGTATCCCGCACACTGCAGGGTAGGCAGAGGGAACGTGTGAAAGACACTCCGTTCCCCACTTTCTGCCGAATTCCGGAGGCATTGCGTGATAAGTGGCAGAACTCAACGCCGCGCTTTGCCTCGACACCAGAGCGAAGAAATGGAAATATAAATTTAAGTAAATATTTCATCTCCTCGAGTGGGGATCGAACCCACAACCAGTCGGTTTATAGTCACACCTTGAGCCGCTGCGCCACGACCGGCCTCACAGATAATACCATCAACAATCGCGTCTCAGAAAGCAAATTACTATCAAGAGGAATTTGAGAAGCACAATAATGTATCAGGAAGCGAATTTTCCTCCGCCTCGATCGTAACTAGGGGATATTCATATTTCAAATTGCTTTGTATTCTGAGGTCTAGTAAAATAAATTTTGTAGTTTAATTCTATCACCGACAACAATATGATTTGTGCTTCTAAAAGAATAAAAAAATTAAACTCGATCTCTCTTATAAACATGCATTTTTCGATTGTGTCACTTTATCTCTTTTCTCTACACCTTCCTGGCGAAGTGATTAATCAACTGGCACATTAAGGAGCGCCATAATCAAAGAACAGAACAGAATATAGATTATTAAATGTTCTTTATTCATAAGAATCTTTAATCAACGTTGAATTTTTAAATAGAAACAAAAATCCACCACCGAGGATTTTTCAATTCTTGCTGTAAATTTAAGCTAATTGCAATAGGATAAATAGTATATAAAATACTTATTTATACTTATTTCTTAAATGAACTGTTTAAGTGACAAAACTGACCCATTCGTCATAGAAATTGAAGATAAATTCGTCATAAATCACGACATATTTATCACTGATATCGACAAGATGTTCACATATAGATTTTCATGAATAAATGATACGAAGATCGTCTTTGTCTGATGAGTAAATGGAGCAAAAGCTCCGCTCGAGTGAATATTATGATCTAATACGCAGAGAGGATACCCTGATTTGGATCTGCATTTGTTTGAATTATGTATAGGTATAGTACTAGAGCATGGGTAAATGCTTCTTCATATCTACTAACAAATAGTACCAGCAAATAATTTATGAAAATGGAATTCACGCTATATAATAATGACCAGCTTGATAAGCATGCTAGGCCAGTCGTGGTGCAGGGGCACAAACTGTGACTGTAAGGCGAAAGGCTGAATTGGGGAATGTAGTGTTGTCTTGTTGTTGTCTTAACAATAGGTTCTCTCTGCCTACCCTAAGTGCTATGTGCGGGACACAGCGTGAAGCTGATTTTGATTTTTGATATATAATATAATCATATAAGGTAACAATGCAAATATAAACTCTATTAATATATTTACTTCTATTTCAATCATACTGCGACTTGTTCACATAAACATGGTGGCTCAAAATGAGGTCGCCGTATTGCAACAGTTTTGGCGGAATTTCGTCATAACAAAACATCACCAAGCTAGTCTTGGCTGAACTCCAAGATGCAGTCCCGCGAAGGGAACACCGCCGTGGACGAATAAACCTTTTACTCAATCGTTAAACCTAATTATTTTTTATTTTAAGTTCATAAATTATGTATATACATTTGTTGTTTGTGTTACCGGTTACGCGTATCCAAAACGTTTTATTTTTATCCGAAATTAGAATAACTTATTTAATATAGAGCTCGTGGCGTTTACAAGTTAAAAATAAAACTAGAAATGTCGCTGATATGTTTATTACAGCCCGCACAAGTTCTAACATATGTATGTACATTTGTTTTCTTTTTCTGTTTTTTTTCTCACTGTATTTTATATGAGTGGTGTACAAATAAAGAAAGAAATAAATAAATATGTACTAATAAAAATACAACTCATTTATAATCAATATTACAGTCACTAATTGCTACTTTCTTTTATTTTATTGATATAATTAGTATTTGGATAAAATACTAAGAATGATTGTAGGGACTATTATGTTACGTTAAAATTAAGATTATAATTAAATTTCCATCTCTGTGAGCAAAGGTAAATCATAAATTCATAAAATAGTTTTACGTCTGTTCTGATCTCAACAAGCGGTCGCATCACCGAGGTCGCGAGATTACCGTCCGGTACTAAATATATGTACATACATAGTACGTATGTAGCGTCGCTCAAGAAACAAAACCATTAACATATTATCAGGATTATTATTGTCCAACTATGGTCGTTATATGGACATCTCTATTTTAGATATATAAAAGAGATTCTTGGATGTTCCCATAATCATTTATATTTTTTAACATGTATGGTTACCTATATTTTTAATGGGTGTGGGCTCGACAAGGATCGAATTGGATGGAAATTTATAATTTTAATTTATTTATTACTTTATTTAGTGCTAAATAATAACTACAAACGAGTAACATTATTCTCCGCGTAATAAAAGCCTAAGGGTGTTTCCCTTATATCTACTTGTGAAAATTGGCAAGAAGTAGGAATTTGCAATGCAAATAAAGAAAAGAATTTGGAAAATGGAAATTTATATATATATCACAGATTAAAACTATTACAAAATTATAATTATTTATTTTTGATACAAAACGAGTACATATGCCCGCAAAGTTAACTTTCAACTACAACTACTTGTAAACGTTGAAACGTTGATCCTGAAAAATTGGTACGGAACTCTCGATGGGCAAGTCCGAACCCGCATTTGACCTTTTTAGTGTCCCGTACCTTTTAAGGAAAAAAGGGACCCTTATAACATCACTTTGTCGTCCGTCAGTTAGTCTATCTATCTCTCAAGCCTTTATCTCCGGAAAGCTTGGAGTTAAAATTTAAATCATATTCTCATATCTACGGCCCCATGATTTCCTAAAAAAAATATTTTCTATCTTCACTTTAAATAAAAAAACCTATTAATATCACAAATAACGCGTATTTCGACACTATCAAGGGAATCAACATTAATAGGTTAGTTCCTATTAACCTAGAACTATGAAATTACAGCTAGCATCTACTAGTTCAGGAAAAATCTAAAATCTATACGTTTATGGTTAAATCCAAAAAAATAATAGGCTTAAAAATGGGGCAAAATTCCGCTAGTTCAAGTGAGGTATCAGATGAAAGGGCTCTTTCAGATGAAAGCACTGGCTAAGGTAAGCCTGAATATCACATAAAGCTCAAGACCTCTAATTTTCTAGGGAACCCTCGGTGAGTGAGTACAACTCGCGCTTGTCCGATTTTTTTTCTATAAAACTATTTAAAGCAAATAAAGTGTGTATACGAGTATGTTGGTTTAGCATCATACTGTAGTATGTATACCACGGGGTATGTAGGTACACTATCTACTCTAAAATCGCGAAAGTAAAACTGTTATTTTTTATATTAGCACTGCAGCCATATTTATTTTTAGGTCTTTAATTAACTACGATTAAGTATTACAATTCTCAATGAGATCAAGCTCTATGACGACTTTATATATGTTCACATGTTTATGTATGTTTGTATTCAAGGTTTCTTGTAAGCATAACCACAACGAAATACGATACATAATAATTATGTAAACGCGATTCACATTTGAATCATAGCAAAATTATAAATTATATGAACATTGAAAATTTATTACAATGTTTTATAATTTCTAATTCATAATAAAATAATATATCTTCTTCTACTTTATTTAAAGAAAAATTCTTCTTCTTCTTTAAACTTATTATTATTAAAAATATATGTAAATAATCATTTAAAAAAAAAGAGCACAACTTTTCACTAAGGCATTGACTGTCGAACTTCACATGGTTATCAAACCAAATGATCGAAAGTAACATAATTAAATTGAGTCACGTAACTTTCAACTTGCGGAGTCGGAGCGCGTTAACTGCTGGTTACGCGACCGTTTTGTGTCCGCACACATACCAACACATACCAAGTAAATTTTACAAATATCTTTTGAGTTGTTAGGTAGAGCAAAAGTGAGAATTTGGATCAGAACTCTATTTTCTAATATTGTTTTTAGGCTATCACTCCTACAATACCCGCTTGATAAGAACAGAATAACGAAATATTAGTATTAAGTACTTTTTAGAATTATGAAAATTAGCGAAAGTAGCTGTTCTTTTCTAATATATAAACCTACAAATTTGTTTTATATCTATCTTATGCAACAATACCCCAATTGACATAGTTCATCAACATATTAAATTGTTTTTAATTTTGACAATATGGCGTCTGATTACCTTAATAGTGATGAGCTTTGATTTTTGTCATGTCTACAGTGAAAATCGCAAAGATCGGTTAACATAAGTCATGAACAAAAAAAAAAAAGCTACATAGGACCAAACATTAAAACATTCAATTTAACCTAGACTGATAAATAAAACATATTATCCTCCTTCACGTCCAAATTCATACTTTTTGTAATTAATATAACTGAGTGAAAACTGATCGAGCATTTATTTTTAAATCGCTTGTGGATTATTATCTACTTTCTAGTTTAAAAGTTATGGATATATTATTCAACAATATAGTTATATACGAGTATAAAGACAGTTATGATATAAATAAACGATTTAGAAAGTATAAATATAAAAATAAAAAGCAAGTACTGTGTCAAATTGTATAACTTTTAGGTGCATCTGTAACGGCATAGATATATCGAAATTCGTTATATTTATTGTATTATAATATAAGATTTAATTTAATTATAATTTTAATTTAATAAAATTACAATTTTTTAGATACTTTGTTATAAATATAATTTTTAAATCTGGTTACCTATATTAACTTAAACAGTTACTATAGGATCTATAGTTAATGAAACTTAAATAATAAAAAGAAAGCTTACGTCATATATAAATGGTTACTCCAAAAGTCTTTTAATGTTTAAAACACGTGGAAACGGAAAGTATAATTGTTTTGAACGTTTTCGGCGCTGGTTAAGAATGTCACTTTTAAGGTCTATTGTACAACACCGATTGAGTTAATAAGTTTATATATTGTTTAATATAAATACAATCATAGCAACAAAATAGAATAAAAATCTTCACAACAATAAAACCATAGACTGTTCTTTATATTGGATTATAAATTAACAACCATTTTTTTTTGTATTTATTTTTTTAGTTGCTATGGCGCCACAGATTTTTGCCATCCGTGCCTTTCTTGCTCCTGCGTTTTGCTTGTTAAAGTTTTATATTATTGCGAAAGTAGAAATTTTTAACCACATATAATAAGAATGTGATTGATTTTAAGGTTTTATATAGGTTATTGGCACGATCTACTAATATAACACAAAGGAAGAGATATATACATATAACTGCCGGGGTTCCGTTAGCCTACAGCTTACTGATAACTGGTTTCGGTGACAATGCAAAATATTGTTTAGCGTTGATATGGTTAGTTTGAATTGACGCTGATATGTTTAGTTTGAAAGAACTTTAATGGCAGTGTTGACTTTTATTGTATTATTGCGGTGCGTAAGCGATACTTGTACGGCGTTGAAATTGTTTTAATTTCTTATGTTGTTGTGTAACGTTACTTACTACATCCTATTGCTATATATTCTAGAGGATTTATTATTTAGGAGAATTTGTAGTGGTGTCCTTAGGAGTGTCACTCGCCTTTCTTATTTTATGTGGTCCAAATGTGAGTGCTTAAAATAATTTAAGCACTCACATTTGGATATTCGATTGTCTGTTTTTTGCATGTTTAGTCGTGCTGATAGCCGATGTCCGTGACACCTGATATCTTTTTTTAATGACGGTGTTGACAAGTAACTGGATATACTTACATTTATTAAACAAAATGAGCTACCTAGTAAAGTCAAAATAAAGTTTTACATTTTTAAAATATTTTTCTTATATAATAATACAGATACATGTGTATATTTCATGAAAAACTAAAGCAACACTACAGTTAAATATAATAGGGGTAGCTCACCTTACGATTAGTCATTGCCGCTATGATGTAGCGGCAACTTCCCCTCCAGTAAAAGCAAGGTGGATACGGTTAAAACGTCGTATACCACTTATCTAAGCATTTACAACAACAATATGGAACCTGTTCCACAGTAACCACCTGTATTCTATACGAAACTGGTTCTTGCGGTCACCAAACCACAAAAAGGTGTCTGTCATAGTTTTGTTTAAATGCAATGGTATTCAGCATTACTTTATTTATAACAATAGAGCTAAGTTGATAAAAATGTAATGCTCCACCATAGCACAGTCTTTGTTTTTAAGTAGACAGTAGTTGTGAGTTCATGTCTTAATCGAATAAACATATAATTAAATTGTTGTTGTAAATTGTGAAATACAATATAAATAGAAATATTAACAAATAATATGAATTACGTAGTAAATATTATAATTAGAAAGCAAAAAAACATTTTATCAACTATAAATTTAAAAATGTAGAGAGGCAATAAATGCGAATTATTATTTTAGATTTATAAATTAAAATCTTATATAGCATTTAAATATCTGTAAAAATTGGACATTAATAATGAATTTGTAATAATTATACCTAATAGAATATCATTATATAGTGAATATGTTTATTTATTTTAAGGCAGATGTATTCAGCAATAACGCCATTAAAGGCAGACAACGATCATCATTATCTATCTCTATGTAGATATAACAAAGGATAGAAATGTCAAGTCTATACATGAAAGACCAGAGACTAGATACTAAAATGAAATATCGCGTATTTTCCTTGCTAAGTATTAAAATAACATTTTTATCATCTGATATCCTGCTTATTTAATATAACTTAAGTAAGTCGTTACGAACATGTCAATTAGGCAGTATACATCCCGTTAAAACTTGATTTGTACAATCGCTATAATTTCCTATATACGTTATCAATATAACGGATGGCTTACTTTAAATTCACACGACTAGACAATAGTATTTTACTACATATATACAAACATACTACAAAGTATGTTGTTACGGATATGAAGTATAAATGTACTATTAAATTGTTTCGTTCTATTAAATTTGACGTTAAAAAACATGACTTGGAATCTTGTACCTAAGTTTTTACTCGGAATCTACTTACTTAAATATCATTAGTATTTACATCTATGATTACGTCAATAATTGTTTATGATTACATGTAATGTTAGATTGAACCGATTCTGAGTAGCGGCTATTTGTTACACAGGCGTTACCAAATTAATAATTTAATTATTTTATTTAATTTTAAGATTTTTACAAATTATATTTTTAAATAAATAATCTGAGATCGTTGTATATTACTTCGATTTAAGATTCCAAATAAGTATCTTTGTCGTCCTCTTTGATATTTCTTATGAAAAATCACGCTATCTAATAAAACTCTTTTTTAATTGTTACATTTATTTCACAATTTTAAAATTATATTTAAAATTTAAAGCAACGCATCCTCGTTTTTTTATTAACTAGTAGTTTAAAACTGCACTCAACAAAATTCTGTTATTATGCTGCAATTACTTTATTAATTTTGTGAATATCAAACCTAGCAACAGAGAGTCATATACTTCCACCACCGAGTCGCAACGACCTTAATAAGCAACTATGTATATCTTTAAAATACGAAACGTAAACGTAGATGTTTTCGTTTTCCTACAGAAATATAAAAAGCTTGTACGTCCTGGAAAAGTTATTATGCGATGATTTTTTTTATTTATACTTATTATATAATAGATATGTAGTAAATTTAGTGAGTAAATTTAGTAATTTAGGTGAGAAATAGTTAACAATATGAATATTGGAAATATTGTTATGTTTTAAAGATAAAATAATAAACGAATTGTTTCGACCCTACAGAAAATAAAATAATAAAATAAATCTTTTAATAAAAATATTCTACTATTTAACTACGTTTATAAAATATACACAGATATATCAGTAATACAGATACACTTGCAAATTTTCTAAGTGAATAAACCTTGCTAGTATTTGTCAATGTCACAATCACGTTAGTCGTAGGTTTTAGCAGTAGGCGAGACCGAATGGTGATATAAAATGTCTTAAACGAAACTAATTTACACCTATTTTGGCAAGACATTAGTTAGCTGCATGAGTGGAAAGACGTCTCAAGAATAACTGTCGTCAATGTTAACTAGTTTTTATATATTCTTAATAGTATTGCAGTAAAAGCGAACGTGTACTTGTAAAAAAACGTTTAATAACTTGTTACATTACATTGGTTGACATATTTATTATGTTCTTTAGATATTTAGTTTCACACAAAACAAATCCATTATATTATTTTTAATGTTATAATATAACACTTATAAAGGAATTGAAATACTCAAATATACGCGTAAACGCTATTAGGTTGGATTTGCTTTGCTTCTAAACCAATACAGTCAAAGCATTTAAACGTAGTAATATGGGTCAAAGTATTAATCTATTTATATATTAATAGTTGCTGTGTCACGTAGCTTTTAAAGCTATCTGCATAATAAATAATGCGTTTAATATCGATGTATTAAACTCAAATGAGCTACGGTAATACTAAATCTAACTTTATGATATGTGGCTTTCTAAGCTGACATTTATATGATTCTTAAAATGATTCCAAATCCCACTTTTATTGTCTTCAACGTATTTGTACATAACGTTCTATATAATTATCTATAGAGTCAAACAATATCTAACACCTGATCGGCAATTCTTCTTTACTAGTCCGATAGTTTGCAATGTATTCAATTTCGCCTTTCCGTCGGGGTCAACGTTTCTCGGCTCGTCAACAAATCCATCGACGAGAATAACCCGTTACACTGCATCGCCTTCCAGCGGATTTCACTTGTGAACATTGACTGCTGGACCATTAGACCATTTTATGCCAACACCAGTTCCAATTCTAGAAGCTAACTTAGCAAATATGTACCAAACGGTCAGGTTGCTTAAAGGACCTCAAAATACTTATCCAATTACTGTTAATTGAATGTTATATAAAACCTACTGCAGTGCGTTGAGGATATGCTGGCCTCGAGGCTGTGGTTTATGTTATTTATATTGGAATATTATAACTTTTTAACAAGTGAAAACAGGTAATATTTAAGTTATTTTCAAAATTTAAGTACACAACATAACTATCGCATGTTTTCTGATAAAATTTATAAAATATTTTTTTTTTGTTGTTATGCAAGTTTAGGGTATGTCACGTCACTTGATAAATTGATCTCTTTTATCTGGAAGATCGATGTCTTTAGATAAGATTTACTATGTTAACAACGGGAATAAATATTTTATAAAGAAGTTCCCAAGTACAAATATTTATCACTAGCAAAACTGAAAATCTAGTATTTAATAATAATAATTAGTCACAATTGTTATAAGTTGTGAAATACGCCGTTTAGTTTTAAATTGAAGTTTACGCCATTGAAAATAAATTAAAATGTAAAAGTGTCTATTACAAATTACAATAACCATAGACAATATTTGAAATTACATTATTGGGTCGAAGAAAATGCTTTATGTGAATTAATTCTCACAGTTGATTATTGCGTGTTGATCTACATGACTAGCCATGTAGTGAAAGGTAGGCTTAGAACTTTTGATTATAATTTATTGTATACGAGAGCTGTAAGTGAGAACGATATTTTTAATCAACTCTGTTCAAAGTTTTTTACTTTTTGACTTTTACTAGTAAGTATTTAATTTTGTTTTGTTCTGTCAATAGTAATTCATTTATCAATTAAACTTAACTTTCTAATTTTACTTTTGTTTATATATTTTTTTATTTGGACTTAATTAATTATTAATCGCATATAAGCTTAATAAATAACATTTTTACTTCGAGTTATTAAAAAAATATGATATAAAATAAAATGAAATCAATTTAAGTTTACATTATAGATGCACCAAAAGAAACAAGCGGAATTGTAGAGTCGGAATTTTCCCGCACAATAGAATGTTAAGGTCGTATACTAACTTAAGAAACTACAAGCAACATAAAACAGTTGTTTTGTCCCTCATTTCTTAGTCGTAATAATAGAATGACATTTAGATTTATCACTAAGAGACGCTACGAACAAACCGATTGCTACTAATTCAATTAAAATAATGCGATGTCACTATGTATGAAAGATTTTACATAATATAATTACGATAATTTATTTATGAGCTGGAACACCCATGATCAAACTTTCATTTTAATATGACAAAAAAAAACAACAAAATCAGAATCATTATAGGTAATTGACATAATCATTATTACTTAAAAAAAATCAAATCATTAAAATAAATTATTATAACTAAAATTATGACACCATACGAAGATCAGATAGGTTAGTATGAAAGTAAACCATTCACATGTCGAGCTGCTTTTTGTATATTCCTGTCATTTGATATTGAACTATAGTTTTTAGCACTTCACTGACATAGGTCACATTTTCCTTTGATAAAAATGCGGTATGCAGTTAACCTTAGGGACGGAGGGGAACCATTGATTTTTCGTGTAGTACAGTGACGTCACGACCGCGACAGTGTGGCGCAGACGGCGCGCGCCGGCTCGCGTCTCACCGGCGACTGGCGAGAGTGGCGAGCCAACTAACTCACTACAGTAACTTCGCTAGACGGCAAGAGGAAATGCCAGTTGCCATGCGGTCGGTCGGCGGTCCTCCGCGGGACACTCCGCGACGACCTCTTGCATTGATTTGTGCAGGCCCAGCTGATTAGGGGACGTAAACAACGACGACGGCCACACCGCTGCATTGGCAAAGTTAAATATTGATCGAAACATGCAGTTGATATTTGTTGATTTATACTTGTAAAGTCTTATAATCGGTAATAATGGAGATTTTCACATTATTGGAGATAATTAACGAAGCCTAAGAAAGTTTACTTTGGTTTGGTATGCGTTTCTTTTTCACTTTTGAAATTGTAAAGAAAATGAAATACTTATTTATAAAACTTATAAAAATTTGAACGTATCGGGACTCGAAGCCGCGTCTTCTGGAAACCGACCAGGCGCTCTTATCACTAAGCCATATGTTCTCATCATGCTACGTCGAAATTTTTCTATGCTTGTTACAACTTATTTATGTTGTTACCATCTCTGCACGGAGTTTTACAAATTTCCGCTACCCAAAGATAATTACTAATAATTATCGTCTAGCAAGAGAGAATGCTATTTATTTTATACTTTTTACGTACGTACATGTCGTATTTCGAGACAAGGGTTCGTGTCCTGCTACTTTCAAATTTTTATACGTTTTCTAAATAAGTATTTTTTTTCCTAAGTGTGAAATAGCACTTTAAAAATGTTAAAAAAATAAGATAATGGAAATTATGACTGAACTTCATTCATCTTTTTTTTGACTGGAATACTAAAAATAAATAATTTTAGTGTTCCAGTCTCAAAATTTTGAAATCAGGTGATCTATTTAGCGTTCCACTGTATCTCGTACACACGGTAGGCAGTAGGAACCTAGTGTTAGGACACTCCGTTCGCCATTTTCCACCGAATTCTGAATCTTACATTCATCATTCATTCTGTCTGTATATAATATTATAACATTGTTTACATTTAGAAATGTAAAAATAATTTTGAAACCAGTCGTGGTACAAGGGCACAAAGTGTGGTTGTGAGCACGACAGGTTGTGGGTTCGCAATCCCACCCTTGGTGTGCTTGACTGCAAATTTGTTCTTGTCATGGTAATTTTTTTATGTTATGTATTAATTTACTCTACCATATTTTAAATGGCGTAAGCCAATCTTTGAAAAGGTCAAATCGTGATATGCCTAAGCATGGTGTTTAATATTTAAGTTTATACTTAATAATTTTATAATTAATTTAATTAATAAAGTTTATAGTATGAATGTGATATTTAAATACCAAGAAAACATAGATATTTCGATATCGTTGTCGAGTCCCCAATAACATCGGTACATAAATGTAACGTTGCGTCGCTCATATTCGTCATCAATTTGGCTAATATTGTGAGGTTACCATTAATTATTAAATTAACTATATGTGAATAAAGGTAACCGTAACTAAATGTAGCGGTTTTGCTGAATGTAAAAAAAAACGTATTTCTGGAAACTAGAAACGAATAACATGTGGATGTGGAAAGGCGTAATACAGAAATAGAGTGGGAAAGAATATGATTGCAGTGGAGATGTGATATCTCCGCAAGATATGGAGAGTCAGTTTAGCTGACTTAATGAAGAGATATACAAAATGACAGGTACGAGAGAATGAGTCATAAAAGGATTTCAAAAAGATTTATGAAGGAAAAGTGAGTGGTAAGAGAGTTGACCTCGGTTGACTTTCAAAACATAGTATTGATGATACTGGAGGAAACTCTCGTAAAAAGCATAATCATCCCCAGGATGCATGTACATATGGCAAGATTTTTTTATACCTCTCCTTCTGACGCGATCAGTCTCATTTTATATCTTGAGGTTTACTATTGTGGCTTTAATCTTAATAACTCTTATGTCTAGTAGGTACAGCTATTGAATAATACTCTAATGTATCACATAAAATGTTCTTAATAATGTTCTAGTCAGTAACCACCAGTAACAACCAACAAATTTGAATACTCTTTTCGCACCAACGTGACAACGTTTCTCAGCCAGCCTGCTTCAGAACCTGGCCACCATACGCCGTCAAGGGCTCCCTCCAAGTCTAGGTAACATATAATACCGTGTTTTTATTTTAATTTGCTAATAATATATTCATCGGGTCGTTGGGGGGTCCTCGATGCTTCTTGTATGTGACATGAACTGGTACTGAGTATCTGAAGCCCTTGGATAAAATGGCTTTCACGTAGATCTTCGTGCAAAGTAAATGGATGATCCAAACAATTTTGCAACCCGACATGTATTTTCTTTACAACTTAACGATGCCCAGGTTCATCTCAGACTTTCGATTTATTGACCCTATGTATCATATAAATGTATTGGCCTTTATTACACCAAAGTAAGTCTGATTTTTCTTTTTTATATATGTATGTGTTTTAAATGTATTGTTAACTTTATTATTTATAAATATATATTTTAATTTATTTACTAATTTATATTTCAATTTATTTACAAACTTATACTATACATTTATTTGCCGCATGATGGAGGTGCGTCGCTGAACCAGCTACAAAATATTGGTATCATTAATCGGGCCAAAATTTTACTGGGTGGATAAAGCCAAGGCTAACCAAATCACGATGTGTCACATTGTCAAGAAGTACCCAGTCATATCGTGATCTGGCCATTTCAACTCCTGGCGCCCTGGGTATCACATTTGATACGTGCATTAAGAACTTCATAGCTGTACCATCACTTACAATTTGTAAATACTTTTACGTCTCAGTAAGCAATTACATATCTAGCAAGTAGCAATATAATATAACAATTCTTAGTCATTTAAAATATTTTGCCTTAGATTTATAGGGCTGTAGTTTTTGGCAAATTTAAAATGTCCGCCATGACAAGTAAGAGAGTACGTAAGAGTAAGTAATCATTAAATAGGAAATAGTTTTATATATTTAATAACTGCTGTTAAATTTAAAGGAATTTATTTATTAAGTCCTCTATTTTATTTTTCTGTACTAGTACTACTAAGTATTGTATTTTTTAAATTTTTGTTCAAAAATCATAAGAAATATTAACCATTATCACATATGATACTTTTGGTACTATGGAAAGCCCTCACTTTTAGTGATGTCAGGTATTTAGCCATTGCCATAGGATTTTATTATATTTAAATAGTGTTAAATATTCAAAGAAGGATTCAAGGTTGCAAAGAACAAGTTCTCACGTGAATGAAGACGAAAAAGAAGACCAAGACATAGGAAATAATAGAGACTGAGATACGTTTGATGATGAGCCACATCAAGTATCGTCATCTCTGATTAATTGCAGATTTCTGGAGGTAGTGATTTGACATCATTAAACAGATCTGTCTCTCACCTCACCACCAGGCACTTAGACGACCGTCTGTATTTCTGTTATTAAAAAAAACTGGTAATTAACTGGTAATTTTGTTGCAAAAATAGTTTTTTTTACAAATGTCACATCCTGTCAATGTCAATACTAGGGCTGCAGAAATTAAATATATTTTAAGGTGTGGCTTGGTTATAGGACTGCTGAATTTCCTAAAAATAAAACATTTTGTGCTTTAGGCACAACATTTTACTAGTAGCAAATCCAAGGACTAGAAAGCTAAATAGGTACTGAGGTTTCTGCACATTCAAAGATCGTTAATGACTGTCACGTAACAGTATCTATATGATCTTATAACTTTTTTGAAGATACGTTTAATAATTTTGAAAAGAGCCTTACACAGAAAGAATATAATAAAGATCAATAATACCTGATTTAGGTGAAAATCATAGTTTTGCCTCTCAAAATTACCTCAATAACACTTGTTCAGTGAAAAAAAAACATCGAATAAACCTGCGGCCATTGAAGCGTAGTAGCTGTGATTGCGATAGTTTGATCTCTACTAAGGAGTATAATTATATTTCAAAAAAAAAATTTGATTCACGCTATATACCGCACACAGCAGGGTAGGCAGAGGGAACCTAGTGTTAAGACACTCCGTTCCCCACTTTCTGCCGAATTTTGGAGGCATTGCGTGTTGAGTGGCAGAACTCAACGCCGCGCTTTGCCTCGACACCAGAGCGAAGAAATGGAAATATAAATTTAAGTAAATATTTCATCTCCTCGAGTAGGGATCGAACCCACAACCAGTCGGTTTTATAGTCACACTTTGTGCCAGTGTGCTACGACTGGCCTCTATATATATCTTTATATTTAAATTAATTTTAATTACCCGCTTCGATAAGATAAGGCGTGGCGTTGAATTGAAGAAACTCAACACGATGTCTCAAATTTGCGTGGAATACTGAGTGCGAACGGCAAACAAATAAACTTACGTAGCAATATAAATAGATTCACAAAGTTTCAAATAAAATAGACCACAGCAAGTATGTTACAATATTGGTTAAGTGATTGACAGATTAACAGAAAAAGGTGTAACTAATAAAAGCGTGGTTGTTTAATTTAACTTAAATATAGTTGTGCAATTTGTAAATAATATAAGATTTATTCACAACGGTTTCCTAAGTTATTACTTTTTCGATTACATAGAAAAATAAACAATTTACAGAGCTACTTTCTGTAAAAGAATAGACATTTTAATTTGAGAGCTATTGCTTTAATAGTTCTACAGGCGTATATGTATACTAACGTTCAAAATGCCTGTTAAAATATACATGGCAATTGTATTTTAACAGATTTGAACATCAAGAATAAATAACAAAGAAAAAAACAAAAGGTCAAACAAAGGACGCAAGATCTCACAATAAAGCATATTTTAACAAAGTCAATATGATTTCCGACTTTTATATTAAGCCATCCTTATGTCTTATGTTGCCATATGCTCACAATAGTCATTTTATATTGTTAATAAAGTATTTAAAATATTAAAATATAAAAAGTAAATCTTAAATTCTAAATTATTCAAAAGCAATCGAAATCTTCTAACTCGAAAAATAATACGATTTTATTTTTTATATACCTTTTTATAGAACTTGTTATTGTTATGATAATAATCAGTAATATGTGTGTAACGTGGAATGTTATAAGAAAAAAACTGAGTGGCGAAACTCAACGCCGCGCTTTGCCTCGACACCAGAGCGAAAAAATGGAAATAGAAATTTAAATAAATATTTTATTTCCACGAGTGGGGATCGAATAATGGTACGAAACCCCTTGCACGAGTCCCACTTGAACTTGGCAGGCTTTTAATATAGAAAGTCATTACTACACGAAAATAATCCAGATTAATTAATAAATAATTTTCTCAAGGCGCAAGCGGGTCACCAGTCAAATAATAAAATTCTTAGACCTGAGTATTTCGCACATAGTCTTATGTAAGAGAATGTGCAATTATTACATTATGATAATAAATAAAATAAATAAACTTACGTAGTAATGGAAAGCGGCTCGTCGAGTGTTTGCCCAGAGGCGTGCTGGTAGCGCTGATGTCGCTTTGCGAACTATGCAAGCTACTTTTGCCACTTCCGTTTGCTGAACCCAAATCCATTCGCATCCTCATGTGGCGGCTGAAAATTAAATAACAGACTTACGTTTACCATATTTTACTATACAAAATTTTGTTATATTATATTTTTTCGTGAATAAAATAAGGCTGTCGTGTCAAACATAAAAAGACAACGATACCGTCTTGGTAAATTTGTTAATTAAAATAGCATCAATTGTAGTATTGCACTTCAATTTCAAATATACTAAGTTTAAAGGTGAGTGAATGGAAGGGAATAGAGTAAAGTCTATATTTACCTCTTAGGTTTTGTGTTAGTGTTAGTAGATTTTGAGCTCAGCATTCTGGTGACGCTGCAAGATGTTTGAGATCGTTGTAAGGTGAAAGAACAATCCACTTTTGACTTTATATCTTTAAAAGATTTCGTTTTGTAATCAGTCTTTAGATCTAAAACATTCTTTTTCAAAAAATTATCTCGTCTGTCGGGTTTCTTAACAGTTTTCGGACTACTTTGTATGCTATTTTCTACGTCAGACTTTCGATTTGCAAGCATTGTTTTTAGTTTGCTAGGTACATCACGCTTAGGCATTTTATATTTTTTTAAAGTAAAACTTCGCTTTTCTTCTTTATTTTTATCATTACATTTTACATCTTTTACGCTATTAAGGGAATTTCTTTTACTTGTATTTTTTGGCGTTACATCTTCATCAATATGATGTGATATATCAGAATTTTGTTCTTCCAATGTATCTTCAATTGGAGTGAAACAAGAATTGGATTTGCCACGGCCAGAATTCTTTTGGCTACATTCTGAATGTGTAGAAGTTGTAGAATCTGGTGACATATCCGTTACAACATTTAAGAATACAGGAGAACAACGATGGTTTTCAAAATCCGTATAAACTCCACTCGATTCCATGCAAGAATCTTCACTTCTGTTAACAATCAATGGAGCATTTCCATTCATATTTTTACCTCCATAAAGAGCGCCATCGATCACTTGAGCTTTCCGATCACCACGTTGCATATGCTCGTCTAAGCCATCTGCATCGCTTTCAGTAAAAAAATCTGAATCAGTCATAGGATCAACTCTTCTTGGTACAGGTACATTTTGCCAATCCATTTCTAAAGCGTCTTCACGTGGCCCACTGTTGTGATCTGCACTTCTACTTACTGGTCTAGACATTTCTCCATCGCCTTGATAACCATCTAAACTTGTAATACTCGTAATGCTTGTAATAAAACTATTTGACACTTTGGAAGTTTCCATGGACTTATCGTTCTTACTGTCCGAGTAGGTTTGCGAGTCATGTAATGTTGATGCAGAAAATTGAGAGTAGGTACTAATTTCACCATTTATATCAGAACTATCCAAGGGTAAGTCTTCAGGGGAAGGGGTTTGTTCTATTCTATTAGATAATAATGGATTACCATGTTTACAATCTAAAGGTATTTCTAAATTTACTGTAGTATCAGCAATAGAACTTATAGGTTCTAAAATACTTCCATGAATAGATGGCAAAAATTCTTCCTCAATTAAATTAGACACACAATCATCTTTGCCTAAATCAGTATCATCTTTAATAGAGGAACAAGGTTGATCCAGGGGTTCCTCAAGTGAGCAACAAAAAGCTTTAATATTATTATCTTCATTAGTAAGTGAATCGATAGCATCTATTGTCGCAATTGGCGCAAAACTTTCTCGTAAATTACATTTGCTACTTATATTTTCGAAACCATCATTTTGTATTGTTGAAGCCGCTGAGTTACTTTCTGTTTTATCTGTAGACGGAGTGTCACCGTTTTCTGAAGATGCCTTATAATCATTTGGGTCACAGAAAATTGGTAATCCCTCAACTGTTGGAGAAAATGCATTTTCCAAATAACATATGTCATCCATTTGATCTGGTGTTAGTATGCCCAAGCTGTCATCTAAAGAATTTTCTTCATTATTTCTACTTAGCGAGTTATCGGTCGGACTAAGATTCGTTTCGTACGTTCGAGGATGTATATGAGATTTCAATTGTAAACTGAGATCTGATCTTGAATGAGAAGTAAACTGTTTTTTAGTCGGAAAATTGAAATCTTTTTCACATGAGTATTCGAATTCTTTCATAGGTTTTTCATCGAAATTTATAACATTTGGTAATTTTTCTAAGCTTTTATTAGGTATGTTTGTTATTTTACTTAAGCTTTGGCAGTTCGATTCTGTACTGCCGTCCACTACTTTTGAATTCCATGAATCATTTTTTAAAAAAGTACTTTTCGGTGACGAAGTAGAATTGGATTGTAAGTCAAATAAGAGACTGTAGGGTCCAGATTCATCACCATCCTTGTCATCAACAAAATGTTGTGTGATGTCATTAATAATTCCTTTAGTCATCTTATCAACATTACGATCTTGTTTTTTTGATATTTCATTTAGCCTTTCCCTCAAATCTAAAATTCTTGGATTTTTTTCAACGCTTCTTTCTGTACTGAAGTTCATTTTTGGTATGAGAGATGTGTACGGTTTAAAATACAGCTTGTCTTTTATTTCATTATTTCCTTTTAAATCTTGCGCTAGGGTTATGTCAGAAATATCTCTATTTTTAACATCACTGTATTGTAGAGTTCTGACCTTTGGAGGTTCATTAGAGTATATACTGCGAAGATTTAACGATCTTGATTTGCCATGTCTATCAATAGGTATCTGAAATTAAAAAAAACAGCCTTAATATTTATATTAGGTACATACATTTTTTTCTTGAAACCAATAACTTTAACTAATTTAATAGTTGTTTAAATTTAAATCCTGTTTCCAAAAAACGTGTAGACATTTTTTTTAAACATTTTTAAAGTGTTAATCCACACTTAGGAAATATAAATACTTATTTAGAAAACGTATAAAAATTTGAACGTAGCGGGACTCCAGGACGCGCGGGTTCGAGTCCCGCTACGTTCAAATTTTTATACGTTTTCTAAATAAGTACGTGTAGACATATCGTCTAAGTTTCTTTTAATGTTCTAAACAGCGAATTCTTTAACATGCATGCATGAATATTAATCAGGGAATTGTACTACATTGTGACATCATCAATAACAATTATATCCATATAAGTACATGCATTTTATAGTATGAAAACTAAACAACGTGATGTATACGGTATACTTATATGAATTAAACATCGGTAAGATAACGATTGGACCCAGAATAAAAAATATATCTGTATAGTCTATAAATATCTACGTAATATGGTCACAAGAACACTATGTAATGAAATTAACACGAGTATATAAAAAGTGCGACGACCTTGCGTATTCGCAATATTAATGATAGAACAAAAATATTATTATGTATTAAAAAGACGTTCATATACAAGCTGCTACTGTGTATATAATCCTCGTATTCAATTAAATTCACAGACCTTGGATGAGTATGTAAGAACTTATAAAATATTCTATGAGTTTTTATGTTCAATGAGGAATGAGGCCGTCGTGGGGCAGGGGCACAATATTGTGACTGTAACGCGATGATTATGGGTTCGATCCCACTCGAGGGAATTTATTATTATTTGTGCCTCGAAAAATTCGGCGGAAAGTGGGGACGAAGTATCCTTCTAGTCCTAACAATAGGTCCTAATACTAGGTTTCCTCTGCCTATCCTGCTGGACGCTGGTGCGGGGATACAACGTGAAGCTGATTTATTTATTTATTTATTTTTAAGATTAATACTAAATCCATTATTTAAATTATCTAGTACGGGTACTTATTTTAAAACCCACATTCGTAACCGTAAATACATACGATATTGTAATGCTGACTTAATATTTGACAAAACATTTCTTACTACGGTTCAAAGCGTTGTTACGGGTGGTGATTTTAAAGCAATGCGTCTGCACAAAAGGTTATGAGTAACATTGTCGATTGTATATATGTATGTATGTATCTATATTATAATGTATGTATTTTTAATTTTACATGTTAATACAAACAGAATTGCGAACTATTTGAATATCAAAGTAAACCAGGTAAGATACTTATTCACCGTAAATTCTTTAAAGAATGAATCGATCGAAAAGATATAGATAGATAGATAATAGCATATTGTTAAAGTCGTCAATTAAACATTGAATAACAATTACTTTAATGTAAATTTAAAATCTTAGAAACTCACTTAATTACCACCTTATGAAAGAACATACCCACAACTGTGAGCATAAAAAAATATACTCCCAGCCGGTTTTGCCATTGTCGTAAGTATGTCATATATTTAAACAAAAATTAAATTTATTGTTTCACGTTATACCTACAAATAATAAGTAAAGCCCAAAAAGAAATTTTATACATGTATTAGAGCGAAAAGTCCCGACGAATGAACATAATAATTGGAATTTGTTCAATCGTTTTCTCAAAGTAAACTTCTCAGCCTGATTGCTTCAGCAGCTCGTTAGCACTCATTAGCCGATACGGACCCGCACTCGTACGCAACTGTAACAAATTACAAAGTACGTTGCCAAAGTCTGTGTGTCTTATGTATTTTAAAAGGTTTTTATAAGGTTTATGACTTTTCGATGCGTACATTTTAATTATCAGTATAATGCAGTGGATGTTACACGCTGTGTCTGACTGTACCTAAACTCGATGGTTATAGGTGATCTGGGGCCACGGTGGAGCCACCTACATTTTATTGAAACGCTTCGTCGTGTTTTATGAGCCCCCATAACTTGAGTTGGGATTATACCAGCTAAATAATACTTGGTGAATATGATGTTAATAGAAGATATATTTCATATTTCATTTAAATAGCTCTTATACTTTAGATTTTATTAATATCTAAAATTCCTCGATTTCGTCACTGACAATGATGTTCATCAGAATGTATAAGACCTCGATCATTCATTTATCGTATAGTATATATTTATATCTTAGAAAGCTTAAATTTGATATGCAAGTTAACGTGTAGAGTGACGGAACATAACGCCGCACTTTGTCTTATCATAAGTGAGAAATATTGTTTCTTTCTTCTGAGTTGGCAATGAACCTACAACCATTGCGTATACAGTCCGAAGCTGTCCAAACGATAACCTCTTTTCAAATGAAAATATATAAATACTCAACAGTGAACATATCACGCTTTATTTATATAAATATAGTTTTCCAAACATCTTGATTGTGACAAAACATAATAAAATATACTTATTTACTTTAATAGTAAGTTTAATTTGGCAATACATTTTCCATAAGTAGAAAAAAACGATTACATTAATAGGAAGTATTCTTTTGTTTTGAAATTATCGATATATGTCAAGACATTCTTCCGTGGTCGTCAAGTGGAACTTTATTATACGAATAAAAAGAAAATTCAGGGAAACGAGTAATATATTCACATATTATTACCATAAAGCCAGTCGTGGCGCAGCGCCACAAAGTGTGACTGTAAAACCGACCATCCAATTCTTCGCTCTGGTGTCGAGGCAAAGCGCGGCGTTGAGTTCTGCCACTTAACACGCAATGCCTCCAGAATTTGGCAGAAAGTGGGGAACGGAGTGTCTTATACTAGGTTCCCTCAGCCTACCCTGTTGTGTGCGGGATACAGCGTGAAGCTGATTTATTTTATTTTATTATTGAATGTCCAGTATTTACATCTTAAATCCATATAACACAACATGTATTTAACTAAGCAATCTAAACACGTACGTTTGTATTAGATATATTTCTGATAAAAGATTTGTGGAATTGTTATTGTAAGATACGGAAATAGAATTCTGTGGGTAGTCGTGATAATATAACTGTGAAGTAATAAAACGAGTATATAATAGTTAAGATACTACTAAACTGTATTTAAATATCTTTTTATTAATATGATGACTATATAAACAACAATTAAAATCATAGAATTGATCTAAAATGTTATTGTAATTTTCTTAACCCCGCGATAAATGTAAATTATGCATATACTTTAAAATGAGTTATATTTATTTTTAATCTGTTACGTTAAAAAGTAGGCGATGTTATGAGGTTTGTTGTGTGTTAACGTTAATCACGCTTCGTTTGTTTAGTTTCGTTGACGCTCTCTCTGATAAGAGCTCCAAATTGACATGAACTGCACAGAACATGGTGCCTAGAGTATGGAAAAATAAAAACATATTGTTTTTAATGTAAACACATATGTATCATGTATATGTAATGTACATATTATAATTTAATGAACAATTTGGAATGTCAAATATGAAGAGGCCAGTCGTGGCGCAGCGGCGCAAAGTGTGACTGTAAAACCGACTGGTTGTGGGTTCGATTCCACTCAAGGAGATGAAATTTTTACTTAAATTTATATTTCCATCTCTTCGCTCTGGTGTCCAGACAAAAGCGCGGCGTTGAGTTTTGCCACTCAACATACAATGTCCCCAGAATTCGGCAGAAAGTGGGGAACGGATTGTCTTAAGACTCGGTTCCCTCTGCCTATCCTGCTGTGTGCGTGATACAGCGTGAAGCTGAATTAAATTTTGAATTAATTAAAATATGAAAGTTATTAATATCATAATTTTCTTACGTTATATATTTAACAATTATTATATGATAAAAACATATAAAAAAGGTACTTCAGACAAATCGATAGTCGGATCGATAGCCGAGAACTTTTGTATTAAGTGTTCGCATCTGGCCTCAGAATTAATATCAAAGGTCATGAGATTTATATTTATAAGTAATAATAATAAAACAAAACCTGTTCCATATTTGTTCGAGTGATTTCTTGAATTTAGGCGCCGTTGTATTTACATTTGTACATATGTGGGTACATTGTATATACTGCGAACATCTATCGTTTCTTACAATAATATAACAATGATAACTTATATAGAATTAAATAACATAAAAAATCGACTTGAAATACTAGTAAACTGAAAAGAGAAAAAGGTTTTTTTTTGTGCCTACGTAGGTACTTTACCTACGTAGGCACTTTCCTGAATAAGGAAAATAAAGATCAAAATGAGTACTTAAGTTGGTACATCCGGCCACACAATTATTATTGAGGTCGATGCGGTCAACTAGGCGCTTGCATGATGAAAAGAAAGAAATTGAAATGTGCCTGAGCACAAACCAGTTAGATGTTAGTTAACTGGGAACTGTTCAACGTGCAGGCTTTCCGCTCCTAAATTTGCGGACCAATATACAATCTTACATACACTCACAGCACGTATACTTAAAAACCTAAACAGATTTTTTTATCAGCTTCACGCTTTATCCCGCACACAACAGGGTAGGCAGAGGGAACCTAGTGTTAGGACACTCCGTTCTTCACTTTCGCCGAATTTGAGAGGCGGAACTCAATGCCGCACTTTGCCTGGATACAAGAGCGAAAAAATGGAAATATAAAGCGGGTTAAAAAAGATTGCTTTGCTTACTAAATCACTTTGACAAAAGTTATTCAGTGTGATGAGTCCTTTCTATTGATATATATGAAACTTTACATAGACATTAATCACTTTATTAAAATAACATAAGTTCCCCGAGCTCGAGGCAACCTCCTGATGATGAAGGTAGAAGCAGCCTAAGTCTGCAGTTGAGACAACTTTCAAATACAGCTTGACTGGCTAAAACTTTTATTTCTTGTTCTCGTTGCCTTGGGGTTACGTTATATTCGGTCTTTCTAATTAGCTAATTGGAAGAAGCCTACCCGGTAATGTAAGGAAACGAGTAGTTGGTATGCGTTGGTAACCAAAGATGGATCATGTCTTCACTCTGATCTTTCAGAAATAAATATCTCTAAAATTAACTGTAGAACCTGTACAAGAATCAGAACCGTAAAAAAAGATAAGAAAAATTACTAATAAGAAAAAAAACCACGCCTAACAATATCAAAACCATGTCTAATAAGAAAACCTTCTAATGAAAGGTCTGGAATGTATAACTAAGACACTAATCAAGTAACAAAAATAATTTTTGCAGGGAGAAGTGAAATGCTACCAAAAAAATACTGCAAAAGTCTAGCAAACTCTCGAATATCTCTATATATCTTATCTATATTAACAAAGAAGTCGCAGTACTGAACCTTAGAACTGGCTTGGCTTTGCTTTGACATATGTTTTTGGTAGGATTAAACATTTGAAAATTAATATTTATTATTATCCAACGTATAAGACGGTCCTAAACCTTGAAGTTGACATAGAAAAATACCCTAAATAAGGTTTAACTATTTTGAAAACTGATTTTCATTGTATTTACATATTTCATTGTAAATATATACCAAATATATATGAAATAAATCAGAATTATCATCACTAAAATTTAAAAAAAAGGAAAAACTACAATTGATACTACATTCATGATATTCATGTGATATTATAATTGTGATTTCTGTTTCAATAATTCGGTTTTTTTATATCTATTTTTAGTTAGTCTTCATGATGAAGTCAAACTAAAAATAGATATAAATTGTCTTTATCAGCAAGGACAATGTAGGGTTGGGTAGGTATATTAATTCCTGTAAGGACGCGCGAGAGTTAGATGATGTAACCAAAGGATGATTCTAATGTGTATAATCTTTCATTCATCAAGTTTTTGAGTGGCTGAAAAAAAGGCAATAATAAAGTAGATATTTATAAAATTATGAGGCCAGAGGTGGCGCAGCGGCAAAGTGTGACTGTTAAGCCAACTGGTTGTGGGTTCGATCCCCACTCAAGGAGATATTATATTAGATATATTTACTTAAGTTTATATTTCCATTTGTTCGCTCTGGTATGGAGACTAGCGGCGTTGAGTTCTGCCACTCACACGCAATGCCTCCAGAAGTCGGCAGAAAGTGGGAAACAGGAGTGTCTTAACACTACGTTCCCTCTGCCTACCCTGCTGTGTGCGGGATACAGCGAGAAGCTGATTTATTTATAAAATTGTATTGACATTAAATAAATAACTAAAGCAAATATATTGAAAATTGCAATTAAGCAAATTAGCAGGTTTTCGTAAGAACATTCTATCAACGAATAAAAAAACTTGCCCGTTAGATGACTCCCTGAAGTATTTAGACCAGAAGATCGTGCGAATAAATTGATAATGATATATACAAATGAAACAATATAGTTTCAACAAGAAAGAAAACATAAAAAAAATACCAGTATATTTAGAGGACTGCTTTAGAATTTAGATCGTCTCAAATAACAGTTTCTACGGCATTGTATCGGTATGACCTCGTGACTTGTAGTATATACGTCGTATTTAATCGACTGAATTGAAGCACTTTACTGTAACAATAATGTAGTTATTTCGATCAAAAATAACAATCGTTCCGTCTTTCGTTCGTTCTATTAGTTCCTGTTACTACTTTATAGGGATATAGCTATAATATTTAAATTAAAAATATACAAAAATATCATTGCATATATTCATATTTCTTTTTTTTGTTTGAAAATAATATATAAAGCGAATAAAATATATCTGTTAATACAAAACAGTACGAATGAGTTAAAATGGCAAACCAGGTAAAATTTCGCCAGTGCTTCGAATTGATGATTTGATAAACCGCTTGTTACATCAAAGAAATCACAACGTGCTACTAACATTATTCACGATTTTGCCTGATTGGATTTTATTTTGTATGTGTAATACCTACATAGAAAATATTATACAAAATTGTAGGCCAAAATTAATTTATTATAATTACAATTCCTTAATAACTTCAGTTTAATTTACGTAGAGATATCTTTACTTTATACATCTAATTTTAAATTATACATTACATATACTTAATCTAAGTTGAAATCTGGAAATTATGAGTTCTCCTTCTGCTTAATTCATATGAACAGAATGACATGAAGTGACAAGTACTTCGAAAGTTTCGGTCCCGACTTCAAATTGAGTTTCAAAAGCGGAAAAATGTGATATTAACATAGTCAAGTAAGATTTAGTATAAACAATTTTGTAACACTCGGTATTACTTACATTCTGTGTTGTAATCGCAGGATGTAGGCACGAACATTGTATGAAATATATCCTTTGCCGTTCATGTATGACGAACAAAACCAATTAAACGTAAATAATGTAAAACGTAATCTATAAATATAATAAAACTGTAGAAGAGGTCAATTGGGTACATTAGATATGAATTATAAATATTTTTAAGAAGCTTTATCTTTAATCATCTTTTTACAAGTACCACAAGCCAAAAATATAATCAAGATTTTTATTCTTTGCCTGTCTGCCTATTGTTTGCGTTTCACGCGAAAACGATTTTTTTATTTAAATACATAAATGTTAATAATCCTCAGCAACGCAAATATTTAGGCTAAAATCTATTTGGAAAGTAATTTGAAAGTATAATTTATTTGGTACCTGATATCCTAGCAGCCGAATCTAATAAAATATATAAGGTATACTAAAACAGCGCCAGAGGAAACGTTGGATAGCATGATGAGCACTTTCTGACAACATCATAGTTAGGAAATGAAAGGGCTAGAACACCTGACATGAAACTCAAGGACCTCGAAGGAAACTAGGAAGGTTAATTTACGCGGCCGTTCTCTATAAATATACTGCTATAGGCTAAATATTAAAATATAAACTTTAAAAAATGTACGAAGTATTATTAAAAGCAAATATTGCATACATTTACATCACTAGCATCATTTTTTTGTTGTACTATAAATACTTATGTAAAAAGTGAAACAAGCTGCAGTTTTGGACCACAAACGAAGATACGGGGTGAAATATTAAAATATTTCTGATTAACAGTTATCTGACACAAATATGAAAATATTTTAATTATAAATAAAAATATATTAATGATATTACTATATCGATTCTAAACAATATAATGAAGTTCCAATTTTGATACGGCAGAGCACTTCTATACGGGAAATAATTTAGATTAATTTTTTCGCTTGAATTCGATTTTATTCTACGAGACGGTAGAACAAGTTTGACCTGTTTCTTTGCATCTCGTATATAGTCAAATGGTGATGCGCCAACTGAATAAAGTATTAATATTTTGTTTCCATCCTGCTTCATGCTGTATTCTATAAGTGGCATGGTAGGCAGAATCAGCCTTGATTTAAGACACTCCGTCTCTACTTTCCGCCGAATATTAATAATGTACAATATAAACATAAACAAAGAAATAAAAAGCTTGCGATGTATACTCATTATATGGTGTACATAATTAGACATAAAAAATATTTTAACTCCCGAAGGCCGTTGTACCTTGTACCACACTGTCTGTGCTTAACAGATTGTCGTGTCACGACTTCACTGAGTAAGTTATTGACAAAAGTATTTAATTTTCAAAAAAAATTGTAAAAGGTTGCAAGACCTTAAATATATAAAACGATTTTCTCGACCCAAAATTAAATTACCTTATAGGTATGTTCAGAAAGTAGACAACGGCAGGTCTTATCATCAATAGATTCTTTGTGCCATACTAAATAAGGTGAGTACGACTTAGAAATCTTTACTACTTATTTATGTTAGACATGTATAAATATAATTAAATTAAATGAATATTAGAAGCTATCTATATTAATGATTCTACTAATAATATAGGTATCCCATTATTACAAAAGGTTACTAACCTTGGGAGAAAATTGGCAACCGCCAAGTATTAACAATTCAAGATTGTAGTCGTGAATACAATGGTGTATTGTGACCGAGCAGAAATCGATTATTGTCAGAGCAAAATTTTAGATGAAAAAAAAATTTTACACTATGGAATTTAGTACGAAGTAACATCGTATTTGTTTTTATCTAAGATTTTAATATTATAAATGTAACAGAAAATTTACATACAATAATTGTTCTGTATAGTTTCTTCTAAAATCAGCCTTCAAACGTATTTTAACACTAAGCTGACCGGTTTTTAGAACATTTACAGATAAGGCCAAAAATATAACATAACGGAAAGATTATTAAATTACTTTTAATACCGAAGCCCGAATAAATAATATTAGAATTAGTATACAATATTTATATATTTTAGCGATATTGGCTATATATCTTGTAGTGTTTTTTTTAACTCATTACTTTTTTTTTTTAACTCATTACCATTACTTAAAATCAGTGTTATTGACCCTTGCTTGGTTAGTTTTTTGCAACACCGTATTTGATATTTATAGAGTAAACGATGAGTAACCAGACCAAGTGAACGATCTCCACCACAAAGCGAGAACTCGTCAGAGCAATTTTATTTTTTTCATCCAATTACTGTGCTTATGTCATTTTTATTAATAACAAAATGTATAGCAGTAAAGTTGAAATTATAAAATAAATTTACAATAAACGTCATAACTCTTTAATAGTTGTTGATACCTTGATATATTTTCTTATCAACCGGCTTCATTTTGGCATTTTTCTGATGTCCATATTAAATTTTTAAGATTTTTCGTTGTGTAATATTCTATTCAATACGTATTCAGTATGTATTTATGGCTAATCATGCATTTAATGATCCATTCAGAATACAACGTAAAATGAGGATGTGACTGAGCTTCCAGTCTATCAATTGGTTATTTCATTATTTGTATTGTATTGGTTATTTGTATTGTATCACATAAAATATTACGTTCATGTATCACGCGAATAATAATTTAGATAACAATAAGTGACCTTAAATGGACTAATTTGGTCTGTTGTGTTAATGATTTGTCATTAGGTTGATGTATATAGTCTTTTTTTTATTATTTGTATAAATTAGATATTATATTATTTTACACACAATCTTGTATTAATTTGTACTTTTATTTAGTTTATCAAATTCTATGTTCTAGTTTGCAAACACTGAGTTACGCAATTACGTCACTTTTATCATGAACTCAGCTAAATAGATATGTATGATAAACTTCGTACATACATACTACGATTTACAAATAACTAGTTTATGTTATAGTGAATATATAATGTCCATTTACATGTTCTTAATAGCCTTGTACAAAAAATTGGACCATTATCGCGTGTAAGACGGTAGATAGACCTATCAAAAAATTACAACTCGCATAAATATGCCGTTTTAGATTCGATCAGTTATTTTATATATGTTTTGAGGATAAATTAAGGTTTTACTACGTTAATTTTAATGTTTCTTTAACCTTTTGCTATTTGCCTTGGTGCGCGAGCGTAGAAATGAAAATATTAATAAATAATAATTCATTCCCTCGAGTGAGGACCAAACCCACAACCGTCGCGTTACAATCACACTCTTGTGCGCCACAACTGCCTCGTCGTACTAGTCCTCGTACTTTCAACAATGAATTTATATGTAGATACATGATATAACAACAACTACATACTATAAAATTGATTCTATTAACTAAAATTTGCTTTTAGTTGATAACTAACAAATAGATCTATTGTCTGAGGGCTTAACTGCGGTCGTCATCTTTTGTTTCTGCGTCGTGTAATGATGCTATCACACTACAAAAAATGCCGGAATGCTTCGGAAAATATTTAATATTCTTAAAATTATATATTTTAAACTGCAGTTTATAAAAAAATACGATGTTTTACTTAAACTGGATGGTTCGTTATCACCTAAAAGCACTTAAAATTGTTTTCCGATAAGATTATTTTTACTAAGTTTCTTAACGTTGAGAGATGCTATAGTTGAGTTACGTCCTTGGCCATGATTTTGGAACTACCTACCTGCAAGCGCAATCTGTAATTGCGATTACCGTAACCTATATACATATAATACATTATATACAACTGGTGGCATACACTTACCTTCGACATATCGTTGATCTTAGCATCTATAGGAGCACCACAAAATCCCCATAATCTCAATCCTTATATGATAACATAGAACCAAAATGTCGTTTGCTTTAAATTCTTATAATGTATAATGTTCGGCTGGTGAAAATTGGTAAAGCATTTTCGAAACGCCGTTTCGCGGCGAAGGCCCGATCAATACTGTCGTTGCCGGCGAATAAGGTAAAAAATATAGCGATACGTTACGCGTGCGCGCGCAAACTGTTGTTGACTGACTAGCGCAAGTGTGTGTCGGCTGTCGTATCATGGATGGCTCGGTCGGCGACTCGGGCTCGGGCCTGCTGGCAGAGGAACCGAACGGACTATAGCTGCCCGAGGCCGCCGACATGAGCATTGATCACTAATTGCAAGGTAATGAAGGCAGATTGCGTTGCAAGTAACAGTCCATGTTGGAATTGATGACATTTTATTTTTTATCAGTGGACTATACCAATTATGGAACTCTTTATTCAAACATGTTGTTGTGACAATTGATGTTAGAATAGCAACTTCCCTTTGCCATTGGCACAATGCACCTACTGAAATGAACTAATGTTAGCGAACATTTTAATATATTAACAATTGAAACGAAAATTTATTATATAGTCTTACATGGGTATGCAAAGTATCTTTGGATAGGTACTCCAAGTTCATTATACCTAAGTGTATTATATCGAACTTAGGCCAAGGGCATAATTTTTACTGCGGCAATATTTCCACGAAAGTCTCTTTAGTACTAGTCTACATAGTGCTTAAACCATACAGTTAACTACCTACATAACAAAATCTACTTTATTCTCACTTTCACATTATTCACCACAATGGCTGTGGTAATGTTTATAATAACCCTTGAGACAAAACTTTCTATAACTTAATTCCTTACGCACCTACCATAGGATTAATATAAAATCTTAATATTGTACTTAATATTATTGTAGCACTGAGATCAACAATACGAAATAGACGCAATGGGTAGGACCTAAAAATTACAATATTTTTTTGTATTTTTTGATCAGCTTATTTATGCAGCTTTCATACCGCCACTATAAAGTAATAAGTAAATTAAATTTATTATAGTATCATTTACTGATTACGCTTAATTGATTTTTAAAATGAAAAAAGCGACTAAACGTATATGACGATGCAAGTACTTTTATTTCTTTCAAAATCATACATTTAGCTTTTTTACTATTGCAAATTTACATTTTACTATTGCACAGTAAAACTAGAAACACTAAATATATGACTTTGAAAACACCCAACAGAAAATTGTTAAAGCCCATGCACGTTTGAATGGCGAAGCCGTAAATCGGCATTTCTCGGTATCATTTTTCACATTGATTCCAAATTAAGGGGACCTTTTATTGATGGATTGGCGAATAGACTTAGCTCAGCAGCTTTCATGGTTAAAAAATGTATTGTCAACTGTTGTGGAAACGGCTCGCCTTCTTTACTTTAACTTATTCTATAGTATTATGTCCAAAGGCATGGTACTTTAGGGTAATGCACTAATGCAGCCGGTGTTAGATTAATCTATGTAACGCAGAAACGAGTTATTTCTACAATCTATTTTATTCGCTCTGGTGTCGCGGCAAAGTCGGATAGTGGGGAACGGAGTGACTTAACATTAGATTTTCTCTGCCTACCCTAGTATATTGACATATGCATCTCAATACATTTTTGAAAATGTAAAGTGTGATAAGAAAAATCGATTTCATTGAATCCGTATTTTTTTTATAATGTCCGCAAATAATTTATATCATACTTTAAGAAAATGTGATATAGAACATTTTACAAAAGATAACTGTGAATATGAATTAGGAAATAATTGATTATAAAAAAAAGTACCGCTGAGTTTCTTGCGCCGGTTCGTCTCAGTTCGGAGGCATTAACTTTAATGAATTGGTGGTAAATTATTTGACGTTAAAAAAATGAAGCATGTAATTTTTATTTTTAATAAAAATATTTCCATTTGACCTGACTTTTTGAAAAAGCCAGAATTTTACTCAGAAAATAAAAAAATATACAAAAAAATTTCAAGAAAACTTGGAATTTTGGAACTAATAAGCAAATTCTGATTTTAAATTAAAAAAAATAAATTATATTCGCACAGTACAAATTATATTTAAATTCCATGCCACATTGACATTAAATTATGTAAACTTTAGAGGGCCAAAACTCACCTTGGAAAATGTAGCTGAACGTAGGCCTCCCTCATCGAGCGTTAACCATGAGCGGTATGGAGCTGCTCGCATCCGTCCAACACCAGCCATCGTCTTGTCAGTACATCGTGCTGCAGGACATCATACACTACGTTTGTAAACGCGGACTCCGACACGTTCCGGCACTATTGCCCATCGGTAATTTAGAAACATGACCGACCCAGTTCCACGTCAGCGTGCTAATTTTTCGTGCAATGGCTGATTTTCTGGCGAATCAATTCATTGCGAATTCTATGTACAAGAAAAATCCCAAACATTGTGCGATTCTTCGCTGGATGACGTAGAATTTGTGGACCCGCCCCACGGTGAGTGTCCACGTTTCGGCTCCATAGGTCATAACGCACATTAGGCACTGTGGGATAGTCGATTCAAAAATATAACGAAGCTTTCCAAATGCCTCCCAAGCGAAGCGTATTTTTCTTTGCGCTTCTTTCTCAAAGTTGCGTCGCCCAAGTTGGATGGTTTGGCTAAGGTATACATATTCTTACACAACCTTAAGTGTAGCGCCACTTACGACTACTAGTATCAGGGACACAGGAGAATTAATAATAACTTTAATTTGTCAAAATCCCGAGATCCACTCGACTACAAGAATCGCCCAGATTATTAAACATCTCATCTACATCCTGCAGAGTTTCCGCCATGATGACTATGTCGCAAATCGCAAATGTAATAAGTAATGGCCATTTATCGTCATGCACCGTCTGTCCCAATCTAGCGTATTAAAGACGTTCTTCAAGGCAGCGGAACACAGTATGAGACGGCGCAAGTAGAACAAATGTAGTTTCAAGAACTGACTTAACTACTTTATTCTGATAAAAATAACTTAAAACAACATTTAATAAAACACAATATAATATCCTGAAATATATTTATTTTTATTTGTCAGTTGCGCAATCACTTTGCCAATGTCACATTCTCTGGAGAATACAAAGGTGCTTATAATCACAATCGTGTGGTTGTAAACGCGCCTAGTTGTGAGTTCGATCTTGGGGAAAATAAACCCACTCGGGGAAATAAAAAATTAAATTAAACTAGCTTCACGTTTTATCCCACACACAGTAAGGTAGGCAGAGTTAACCTAGTGCTAAAACACTCCGTTCCCCACTTTCTACCGAATTTTAGAGGCATTGCGTGTTGAGTGGCAGAACTCAACGCCGCGCATATCCTCGACACCAGAGCGAAGAAATGGAAATATAAATTTAAGTAAATATCATCTCATCTCCTCGCATCTCCTCGCATCTCCTCGATTGGGAATCGAACCCACAACCAGTCGGTTTTACAGTCACACTTTGTATCACTGCGCCACGACTGGCCTCGATTCCTCCTGAATTTATCGGAAAATGGGAACCAGAGTGTCTTAACAATAATTTTCCTTTGGCTACCCTGCTGTGAGTGGGATACATCGTGAAGCTTAAAAAAATCTCATGCAAGTTACTGTCAATAATAAAAAATCTCATGCAAATGACAAAGATCCCTTTTAGAAATATGTATTCTGTGCAAAGATTTTTGACATTGACATATTCATATAAATTTGACGTTTAATATACAATTTTTATATTAAATACTTATTATTTTTTGTTTGAAAGTTGTTTACTCAAGTAAAAGGAAACATGAATTACGTTACAACATAACAATATCACAATAAAAACATTTTATATGTTGCCAAGATGGGAAAGTAATCTATTAAATTATTTCACTCAACAATAACGAAGACGCTATATTAAAATGATAACAACAACGATGACTATTCAGGATATTTTGCCATACGGTTCAAATAAATCAAATAAGAAAGTGGATATGGATGCAGTTCTCCCCTTCATTATTTTACCAATATTATTGGTTATATCAACTATATCCAGATCTGTAACTATTATAGTGATGATATTTATTATAATGGGTGCATTATATGTACAATCAAGACCGCGCCAAAAGAATAGGTGAGAATTATATTACAGTAAGAACTATAAGACAATTCAATATTATTATTAAACTTACAGCAGTCCTTACAAAATTAATTGGCAAAAAGATATATTTAGAGACTTATTAAACATTGGATTAAGCTTCGCTCCTTTTACTGTACTAAAATATATACAATTAATTTGGTTAAACAATTTAATTTGAAATGTGTAAAAATAAAAATCTAAGATATTAAAATTTATTTTTGCTTTAGGTCACCATTTTTTTATTCCTGGACAATATCATCTGGACTTTGTATGTTTCTTGTATTTGAACTGGGAGTACTTAGACTGTTAGAAATAACACAACTTGAGAATTTTATTTTTCTGGTCCTCTTGACTTGCACATGCTATTTCTTTTACAAAATGAAAGCTGTAGCAGATTTCGAGCTTGCTACTGGAAATTCAAAGGGGAAAGAATACAGGTAATGTTATATTAAAAACAATTTTATTTCACCATACTTATATCTGATTTTGAAATAATAAATACCAAATTATTATATAATATGAATATTATGTATAACATATATTAAAGACCATGTTTTTACCAGTGGCTTCATCTGCATGGTTAAATAGAATTAACATACTCAACTTATTGAGTAACTCTACTTGGTCAAGTTTACATATTCATAGTTAGGGACTGTCACAATCAGTGATTCACAGGCATAACAACTGATAATATCAATAACTCACATTAGGAATATAATTTTCTTTCAAGATACATCTTTATTTTCCAGTCCTGTGCTGACTTCAGATTCATATTATTGTCAAATATGTCAAATAGAAGTCAATGAAAGATTTTTCCATTCAATATGGTAAGAAATGTGATTTTAAAATAATATTATACTTTATTTTAATATACTAATATGATACTATAGTGTGTGTGTGTACTATATGATAGTATATAAATAATACACACAAGACAAGGTAGGCAGTACCTAGTGGCCACCTAGTGGCAGTCCGTTCCCTGCTGGGTTGCAAATTTTCCAGTCATTATGTGTTAAGTGGCTGAACTGAATTCTGCGATTTACCTTGTTTCAAGAGTAAGAAATAAAAATAATAAATTCCTCCAAGTAGAGTAATTCTTTCCTTCTTTGAATTATTACATTAACAATATTTTTATTTAATTATATTTTTCAGGTGGGATTGCTGTGTGCTCAGGCCCAATTATATATACTTTTTAGCTGGACAAATATTTGCATTTGCAACACTTTTATATGGAACAAATTTGGGACTGACAACTGTATGCCAGCCATATGTATTTTATGGTACTATATTAATGCCAGAAGACTGTAATGATGTATACTATGAATTCAAGTAAGTCATTTTTGACTACATACAATAAAGAACATTATAAAGGCTATTGTTGCACAGCTGACTGTAAACGCGATGGTCGTGGGTTTGATTTCCAATCTGAGGAATACAATTTTTTGATTTCCTTGTTAGAGAGACAAATTGCAGCATTGAACAATGCAATGTATAGAAAAAATTTTGGAGACTGAGGAATGGGATTTTTAACACTAGGTTTTGTGCCTATACTGTCATATACATGCATGATGTAGCGTGTAAATAAACAGAAATTTACAAAATATAATTTTCTTTACAGTTTAGCTTTATGTTTCGTCTCCTGCATCTATGGATTGGGCTATGTTTTAATTATTGCATTGGTATTATTAAGACAATTGTTTATATACATTCCAAAATATAGTGGTAAGTAATTTTCTATATCTCTTAACATATGTAGGTACCTATTCTGTAATATTATTTATGAAATTATAATATTTAATGTCACTAACAGCTACATACTTGTGATACAAAAGACTTAATCTCAATGCTTCATTTTAAGTGCACTACTACATTACAATACTTAATACAGATCATCTTTTAAATTGTGTCTGAAAGATTTAATTAGTTTAATACCATAAACTCTTAACTTGAGATTGTTCGTTGAATTATTGCCTATAAAGCTTGAATCATTTTTTTTGGTAAATAATGTTTGTTATTAGCCAAGTAACTTTTAAAATATAGTACATTATGTTAATATAAATTATATTTTCAAATGTGATGTCGCAAGATTTAGGATCTCTCCTCACCACTTGGCACAATGAAAAATAACATTTTATCAATCGCTCTCCTTTGCTGTTAATGTGTGACGTAGTTTATAGATGGCAACAAAGTCACTTCACATGAATAAACAAAGTATGTTTTGCTATTTTCAGAACCTCAATGGCGAAAAATTGTTAATGTGCTAGCAGTATAAACAAACAAAAAAATATATATATTTTATGTATCAAAAACTTATGTAAAAACAAAGTGTAATTTTAAGTTTAAAAATTATTCTTATTAAATTATATTTTATATATTTATTACTTAATAGGATCTGTGATTTTGATTTATTTTTTTTTAAATTTTATAGCATTGGCACAAAAAAATGTTTGTCAATTGATATGTTATAAAAATATTGTATTAAATTGTAAGCAAAAACAAGAAATTAATTTTATTTGAAATTAAGACAAACCAATATTTGAAATACTTATAGGGAAACATTTCGTTCTTATTTTTTTATGAAAACTACCCAATTCTTTGAAGATTAGTAATTACTGTAGATTAATCTTTAAAGCAATAATTTATATTATTATAAAACAGTGAAGTAGTAAGGTCGTCGTGGCGCACATGACGGCACTGTAACGCTATAGTGCCGTTGTGGGTTGGATCCTTACTCGAGAATGAATTATTTGTTTATATTTTCAATTCTTCGCTCTGGCACTGAGGCAGCCTCTGGCAAAAGCCCGGCGTTGAGTTTCGCCACTAACGCGTAATGCCTCGAAAAATTTGGCGGAAAGTGGAGAGTGGAGTGTCTTAACTAGGTTCCCAAAGCGTACCCTGCTATATGCGGGATAACTGGGGTGGGGTGAAGCTGATTTTTTTTATTTTGATTTATACAACAGTAGAATAAATATATATTGTACATAAAACATTTTAACATAATAAAATTAGGGTGGTGAAGAAAAGCTATCAAGTATAGGTGGGGAAATTAATTGTAACCTCGATTGCCCTTACAGTGGACTGTTACAATTTACAGTACGACAAAGCATGGTGTTGAATTTGGAACTAAGCATACAATTTTTTTTGGGGGCGTGGTGGCGTAGTGGCATAGAAGTGTAACTGGTAACACGACGAGTGTGGGTTCGACGCCCACTCGGGAATGAAATATTTAATATTTTCATTTCGATTTCCTCGCTCGTAACAATGTAAAGGTTGAGAGTTTGAGATAGCTTTTCTGAACTTTTGAGCATTGTTCACTTAAGTAGAAATAATATTGTTAAGACGAATAAAAAATAGAATATTAACTTTGTTGACATACATAAAACTGTCTTGGAAATTAATAAGTAACATACATGTGTAAAAGTAACACAGATATTAAACATACAAATATTTATAGAGTATGTAGAAAACTATAGGTGATATTACAATATGTAATTTTATTGGAAATTATAACATTAATAAACATTAAGAAAAACATATTGATCGATTCAGTATATTTTACGTCACTATATAAATATATATAAATAATTTTGAAAAAATAGTCAGTTTTCTTGATGTTACAAACTGTTGGTCTATATGTTGTCATTTTATTCAGATTAAGTGGAATACATTAGAAATAATTTTAGAAAATGTATAAAAATATTTCACGTAGCCGAATATGGCGTAATATTATACATTTTCTAAAAATATTCTTTCTAAGGTGTAGGACAACACTAAAAATGTTAAAAAATATATTATAAATTACTTAGTCGATAAATAATAAGCTTAAAAATTAAGCACTAAGAACTATACTATTTAAATTTGATGTCGTTAATATTATTAAAAAGGGATCTAAAATACTTAAGTATTCTAAAGGGATCTAAAATACTTAAATACTTAATACTTAAGTATAAAATCTAAAATACTTAAGTATTTTAGATCCCTTTAATTATTTATTCAACATTGAAATGTTGATATTAATGATATAAATAATATTCAATAATTTTATTGTTTTAATTATTTCATGTATAATTAGTTATAGTTAAAGTACCTGCTTTTTACCGTTCAACATGTATAAACGGTATTGTAAACATTTGTAAACTATCTACAAGTAAAGAAAGTAAAGAATAATTTATGATTATGAGAAAGTATGTACATATTTCATAATTTCTGTTAGTGATTATTTTTATTTATTTTAACGATTTGAGAATTTTACAGGAAAAATTACGTTACCTGGAGAGGAGCTTACAGATTTGGCTGGACTTGCAACTCGAGTGTAAGTTCAAGGGCACCCCTTAAAATTTATAATAACTCTCACGTCAACTGTCTAAGCTCCTCTCTCTACGTAATCAAATATATACACAAAAGACTATATAATATATCTTTCTGATAATGGTCATTTTGGAGGCTTTGTCGATTCAATGAGTATTCATAGTTTTGTATCTATGCTACTATTATAATGTTTTACTGAAACTATATTACTTTATATTGAATGCTCTAAAAAATACTAAGTTCACAAGCGCTTACATCACTAAAATATAAACATCATGCAATCAAATGTCTTGTTTTCTTTATAAATTAAGTATTTTATTGAAGCCATTATTAAATCTAGATTTTATAAAATTTTGAGGGTGTTCAAATGTTTATTGATGGGAGGGGTCACAATATCGTACAATTCAAATCAAAGTCTAAATCAAATAATTTTATTCAAAATAAGAAGTTACATGCTTCATTGTGTGAACGTCAAATAATTTACCACCAGTACGCTAAAGTTAATGCCTCAGATCTGAGAAGAACCGGCGCAAGCACGGCACCTTTGATTGTTTCAAAGGACTGTAGCGAGCATTTCATTTCCAAGGCGTGTTATCATTTCCTTTAAATAAACAGAGGTGGTTAATAGATGCCACTTCAATACGTGCATTATAATATCCAAATTTCAGCATTACATGTTTTAGAAAAAGACGTATTTTTTGGTTAAAAATAATTGTTTTAGTTGAATTACCCATTTTCATTGTTACTTGTCATTGAAATTTAAATATTATTTATAGGTAGATATAAATAATATTTTGTTTTACGTATACAATAAATAAATCAGCTTCACGCTGTATCCCGCACACTGCAGGGTAGGCGGAGGGAACGTAGTGAAAGACACTCCGTTCCCCACTTTCTGCCGAATTCTAGAGGCATTGCGTGTTGAGTGGTGGATCTCAACGCCGCCTTTTACCTCGACACCAGAGCGAAGAAATGGAAATATAATATAAATTTTAAATAAATATTTCATTTCCTCGAGTGGAGATCAAACCGAGAACCAGTCGGATTACAGTCATACTTTGTGCCCCTGTGCCACGACTGGCCTCAACTCAACTGGTTTTAAATATTAAGTATTTTATTATTGCTTACAATATTTAGTAAATGTAAAAAAAAAATATAAATACCTATAATATAGTATATATAGTTCACTTTTATATAACTTTTTTATTCTTAATAATGAAAGTATAGAATAGAATATTTTTATTGCTAAAAGATATGATCTTTGTTCATATACATAATATTTCGAACAATAATTGATACCTTAATGTTACCAGTTATTTGACTATGGCGTTTCGGGCGTGCACTAATTAAATTCTAGCTCTTGGCACTGATAAAACTGTCAAAGTATCTATCAATTTATGAAATGTCAACTCAATTGTCAAATGTCCGTTAGGTGTTTTTATCCAAAAATATAAACATATTTCAATAGACTATTCCTATTCTCTTATTATTAAGTAAATGTTTTAATTATTATCGCAATTTTAAAATGGTACAATCTCAATTTTCGTTGTCGTGGGATTCCTACAAATCAAATATATGTACAGGATTCAGCGCTTTGCAACAAGTATGAAAATAGTGAAACATATAAATAAAAATGTTTTAAAATATTTTTATTTCAAATAAATTGGTGATTTCAGAATGGAGAACTTGTTGATATGACTTTAGCTGCAGAAGGACACTTCGTGAAAGTACATCAAGTGTTGATAGCTTTATCAAGCCCATATTTAAAGCAACTTATATTATCAGCACCATGTCAACATCCTGTTATATTTCTTAATGTAACTAAGGCTTATATTTTAAAATTAATGTACAAGATCTTAATCAAATAATTATCTTAAAGCTGGAGTTTTAATAATGTACATTTTGCTTTTACAGAATATGTCACATGGAATATTGTCATTATTATTAGAATATATATATACTGGCGAAGTTTTAGTACCTTCTGCAAATCTATCAGCCTTTATTGACGCTGCAAAGTCTTTACATATCAAAGGGCTGGAAAATGTGGTAAGTTTAATTTTTTTTATGCTGCTTAAAAATAAAATATATTTAGATACTTATTCAAATATACTAGAATTATTTAACGTAACACAGGTTGAAGGAAATAGTAAGGGGACAAATATTTTATTAAATTTGGAAAACAGTGTCAGAACCAGCACGAGTACAAAAACAGATACAAATATTTCGGAACAGGTATGACTATTTTTCCTATATTACTAATAATATGTATGTTTCTTAGATATCAGAGTTGGTAAGTGTCACAGTAAATTTGGTTATAAAAGTTCAAAATGGGGAGATGAAAATAGTTCATGCCATTTTTGTGTTCATCACAACTGACCACAGATATAGTTATTCTTCATTAGAATAAAATTAGAATTAAATGCTTCCCCGAAAATAATTAAAATTACATATATTTAATCACAGATATGTGAAACCCTAGGATGAAAAATTCAGTAAAGTAACATGAAAGAAAAAATAAGAATGTTTTAGATGGCAATTGCCCCCTTAAAAAACTGCTATTCATCATTACATGTGTCTTCCAAAAGGATTTTCAGCATCTTATTAAATATAAGAGTGGTAATGGCCCAACATTGTCTTCTTAATATGGACTATGCAGTAATAAACCAATAAATAATATTCTTTCTATAAAATATTTTTTATTTTTCAATCTAGAACTGACTTCAAATAACATTCTGAGCTTTTCAAATTTCTTAAAAACACATATACAAAAATGTCTGTCAACTCACACAAACATCCTAGCCAAATGTCTATGTGGTACTCAGGAGTGTGAGTTCATGCAAATCTAGGAAATTGTCAAGACCTGTAAGACGTATCGTGGGTTTGATTGTAGGCTGTACAAAGTAATATATATTATATGTTTTGCATATTTTTTTTAGATTACACTACCAACAAATGCAAGAAAAATATTTATTAAACAAAAAAATGAAGCAATACCAATAACTGAGTAAGTCTTTACCTATCTTGTTTTAAATATTAAGGTTATAGTTTCACATTGGGAGTGTCCATTTGCTAATCGGAGGTCTGCTTTTTTATCTTTTTTTTTACTCTGGTAAGGCAATGGATGATGTTAAATCCCACCATCCAATACTCAAGATTTTAAATTCAAAAGGAATGTGGAGAGTGGAGTATCTTGATACTAGGTTATCTGTGCCTATCCCACATATAGCAATAGGGGATACAGAGTGAAACTGAAAAGAAAGACTATAATTTCAAATTACATTAAATCATTTTACATGTCTTAAAATGCTTAAGTACCAGCCATTGAATGTGTCTAAAAGTTTAAGGAAATAGGCAGAAGGTTTGATGACAATGATTAATACCTACTTGAGATTTTGTATTTGCTTTAAGTGAAATGTTAATTTCTTTTGAGAAATGAACTCTAATCCAAAATATTTAGTTATGGGATATTGAATGAATCTAAAACTTAAGGAACATAGGCAGGTAATATTTTCTATAAAATTAGTTAGAAGTGTCTATCAAAATACAATGATTCCTAACGTTCAATGAATTATTTCTATTTAACATGAACTTGTTATACTTAACATTTTTTTTATCTTCTCTTGCATACTGCTGTATAGACAGAAAAACCTAGTATCACGACGCACACTGACTTTCCAGACTGGGAGATGAAAATAATGCATTGACTTGAGTGAATACAGGACCATCCTCATCATGATATCTTTGGACTAGAACACAATTTTAGATATCTTGTTCTCTGCTTATCCTGCTATACGAAAAATGTGAAGAAAACATAAAAGTTTTTATTTTTCTACTAATATACAGGGTGGAAGTGTTAGCACCACTTTAAGTGAAACCACAATTTTAAGTACTTTTTTTCCCAAAAATGAAAAAGTATTTTTTTCAAACAAAATAAACAATAAAATTATTACTTAATTAGAAAACGTATAGAAATTTAAACCCGCCGTAGCTGGACACGAACCCGCGCCTTCTGGAAACCGACTAGGCGCCCTGACCACTAAGCCATACGTTCTCATCAAGCTACTTCGCAATTTTTATACGCTTGTTACTACTTATTTATGTTGTTAGTATGTCTGTAGGGAGATTTTTAAAAATTTCCGCTACCCAAAGATATTTACTTAGAATTATCATTCGGCAAGAATTTTCTATACGTTTTCTAAATAAGATTTTTTCTTGTATCATGTCTAAACTGTTGAGGTATCTTGATATTATTTTTAGGTATGAGTTAAAAATATTTTTCCCTATATGCTGTTCCTGTAAAAGGAGCGGTGACACTTCCACTGTATAAATATTTGTAGAAAAATTGACCTATAATTCCTTAATAATAATAAAATTTTGTTATCATTGATTTTGTTATCTTTCTTTAAATCTATTTTAGGGCTAAAAAGCAAATTTGGAATATGCCTACTATTAGCAATGATATGCCAAATTACTCTGTAGTCATAAATGATAGTGCAACTGACAACAATGATAGTTTTAATGACAGTAATTTACATTTACAAAATAAGGAAGATTTAGCTAAAGGTATTTTATTAATTTATTTATGTTTAATACTTATTTTATTGATATTTTAATCTCATCTACTTTCCATGTTGATTTAATTGCTATACGAATTTTGAGCTTTATAATGTTAATATTTTGAAAAAGCTGAAAAAAAGCATAAAAATCAATTTTAATAAATTTTCTTTTGTTGTTTCACGCTGTATATAAAGAAAGTTTTGACACAAACTTCTGTTTATGTAGAGAAACCAAGTGTTAAAGACACTCCGATCCCCACTTTCAGAGACATTTCGTATTGAGTGGCGAAATTCGACGTTACGAAATAAAAATCTCTCCAGTGGGAATCGAATCAACAATCCTCGTTTTAACAGCCACACGCTAGGGCTGTGCCGCGGCTGCCTCTCACTCTGTTGTAACTAATTATTCTATATGTGTCCACAGTATCATCTAACCTACAATTTACGGTGTCCATTCGAGGTTCCCTACAAGTAATTCTAAACAGATATATATACAACTTGCATTCATCTCAAAGTTCGGGAGTGAGGCGATGGCGCTGCATCGATTACCGTAATAAAAAATGTTCCGCTTTCGTCGTCACTAACGGAAATATTGTTATAAACAGGTATCGTTATCGTCTCATCTACAACTAATATTTTATTTTAATTGTGATCATGCATTCGAATTGAATCGCATTCATCATGTGGGTGGCAAAGTGTTATACTGTGTGGAAAAAATACTTTTAAATCACTAGTCCCCTTTTTTTCGTTCATGTGAACGCCAGAAACATCTTCAGAATCTTGGTGTAAAGTGAGGAACAGAGGTTCTCTCTGCCTCTCTCTGACTCTTTTATATGCGGGATACAGCGTGATGCTGAAAAAATATATAATACAATTCGTTTTTTAGAAAAAGTTCTGGTTCTTTTTGCGTTTGTATTCATCCATATTTCATATGTTTTACAGAGCAAATCCTCACAATCACTCATTCCATGATAAGAAGATACTTGATAAAATAGAAAAGAACGCTGTTTACACCGCATTGGACGAAGTACAAAACTATATAGATAAAGAAAAAGCCAAAGATCGAGACGAAGCTATGGAAAGTGAACCTGTGCCAATGACGTTTGCCACTTCCTTATCTAGTTTGTCAGACGCAAAAACCTTTCAAATCGTTGATAAAAATACTTGATTAGTGTAGAATCTTCTTCGTTAGTCGTATTTAAACAAAAACCATTAAGTATTTATTTTTAATTAACTTTATTACCAAAAACTGAATTTTTCGGAATTTTCACGCTGGTGGAAATACAAATATATGAAGTAAAAAAAAATATATTAAGAAGAATAAGAAAGGTAAAAATAATAGACAAATGTCGCCGGCAGTCCTTTGACATGCATTTAAGGACAAAACTTGTACGTTTAATAGGTTAGTACCTATAATTCTAATAGATATTAATTTCTTTCGGTAGTTTATTGTTAAGGTCGTAAATAAGTACTTATCATATTAAATTTATTAGTACTTAGTTAGTTTAAAAATAATAATAAATAAAATGTTAATTATATTGCGCGTTTTCATTTCGCTCATTTGTAAAAGTAATAATAATTGATTTATACTCTTGATAGCGTCAAGAAAGAAGAGCTAATAAGCGCTCTCTCGTCTTTACCAACTCACGAGTTTCCACCATTCTCTTTTAGTCCTTTCACGGAACGTGATGTTAAGAGAAATATATTGTCTAACTCTTCGAACGCTGTCGGCGCTGACTGCATTAGTCGCAAAATGATCATGCCTATCCTTGATATTGTAACTCCTATCCTGACCCACATTCTCAATTTTTCTATCTCTGTTGGCAAATTTCCGGAAGCATGGAAGGATGCACAAATTATCCCTTTCCCAAAAAAGCCCAATCCTCAACATCTAGTTGATTTCCGCCCTATTTCTATTTTACCGTTCCTTTCAAAAGTCCTTGAAAAGCTTATACATAAACAACTTATTACCTTCGTTAACAATCACTCCATTTTAAGTCCTTTCCAATCAGGCTTTCGCTCTGGTCATAGTACTACGACTGCGCTAATAAAAGTCACAGATGACATTCGAAGAGCTATGGATAATAAGCAACTCACAATTCTTGTACTCCTTGACTTTAGCAACGCTTTTAGCAACGTAGATTACGAAGTATTGTTGAGTTTGTTAAGTTCTATTAACATATCTCCGTCTGTGGTGGACTGGTTTCGAAGTTATCTTAATGGCCTTAGACAGCGCATACGAATTGAGGAAAACGTCTCTTCGTGGTGTGTTGTCCAGGCTGGGGTACCTCAAGGCGGTGTTTTATCTCCTCTGCTTTTCTCAATTTTTATAAATTCTATCACTAAGCACCTTTCGTGTCCCTATCACATGTATGCAGATGATGTTCAAATTTACACGCACTCAACCCCGGAAAATTTAGTAAATTCCATCCAAAGCATAAACAGTAATCTCCTCGCTATATCAAACTGGAGTAATTGGTTCGGTCTGAAGGTTAACCCTGTAAAATCTCAGGTTATAATAATTGGGAGCCCAGGTATGGTTTCCAGGGTTGATTACACACATTTACCGCCTATTGTATACAATGATACGTATTTACCATATTGCACGTCAGTTAAAAATCTTGGGGTACATTTAGACCAGAACATGTCATGGTCCGTACATGTAAATAATATAAGTCGGAAAATATTTCATGCGATAGGTTCTCTACGACGTCTACGATCTATGTTGCCTATTCCAACCAAAATTATGCTAGCAAATACTCTATTGCTCCCAATTCTCGATTATGCCGATGCAAGCTATCCTAACTTAACCGAGGACTATCTGAATAAACTTGAGCGACTTCAAAATCTCGCTATTCGGTTCATATTTAACTTGCGTAAATATGACCATGTATCTGAATTTCGTTCTAAGCTCAAGTGGCTTCCAATACGCAGTCGCCGGAACCTACATACACTTTCTCTTCTGTACTGTGTGTTACACAACGAACAATCTCCTCCTTATTTAAAAGAGATGTTCGAATTTTTAGGAGCACATACAAAAAGCCTGAGATCTTCCGAGAACCTTGCTCTTAGAATTCCGAGACATTCCTCTAGATCTTATGAGCACTCCTTTGCTGTGAAAGCAACTAAGTTGTGGAACGATCTACCTCTAGATATTAGACGTTCAAAATCTTTAAACATATTTAAAAAATTAGTTAAAAATTATTATTTGATGGATGATTCAGCTTGAAATGACATCTATATACACAACTCACTATTATAAATTTTATTTTTATATATATTAGTATATTATAAGATTATATATTTTTTTTCAAATATATATGTATTATGTTTATGTATTAGTATATAATATGATATGTAAGTTTATTTACACCACCCACTCTATTCTATCGCAAATATCCTAACCCAAAGGTTGTCTGGTAGAAATCGCTGATTAGCGATAAGACCGCCTTTTGTGTGTCAATTGTTCTATCTTTGTACTTTTTATATCATTTATTTCCTGAGGAGTAATTGTGCACAATATAGTGTAAATAAATAAATAAATAAATAATAATTTGGCACTTTTATGGAAGTATTATTATAAGCAATATATTGTCGACAGGTTGTGGGTTCGAATCACCCTCGAGGAAACGAAATATTTACAATTTATATTTCTTCGCTCTGGTAACTGGTTCTGGTTGAGTTGCGTCACTTAACACGACCTCGAGAATTCGGCGGAAAATAGTTCCTCTCTGCGTAACTTGCGTAGCATACAAAAATACATAACAAAAAAAACCTTGATTTACAATAATTTTGTAAAATCTTCTATTTAATAGACGATTTGTTAAACATTCATTAGTAAAAAAAACTTAAGTATACATATACACACTTTATTCGAAATTATAAAGTTTCAAATGTTAATATTGACAACATTTTAATAAACTAAAAGTGCAATACAATATTTTACGTCATTTTATAGACCTTAGTCTTAAAGTAATTGTAATTATCCAAGCGCCTCCTACTTATCACTATTATTAATACTTATTACTAATTACCTATTAAAACACTTAAACTATTCAACACTAAAATATAAATTAAAGCAAAAAATAAAATGTAACTACTTAAGATAACATTATATATCTTTATCTATTTAAAATATAACTATTATTAAACAATATTTTTTTGTTTCTCTTGCTATTGAAGTTACTATTGTATGTTATAATCATATTAAATAGATTTGATGATATTTTATCTGAATTTTTTGCTCCGTTAGGTGAAATTTCTGAAATATGTACAAAATTTTGTTTCCGGACGTAAGATAAGCTGAAATGTAGAATCTTAAAAGTCTGCTTCACGTTATGTCCCGCATACCGCAGGGTAGGCAGAGGCAGCCTCTGGAGGCATGGCGTGTTGAGTTGCGGAATTCAACGCCGCGCTTTGCCTTGACACCAGAGCGAAGAAATGGAAATCTAAATTTTAATAAATGTTTCATTTCCTCGAGTGGAGATCGAACTCACAACCAGTCGCATTTACAATCACACTGTGTCACGAAAAATTAAAAACAACGTTTTCTAAGGGAACAAATATTTATTGAGGCCACGCGTGCCACTGACTTAGCGATGTACTTAAATCGTTACAAGTGTGCTTACTTACTTTATCATTAAAATACAATTAAACTTAACATAAAATAATCAGTCAAACAAAGAATATTAATGATAATTAATCTTCAGGCGGCTGGTAATCTGGCACAACTAGCAACACCTTCTCCCTCCATTTTGATTTTCTTGCGTCCTGCTCTCTCTTCAAATTGTTTAAAGCGGGTAACGTACGCCAACAGGTAAACGTTTTAAACACTATATTGCTAAAAATACAATTATATAATATTAAGATAGAAGATGTATTAAATATTATAAATTATAAACTATCTCTTGCTACTTGTTGGGGCACATTGCAGGAGTCCTATAATAATCACGTGAGTATTCCGGGTTGTATTCCGAAAACATGACGAAACATGACAAGGAGGACACATGCTTAAGTTACAACTATTGGGACAAGATGTGTTGGTACTTAATTTTCACTACATTTTTATATATAAAGGCAAATGTCATGTAATTTTTAAAAATTAAATAAGCATGATAAAAATATTAGACATTAAGCTTCCATTTGAATAACATGGTGTCAGTATAGTACGGTAGACGAGTCGTGGCCAACGTGAAGGATAGGATTTCTGGACTTTAGCGGACGGAAACTAGTAGTAGTAGGAGTCGAGAAAATTGTTTTCGGAACATGAGATCACGCGTAGTCAACAAAAACATAAGTAGGTACATGTGTATCTGGCCATTCCTCTCTCCTTGTCATGGGTCGACCCCTTTCGAACATCACGTGACTATCAAAAGAACTCCTGCAGTGTTTAGTAACATAATTATCTTGTTTATTCTTGCTAATGTTAGTTATTTTTAGTTTAAAAGATCCTGTTATTATAAATTATAGCATGCGGTTTACGTATTTAAAAGAATTTCTTAGTCACAAAATTGTTGTCACGTTTCAGTAACAACTACAAGAAACTAATAAAATAGTAATAATATTCGAATAAACATTATAAATGAAAACGTGCTGTTTTTTGCGACATCAACTATAATTACACTAAAACCGTGAAAGTAAATTTAACAATACTATAATATTATTACCTGTCGTAGTAAACTGAAGCCTTTTTCCATTTAAATTCAAATTCACGTTTGATTATAATAACACTTTCACGAAATTTTCGAAAAACAAGTTGTGATACAAATAAGTCGTAGTAGTCATCCGCCACTTGTTTTTTCAATACATATTCGTAATGATTCTGTAATATGATTAATATATATTAGCTATATAAAAAAAATATCTCAATATTTAGATACATTCTAAAATTACCTTTTTCAATCCACTAAATGCTTTTTTCAAAAGTTTTTTTCTACAGAAATCTTGTGCTTTGTAATTTCTATCAAACCACATATCTTCAGTGTACCACATCCAATGAAAGAATAGATTCTTCGTCAATTGAAAATTATAATGGGCTTTAGCCTTTTCTATATTGTCTTTTTTTATTTCCAACAGCAACTTAAATGGTTTCATGCCGTATTTGATCATCAAATTTCTTTCATGATGTAAGTCAGCCATTACAATCAACGCCCTCATCCTTTCAGCATGCTGTTTTCTTCTTATATTTTCTATCTTTTCTTTTTTTCTTTTTTGTTTTAACTCTTTCATCCTTTTCATTTTCTCTTCTTTATCCATTTCTGCTTTTGCTAACTCGGCCTGAAAAAGTTTCAAACAAATTAATAAAATTAGCATTTTGTTAGGTTTCAAGTTACAACTATTTGAAAAGTTACAACTATAAGCGGGCTCATGCGTGAAAATAAAAAAAACCTGTTGTTTTAAACGTAATCGTTCTTCTTCCATTTGCCTTCTTCTTTCCCTTATGATTGCATGTTTCTCCTCTCTTTCCCGAGCTCTTGCCTCCATCCGTTGCAAAAATTGTGGAACTTTTAAACAGTGTAAAATAAGTGAAGGCTCTGTTAATAAATTAAAATAAAATATATAATAGAATGTTTACTTTTCATAAAAGAATATAATAATAATTGTTAATGTAAAAAAAAATTTAAACCTTCTAATTCTTTTATATTAAGCTCATTTGTCAAACACTTCATTTTAGGCTTCAAATGCTTATCAATATCATAATAAGTTTTCCGAATATCATCCCTCATGGAATCTAAAGACTGTCGCGAAATTTCTATAATGTTGTTGTACTTTAATTTATCTATAATTTTGTGTTGTTCCTCAAGCTTAGCTTTTTGAAGAGCGATGATATGTTTTTGCATCTTATACCTAAAAAATATACTTTGAACATAATTTGGTTAACATACAAATCAATAGTAAAGTTTAAGCTTTAATGTTTTTGTCTATGTGGTAGAGAAATACATATTATAAATATACTACGTTTTTCCTCTGTCCAGCGAACAAAATGGTCAGTAATTTTCTTTACCTATGTTGGTACGTATTGTAATCTCGAGCAAATAATTTGGCTTTTTGAACAGGCTCATTTGCTGAAACAGAACTGTTCATTTTTTTAGAGAGTTTATTAAAAAACTGATCAAGTGCTTGTTTTCTTTCTTCAAAGACTCGATTTTGTAATCTTGTTGTAACATATGCCTTCCACTTTCGAAAGAACTTAGTTGCTACACATTTCTGTCGATAGCTCAATTCCTTAATAATAGGTACGATATTTAGAAAAGGTACTCGAGAAGATATATGTATGGTATTCGTTTTCGATTCCTTAGTATTGAATGTAACTTTTTCATCTTTCTTATCACTTGCATCTGTTGCTGTTTCTAATACTGTTGTCTCCTTTTCCTTTTCGTCGCTATTTGAATTAATCGTCATCATTATTAACAGAGACTGTAAATCATTTTTATATTCATTGAAATGAGGTAAATGATTGTCACTACTTTCTTGTGTGTTATCAATGTTAATAGTTTGAGGGTCTTTAGAAGATTTTGTGATTAAGCAATCATTATTGTTCTCTTGTATTTTTTCGTTTAAAATGAAAGTGTTGCTATTATTATTATGGTTATTGTCCATTTGCTGATCACTAGCTATTGTTCTAGCATGCGCTGCTGTAATCTTGAAATCACTGTTGTTTTCAATTATTAAATCAATTTTTTCTTTAGCCGAATTGCTTAAGTAATGAGCCAATTCATTTTGTAATAATTTATTATCCTTTTTGGAGTGAAATATGTTTTCTTTTGAAAGAGAATGTGTTGAAGTAGAACTAGCCTTGTTAACATGTGGTAACGTCGTAACATTTTGTAAATTCATTTTCTAGATGTCTTTTTATTTTTTTCAGTGAATCCAATTTATTTCATAGTTTTCAGTGCATGAATTAAATTGAATAAAAAGTTTCTAGATACTTTTTCAAAGCACTTTTAAATAATTGATGATACACGCAGGAATGATACGTACTAGGATGTTAATACCGTAGTACATGCCAAGACTTATCATTGATCGTTACCCGGACTGTCCACCAGCGCTTGATCTACCTGCTGAAAGGATACGGGAGGGTAAAACAAAAAAAAAAGTATGTATAGGTAGCTAATTAATATAAAGAATATGTACAAAAAATATTAAAAAATTAAGATCTTATATTTTACATAATTTAATAATTATTATTGCTAATAATAATTAGGTTTATGCTGTACCCCGCATATAGTAGGGTAGACAGAGGGAACTTAGTGTTAAGACACTCTGGTTTCCCATTTTCCGTCGAATTTTCGAAACATTGCGTGTTGAGTGGCAAAACTCTGCGGTGCATTTTATCTTTTCCTTCCACTTTTCCACAAGAAAAAAAATTAAAATATTAAATCATTCATCCTTTTTGGTTGCATCGAACCCATAATCGTTGATTACACGATATGCCACGGCGCTACAACTACCTTCATCTCTATATCTACCCTACTCTACATATAACTACTGCATTACCCAGATAGATATTGATTAGGATTTTAAAGTAATTTTGCACAATTGTTTGAATTGTTAACCGATTAGGAGGTGTGAAATATAAAAACATGTAACGATGCATGACTTATATTAATCAATATTTATGAGCAACATGTCACTAATATTAGAAAGTTAAAACAATAGTAAAATATTATTTTATTATATTAATATTACAAATTATAAATTACTTGCCACTTCATATCAAAAATGTATACGAAAAGTTGTATCTTAGACCAGTACAGAATTACAATCAATAGTAACAAATTATAAGGTTTTTACACAAGGCTCTTTATTACAAAAGTAGTCATTTTTGCTGTCTTCACACGTTGCTAGTAAATTGGTGTAACAAATGAAATACGAATGTTGCATAGAAACCTAAAATCAATATATGATACTTCTCATTATTGCACATTAAAACAAAACAAAACAACATTGAACGATATTTTATAGATTATTTTATTAATTTTTTTTATTGTTGTTCATCATACGCGGCATAAATGTCGGAGATATGATGTTTCCTTTTTTGAAAATATTAAATTCAAGTTTAAATATTGATTAATGTTATCGATTGAAATGTGATTATTTCTATATTATGATTTTTTGTACTACATTTAAGATCAAATTATTATTTTTTAGATACCGTAAGCACGTAATTTTGCATAGAAATATTTCAGAACCAAATAGGATTGACATTTCTAAATGTCAATTGTCAACTTTGACATCTGTATTGTACCTTGCTTGAGGGTAGAGAAAATTTGATCAGCATATATACCATAGTTACTGAAAAACAAAGTTATACAATATTTTATATGAGTCAACAAATTTAATAAGTCTCCTTATCCTTAGTTTAAGTAAATGTATCTACCTCTACATAATGCGTCCGAAAAAAGATACATCATTAAAATTCCTATTAAGAAATTGGGACTTTTTACAGTTTCATTGCCGTTGTTTGCATTCATAACTTGTGTTTTAATAACAATATATAAAGACTTTGAAAAAGCCAATAATACACATTGTAAAGTACCAAATATTTTTCCATCGATATCTGCTTCCATTGGCAATTATGAACCTCAACGCACAATATGGAAGTCCGCTATTTACATCCACGCCCCATTAAGGTTGTTTATTATTTATTTAAGATGGGATTATTATAATAATTTAATTAGCCAAAACTGTATTTTTGTAGTAAAATTAGCAATATTTTTAAATATAATTGAGAATATATCATTACTTGGACTAACTTACTGGACATCCTCTGAATATTACCGTAAGTTTAATAGTTATTATTTTTTTAGCTAATAATACAAATAAATAATAAATCCAGAAACTTACATATTACATTTTAAAGTATAGGAAATCTTTTAATTGTGTGATCCTTAGAAAAGAACCTCCTCACAATTGCAGTGTCTCAAGTTATGGTACTATATCTAAATCTTCACCAAACAGCTAAACAATATCATCATGACCATGACAGAGGTTTCGACAATTACACTAACATTCTTCGTAGTATTAATATTGTGAACCAAATATTTAGATAACTTTTCTTTTTCTGCCTTTCCATATTTATTATCATGTGGGTAAGCAATGTCAAAGATCACAACATGGCCCCTTAATCACAATATACCTATCAAAAATAATAGACTGGCCTGGTAGATAAAAGTCTAAGTCCAAGATAGTATCATATATATTTGGTTTTGAAAATAGTGTTACTACAGATCGGAAGTAATTAGTACTACAGATCTATGTCTGTTCTCTTTGCTTTGCAACAATCCTTGCATATCTTGAGCAGTTACTGATTATTATTATTATATATCAAATTGTAAATAAACAAAAAATAATTAAAATGTATATATCATTATAATATATTTTAGGTGGTCTAAGATAAATCAAAATGTTCTATATAAAATTATTGTTCTTACTTACATAATGCTTTTACTTGCAGCATATCATGAAGCATGCTTTAAAACATTTATTGGTACTTCAATATTTTACATGTTTTTTACTTGCATGATGTTAACAAAATACAGACGTCGACCAGCACTCACATCTTTAGAAATATTTTCAATGAAGTTGAAATGGAGAGCTTTTTTTGTGAATGTGGGTTCATTTGCATTTGCTGCTTATTTTTTCTTGAGGCATAACAGACTTTGTGAACCTTATGGTGAGTTTATTACATGTTTACATTATAAAATTTAATTTTGTAATATTACTGTTATTTTTTTTGTCAAATAAATTTTCCCTTTTTTATCTTACAAAAATAGCATATTTAAAAGATATAGGGATAATTATTAAGATCTTTATTTCAGTTTATTCCATGTTTGGATTCTCAGAATATGTTGTGGTGATCAGCAATATAATATTCCATATGACTACTGTTTATGATCTCCGTAAGCAATTCATTTATGCTACAAGAAAAGGCTTTATAGTTGACTGACTCAGGATTATAAATGATATTTTATCACAAGAACAAATGAAAGAAAATGAAAGACTACCAAGTATAACATGAATTTTAATTTTATGCTTGCTATAATGTAGTATGCATTTCAACAACAATTCCTAAAATATTTAAAAACACAATAATAGTAAAGCTTTAACTTATATATTTCTTAATATTTGTTATAAAAATATATATGTATTTCTACAAATAACAAGAGCTTAAATTAATGATTAGTCTTAAGTTATTTTGCTCAGAGATAAAATTCTATAAAATATTTTTATACATATATGTTTATGCATTAATTAATAAATTGTATATATATTTGATATATTATTTATAAAAAATCTTATTTATGATATTGTAGAAAATTGCATGAATATTCTTTATTATAGATAAACCCTTTGTTATCACTATATTGAAGTCATACTGTTTAAAATATTTACATAACATATATGACAGTAAATATTGTAATTTCTCTGATTATCATTTATCACAATATGTAACTTACATGATAACATTTTTTAGAAACAATGAAAAAGAATTCATATAAATTACTGAAATAACAATAACATTTTAGCATAACATAAAAAAATGTCAACAGAAAAAAGTAATAAAATCAGTAAAGTAGTTTAAAAAGTAAAATAAAAATTAAAGATCATAAACTGCTGTAAAAAATAAAAATTGTGTACACAAACATGATTTCTTATATTATTGACACACAAAATAATTTATGGTCGGGTTGTTGTTTAAAAAAGAGAGGCAAGGGATCTAAATTTTAAAGCGACTGTTATTTTGATTTCTGCTCAATAAAAAAATGTTAATAGTTATTTAATTATAAAATTACATAAATTCATGATTAATTGAATATTTTCATTTTCTTAATTTTGATAAGCCAAAGCATCGTAAGTTTCGCCATTTAATACATAATGTCTTAATAATTGATTTTATTTATAATTGAAATTCGTCCTTTATCTTGTCAGCTATCATTTTTGCAATAGCTAATGATGAAGTTGCTCCGGGAGAGGGTGCATTTCTACAATGTAAAACTCTGCTACCAATAGCACCAGAGGCAGGTTTTGAATCAAACACAAAATCTTCTATTAATGTACCTGTAATCATTTTAATATAACATTATTTTATGTACTTATTAAAAATGAAAAATCTTAAACGTAAGTTGGTAAAGAAGATAGAAAGGAACAAATATATTTCAAGACTATGGCATGCAAGACACAGTGGGGTTGTCCCACCATGCCTAATTGTAAATGTTTGTGGGTTCAAATGCCACTTTTGTTCTGGTAAGACAAAGTGTGACTTTGAGTTTTGTCACACAACAGGTGATGTCTGGGATATGGTGTTGGTACCCTGGTTTTGGTAGTGAACAAGGTATCTTGACAATAAGTTATCTCTTCCTATCCTACTGTGTGAAAATTATGATGAAGTAATTTTATAAAAAAAAAATTAACAAATATAAATTATGTAACTAACATTATCAATACACATTAATAATGGAATATTTCCTTTTGAAACAAATGTAACTTTGAGATAAATCCATATCCAATTATGGTTTTCCTTATTTTAATAGTGTGTGCAAAAGCAACAATTTACCATCTTTGGCCATAGCTTGGGCTCTTACTCCTGCCGGTCCCCTCTCGACATCATTGGTAGTTATGTTTTGTATATATTTTTGTATTTGCATCACTTGTAATGGCATCAAAATTGATCTAGTCATCTCTTTTAATCCAAACCCTGCATATTTAAATGCCATTTTACGGAATCCAGAGAATGTTATGATATCTTTCAGTTCTTTTATATTCAAATCACCCCATCTGTCAAAGTTTAATAATGCTTGTTATTAATGTTTCACTGTCTATGTGATAAAAAAATATATTTATATAACTCACCTGTAGCCTTCTTTACAAAATGCCAAAATTGCATTTGGACCTACAATAACTCTTCCATCTATTCTTGGTGTTACATGAACACCTAAGAAAGGAAATCTTGGGTCTGGCACAGGATATATATTTGCCCTTGTTAAGTGACTTTTCTGTGGAACTAAATATAAATATTCACCTCTGAATGGTATAATTTTTGGTTCTTCTGGGCAACCTGTAAGAATGGCAACAGTGTCGGATTGTAGGCCACAACAGGTTAGCACATATTTTGCTTGTATTGTATTTTCTTTACAATCTGTTATAATAACAGGATAATCTGAATTCTCAGCTTCAGCAAATTTGTTTACTTCAAATTTTAAATATGTTTTCCCACCATACTTTTCAAAATCGTGAACATATGAATTTGTTACCTCTCCCCAATCAACAATACCTGTATGGGGTGACCACAATGCTTGCAAACCATTACAATTTGGTTCAAGTTCTTTAATTTCTTTTGAGTCTAATAGTACAATGTCTTTGACACCATTTTTTATCCCACGATCATACAAATCAAGAAGCCTTGGCACTTCTGGCCTGCTTGTTGCTACTATTAGTTTACCACATTTTGAATATTTTATACCTTTCTCATCAAAGTATTTATAAGCTAGATTTAGTCCTTGTACACATAATTTAGCTTTCAGTGAACCAGGTTTATAATAAATTCCAGCATGAATCACTCCACTGTTGTTACCACTTTGATGGAATGCAAATTTGTTTTCTTTTTCTACGAGAGCTATTTTTAAAGAAGGATATCTAATTTTTAATTCTCTTGCAGAAGCAGAACCTACTATACCACCTCCAATTACAACAATATCGTATTTTGGTTGAGTTATTTTGCTGTAACTAAAAAAAATTAAATAATGAACGTACGAATAAAAATATTTATATTTAATCATTAAGTTCAAATAATATAACATTTTTACCTTCGGCATGTTTTTATATTGTCAAGTCGGTAAAGGCCAGCAAATGCAGAAATTCGTGTTATCTTGCTAAAGTTGGACATTGTAAATAAATAACAATACACAATACTAATCAAATATTGATTTAGAATCTAGTTTAAACAGATACACATAATTATAAGTACATTTTAATTTATACACAACTAAACTATTAAAAGTAAATTACATCTTCTATAATGTCTAAATTCTAAGCAAAAACGGAAATAGGAAGAAATATTATTTTACATGTAAGAATTTTTATGAGTTATCCGACACTTGCTCAAAACTTGCTTTATTTTTTAGCTACCGCTACCCCGCGAGCCTGATAACAACACAAAAGTACAGTAGATCGCGACATTAACATTAAGTATCATTTACTGCGTCAGTTGGTATATATGAGTGATGACAAGATGTCACAAACTACAGTATAATACCGTTAACAAGTCGTGGCTGCTCTGAAGTTAGCCGTAGATAGGGTTGTCACTTGTCATACGTCCAAAATTTCCCCGACAAATCCGGAAACATACTTTGTCCGGAATGTGGAGGGGATTTCAAACCGTCCGGATTTTTTACAAATTAAAACTTTACAACAAATATATATATATATATATATATATATATATATATATATATATATATATATATATATATATATATATATATATATATATATATATATATATATATATATATATATATATATATATAGTTTTAAAAGAATTAAAAAGTCTCAGATGATTGGCGATGTGCAGTCATCGTGCCTTTGTATGAAGGCAAAATTTCACTGATAGATTGCGCGAGTCATAAGGCTATTTGTTTGATTAGCTTAGGTAGTAAAATTTTAGCGAGAAGAATGCAAGGGAGATCTGAAAAACTGTTGTGGGAGTCCCGAGGGGACTTTGGATCTAGAAGAAGGTGTATGGATCAGATCTTTTCCCACCACATGATCACGAAAAAATTTTTGGCAGTTAAAGAAGTTAAGAAGACTTGGAAATGGCACGGACCATTGCTGCAGACTATAAAATTTCTTTACAGAGATCACGTGCGAGTTGGAGCTAGCATGTTGCCATGGTTTGACATCCAAATGAGTGTTAAACTAGGATGTGCTATATTAGCTTAATTGTTCAATTTTAATATTTAGACAGCTGTCTCGAAGGAGAGAAACAAAGGGACATAGGAGTGAAAGTAGGCGACTTGAATGTGAATTGGCTGCTTTACGCAGATGATGCAGTGCTCATTGCATCATCAGAATGCGAGTTGCAGGCATTAGTCACTCCGAAAGAAGGTTGTGAAATAATGGTCTAAACCTGAATGCGAGCAAAACAAAGGTATTTGAAAGAAATGAAGAAAGAACAGAATGTAATATCAGTGTGAATGGTAAATTATTAGAACAAGTGAATGATGTGGTACATTTGGTAAGTATGTTCAGTAGCGATGGATGATACAATATGCACGTGTAGAGGTGTATTGCTGCCGGTAACAAGGTTAACAGAGCCTTAGATGCACGTTTGGCCGTGCACAATGCAGTGTTAGTACCGACGCTGTTATACGGCAGCGGACCGTGGGTGCTAAAGAAGAAGAATAGAAGGAAGATGAATGCTGTGGAGATGTGATATCTTCATAGGATATGCGGAGTCAGTTTAGCTGATCGAATTCAGCAAGAGGCAAATACTAGCAGGATATCACGGTGAGAATGACGAAGAACGTGCTCAGCTGGTTTGGGCACGTCGAACGAATGAGTGACAAAAGAATGGAAAAAAATAGCTATAAGAGAGGCGCTTCGTTCTCTCTGAGTACGCCGCCAGGGATACAGCGTGAAGCTAGATTAGATTAGATTGTTTGGTCAGGTTTATCGCCAATTCCTGGTATTGTATAATTGTATTTTTTCTAATATATGCTAAAATAATTATGTAGATAATAGTAAAATCTATCCAGTTGGTAAAGTTAAAATACTGCCTTCAGCTGTAAAATAAAAATCAATATTTACGATCAAATGAGGCCAGTCGTGGCGCAGGGGCACAAAATGTGACTGCAACTGACTGGTTATGGGTTCGAACTCCACTCGAGGAGATAAAATGTTTACTTTAATTTATATTTCCATTTGTTCGTCCTGGTGCCGGGGCAAAGCGCGGCGTTGAGTTACGCCACTCCACAGGCAATGCCTCTAGAATTCGGCAGAAAGTGGAGATTGGAGTGTCTTAACACTAGGTTCCCTCTACCTACTCTGCTTTTTGCGGGATACAGCGTGAAGCTGAATTATTTTATTTTAATATTTACAATACATGAGTTAATAGTTATTAATATTTCATAAATATGATAGTTTATTGTTTAATATTGTTATATCTTATACCAGGGTGCTTTCTGATGTAAGAAATATTTTTAATATTTTTAAATTTTTTATACGTTTTCTAAATAAGTATAATAAGAAATATTAATACTGACTCCATAAAATTCCGGTAATTATTATTGAAATTCTTGATATACAGGAAGCATCTGCGCTTATTTTACGGGAGCAGCATATAGGGTAAAATACTTTAAACTCGTACCTAAAGAAATTAATCAAGATACATCGACAGTTTCACGATATTTATCCATACGGTACGGAATAAATACAAATAACATAAACACCTACTTCTACAAAAATAATACTAAGCATTGCCGATCCGCCACTCTTCACTCTCAAAAACATCCTAGAAAGAGAAGGGATATATCTCGTTATATTTTACGCAATTCAACATCGCTGCCATTACCTACGACTTCGACGAGCTCGGCATTAAGAGGAGTATTCTCGAAAACTAGTGAAATGACAAATAATATTTTCTTAGTAGTTAACAAGAGTTAAAGAACAGATCATTTGTACGCTCGACTTGTAAATGTCCAATGAAGACAGAACTTTTTAACTAAACAAAAAGTCAAGTTTTCTGGCACCGTGTGATGACCGGTTTCGGTGTTCCTCAATCAGCCATAATCCATTATGACTGATTGAATTGGCGAACTCCAGTTCGAGGCAAAAAGAGACAGATCGGCTTTCTTTTTACCGTATGGACCAAGATGTCATTCCTTGTGCCAAAGTGCGAAGGCCGAGTGAAATTGCCAAGTGCAGTTTGAGAGGACTCAAAATATCCTTGTAGGATCACAATGTCGTCCGTCTGTCCGTCTGTCAAGATCATTTATCTCGAGATCGTGTGGAGGTCTCTTAAATCACAGAAATAATCAATCTTCAAGATAAAAGCAATCAAAAGATACTATTTACCAGTTTTGCTGAATTTTGTTTGAAATTCACCGGATAATCAAAACCTATAGGGTAATATATAGGATGGAAGCGTCAGTGCTACTTTTACGGGAACATTATATAGGGTAAAATATTTTAAACCCATCCCTAAAGAAATTAATCAAGATACCTCAACAGTTCAGACGTAGGATTTTTTTTTCATTTCAGGATGTCATTCATACCTGTATTTCGTGTGACGCAGTTATGCATTATACCAATAAAATAAACACATACTACTACAAAAACCTACGACTCGACTTCGGAATGAGGTGTGTGCGGCGGTTTCCCTTTGATGATGTTTATGTCTGCGTGCGTCGTGACAAATGGCATATTATCTCTCAACGATAATTTTATTATTTATTTTATTTCAAACTGTTAATAAATATTAATCCAACACGTAGAGAACGGTCGTGGCGCAGCGGCACAAAGTGTGACTGTAAACCGACTTGTTGTGGGTTCCCATGCTCATATGCCCACTCGAGGATATGAAATATTTACTTAAATTTATATTTCCATTTTTTCGCTCTGGTGTCGAGGCAAAGCGCGGCGATGAGTTCTGCCACTTAACACGCAATGCCTCCGGAATTCGGCAGAAAGTGGGGAACGGAGTGTCTTTCACTACGTTCCCTCTGCCTACCCTGCAGTGTGCAGTGCATGATTGATTTTTTTTTATATTTCAAATCACTTTTTCATTTTTGGGGTTTTTTCTATTGTAGGGCTTTTATGGAGTAGTTAAAACTATGGTTTCATTTAACGTGTGCTGACAAAAACACTCTGTATAATTTAAAATTTGGCTGAAATTGAGAATTTACAATATAAATATAAGAAGAAGAAAATTTAATTATTTATATTTATATATTTCTTATAAAGAAATCAAATCAATAATTAAAAAAAAATATTAAAAACGGGTCCGACTCGCACCTAACTGATTTTTTTAATTTAGTTTTATTAATTTGCTAATACATGCATCGATCACGAAGTTTGTTATTAATAATTTTACATAACAAGTAAATGTTTTATCTGTTATATCACAATACAAGTTTACGATGTACCTACATACATATATAACTATACTTGAAACGGTTTGTCGATCTGCCGTATCTCACAACGGAACTCCAGTGTTGCAGTCAGTTAGTGTAAATCAATTAGTGTAAATGTTTTAGTTTTAAACTTATCGAATCTCATCCTTTTTTGGACGTTTTTATACGTATCTTTCGAAGGGTTCGAATATTATTAATTAGTGATTAAGATGATTCGTATAGTTATATTAAATCTCTTAGCATTCACCTCAATTGCTTTATGTTCTTTCATTACAAATATAAAATATAAAGATGATCCAGCAGTTAAATTACTTCATGAATACATACAAATAGACACACAGAATTCGAAAAATTTGGGTGAGTTATCCTATCTTATATAAGTAAAAATATTTAGTCTGTACATTTGGTATTTTTGACAGAAATGGACAAAGGGACACTTAGGTAAAAAAAGCTTTCTATTATTTTTTTAAGTATCTCTATGTATGGTCACGTTTATGGCAGAAAGTACTGAATCAATTTACTTTCATCAATTGCTTTATTTTAAAATAGTTAGCTTTTGCTGAGTTAACTCAGCAAAATATTTAGTTTGTTTCATCAAAAACCGATCATTAAAAAAAGCTATCGTTTGCGTAAAGCTATCGGTTTTCTGCGAATATATAACAACCCATATCCTTACTTACACATACTTATAATAAATGTGTAGGTGTGTGTATTTATAACTGCATAATCTGTTTTTCGTAAAATGTCGTTTTATATTAATATAATTATATATTAAGTGAAATTTATTTTAAAAATGGCGTTTTTAGTTTCTTGGCTAAAGAAATGGTTTAAATGTAAAAGTTCAAATTTCCAAACTACGTATGTTACAACTACATATATATAAATAGCGTATATATACTTATCTAGAAAACGTATAAAAACTTGAACGTAGCGGCACTCGAACCCGGAAACCGACCTACTGGAAGGCGCGAAGGCAGTCCGAAGAATCTATGTATTTATTTACTTAATGTTGCTTTAAAGATCAAGTCGTTCTTGATTTATGTGTTGGATTAATATTTATTATCAGTCATTCGAGCAAGACGTTTCTAAAGTCATTCTTTTGACCAGAATCTCGCCAGCGCGATTCAGAAAACGACGTTTTATGCACAGGGCCATCTATTGGAATTACAATTGAACTGTAACCATTCGAACATTGTTAGAAAAATACTACTATGTTTATGTTAAATTTCTTATAAGATAACACTGACGCGACGTAATTAATGTTTAATAAATAATAACTCAACAATATGTTTTGTGCGTTATGAACATTCATTATCATATGGAGTCAATAGATATCGTTGTGTACGTTTCTATTTTTTTTTCAAATATAAATATCTTAAAAATTTTAAGTACATTTTTTGATAGAGTGTAGCGGTAACCTTTCCAAACTGTAAAAATATAAAGTTTTTTATGCACAGCGCCATCTATTTAAGATTTCAAATTAAGGACAGTTTAAAAATACGGGTTTTATGTTAAATTTCACCTAACATAAAATTATATTAACCGAAAACCATGTGTTGTGCTAAAGTATTAAAATGATTAATGTTCTTCCCGTCGTAATCAGTGTTTAACTCCACAGAATGTTTTATACGCTATCAAGATTCGTTAGTACCTACTACGTGTTGTCAATAGATAGCGTTACGTGTAGGATAGAGTGTATCAAGATTTGTTAGTACCTCCTATTTGTTGTCAATAGACAGCGTTACTTGTATCAATTTCTACTATCTCAAATATAAACTTCTTGAAAACTTAAATCTTTTGATAGAGTGAAGCGATTACAATGTAATAAACACTAAAAGCTACTCTGATTTACTTGTAATCTTTATGTATAAAAGTTGTTTAAATTTATTGTGTACTTTTTACGTGATACGTGTTACCACAAACAGATAAACAGACAAACAGACAAAAATTCCAAAAATGTTAGAAGTGCATTCTGTTATTATCCTTTAACACCTTGGCTATTTTTTTTTAATATGTTCAATGTATAGAAACAACTTTTTTACATATTTATTATAAGTATAGATTTATTTACACTTTATTGTACATCATTAGGAATATTTTGTCTGTACATTTAGTAATTTAAATTGAAATGAATAGAGGGACACTTCAAAAGAATAGTTTGAGGCCAGTCGTGGCGCAGCGGCACGAAGTGATACTGCAATACCGACTGGTTGTGGGTACGATCCCCACTCGAGGAGATGAAATATTTACTTAAATTTAAATTTTTCTATTTCTTCGCTTTGTTGTCGAGGCTAAGCGCGGTGTTGAGTTCTGCCACTCAACAATGAATCCATTCAGATGCATAAACCGTTTGTCACACAAATATTATGAGTGCTGATCCTTGTTCTTGGCCTTTGTTTTGTTTCATTAATATAAGTAACTTAAGAGATTATCCTTGATGAAAGTCAGCTTGGCTTCACCGGCGGTACTAGTAGGATCGACGGTATTGGTGGTACGAATGGGATATATTGATAGTACCTGAAATATCTATAAAAAATCTTACTTTGTCAATTGTTTTAAAATACGTATAATATCAGATTATATTATAATTATATAAAACTCTAAAATTTATTGATAAACTTAAAGCTGCAATATGTGTAATATGTATTTGTATTTTGACTTAAACTTTTACAGTTTTACTGTCTCATTATCTTGTAGGTAGGTTATTAATAAAATAATATAAAAAATCGAATCTTTTTGCCGGTTCTGGTACGACGTAGCGCGATCTTGAGTCTTACTGAACACGAAACTTTTCGGATTCGGGCTGAAGACGAAGATTATAATTTAGACACCAGTTTCTGCTTTACGCTTATTATAAAAATTATAATCTAATTTAATATATTTTGAGAATTATCTATATATTTTATTTGTGTCTTGGTTACTTTAGTAATTAAGTTATGTTTTGTGCACTATAGATTTGGTTGTGGACTTTTGGAGACGTCAAGCGGAAATATTAAATTTATCATTTTCTATTTATGAGCCCTCTGGACTACCAATATGTGTGCTTACGTTGACGGGTTCAAAGCCAAACCTTCCAAGCATTATGCTCAACACCCATTGCGATGTCGTCCCTGTTGAAAATGTAAGTTTCAGTATAAATATATTACGTAATTATCATATTTTTCGTTAAAAAATAAAAAAAAATCAGCTTCACACTGTATCTTGCACACAGCTGGGTAGGCAGAGAGAACATTGTGTTAAGACACTCTGTTCCCCACTTTCCGCCGAACTTTGGAGGGAATGCGTGTTGAGTGGCGGACCTCAACGCCGCACTTTGCCCGACACCAGAGCTAAGAAATTAAATTATAAATTTAAATAAATATTTCATTTCCTCGAGTGGAGATCGACTGGACTCAAATGTTTATTTAAAAACAAAATTACTTGAGGCCAGTCGTAGCGCAGCGGCACGAAGTGTGACTGCAAAACCGACTGGTTGTGGGTTCGATCCCAAGGAGCTGAAAGGAGATGAAATATTTACTTAAATTTATATTTCCATTTCTTCGCTGTGGTGCCGAGGCAAGCGCGCGGCATTGAGTTCTGCCACTCAACACGCAATGCCTCCAGAACTCGGTGGGGAATGCAGTGTCTAAAGCACTATGTTCCCTCTGCCTACCCTGTTGTGTGCAGGATACAGCGTGAAGCTGATTTAATTACTTATTCGGCCACGTTAAAGAAAATACTTTATTATATAACATACAAAGGAATATTCACAAATACTATCAATATTAATACTAACAATATTTCGTAATATTTATTACAAATTAATTGCAGTGGATGTGTAGCGGTCATGTCAAAAGTCACTGCATTTCCTATCGCACTATAAAGCATACTTAAAGTATTTATTATTGTGATATAATACTATCATTTTCTTTGTTTAAAGACAATGATATTTATTGCAACGTCTAGAATACGGAGGACAATAAGAAAATTAAGTGCGAGTCGAGCTTGCACATGAAGGGTTCCGTAGAAGCAAACATAGATCAGGGACATAATATATTGAAAGTAGTAAATAATATTTGACTGAATATTTGTGTTGTAACTTCCCAAAATACCAACATTTTTTCCCCAACAAAAATAACTTTGTTTTTTATAGTGCTTTATGGTATTTGTATAAATAACAAAGTTATAATTTGGTTTTTCCTAAAAAGTGGTAATAAAATAATATCTTAAAAACTGCTGACTGTATTTTTTTCAAAACAATTTTTGTTGAAAATTGTTTATTGAAAATTTATATGGTTTGAAAATATATACATATATTTTTTTAATTTTCATTCTAGTTATTTAAAAGTTAGGGGAATGGTCCAATTTTAACATTTTTGAAAATGGCTATCTTTTGTGCGATTGATTTAAAAAAATGGTTTTAAAAATCTCAATACCATTATTAAAGACCTATATATAGACACCTTACACGTATAGTTTCAGTTCCATGCCCCTCTCTAATATTACTGGATACTCTTTTTTAAGTCGTAAGTACTACTCTTGTAAGTCGTAAGATAAGTAAGGCAGTTAATAGAATACATCTACTTACTAAATTTCAATTGTGTAGTTCTAATAGTCTAGGAATAAATTGGCTGTGACATACAACCGACGGACAGACAGATATGACAAATTTTTAAGGGTTCCTTTTTCGCCATTTGGCTTTCCCTAGCCCTAAAAATATATATATTTTTCATCTTTTACTATAGGATCTATGGACGTATGCTCCTTTAATGGGATATATTGATAGTATCGGAAATATGTTTGGTCGTGGAACCCAAGATACTAAGGGTGTGGCCATTCAATATATAGAAGCCATCCGAAGATTGGTAATGAATAACGTTACGTTGGACAGGACAATTCATTTAACTGTTATGCCCGGTAAATAGTTGCATTTAGGATTTTATTTTTTTATGTAGGTATCCACGTAACTTATAAAGACACCCCCACTGTTGCCCGAAGACGAAGAGTACACCTCTTCGGAAAAGTATATTTTTTCTTAATATCCTGTTTTTTCTTAACAATAGTGTTAAGACACTCCGTTTTCCACTTCCCGTTGATCTGAAGGCATTGCATGAAATGAAGAAATGAAAATAAAAATTTAAATAATTATCAAAAAAAATATAATAATACAAAATAATAAAAAAATATTTATAAAAAGATATCATGAAAAACAAAATTGTAGTAAGAATTACTGTAATAAAACGAGTTAAATTACAAAGTTTTATAAGAAAATCCGACAGGCAGACACAAATGTATTCAACAAAAGATAACTATTGAAATAACGGCAATAGACTTAAGTATTAAGTAAAATAATTTAATTTTATTATTTCTTTTTTTTGAGCTTCACTCTATATAGCGCATGTAGCAGGGTGGGCAGAGGAATCCTAGTATTAAGACACTGCTCTCCATTTCCAGTCGAATTCTGGAGGCATTGCGTGTTAATTGGCTACGCCACGAACCCTTTCTTTGTCTTATCTTATAAATATCTTAAATAAAGATAAACTAATTTTTACAAAAAAAACCGACTTTAAACAACGAACTAAAAAGTAAAAAATAATTTTACGTAAAGTAAAACGTACTTTGATTTTGTTAAACTAGAATAATTTAAAAAAAGTTATAATGTCGAAGTCGGTGCCGAGTTAAACAAACAAATTCGATATTGTAGTAAGGTTGTGGTAGCATTAGGTTGAGTAAAGAATAGTGTCTTGAGACCACGTTTTCTCTGCCAGCCCTGGTGTGAGAGCGTTAAAGCTATGATAAAGAGTGAAGCTGAAAAATTGTTTAACAGCATAACAATTGCGCCTACTGTGCAGTGTACAGTGTATAATATATTATACCTAAAGACGATTTTACAAAATACTTTATTGAGCATTCTTATTGAAACTTAATATTATTATCTTCTTAAGTCATCACAAGTGAACTAGTATATTGAATATTTATATTATTTTTACCTAAACGTTAAAATCTAATATTACATTTTCGTGATATCGTTTCAATTAATTTAATTACAGATGAAGAAACAGGTAGTAAAAGGGGCATGGTCCCATTTGTAGAGACTAATGAATTCAAAGCATTAAATGTTGGATTCGCTTTGGATGAAGGTTTAACATCGTCGAGTGATATAATGTATGCTACATACTGGGACAAGAGGCCATGGCGTAAGTGACAGTTTTATAACGGGGTGTAGCCATATTGCAAAAATTCATCTCAAATTGTACTGTATATTATCTAGTTAGTGTTGACTGTGCCTTTAGGGCCTTTTTATTGTAGTGAGACCGGAAATTATTCTTTAATATAATTAAAATTTTAGAATAAGTTAAAAACTAAAATATCCATTTTCCTTATTTTATTATATTTTGACGACATTTTAGTGCATTTGAAAGAATAATATAATCATAAGTAGAAAGACAGAATTACACGTCATATCTCTAAACCACCAGAAAATAAAAATCTGGGACATGTAACAAAAACTGTTAATTAAACATTATGCTTACTTAATATATATAATTAATATGTTAACTATTATAGTGACACAATAAAATCATGAACTTTTTAGAGGTACAATTTAATATCCGAGGTAAAGGTGGTCATGGATCGTCAACGTCAGATGAATTTGCAGCAGAGAAGGTAATGTACTAAATTCATTTAATCTTTATTTTATTGACTCAACGGTCAGGCTTTATAGGCTCATTGTTATTTTTTGATTCGTAAGAGTAAAAAGCCATAAAATATACTGATATGATTTTTTGACTCTCTGCGTAAATACCATAGAGGAAACCTAGTCTTCGAGACGTTACGTGTTAAGTGGCGGAAATCAACGCCGCACATTTGTCTTTTTACCAGAGGGGAAGTGAAAGTAATTTATTTCCTCGAAGACGGGATCGAACCCACAACGCTAACTATAGCCACAGTGGTGGTCAACAGGTGTAAATAAACTCTTATTGTTGTTGAATTCCGACACTCAACACGCCACGCCTCCGGAATTCGGCGGAAAGTGGGGTACGGAAGTGTCGTAATGGGAACAGAGTGTCTCAACACCATAGGCTCCCAGACTCTGCCTATCCTGCTATGTCAGAAAGATACAGTAATAGTATGAGACATCGTTTTTAGGTGCGAATATTATTAGACTTGGCATCAGATTTTAGACGTGAACAAATGAAAATCCAGGAATCAGTGAATCCCTCAGATTTTGGAGCGTATACCACAACAAACGTAAATATGATTAATGTACGTAAATTCTAATGCATATATATTGTAAATCATTAAGTTATGAAATAAATATATTTTTATATATGACCTACCTGATTAAAAATCTAATTAAAACAAATTAAATCAGCTTCACGCGGTATCCCGCACACAGCAGAGGGAACCTAGTGTTAATAAACTCTGTTCCCCACTTTATGCCGAATTTTGGAAGCATAGCGTGTTGAGTGGCGGAACTCAATGCCGCGCTTTACCTCGATACCAGAGCGAAGAAATTAAAATACAAATGTAAATAAATATTTCATTTCCTGGAGTGAGGATCGAACCCACAACTAGTCAACTTTACTGTCACACTTTGTGCCCCTGCACCACGACTGGCCTCACCACCTACCATTTGTACCTGATACAAAATTCAAATATATATTAGTAATTTTGTAATAATATTTCAGGGTGGACTCGCCACCAATGTGATACCAACGCACTTTTCAGTAGTCATAGATATGAGGTTGGCTGTTTCAGTGAATACAACCGAGTTTCAATTCATGGTAAGAATTATTGAATCTCCTGTTTATTAACTATAAGAAATATCAAAGTAAGGTTGAAGAAAATTGGTACAGATGGCAAATAACCGTTTATCAAATTATGTAACTATTTCTAATTTTGATTTTTTTATTTCCTTTTTCGACAGTGACTTAGAAAATGAAAACCTACTCACTAGTCTTGAATTCACTATAGGATATATTCTCAATGAATATACCTTCGTATTTATATTATAATAATAGGCAATACGTAGCTTTAGTTGGGATTTTTGGATTACTTTTTACTAATTAACACCCGACGTAGTAGATTAGTTTTTTGAAACATGGCGCTGTATAACCTACATATTTATAAATTTGCGCACGTTATTACATCATATTCATCTTATCTATTTTATATATGTCGTCGTGGCGCTGGTGCACAAGGGTTTGACTGTAACGTGACGGTTGTGGGTTCGATCCCCACTCGAGGGGAAAGAATTATTATTTTGATTTCTTCGGCACCAAGGTAAAAGCCCAGCATTGAGTTTTGCCTAATATAGCCAAATAGTTTAGGTATACCAAATATCCTAAATCCTGATAATGGAACATGTAGTGTCCCCACGTTCTTTGTTGTGTGGTACTATATTTTTTTTTGTTTCAGTTAAATAATTGGTTGAGTAAACTAGGTTCCAACGCTACATTAGAATTTATAAGACGAATAGAACATTCTACAGCGACAGCAGTAGATGATTCGAATCCTTACTGGGTGACGATGGTTGACACTTTAAAAAAATTGTAAGTAACTAGTTAATATGAACAGATATGTATATGTAAAAAATAAGTAGGTACTTAATATAATTTAAGTACATATATTATGTAAAAATATATTTCGTTAATTAGTGGATCTGTATAAAAATACTAAATTTATAATATTTATAATATATTTAAATATTAGAATATTTAAGCCATTACATCGTATTGACACAATTTATGCCAAAAAAATTTATTTCTACGTTATTTGTGTTGTTCATATCATTTACAGTTAGTCATCATGTCGCAGAGACACAAGCGTGCAAATGTAAACGCGACAGGTAGTGAGCTCGATTCCCACGCGAGGAAAGGAAATATTTTATATTTTTATTTCCTTGCTCTGGTAACGATGCAAGACTCCCGGAACCTGCCGGAAAGTGGGAAACAGAAGTGTCTTAACGCTAGATTCCCAAGGTCCCGTTTCCTTCTTTTCTATGCGCGGGATACAGCGTGAAGCTTAAAAACACCTTGTACAAGTCAAAAGAAATAAAATATTTAAATAAAAAATGTTCACAAAATTAGTAATTTAAAAACAATAAATGTAACTTTGTTTTAGAAATATTACTCTAAAGCCAATCGTATGCCCAGCTGTATCTGACATGGTCTTCGTGAGAGAAAAAGGCATACCTGCATTAGGATTTTCCACAAGAACTAACATGGTATCTAAAATACACGACAACGATGAATATATCTCGCTAGACGTTTTTGTTAAGGGTATTGGTGTTTATGTCGATCTCATTGAGGCACTGGCTAACGTTCCCGAGAAATAATATAGTTTGGTTGAATAAATAAAGAATTAATTATTGTGTTCAAATGTTTTTATTTTTATTCAAATCCGCCCAGTACTTCAGATATTTGACAGATATTTGAACGTGCGGCTTAGTGGCTAAAGCGCCTGGTCGGTTTCCTGAAGGCGTAGATTCGTGTCCCGATACGTTCAAATTTTTATACGTTTTCTAAATAAGTGAGGCCGGTCGTGGCGCAGCGGCACAAAGTGTGACTGTAAAACCGACTGGTTGTGGGTCCGATCCCCACTCGAGGAGATGAAATATTTACTTATCTTACCTTTCGTTATATAAACGTTTCCACAGTTATTGTACTCATCTATAAAGTAAAACAAAAACACCAAATTGTGTCAAAAAAATATGAAGAGAAAAATATAAAAACACAAACGCATTAAAACACTAATAAAATACCAATCTGTGATTTATAAAGTTTTTGTCCGTCTGTCTTAGCACGCTTCTTCGTCCGTCTTTGTACACGTCTTCTGAAGTACTGGGCGGATTTGAATGAAACTTTTTGTTGTATGGTTATTAGGCCTGAGTAGAATCTAGACTATATTTGATTTTTTAGACCTGGCTGAACCATAGTACTCCAGCCAAATATAACTATAACTGTCTTAACAAAAGTTGTTAAGAGAAATAAGCTATTTAATTATCTGTTGAAAAAATCCAAATTTGAGATTCAGTTACACTATAAGCAATAATTAAGTGCCGCCTTTGTAAAATATGTTTAGTGCAATATTATTCCTTTTCCTCCATAATATAAAAAAAATCTGGAACATCTGAGGAGGAATTAATAATAGTCCAGTTTGAGTTTAAAATCAGAAAAAAGCCGGCGCCTCCTGTTTACGGGTCTCTTAAACAGGTGGCGCCGGATGATAGAAAAACTCGAATAGTAAAATTTTATTATGTACGACACCTTAAAAGTTTTTCTATAACGAAAATTGAAATACTTGATCATTATTTTACTGTGGGTAACTATCTAATCAAAATATTTATTTAAATCAAATAAAAAAAAAATAATACATTTTTTGAAACAATATATTGATAATGATCAATGAAATATAATCTTCTTATAAAAAATATATTAGTAAAAGCTAATTATGTTATTTCAGAAAAGTATTTGTTTTGGCATTGATTTAGTTCTTATATCAACACTCGCCCACTTTACAGTAATGGAGTCTTTCTTCCGTACGTGCCGCAACATTTTTAAAAGGACTTTTTCGCGAGCCACCGCTCTTTGTTTGCTGAGCGTCAACGGATTTGAGAATAGTCACGCTTTTAACGAACAAATGAATGCTCTGGAATAATCGGGATTCGTTGAGTAAACCGTTTAGCGTTCAATTGAGAAAAAATAGAGTTTATTGCGAAAATGGCACGGATTAGGTAACGCGACAGCGCGGGGTATCTATCCTATATATAGCCGTTATTTGAACATACTTTTTCTCTCTCTCTCTCCCTTTTTTTCATGTTGTTATTACTTCGTTCGTCTTTAATTATCTACATGGGTAAATATTTGTTTTTTACTTTTTAAGAAGACGGTAAAAACATTGAACGTAACTGGTACAACCGAGCCTCGTTGATACTTGCACTTAAAGTACTTGTGTATTGTAACTGCTTGTATACTAATCAATTCCTAAACAAATTTTTGGTTTCTGCTTGCTCACATTTACAGAGTTACAAGAAGAAAACACAAAATTTCCGATTTTACTAATTATCTGTATAACTATGTACGAGTATGTGCGTATACACAAATTTTACATTGGAATGTGGCAATTTTTGAAAAATATTACAATAAATCTTAGTAGATGCATAATGGAACGCTAGAGGCGTACTCACAGTCGCGTTAATTGAAATAAATTGTCACGGCTGAATGTCGCTGGGACATAAATCAGAGTGCCGCGGGCTACCAGCTAAGTGCCTGCTACGAGTGCTACGGCGTAGTAACGTTTAGACAGGACAGGAAACAAACAACATAATAACATGATAGTGTTTATCGTGACGTAGTTGAGATGTGTCAATCTGAACATTCTGAAAAATAAAATTACTTTTATAAAACTAAATTTGTTTTTCTTAATCTTCTTTATTTTGATATAGCTAAAGCACGACGACGTTGAGCTTATCGAAACCACACGTAGTGTCTACAATGTGCAGACAGTGGAGAACATAGTAATTCTACAGTTAACAGAAGAATACATATTACACAATCGGAATAGATGAATCAAAAAAATACAATATTAAAATAATATAATTTTTTTTCTGTCTGTCTATCTGAATCGATAGGTTTTAAAAAAAATGTAAATCATTTTACCGTATAAAATACATACCACTATAATTAACTTCACTTTACAATCGTTAAAAAATATATAACAGACGCTTCTACCACTTTCTAGTTCTATTTTAAAGAATGACGCTCTAAGAGACACCGCGAGACGAATTAATTCAGCCAAATACGGCAAGTGCGCGATTTTTCCCGCAGCTCTCATTTGTCACAGTGCAGGTGCGTACCATCACACCGGTAAAAGCCCACACACTTATAGGAAATGTTTGGATAGGGTATATGTGTATGTTTGTTATTTTTACTTATTTCATGAATAGTTGTTACAGAAAGTAATAAATTAGAAGAATGGCTTAACCTTTAGCCATTCTCTTTTTAATTTCATCAACACGCGTATATAAAAATATTGCAGGATTTTCTCCTCGTAAGCCATATCTGACAGGACCCAATGATGTGCGACGTCGATTTAAAAAAAAGATTACAAGCCATACAAGCTGGAATAGTTAATACTTAAACAGATTATTAATTGCAAAATTGAGATTGTTTGGAACGGTAAATAATAAATAGTAAACTTCCATTTATATTTCCAATAATCTACGGATGCTACATAATTTCTCATTGTTTATAAGTATCTTACTTATTAATGGGAAAGTATATAAGTATCACTTCTTTTTTAACATTTACCATAGAATATTTAAATTTGATAATGATGCGAACTTAACACCTTTGCTTATATATGTACTCCTAGGAGATTATATCCTGTAGTTCGCCCCCATAAGATAAGAATTGAGTCACTAACGTTTCAACTTGGAATTCGGATTACTACTTTAGTTCTGATGACAACTAAATTACACATAATCAAGGCCGTCGTGGCGGATTATAATTTTTTGCACAACCTAATATGGGTTTTAAATGAAAATATTTTTTTTCATCGGATCGGAATCAGAAGATACAATACACTATGAAAAAAACATCTAGAAAGCTTTTTGAAGAGTTTTTTATTTATCTTTTTCATATTAAGTAATGACAAAGATTGTCTAATGAATCAGCTTCACGCTGTATCCCGCAAACAGTAGGGTAGGCAGAAGGAACGTAGTGTTGATACACTCCGTTTCCCACTTTACGCCGAATTCTGGAGGCGTTGTGTGTTGAATAGTGGAACTCAACGCTTTGCAAAGCACTAACAAATAAGTAATGAATTTTACTGACATTTTCATTGTTATCTTAAGATCGTATCGTACCGTATATTAAAAAAGACATTAATAATAATAATATTTATAATGGAATATCCAATATATAATTTGTTATCTTGAATCAAAACAATATCACTAACGATGTCGTAGCCTCCATGTTAGATAAGCATATCTTTGTATGAAAAGGAATACATTGTTTGGAGAGTCGTAGTCTCAGTGAAACGATTCAGTGAAAGGATTACTAATGAACCGATTTGTATGATTTATTCGTTTTTAGCGTTCAATACCAGGATAAATCTAAATGACAATATTTAATAACTTATTTTATTTAAGCAGTAGTTTTTCCCGCTTGTATCGTCGCTATAATTTTCATGATTTTTTCATTCTTTTCATCCTTCATTTATATATTTTTTCATCTATTACGATAACCACGAATCGTGCATAATGGGCAAAATAAAATTAACATATATAATAATAAAAAAAAAGGTTATAAGCAAAACAATATGACGACAATCGAAAAATGTTGTACAATGATAAACAAAACATTGGAGAACTTATTAAACACTCATCAGAAGTTGTTCTATTCTGGCGACAAATAGAGATTAAGCGGACTCGGGGCCGACGTCAGCTCGGTCACGCGCACATTATTTGAAGAGCGTTCAAGTGCTTATCGCGCCCGTGCCCGCTCCCTGTCTGTGAGAGCCCACCCCATACTGGCTCTACATATGTTATTTTTTCAAAATGAACAATCATAAGAATAACGAGGAACAGATTTAAACTTTTTTTAAGTGTTATTTTTTAAAATTATTTTCATTTAATAAAACGAGATTTAGGCGCAAATCGTGAGAAGTTGTCATGATTGGTGGTTGTGATTGGCGCGTGCGTTGGTTTATTCAATTTGAATTATATTAAAATATGTGTTCGGACTCGGATTTGAATATTATGTTGCAAAATTAAACTAACTCGGGGAAATAGTTAGATATATTTAAGATGTTAATATTAATTTCGTTTTGTTACATAAGTGTGACATTGGCTTACACTTCGCAGGAGTATGAAATGTCTGTAAAACGAATAGAAAATAGAAAGGGCTATATTTACTTCCCTTCTCTTTCCTGCAAGAGAAAAAACTTTTTTATTTTGGTAGACTTACTTTAATATTGTTTGTTTCATTTCAATCCGCTAGAAATATCGGCTTAAAAATGACATCAATTTGTAAGTATTTTGAAAGAACCACAACAGTTTTTAACGCAAGTGTTAACTATAAAATTATGGTTCTACTAGAGTGTGCATTAATTTTGTTTTGATATGACTCAAATTAAATAGCTTGTTTTTTATGATAAATAACCAAAATTTGGCCAAAGGGATTATAAAAAGCCATCTTTCACGTTCACCATTTTTATTAAAATCGACATAATGCTAATTTATATTTTATTTTAAACTTTAAAACATCATCATAACCAGAAAAAATAAGAGAAGAACCGCAACATTTCATTAGCCTGACACTTAGGAGAAGAAAAAAATTAGATTAGATTAGGAGAAAAACCAATAATGAAGATAACAACCAAAATATTTAAGTTTTAAGTTCAGAGCCGATGATGGTAATACAGCAATATGAATATATCATTTCATTATACATCATTCAGAGAGTGAGATGCTATCACTATGTAAGTACAAAAATTAAACGTTACAATCTAGATCAGATCCAAAAGCGGAGGTCAATATGTGTACAGTAAAACTACAGTAAACAAGGAATCATATAAATTTAAGGCTTAAAGTAGTTGAAATCACAGATCTTGTAAGATTAAAAGAGTGTTAAGTTATTTTGCCAAAAACGTTTGATGAAAGAGATTTAATTTTACTTTCTTGTCTGATTACTATAAGGAAAATTATAGGCATGGGTAGGCAGAAAGAGCTTGTCAAGTTAGTGTTAAAACATTTCGTTCTCATTAAGCCATGTTACCTTACGTTACATTAGTGAAAGAACTCAACGCCGCACTTGTCCTGTTACTAGAGCGAAGATAAGAAAATATTATTATTTCATTTCTTTGTGTAGGAATCGAATCCACAGACGTCACGTTTACAGCTCGCACTCTTGTGCCTATGCCTTACGACGGTTTCAAGTATTTTTTTCGGGTAATAATTCTGTTATTTATTTGTAAATGTTTGTTTCAATAATTGGTTTTTACATTAATATCATGTTGTAGCTCTTTTATAAATATGGTGGCTCTTTCAATGTCCAAAGGCTAAGAAAGAGACACTTCCTTGTTTTATAAAAGGTAAACTTAAGTATTAAAATCTTACTTTATCAAAATGTATCGGCGTATGTACCTGTATCTGCCTGATATTTTAACAAAATTAAAAGAAAAATATTACATTGCTATATGTAAAAGTTTCTCATGTTGAAGACATTGCTGTAGAATGAATGGAGTTTTTTTTTGTCATTCAGGATAAAATAAAGTATAATAAAGTTACTGATTTAACATTTTTCTTTATAGACCGTTTTGCACTTATACTATACTTAAATGAGTACAATATATTTAGAAGTAATTATTTATTAGGTAAAAATATAAGGTTTTATATAACTCAGGCAAAGTGTTATTTAGTCAAGCTTTTTTTAACCAAGCTCTTAACAAAAAATAAATATATCATAAGTGACATTTTTATTATTACGCATCTCCTGACTTGCACGAAAACAAATATGAATAGCAAAACTTAATGCCACAGTTACCAGAGCAAGGAAACGAACATAATGTTTTCAAAATATATTTTTTTCTAGGATAAAAATTAAGCCCACTACCTTCATATTGTATAATATACGATGGCATTTTTATAGAATTTTATAAAAAAAAGGGGCAAGGTTAACTAACACAAATGAACACTCACAGAACAAGCAATACCCCACCTAAGTGAGTCCTGAACAATATCTTAGTATAAATCAATTAAGCAGCTATCGTCGGTAATGTAAACAAGGTCGCTCATCCGACATGTCGGTCAGGCGGGTGTCAGTCGGATATATTTTCCGAACGATCTTGCGGCGCCGACAGCTTGTGTAATAAGCCGTAAGTCTACGTCGCACGTGGCATTTTCGCTTCGTAGCTCGATTTCGATTCAAAAGCCGTACGCGCCGCCCCCTATATAAAAGGTGGCCGTGGATTGGTCGCCGACACCGCCCAGCCAATTAAAGCCCCCTGTTCACCCCGGATCTTACTTGACATTTTAATGTTTACTGTCCTCGCAGATATTGGAACAGTTTTTTTTGTATTTAAATTTAAATATGTATTTAAATTTAAATATGTAAGATTAGAAAACGAAAATTATAAAAATATAAAATACAATCAACACGAATAATTGTAATTGTTTTAAATATATAATTGTATTTGTTCATATTGTTTAATATTTAATTAAATAATAATTTAATAAAATCTTCAAAGCTTTCAATGAAATCTTTAATTTTGTTATGTTCAACTTATGTTTTTTTATAAATATACAGTTTCAACTTACTAGCCTATTATTAATACACTATCTTGAATCGATTTTATTGTGTTGAAATAAAATTTAAAAAAAAATCCTTTACATTAAGTACCTAGTACACGCAACACAGATTCTGCGCCACTGATACCGTGACAATGTAGCCTATGGACCGAGACACAAGATGAGATCGCATCTATTCCGTTCGCACCTCGCCCCCAGTTAATTTCCCGTCCCTGTCGGGGGTGGAACGCGATGTAATCAGGGGATGATGTGACTCGCGATCTCCGTGGCGGCTTCAAAGATCACAATTATCAGACCAGTCTGTCGAAAGCCGCGGCTGAGTGGCGAAGTCATAAAGAAAGTCATTCAAATTTTTCGCACTTGGTCAGTTTTTATGGTTTTCAATCTGATAATAAAAATATCTAATAATAGTTAGTCCGCGGAGTGTTTAGATTTTTTGTTAAAATTATTTATTTATAAAAAAAAATAAAAAGTCTCGTTTGGAATATATAAAAAAACTTTTAATAAACATGTGTAAACATTGAGTAGTGGTGATAATATTGAACAGATTCAAGTAATATAACCGTCGAGCTGTCGGCGTTTTGGGAAAAACAACGGTTGCCGACAACGGCTTTCCGTAGAATGGGCACAGGTAAGTTTATAATTTACATTGCAAAATAATTGTTACAAAATAAAATGGTATCGATATTGTTGTTATTTTGTGTACTGCTATCATCCATGCCACTGTCATGGACTGACCAGAAATAAATCCTTTAAAGAACTATCATATATCTTTATTGTCATTATTTCTGTAATTGTATTTAAGTATCTTGTTTGTTTTTCAAGTTGTTTTTCAATAGAGCGCTATAAAAGTATAATAGAATCGACGGCACATGATACCTATAATTATTGTAGAGACGAATAGTTAGATCTATTAAATTCAAGTTTAATTAATAATAAAACATAATTATAATCAATACTTACATAATACTGATATTTCACCTTTATTTAAGTAGGTCAAAGATAAATAAAATCAGTTGTAACCTCAAAAAAAGTAAAAAATAAATAGCATAGGTATTCGTCATTAGTATCTTTATAAAAAAAATTATTTATTTAAATTCATACATGTATATAAATTAAATAAAGATAATCAAGTATCATGTTTCAATTTCTATAATAATTATTTGAATTTATCATAATAACGTATAATATTAATATATTCCCATTATTATTTTAAGATGACAATATTGCGAAATTTATCTACGACACAAATAGAATGAAGGTATTTCTTAAGATTTTAACTGCCCTTGATATTATTTTTAAAAATATTTGATTGAAAAAAAAATATAAGACAAAATACTACACGCATACACATATAAGTATTCTATACTATATATCTTTATAATATTTTATTGACCCATGATTAGATAGGTATAGGTATTGTTAACATTTATTTATAAAAATTACACATTTTAGTGCAAAAATCTTGGCAGTTTCCATTAAAATAGAGAAAAAAAACATATTTCCCGTGCCGCTAAAAGAGCGTAATGCGATGTCTCTTTATGCTCGAAATAATTATAGGATAATCGATTATAGATTTGATATATATATTTTATATATTTAGTAAAAATAATAATCAGTAGCTGCTCTAAAATTTTCGATTTATTATTTGTTATATAAATTTTTTAAAGTGTTATTAAAGAAAGAAGATATTTCGAAATTTATAAAAAAATAAATCTTAGCGGAACTCCAGTTGCACCCAATTAGGCTTTATTAAGATTATTCCTACATCGAAAATGTTGTATGCTTGCTCTAAAATATTTTTTAGTTATTGTTTATTTAATTCCTGCATGCTCTATGACGGAGACCTATTTTACTGTTACTGCTGATTCAAAAAGTTAAATATTTTTGTGCTTGTGCTTTATCCTCAACGCTAAACTCAACGCCATATTTTGTCTCTTTATCAAAGTGAGGAAATGAAAGTATTAAATATGTTATTTCCTCGAGTGGGCATCAAACCCACAATCGTCGCGTTTACGGTCACACGTTTGTGCTCCTGCGTAACGACGGCCTCTATTTTTGTCTTTAATAATAATTAAAAACGGTAAAACTTTTATATTCACAAAATGTATGATACTCTATCGTTATATAGTTTATCATGTGTTTGTATAAATAGTACGTCTAAGATCATTGAGACGCAACGAATCCTTGTCCTTGCGGATGTAACTTAGGGACGAACCCAAAACTTTGCTAGTCCGCGCTCCCTTGCTAATCTTCCTAAATGAATAGAGAGTGTTGAAAAAACGTTTATATTAAACGTTTATATAATATAAAACATATATAATAATGACTATTTATAAAAAAATATATATATTTATAGGTTTTTTCATGTATTTTCAAGCAGTTTCATACTTTTTCTCGCATAAACGGGTACGCAGAGGAAAACATGCACGAAAACGTTCGTTCTCTATATTCTGCCTAATTTTCGAGACATTGTGAGTAGCGGAACTCAAAACTATTACATCTGTAGTAGATTGCCTTATTCTTTAGAAATAATTACCTATATTTATTATTAATTAATGAAATATCTTAAATGTAGCTGATATAAAATATATGTATATTAATAAATATTGAGAAATAAAGATACTTCACTTATAGAAACAATATAAATAATCTTGAATATTACAAATTTAATCTGATTATCGCAATACCTCAAGAATTTGATTAAAAGTGAGGAACGCAAGTCTCTCAATGGGAACGGAATGTTCTAACACTAAGGCTCCCAGGTTCCCTCTGCCTACCTATGTGCGGATTACAGTGTAAATCTTATTAAGAGTATTATTAAGTTGATTACTCATATATAATACATTCTAAAGTGATTAAATTTGTAATGACAGCAAATTCAAATTAAGCACAACACCCTGTATGAATCTTTGAAGCAAACGTTGCTTGAACAAAGGGAGTCATTTGTCAGAGTCCCACATCTTAAACTACATCGAATCAACATAGTCAGTGCATGTTCTTGTAACTTTCAAGTTAGTATTTAAATCAGTTATTTAGATAATATGTATATGATTGAGGCCGTCGTGACTCATGACACAGGGGCAGATGTATGTTCCTGTTACACTACGGCTATGAGTTCAACTCCCACTCGGAGGAGTTAATTATTGTTTATTAATATTTTCATTGCTTCACTCTGGTACCAAGGCAAAGCGCGCAGCGTTGAATTCTGCCACCGAACACCCAATGCTTCGAAGCTGAAAAAAAATGTATCCGTGTACGAAGTGATTCTCTATTTATACTACGTATTAGAACCATTACCGGAAAGTTTTAGCTATAACATATTTAAAGGATGTAGGTTTGTTTGTAGTAAAGTACCATTCAATGACTTGACTTTTTCTGAGTATGAAAGAGAATTGATGTAACATTTTATATAATTAATGAAAACTACATTTCAATTGGTTAAGTCGTTTCTGAGATTATTGTGCACAAGCAAACAATTTTTTCAAAAATCATTGTTTTAGGTCCTACTTTACTAAACGCCCTTAATAATAGATTTTCTCGTATATTTTCCATGTACAGACAGTTATTTACATGTGTAAGTATAGATGGGTTTTCCACTTTCTTTACAAAATATTTATATAGATATTTCAACTTCATTTGATACTATATTATGTACCTACTATTCAATTTAAGTATATACAGAATGGTCTATACAGAATTCTCTTAATATTATTTTTACAACATATTTGTTTAAGATATGTATATCTTCCACCCTGTAGACCGGCTTAGGTCAAGCAAATGACGTTACACCTACACTTACAAAAGCAAATGCAAAGCTCAGCTTAGACCTCGTGGACTGTACTTTTTTGTAAAGTAAAAATAATTTTGATAATAATATTGCTTGTTGTTAACTAACAACAGTTAGTTAACAACAAGCAATATTATTATCAACAGTGCAACAGCACTGTAAGCGAATGCGGTCAAAAATTGAGTTACAATTAAAGCAATTAAATCTCACTTTTTCCTGAAAAAATCCACGTAAACTAGTCTAGTGATAAATAATTTAATACTAGTTGCCGCTCGCAACTTCATTGATGTGGACTTTATGATTTTAGCCATTAACTTCTGGCATATTGGCAAAGAGAATCTAGTGTCAAAACACGCAGTTATCCGCTTTCCACCCAAATTGGACACTTCGCGTGTTGCAACTCAACGTCACGAGGTTTAACCGGCGCGGAGCGGAGAAATAAAAACAAATTTAAACCACTTATTTTCATAAGTGGGGATCGAACTCACGTAATGAACCGCCTATACCTATTGTCATTTATTTTCAACATTTTTCTTTTTTTTTTTAGCTTCACGCACACGGATTGCCTACCCAGCAGAGAAAACCTGAGATTTTAGTGATAAGACACTCCGCTCCTGATTAAGACTCTTACGTTGCCTACAATCATTTAGATTTTATTTTATTTTCATTGCAAAATAAGAAAATATATAATATAGCTTTGTTGTAATCTTCTTTATTTTTATAAATTAGTATTCTGGGTATAGCATCACTAAAGATGGATTGTTGCCTTTAAACTCGTATTTATTTTACGTTTATCACTCATGATATCTATGAGTGCCTTCTTAGGCAGATAGGCAAGCGGAAGCGGAGATATTGCTTGGTGAGTGGTGGAACTTAGCGTCGCGTTTTGTCTGCACATTATATGCTTAAAATATTATTTATACATAATAAATAAAAAACTCATTTTTCTATGTAACTTGACTTATGTATATTGTCACACAAATACTTATAAGCTATATTTTATATATATAGTAAAAAAAGTTAATAATATCAAAGGATTATAATAGATGTGTTTGTGGTGAATTAGAGTGTGGCGTTTCACACGACTGTTGTATATTCTCGCGCATTATGTAGAGATCGGTGCACAGGGCCTCACGCATCGGTGCATCGACACATACGACCCCTCGCGCTGTGTGTGCTTGTGTTTAATTGTATTTAATGTTTACTCATAGAATAGCAACACGGCGGATGCATCTCAGTATCAGTAATTCTAATTCCTATTTATTTATGGTTATAGGTGATAATGAGGCTGTCGTGGTGGAGCACGTAAACGCGATAGTTGTGGGTTTGATTTCCGCTTGGCGTAATCAATTATGCTCATTTCCTTGCACTGGTAGAGTTGAGTTTCGCAATTCGAAATTGAAGGGGAAACGGTGAAAACGGTGAAACGGGAAAAGTGGGCAACGTGTCTTAATATTATATAATTGTGTATATAGAACTTTAAAATGTTACTTTGTTTTAAGGGTTCCTTACCTCAAAAGGAAAAACGAAACCCTTATGGGATCACTTCTTTTGCGTCTGTCAAGAGAACAGAAATTAATATCTATTATTCGGTACTTCCCCTGGACATAAAATTATTAAGAAGAGAGAACGTGCGGTGTAGGTAAATAAAGGAAAAGTCCAAAGAAACGAAAATTTTTAGATATTTAATAGAAAAAAATAATAACAATGTTTGTAGTTTACTTAATAAAAACGAGTGCATGCGTCCGCAAACTTCACCTTTTATAAATTGTACTTCTCGTTGACATAAAATCATGAAATCATGAAATTCTTTTTAATAAAATCCATGTCTATGCTATAAATCTATATCTCTGTTAGAGCTTTCCCATCCAAGTAATAAAAATATACCTATACACTTTTTTCAGCTTCACGCTATATCTCACATAGAGCAGGGTAGGCAGAGGAAAACTAGTATGAAGGCACTTCTTTCTCCATTTTGCGCCATATTTTTGAGGCATTTGTTGAGTGGTGGAACTCAACGTCGCCCTTTAGCTTCTTGCCAGAACAAAGAAGAACTGAAAATATTGATAAATAATAACTCAGTTCTCCTAATCAAACCCGAAACCGTCGCGTTTATAGTAACACGCTCAGTGCCCCTGCGCTATGTATATATATATATATACAGACACGAATATATTCGCCTCCAAGAAGTAAACTAATAATTTATTATTTTACGAATCTTAGTAAATACACCCGTCGTATGTATATTAAAACCATTACACAATGTATTTTAAATTTGCCGCTACAGAAATAAATAAAATTAGCCCATGCAAAAAAAATTGCAATTAGCACACAGCTCGGTAGGCAAAGGGAAGGAAGTGTAGTAAGACATTTCGTTTCCCACTTTCCGCCGAATTTTGGTGGCATTGCGTGTTAAATGGCGGGCTTCAACTCCGCGTTTTGCCTCCATACCAGAACGAAGAAATGAAAATAAAATTTGAAATTTTTCTTGCCGGCTCTTCCCAGCAGTGGGAGCTTTATGTTTATTCGACATCTGAAAAGTCCATGCAAAAATCTATTTGAATAAAAAAAAACTTTTAATTTGAATTGTTAATTAACAATCGTCACAAATTACATAAATTCTAAAGAGAACAATTATGCGTCCTCGCGGCTTTTCTTGGAGGCCTGAAAGACGATCGGTAAAGTCGTTTAATACCATTTACGTAAAAAAGAAAAGATCTCTTCTTGAAAGGGATTCCCGACATTAATCTGGGCCTATTGTTACACCGTTGTTTGTACTTTTATTGAATAATAAAAATTATATATTATGTATTCTTTTTCTTTTAACATTTTAAGAAACTAATTTACCACAAAAAGGTGCTTATAATATGCTAAGTTTTATATTAAATATATTTAATTAGGCGCTATAAAAAATGGTGGCATGGTGTTAATATAAAAAACTTTATAGAAAACTTACAATTACATAGTTGAATATAAAATTAGGGAACCTATTTTAAAATAACCATAATTAAAATCTACAAAGGCGTAAAAAATTGTATTCAATTATATTACCTAAGAATGAACACGGTGTGACAGAGTCTATTTATTGTATAAGTATCTATGTATAACGTTAAGGAAAAGGGGCAACTGAAGGGGAAGGCTTCTGTAAACGCAACAAAAACACCACGTTATTAGCGAGATTGGTGTAATCTGACTAATCTATTTTAGGTAAGGGAGCGTTAGAAGCCTTAATCAATGAATACGCAAAAAGTTTATTGCATTACGAAAAAATCTTAGCATTTAAAATAGATTTGAGTTATAATAAACTTTATTGAATGACAATATGTGAAAATCACTAATTTTGATCAAAGTGGTTCTCCTCATAGTTTAGATATATTTTGTAATTCGTTATGCAAATCTAGCTTCAATCTGGCAGTCCGGCCATATGTTACTTACTGCACCTAAATACTATAAAGTCATGAACAGATCACATAATGTTATTACTATATTAAAACTTTTTTTAAATGTAAGAGACATACGATTATTTAATTATTATAAAGCTTCAAGCTGTATCCCCCTTGTAGAAGGTAGGTAGAGGGTGCTTAGTGTTAAGACACTCCACTCTTCACTTTTCGGCTCTCTGGAGCGGCGGAAGTCAAAACTCCGTATTGCCTCAACACCAGAGCGAAGAAATTAAAATAATTACTAAATATTTCATTACCCTTAGCGGCCAGGGAACACTGAGCGTCAAACGCTACGCTCTACATACCTCTTTCGCTTCATATCCTGTCAACAATTTTTTATGCCCTCCGGTTCCTTGTGCTTTTTAACTGACCTTCCTCGAGTGTCATCGATAGTATGTTTTTGAAGGTCACCCGAAGTCTCTTCCTCTCCGAACTCACCACTCTACATTAGCCACTCCTTCCCCAAAAGTGCCCAAACCACCTGAGCATCTCTTTATTCTCGTCGTGATATCCTCGCAAGTACTTACTACTCTCTCTTCATTGTGGAGTCGATCAACTAAACTGACTCCGAACTAAACCAACAAAGAGATCGCATCTCTACCGCATTCATCTTTCTTTTAGTGTTCTTCTGTAATATCAATGTTCCGCTGCTTCCGTAAAACAGCATCGGTGCTGACCTTTCACCATCTTATCAATGCAGCTAAGGCACTGTTAACTCCGTTACCAGCAGCAATGCCTACGCCTTTCAATGTCTATTTCGTTTCTTCCATCTCTACTGAGCAAACTTCAAAAATACCACTTCATTCAGTTGTTTGAATTATATTGTTTATATTTATATAATTCATTATTTTGTTAATAAATATAACCTATTTTATTCAGGGGACCGGCTCCTCGACATACCTTGCAATGTATGTGGCGATAGAAGCTCCGGAAAACATTACGGCATCTACAGTTGCGATGGTAAACAGCATTTTTTATATATTTAGTTAATTTATATGTTTTTGTTACGTTGCACGTAATATATTTTATGAATAATTATAAAATTGTATCCAAATTAAATGAAATTAATTGTTTATTCATAATAAGAAGACGCTTTAAAAATATATTAGGGATAAATTTAACATTTGTTACATTTTTACAGGTTGTTTTAGTTCTCTGTCGAAAATTAAAGAATTATCTCTTGTATTATTTATTATTTTATTTCTTAAAATTATAGTTTTGAAAATATATCAGTCGTTGTATTGTCGTTTGAAAGTTTGAATTAAAATTTTTGAATTAAATCTGTAATATAACAAAATATACGTTGATAGTATGGAAACTTATACATTAATTTAGCTTAAGTACTTTATTGTTGTCTCTTTCAACTTGAAATATTCTTAATAATTGCCAGGTTGTTCCGGTTTTTTCAAGAGATCAATTCATCGAAACCGAGTGTACACTTGCAAGGCAGGCGGAGAGATGAAAGGTCGCTGTCCTGTAGACAAGACACATAGAAATCAATGCCGAGCCTGCAGACTAGCAAAATGCTTTCAGGCTAACATGAACAAAGACGGTTAGTAAATATAGATATATTTATTTAAATCATAAGATTTTATACCAAAAAAGGATAATATTATAGTCACATGTAATGTAAGTGTATAAAAGTTAAACGTCTGTTTAAATTTATAAAAATACCTTGGAAAACTCTGTCTATAAAATCTAGTAGGATTAACCTTTACAAGTTATTGAGCTATATAAAGAGATAAATTATAATAGAATCGCAATAAATAAATGACAATAATTTATTTTTCCTGACGATAGCTAAATAAACAAAGCACTCACAAACATTGTGAGATTTAGAACGGGATTTGTGGTTTATGATTAAAACGTAAAATACATTTAATATAATGAAATTAAATATTTAGCCAATTAACCAAGAGCTACAGTTACAGTTAGCGAATTGATTAGGTGTGTCTTAGACAAAGTAGCAAGTACATCAAAAAGCTTCTGTTCTGTTCTATTTCTTAGTTTTTGGCTTTTAGGCGTGCCAGTTGCAAATTGCTAGATACATAAATTAAAAATACATTTAAAAAATCAAACAAACAAACAAAATGAAATCTTTTAAATATTATTTGGTGAAGCAGGGTGGGTGATAGTCAAAACTAGAATTACAATAAACATATATTGCTAATTTGGCGGTAACACATACGCTTTCTCTAAAATAATATATGGATTAACTAATGAATAATTATAATAAAAAAAACACTTGAGTTTAAATTAAACACAATATTAATTTCAGTACTACTATCGTTGATTCATACAATAGCGAATACTCTTATGAGATTGGAGACTGGAGCACTGTAATGGCGTGGTCATATATCCATCATGGTCGCAGCAGGTTGTCTAGTCCAGAACACATTCGCTGAAATATAGAATGAAATAAAACTAGCTGGCACTGTGCGGCGGTTCAATTTCCACTGCTCGATCCTATCTGTCATTACGTCACCACGACGTACCCAATATTGTGCTACATTGTCAGCCATTGTCGTCTTTATTTATTGTCGTTGTTAATATGCTTCGATAAATACTGGATAACGTGAAAATATATTGAAAGCAATACACTTTTGTATCACATATTTACACACACATATTTACTCTCTTATAGAAGGTAGTAGTTATCATTATCTAAAATAAAACTAATAGATAAAACTTTTTCAATCGTTTATTGATTTTCAATTAAGTATAAGTACTACATAATTAAATTTGAATCTCTTACGTTCAGTATAATTTTGTGAATAATTGAATATTCATAGAGTTCTATGTCGGTCGCAAGTCGGGCGATAGCTCTTGTAAATACAAAGCTTTTAAATAATCTACTTTGATTAGAACGCTCGAAGGTAAGGGCTGTCAGGTAGTCAGATAGGCTGTCAAATTAAATATAATTTACCATAATAAGTCATCACCAGTGCCTCATCTATTTACGAATGTTTTAATTAATATGAATAATATAATATATTATTAACATATACATCATATTTTATGACACTTAATAACAATAATTAATACAAAAAATTACAAAATTGTTATATATACATATATGTTCATATTGTTAGTGCATAATTTATATATTTCGCCATGTTCAATTCTAAAGCCGTATTTGATGTTAGCACGTCCCACCCGTGAATCAATAAGCTAGTGAACGCCACACCGGCTGTAGACTCCTATAGCTAACCTACACTACTACCGGAGCCGCGGGTGGAGCCCTGTCGGTGGAGGAGCAGCGTTGCGAAGTGCGGTCTCGCCGCAGGTGCGCTGTCGCTAAATAATTCACGAGCATCACTTTGTGCCGCCGCGACCCGGATTACCTTTATATGTTTACTCGCTCGCGTAATTATACGTCCTCACGAAACTTACCCGCCACAAACGACGCCTTATATTGACTATAAGTTGACGTGCTTATATTTTATATTATAAATACATCGAAAATTGTATTTCCAACCACATAACGCATTTCGCTTTTTCATAGTCAGTCATATAAAGTAATAGCAATATTGCAGCAATCACTATGACTTCAAACATAGTTTATGTGCACGAGATATCTATGAGATATAAAAAAAAACTTTATTATCTTCTTGTTTGAATTCTTCGAATTTGTTAATAATTGATCTCTGTTCTCCACTTTTCAGTATTTTTTGAGACACAGCGTAGTGGAGGGAGAAAATGCCACGCCTTGCCACACACTTTGTTTTACTATCACAAAATTGAAAATAATTTCATATGAAATATGAATAATTTAATTTTAGTATCGCCAGTGAAAGGGAGATGTTTACTCGTACGATCGTAGCTCCATTATTTAAATACAATATTTTTGTCCTATAATATCAAATAATTGTTGAATATAACAGAATCATAATTGTCTGTGATGATTTCATCACATGGCCGATATGAAATTCTGTAGTATAGCTGACTGACATGCACAAAAAGAATACCAACATTTTATATATGTAAATATAAAATTATATTTGAATATAATATTTTTTTTTCAATAACGTACACGACAAGAAAAAAAATGTAATGATTACTTTACATTCAAAACATTTTAAATTCGAATTTTAACCAATCAAATAAAATCGTAATCCTCAATCAAACTTTCCGAAATTAATTTTAAATCGATACTGTTGCCACCGATAAGCTTTTGTTGAAGAGTTTTATAATATTCATTAAAAGTTAAAGGGTTGATATCAAAAAGCTCTTACTTGGAGCTTTAAAGTTAACCAACTGCCTTTTATGGAATTTTAAAATGGATTTTTAATCATATTTGAATTGAAACTTGTATTAAATAGCTTTATATCGTATCAAAATATATCAAAATAATTAAATAACTGTTATTTTAAGATTTCAAATTAAATATCATAACATCATCAAATACATAAACCTAATTTTTAAAAAGAAAAAATATTTATTCAAAAGGAAGTGAAATTATAATAGTCGTTTTTCTGTTCAAATATAGTAATTTCATATACTTGAAATAAAAACAAGGCGTTGTAAACCGATATAATACAATAAATAAACCATTATAATTATCAAATAATTTTGTAAAGAGTAGTACACTGTCTCGAAGACGGTAGCGGTTGTCTGAAGAAAGCATGGCCGCGGCGGCAGCCGACAAGGGGCAAACTTTTCAATTACCGCCATGTCGTGTTACCCCGCAGCGGGTTAAATTAATTCTCTCCACTTCACAAAAAGATTCACCTTACCCCACGCCGCCCCTGTGAATCGACATCGTCCATCCTGACGTTTTTCCAATTTTTTCCCTGATATTTTCCGGCGTTCACCCGTAACATACTGACGTTTCACAATATTTATTTTTAATTTAACGGTTCGCGCGCAAGATTCGGAATCTACGGTGTGCTTACCTTTTCGAAGTTCTTTTGTGCAAAAAGAGTATTAAACTGTAATGAATTGGAACGCAACCTTTTCCTGTGCCCCTGGATGTTTGTATAAGCTCTTTTGTTACTTATCTACTCGCCAACTGTTGATTATCTTTGTAATTTAATTTAACATTTACATTTTAGGTTTCTAAAATATATGTAGTATCTAGATACAGCAACATTTCCCTTTCTCATTATATAAAACAATATGTACAAATATCATTTCCATTTTCATATACAATTAATGAAAAAAGGTTGTACCTATTTGAATGTTTTAAATTTTTGTGTTTATCTAAATTGCTTTGATATCTTTAAAAGATTATTTGATTCAATGAAACTTAATTGATGAATAGTTTTTAATCATCCTGGGTATTATGTATCAACATATTTTTATGGAGCAGTGGGCCAAACTGACCGTAGACATGATAATTTTGGACCCGTAAATATATGGTATATATATTATCTTAAAATTATTTTCACCACTGACTTTGGCATGTCAAAGCACGACGTTGTGTTGCGGAGCTTACACGCAACATCCCGAAGACGTTTTCCTAGAGAAAACAGTCTCATAACACTGGTTCCCATCCCTATCCCTTATATTCTTATTTTTACTTTTTATTAAATGTTACTGTTATGAAACGATTTAGCTACAACATTAATAGTCTTTTAGCCCTAAAATAAAATTTGATGACCCTTTTCAACTAAACCATTGCGTGCTACACACATTGGAAGCGTTACAAATTGAATAGATTGAGCACCAAGAGAATTCGGGAGCCAGAATTCTAACACGTGTTCGACACCTCCTGCTCTCACCGTGGTCAGCACGGTGAGATCAGGAGGGGAGTACGCGAGGGTGAGCACCATTTTACTATTATTGTGAAATTTGTAATGCTTGTAGAAATGCTATTATGGGCAAATTAGTGTTCAGCCCGTTTTAATTATATAATACAATAAAAACTTGTATCGTTTATTTTAATGTTAGAATCTTTTGTTTACAGAACGCAATTTAATAAAATAAAATTAAATCAGGTTGACGCTGTATCCCGCAAACAGCAGGGTAGGCAGAGGGAACCTAGTGTTAAGACATTCCGTTCCCCACTTTCTGCCGAATTCTGGAAGTATTGCGTATTGAGTGACAGAACTCGACGCCGCGCTTTGCCTCGAGACCATAGCGAAGAAATGGTAATATAAATTTAAGTAAATATTTCATCTCCTCGAGTGGGGATCGAGTCCACAACCAGTCGGTTTTACAGTCACACTTTGTGCCACTGCGCCACGACTGGCCTCTACATATTAAAAGGTTTTATTACGTACCTGACACTATTATAATACTTACTTATATAACTCCTATGCTAAAGGGAGTTTGCATTCATGAGTTACAATCCCTAAAAGAGATACGGAAGCTTAAGCGGATTGCTTACAAATACAATTTTATTGTGGTATTTATTATCAATCTGTCCGATTATTACAAATATATTGACAAAGTGATTTACCCCTTAGAAAGATTAAATCATATCGACAAACTCTAATTTCCGTGTCGTGCGTGAACATATTATTGCATGGTCATAGTAAAAAAAAAATTAATGAGATAAACTGCTGCATCTGGCATTGATGATAGATTTTTTTTGTGTTACTTTAAGCTATAGTTAATTAATTTCTGTTTTACAGTGGGGACTTAATTGCATTACAGACGAGTGGATTTGTTGAGGTTTAGTCGTAATTGGTTTTCGGTATTAATAATAATTAGTAGTTATATTTATTCACAACAAAATGTTTTCTTTACCTGTCTATATGTTAATGTATTTTGTTATTTGACTTTGATTGAATATAAAAGAATTTTGTCTAATTATTTATTAATAGTTAATATTTGTTGTAAACTATTTTCATGCAGAACTATACAAACAAAGTTATTTTGTAGAACAAAACAAAGTGGCGCGGTACATTGTCACTCAAAACTTAAGTATTGAAACATCTCAATGCTCGAAAACCGCTAGCGGCTTACCGTTGCCAGTTACTGCCTCAACTTATCCGTAGATTAAGTTTTATCGGTGTCCTTTCAAAATAACTATTATTTTAAAGATTACTTTTAAAAGTTAGATTACATTTTAAGATCAAATATTATTAAATATTGTGATATATTATGTTATTTTTAGTCATTTTTAATACGCCTTGTGCTTATTTAACAAGTAAATAATAAATTAGTTATTTTAAATATGTTTTGATTGCTGTCGATGGAAAATATATGCGTGAAAATAACTATTTATTGACAAAAGTCGTGCTTCAAAGACCGGCAGGGTCGAAGGATGAAAAGCTGGATACTTCTCATATTTATATCGGTGCACTCGAAACGTTCCCGAGATCGGTGCTTAGGCTTTTATACATTTGAGGAAATGTGTTCCCTAAAGGTGATAGTGGTAAGGAGTAATTTTGTGCGCAGGTGTTACAAGCCGTGGGACAAAGCCCACCTGACGCGACCCCTCTGCCTCTTCGCTGTCCTCCGCCCTCTCTGGCTCGTTAATGATGATGTGCTCAGCCAGCAGACTATTTCACTTCTGAATACATCTTTCTCACTTTTAATCTTACCTCCTTGTCGCTCCCGTTACAATTTGTCGTTTCATCCCCTTCTATCTAGGTTCGCCTGGCCGCTTCCACCTAGTCAATTCGGCAAACGCGAATCTACTTTGTGTCGGAAATGTAATGGAACAAATGCGGCTGGAATTAACGTCGAAACGAATGTCGGGACATGGGGTCGTTCTCTTGGAGGATATTTTCCATGTGATGATTTCGATGCACATCTGTAAAACTGTAATATTGAAATGTTTATTATATATTTGGAATGATATTTTATACATGCTTATTTCTAACAGGCACTGATAGAATAGCGTCATGATAATATTAGTTCACTAACTTTGACACTAAAAGCCTGTAACTTCAACACACAAATACTGTAGCTAGTGTAGCTAGTGTCATGGAGAAGTTAATGTACAATATACAATAATTTATCCATTATATTACAATTTACTCACCACTTCTGGTGAAATGCAAAGTAAGAGATGTAAAATAACCAGAAATCGTTATTGTAAACAAATCTATTTCAATAATAAATCCTTTTAGTGCCAAGTCTTGAGCACATTTCATTAAATTATATTTTATCTTAATAATTAAAAGATAGAAGACATTTAATCTATCAAAATATTTTCAATTTTTTCATCTAATAAACAAAAAATATTTGAACATTTAGGCGGCTTCACGTTACACGAATAAATGAGGCACGCGTAAAAAAATTCCAAAAATATGTTAGCAAAAAATATTTAATATTTTATTGCGTGTATGTGCTATTTAAACATTTTTTTAATGGTAAATATATTTCAAACAAGTTAAAAGCGAGTCGAACTGGCCCACGGAGGATTCCATACCAATACAAGAATTGTAAGTCAACAGGGAAGTAAAACTTATAAAAATTGACAAATTTAAGTTAACGTAAATGTATTAATTTATGTGTGCTAAAATTAGTTTGTAATTTTTTTTTATATAATTCCCATAAATTTTAAGAAGTTTTTACTTCGTGCCAAAATTTATAAATGTAGGCCCACGGCATTTTACGGGGTAAATTTCATACAAAATACAGCATATTCGATGTATAAATCCTCGAATCGTTTCATTGCGTTGACGTTAACGTTAAGAAACTGATTTTTTTCTTTGATTCGTAGACCCAAATATTTAATAATAATTTCAGTTTGATATCTCCACGCGATCTCGAGATAAATGGTCTTGACAGTCGCACAACAAAATGACCCTATAAGGGTTTTATTTTTTCCTTATGAGTAATGGAACCCTTAAATTGTTGTAATATTACACGTCTTATACAGTAGCCATCTAAAAGTAAACTGCCAAAATAACAAACAAAATACGTAATATGAGCACCAAATACAAATGTTTCTGAAGGCAAAGCTCAGTTTCTTCAAGTCATGCTATCTGAATAACACGCCCTACGTCTTTAGACAGTGTCATGACCGCTTAAGCTTTGATCTCTATATTATGACTAAAAAAATATAAAATGAATCACTTTATGCTTTAAGATTATTGCAATAAAATTGTTATGATTAAATATAAAACTGTTGTTATTTAAATTCAATATTTTAATTCAAGTGATAAGACTAGATGGAAATTGGTGTTAATTACGAATATTTCTCTAGGAAAATATATAATATTAATATGTTTATTAAAAATGCTTTAAAGCTGTTCAATATAAACATTATTACTAATTTTCAATTTTACATATTTAAGCAAATAGATTAAGTTAGGTAATAGGACGACGCCTTGTACAATTTACAATTCATATTTTTTTATTTAAAAATCTATTTATCTTGCGCTGTATTCCACATAAAGTGGGGTAGGCGGAGGGAACCTGGGAATCTAGTGTTAAAATACTTCGTCACCATGAAGACTACCGTACCCCATTTCCGCCAAATACTAGATAGAGGCATTGGGTGTTGAGTGGCAGAGCTCAACGCCGCGCTTTGCGTCAACACCAGAGCGAATAAATGAAAATTTTAATTTTTTTTTTAAACGAGAGTGGATTGTATCCATTATTATTATATTGAGGCCATTCATGGCGCAGGGGCACAAAGTGTGCGTGTAAAACCGACTTCTTCGCTCTGGTGTCGAGGCAAAGCGCGGCGTTGAGTTATGCCACTCAATGAAATGCCAATCATGACGCAATGCCTCCAGAATTCGGCAAAAAGTGGGGAACGGATCGTCTTTACACTAGGTTCTGCCTACCCTGCTGTATGCGGGATACAGCGTGAAGCTGTCTTCACTTATTATGATATTACTTAAAATACATTCTTATATTACTTAAAGTACATTTTATTATAATTAGAAAACTTGTCTGAAAAGAACGTCTAGCACGTTGGTCAATAAACGTTTTGACCATTCACCAATTCGGCTTCGTGAAGCTTTCATAGGCTAGGAGGCGAGCGGCTGGGATTATTGGGTCATTAATCACACCCCTCCCACGTCCAGGCGCTTACTAAGTTCTTGAATTTCTGTAATATCGATAAAATAATTCTATAAAAATTAACTTGATTTTTGAAACGTTGAAATTAAAGTGTAATTAAAAATTAAACTTTAAGTAAATTTTACAGTGCTTTTAAAATGTTGGCTTTTCACTTCAATGTAGACCAAAATTAAATGATGGAAAATGACTGGTCGCCTGGCTGCTAGATTAGTCTTATGCCTACTCCAGTCGTAACAGAAATTCATTCCTGAAAAATGAAAAATAAGTTAACACGAACTTATCTTTAGATACGCCCCAGAAAATATCTTAAGACACGTCCATGGTGGTGAGTAAAGTAAATAATGACAATTTTGTAAAGTTTATTCATTTAAAAAATTCAAAAGCTATCTAGTGCAACCTCAAAGTAAAATAATTAGGTTCCATTTCAAAACTAACTATCCCTGTACTTTATATCATATATATAAATATATAACAATTATTTGTTACCAAAAAAAGTAAAAATAAGTATAATTTGGGCAACAAAAATCATACTTACCTGTATTACATAGTAATAATATCGATAGTTGATACTAGAACAACACTGTTCTATCGACCGCAGAACTCCATTTACGGGCGACTACAGCGTTGATACATAGTTACCTAGCCCACTTCCCCCCTCGAAGAAATCTGGTGTGAGGTACCATTACACTTCGCTACAACAGATGTTTCTGAGAGATCTTGCACTGGAGTCGACCAAAAGTAGTCTTATGTTAGGATCATTAATACGACTTTATGCTGAAAATAGATCATATTTTTGTTGGAATTTTTCTCTTACATAGAAAAATATATGTGATTGTGTTTATTTGATTGTGTAATATCAAGGATATTGGGTATAAGATACTATGTGCGTGCTTTAATATTAAAAAAAAAAATAATAGGGAATCAGCTTCAAGCTGTATCCCGCACACAGCAGGGTGGCAGAGGAAACCTAGTGTTAAACACTCCGTTCCCTACTTTCTGCCGAATTCTGGAGGCATTGCGTGTTGAGTGGTAGGATTCAACGCCGCGCTTTGCCTCGACACCAGAGCGAAGAAATGGAAATATAAATGTAAATATTTCCTCTCCTCGAGTGATCGAACCCACAACCAATCGGTTTTACAGTCACACTTTGTGCCCCTGCGTCACGACTGGCACTTACTTAAAAAATCTTACATATTTTAATTACATATTCTTTATATAGATAACTCTTTTGCTCCTAATGCATAGAGTGGCCGACAGACAACTAACTATCGGCTGTATAGAGCTGAAGTCAGCTCATAAGGCACTATGATAGAAAGTATAAAATTTTCCAAAACTGCAAAAATTGGGTATTTTGCTGTACCCTAGACCATGCAATTGAAGTTGCGAACTTTGACACATAAGATAATAAATATATTAAACCTTCATCACGGCTTTGTAAAAGTAGATTTAAAAGCATTCGTCTAGATATAACACATAATATATGTATTGATTTATATGAATAAAAATGAAATTTATTAAAAATTCCCTCTTGCAAAATATTTTTATATGATAAAAACAGTCAAGTGCATGTAAATCGACCACATCCATTGGGAGTTCTTTGTAAATTTCACGATTAGAAGTCAACGCAAAAGAATTGAAGGTCAATGGGACGTATACGTCGAATAAGGGATGTCCTGTGCCTCAGGCTGGTAGCCGAAAGTACTATTAACCTGTTAAACCAAGCAAGGGATGCGCCACATAAATGTAAATATCAAATAACATATCGCGGACAAGTTAATATAATAATATAAAATTTGTAAATCTTTAAATTGCGGCTGTATGAACTAATTATATAAGAAATGAGTTACAAATGATTTATGGTTTTCTTTTCTGTAATATAACTTTACAATTTTCGATTTTTTTCCTATAATGTTCCTTTGTATTTTCCATATAAATTAGGCAACATGCAGTACAACTGCATGTTGCCTAATTTATATGGAAAATACAAAGCACAAATTGTTATAGTATCTTTTGGTTGTTTTGACTTTGAAGTTTTTCTCTGTACTTCAAAGGAACGTGGAAACGGAGTATTAGGTTCCCAGGTTTTCTCTGTCTACCCTGCTATGTGCGCGTGATACAGTGTGAGGCTGAAAAAATGTTGTTATTATCATTTTCGATTTTGAGGCCGGCCGTGGCGCAGTGGCACGAAGTGTGACTGTAAAATCGACTGGTTGTGGGTTCGATCCCCACTCGAGGAGATGAAATATTTACTTAAATTTATATTTCCATTTCTTCGCTCTGGTGTCAAGGCAAAGCGCGGCGTTGAGTTCTGCCACTGAACACGCAATGCCTCCAAAATTCGGCAGAAAGTGGGGATCGGAGTGTCTTAACACTAGTTTTTTTTTCAAAAATAACCTATATACCTTTGAACATAGCAGGATTTAAAACTGCTCTTTGCATTTTTTACATGAATCCACACACATTCTTAACAGGTAAAATTTTCGAATTAGTCAATAAATCCGTGCAGAAAATGCTCTAGATTTTTTTGTATGTACAAACTTTACAGTTTTTTATTACTGTTTTAGATTTTTTAGTAAATTTCTATTAAATATTAAATATATTATTCAAGCCAGAAAATATTAAAACAAAATAGGAAAAACGATAGGAAACATTTTTAGACACAGTGTTTTGAACTATAAAAACAAAGTATTAAAAACATTCAATACAGTTATTTATTTCTAATATGTGTACAATTTAAAATATTAAATAATATCACAAGCCACAATATTTCATTCGTTTGAGATGTTTTCTCAAATTCATTAAAATTTGAGAAAAAATCTCAAATTTTAATGCCAAAATATGCTCAAATATTTTAACAATGTTCGCATTTTGAATCATAACTAAATTATTATTTTTCTCTTAATATTCAAAATATAACTAAATATTGTGTATATATATCTACTTACTACGAGTATGTATAATAATATTTAATACCCCCACAAATTTGCCATTAATTGTCTGTAAGTTAATATATCGAAACGATAAATGGATATAAAACCGCGAACGCGATATTTATATTCAAAAATTATAATGCTTACTTAAAAAAATATATTTATAGATAAAAAACAATAGATTTCTTGTAAACACTACGTCATTTATAAACAGTAATTAACTTTAACAAACATCGAGAAATACGCCTACGGCTTAACAGAACAATGTAGGTCCGTGTACTCGTAGTTTTTATAACAGCTATCTATACCTTTTGCAAAAATACTGTTTGTTTACTTTCAATTCGTCAGAGCGGGGGCTTCTGGCTGGCTGATAGATATTTGAAGTTAAATCTCCCTTTTAAACGTTTAAAATGTGATTCATCGAAGGACCTTTTGTAAAAGTTAAGTAACTTGCTAAAATTTTTAAGGTAATCGCTTTAGGATGATTGCCACCAATTCTATAATGTGTACAAATTTTATATATAAATTTTCTATTTTTATTGTAGCTTAGATCAAATGGTTGGTGAGGTTTATATTAACTTATTCTGGTTGTATATCTTAACGCAATATAAATTTAGCCTTAAAATGTTAAAAAAATGTGATTGGATATCTTTTTTTGTTCTAACTAAAATTTGTCCGTCAGCTGTATTCCAGTCAAATTAATTTTAAATTAATTTAATAGATAATTGTTTATCGTTCTTTTTTAAACAAAAATACTACCGTATTTTACTGTTTCTGTTTATTTTCATGGAATAGGATAAAATAAATGAACTAGAATTCATTCGTACACGGTACACTTTGATAACGTTTTTTTTTCAAATCAAAAATAACTGTTCTTTATTGTAGTAGTATTAAAGACAATTTAATTTGCAAGTGATTATTTTAATTTTTTTAAATAATAAATTTAAGATCTTCATGTAAGATTCATATTGAATATCTATAAAGTAATTAAAATCTCACTTAACCGTGTCACTCTGTAACTAAGCCCCATGACTTGAATGCCCCTTCAGGAAGAGGGAGCAATGAAATTTAGCCCTAAAAACTTATCAATGTAAGTGCATTTTACTATAAGTTTACATTGAAAGGACGGGAAAGAAGCCGAGAAAAAAGCACGTGTCCCATTTGGGATTACATTCGCCCTATAAGCAAAGGTTAACATTTGCTACAATTGAGTATGTTTTCCATGCTCGACTCGACGACGTTGTCGTCGGTTATATACTCTAGGCCTACGGCGAGTTAAAACATTTATAGCTTCTTGAATTAGTAGTTAAACATCCGTGTATTTTTTTCATATACTTAACATGTATCGAAATCTATATCTATAGTGTTATATAGAGAGTAAAAATTTGTATGAAACTCTAGAACCGATTTAAAAAATTCTTTTACCATTAGAGTGCTACATTATCACTGAGTAACAAAGGCATATTTGTTATTTGAATAATTTAAGGATCCCTACTAAAACTTCAATAATGTAACCCAAGTGGCAAAATATTGGCATAAAATTTCTTTCATCGCATGTGCTGCAAAAACTGTTGAAGATCATCATATTAAGAAAATAATATAACTTTTCTTACTAATACAATTCTATATACTCGATAACAAAAGCGTATATTCAACATATTTCGGGCCAAAGCGCTACCTTACGAAGTAAATTTATAATATGCACTCCACAGTCCATACCCTTTCAATCGTATTTAAGCTATACCCGTGCGGAGTGTCCGTCACTATTCACATTTTCACTTTAAGCCGGCATGAGCCGAGCGCGGGAACGAGCGTATGCGCCCGGGCCTTACCATGTGCGGGCACAATAGCCGCATTCTCATGGACTCAGCCTCGCTAAGCTGATTGCGTGACGTCATTACTCTGGGGCCGGTGCACATCGGTGGTGCTGCCTATTTCATTTTTATATTTAATATTGCTTTGTCTTATCTGTGTGAATGCACGATCACACCGTTTCCAATTAGTATTTAAAATTAATTCTATTTTTTGTATTATTGTATCTTTTTTTTATTATGTTTGTAGGCATTTACAATTTCCTTGGATTTAAGGGAATTTGATAGAGCATTGCAACGATGATAAGTATCTGACAATGGACAACGTCTTTTCTTGTGTTATTCTAAAAATATAACACCTTATTTATCTATTCACTGCAAAAGCAATCATCATATAAATTTAATATTTTCTGTCTGTACTTACCATTGTAGGGTAAAGCGCGGAGAAACTTTCAACACAACTTTCGGTTTTATAAAACAATTAAGATCTGGCTGCAAAAGGCACTTGGTTCATTAGTAAATATGACGTAAAATGTTAGCTTTATTATTAACATAATGCACGTTCCTCGTTCCAGCTTTACCAACATATAAATATTATTGTTAAATAAAGTATTATTGTTATATTAAATTATAGTTTTCCTCTACAGTATAAACTCCGCCTGTTGTGCGTTTCATATTATAGGTTATATGCGACGTGATCCTGGCTTACTGGGGATCGGCCATCGGCTGCGAATAAGCGGTTCACGGCTGTATAATCCGCCGTGTTAAACAACGCTGAAGTTACTTTTCAAATATTAACTTTTTCGTCTGCGCTTTACTTTTGTTTCGAATATATATTTTTGATTATTAAACTTTAAATTATTAAAGTTAATGTTGTTAAAGCTAAATCTAATAAATCATTATAGGTACGGACATTTATGCATCGATTTTGCTGCATTTTGTATGAAAATCACAGTTTATATTAGCTTTCAAATAAAAAAAGAATCATTAAAATCGATTCACCCAGTTAAAAGTTCTGAGGTAACAAACATAAAAAAATATCAATTCCAAATGTCAAATTTGTAACCTTTTTTAGAGAAGTTGGTTAGAATTTTGTGCATATGCCCGTAAGCTTAAATTTGTCAATTTTTATAAGTTGTACTTGTATGTACTTACCGTTGACCTACAATTCTGAAATTGGTACGAAAGCCTCAGTGGACGACCTACGACTCGCACTGGACCGGTGTTTTTAAAAAAAGAAATGTCATAACGTTGAAAGCTGCTCAATAGTTGAATAAAAAAACATTGAGGTGAAATTAATCTTTTTTAAAATTGCTTGCATATAGCAGGATAGGCAGAGAGGACCAACAAATAATACATTTCAAAATACTTTATTTAACCGCGTTCCGCCTGAATTAGAGACATTGCGTATTGTTTGCCGGAACTTAAGAGCGGAGAAATGAGTATTTATAATTTCATTTATTCCCCAATTGGGGGACAGAATCCACAATTTTCATGTTTCCAGTTATATTTATTAATAATCAAAGCCTTTTATTTTAATTAATTATAAATATAACTGGAAACATGAAAATTGTGGATTCTGTCCCCCAATTTTAACTGCCTATTGGATAAATAAATTTGAAATTGAAAAATATATTTACTTTTATTTTAATTTGCTTCCTTTTTCTCCATCTTTTGTCCATCTATTTAATGCTAACGTGGATTACGCAAACAGCGGTACAGCACGAACGTGGACCGCGCAAGCCAAAGCCACACCCGAGCGCTCTGAGCTCTCTGCCTCCAGCGCTGGCGCACACGCATAAGCCTCATCCGCTGAAACTTTCGCCGCCCTCGCCTTACACACCTCTTCCGCAACCATTCAATTTTCAGGTATTATATAGTTGCCTTTTAAGGTCTTGTTTATTTGTTATTCAATGTTGGGTCCAACTGGTCGGTTTCAGGAGGCGCGGGTTCGAGTCCCGGCATGTTCAAATTTTTATACGTTTTCTAAATAAATAAATAAGAATTATTTAACGTTGTTCAGTAACCAAAATCTGAATAGTTAAAAATAATATAAAATAATTAAAACAAGATAACAAATATATTATATTTTGCAGTTTAGTATAAGTGGAATAAGTGAACCAGCTCCACTAAGTACAGCATCCTCGGCGGGATCCAGTGGAGCAGGTGGACAGGGTGCAGTCAGTCCTCTGCCCCTCTTAAGTGAACCTTTCCTAGCACCTCCACCGCCTGGATTATTGCACATGCTTATGTCAAGTGATAAATGTCAGGTATTATTAAAATTTTTATACTTTTTAGATGTTTCATTTTAATGTGATTTCTATGCTGGTTGATTAAGTGTATCATATTGTCTGAAATCTTCGATTTAAGACGTAATCGTTATAATGCCAAATAATCTGCAGTTAGTGAATTTGTTGTACATATAATATCTTAAACCCTTCTTTAAATCTATTTAGGAGCTAATGTGGAGTGCTAAACAGTTGCAACTTCAAGGGGACCCTTCACTATTGCGTCCACCACCTAATGCTTTTGGCACCCCTCTCGCACCAACATGGGAATTACTACAAGTGAGTTAAAATTTATAGTTGTTAAATTAGTATGGAACCCTCGTTGGTCCAATCCGACTCTCACTTGACCGATCTTTTTTCTAAATAAAAAAAATAATTTACTTTAAATTTCTTATTTGCACCTATATTTTTTTATTTATTTTACTATCATTTACTTGAGCTTCGCTCCTTGAGAAATAACTATAATAAAATATACTCGAACATAACTTTTAGTTATTTCTAAACTAAAAGTTATGTACGAGTATATTTTGAGTTCCCGAGGTAACTCTGAACGTAGTTACAGTGGGTTACATCGAAACGATTAATGTGATGTAATAAAAAGCCACTCTAAAACAAAAAACACAAAACGCTGCCTGACAGAAATATTATTCTATCCACTAGCTAAGAATAGAGCGACAAACTTACTCTTCAGTTTTATATTTTACTTGAAACCTAGATAAATTTCTAATAAAATTACTTTCAAGATTTGTTATTCTGATTTGACTAATATATAATTTAATATAACTTTTAAAATCCACAAGTAGTTGGTAAAGTTATGTAATTGACAACTGTAGGTGTCTTTTATACTGTAGGGCGGGCGCGGACTCGCGATTGGGCGGCCGAAGGGTGACTTTTCGCCTTCACTTGACTTACTCCGCCCATTGCGTTCCGCAATATTGACTTTGTTACGCCTACAGATGTTCATGTATTTCTATACTAAATATAATGTGTTATATGCACTTACTTTGTATACCCTATATGCCTATAGACTAAAATTAAGAGAAGGAACAATACACTATGATAACCTACTGATTTAAAACTATCTTACATATATGTTATTTTGACTAAATTATAAAGGTAATGCATATAATATTATTTAAACGTTCAACTTAGAAGTATATTACAAAATGTTTATTTATGTTTATAGGTATTTACCTATAAATACATATGTGGAACTTAAATGAAATTGGAATTGGAATACTTCCAATTAAAATATAAAACGCTGAAAGTCATTTTATATTTTGATACTTTAACTCTTTATACAATTTTTATGTATTTAGTACATTTTATATAATGTATTAGAGTTAAAAGTGTAAGCTTGTTTAATATTATTGAAGGAAACTAGCGCGCGGTTGCTGTTCATGGCAGTCAGATGGGTAAGGTGTCTAGCGCCATTTCAAGCGTTGGCACCAAGTGACCAGCTCGTCCTGCTACGTGCTGCTTGGAAAGACCTATTTGTACTTCACTTGGCTCAGTGGTCTGCGCCCTGGGACCTGGCACCTCTATTGGCTGCACCAGCTGCTCGGGCAAGGCTTCCTCCTGAGCCATTAGCAGACTTGGAATTAAACACATTACAGGTTGCAAGCAAGCAAAGTTTTACGGCAATTAATAAGAAAAACAATTAAATGAAACGTTTCTGTGATTAAAATTATAATCTGTCTAACATTTAGCTCTTTAAAGAAATTATGTAGCTCGACGAGTCGTGGCCGAACTGCACTTAGGCTTGTTCACTCGGGAAGAAAATGCTCAAAAATAAATCCTAAACGCTAATATGCGCAGCCATCTACAGACAACTTCAAAGCGGCCACGACTCGTCAACCGTACTGTTGTCATTCGGATTGTTACAGATAACAGAAAATAGCACGATTATACGGTTACTTTAAAAAGTTTGTTAAAATGATATTCGAATATTAAATATTGCAATAAAAGTGTCGATATAAACATATTAAATAATTAATTTAACTGCTTTGCAGGAAATTTTATGCCGATTTCGACAAATTGCGCCTGATGGAAGCGAATGTGGTTGCATGAAGGCCATTGTATTATTTTCACCAGGTAAATAAAATTGTTATATTTCATAAAATCTTTATGAATATGGCGAAATGGTTGAGGACTTCCACTATGAGATGAAAAACAAAATTATCATTAGGTTTCTGTTACCTTTTAAGGAAAACATTAACCCTTATAAGATATTTTTTGTCCTTCTGTCTATCTGCCTGTCTGTCTATTAAGAGCCTCTATCTCAGGAACGTTTGAGATACCGAGTTAAAATTGAAACCATATTCTACGGCCCCTTGATTTCCTGAAAAAATCTACAATAAATTAAAAAAAGATATGGCAGCTGATAACGCAAAAAATACGTATTTCCACACTACAAAGGGAATCAAAATTAATAGGGTGTCACAATTCTAGGTCAACCGGAACACTAGGTTGACCTAGAATTATGATATTTGGTAGCACAACTTCAGGAAGAATCTGAAACCTATAAATTTCTTGTTAAATCTTAAAAAATAGGAGCCTTACGAGGTATCAGACGAAAATGCTCTAGCAAAGCTAAGCTTAAATTTTAGAAAAAGACCGACATATCCAATTTTTGTTCGGAACCCTCGTTGGGGGATACCTGAGTCGCGCTTGTCCGATTCTTTATTATAATATGGATATTCTTTATAATAATATGGCAAAATATGGTTCTTTGATTTATCGATGTCTATATATAAGTACTTGAGGCCAGTCGTGGCGCAGCGGCACGAAGTGTGACTGTAAAACCGACTGGTTGTGGGTTCGATCCCCACTCGAGGAGATGAAATACTTACTTAAATTTATATTTTTATTTCTTCGCTCTGGTGTCGAGGCAAAGCGCGGCGTTGAGTTCTGCCACTCAACACGCAATACGCCCAGAATTCGGCAGAAAGTGGGGAACGGGGTATCTTAACACTAAGTTTCCTCTGCCTACCCTGCTGTATGCGGGATACAGCGTGAAGCTTTTGCATTGTAAGTCACTGTAGACACATAGAGGTACCTATTTAACATATCTATTTTAGCCTTATTATTTGATCAACTCTACAGATACACCTGGTTTGAGTGAGACTCAGCCTGTTGAGATGTTGCAAGATCAAGCGCAATGTATTCTGGCTGACTACGTAAGAACTAGATATACACGTCAACCTACAAGGTACCTAAAGTTAACAAAATAATATAAATCTGCCATATTTTCTAAAGATTATAATAATATATTTGTGTATCTTCATATTTTCATAATATTCGATATCGATTGTGCCTGATATGATGAAATACCTGCTGCTTATTTTTGCAGATTTGGTCGTCTTTTGCTTCTCCTGCCGTCTCTTCGTGCAGTGCGGGCACGTTCGATAGAGTTACTTTTGTTTAGAGAAACAGTGGGCGATGTGTCCGTAGCCACGCTACTACACGACATGTACAGGATGCAGCCCACGCCTACTCCTGCCTTCCAGCCGCCTCCCACGACTACCGATCCATGTTCTTCGCCTTAGTGGAATTGATGAAAAAAATATATAAATATGAATGCCATGAAAATGAAACCATTTTTTTTTGGTGACCTTTTGACTATTTTATTTTTGTGTAATGCTTATTATAAGTGGAAGCAATATGATTAGTATTTTTAATATTTGTAAAATTCGCTAACACCTTATACAATGTGTAGGTATCAGAGATACGTGCGAATATTTGCGCAATATGCATGTTTTGTATACCTACATAAAGGTCAGTTTTGGTGCAGGGGCACAAGGTGTGACTGTAAATGCGATTTATTTCATTCCCATTCGAGGAAATAGGCTCTCCTAACTCCTCCCCGATCTTTTAGAAATTATGATCATTTTAGCAAAGTTGAGTTAATACATAATGTACGAAATTTTTTTTAGGGGTCACAATACCGAAACATTCTAGCAAAAACGTTATTTTAGATAAAATTCCGGTATCCCAATTTTTCGGTATTATCAAGATTTGAATAGCTAGTTACAGATCCAATAACACTTCAAACTGGCTCATGCCAACTCAAATCGGATTTCCTCACACAAAATTGGAGAAAATTAACCATCACTTAGTTGATATTATTACAATTAAATTCTCGAAAGAAATGAATTCTGCTGAGAAAAAAAGTGCGGTCAAGCGCTAGACGGGCTCGCCCACCGAGGTCTCACTTGCACCAGCGACTTTAATACCAAATTTTACTCCACTCCATACATAGCCACTTTGAGTGTAATTTTTATGAAGGATTTTTAAAAGATACCGAGATAATAAATTTTAACGCTAGGGGTTAACATTAAATAATTAACCTTGCTGGAAGAGTTTGAGAAAAAAATGGTGTGTTGTTAAACTAATACAACCCATGCTTATCCGGCTACCCTTTCTATAGCAAGGTCTAAGCATATTACTAAAATCTTTCAGATTCGGTGAGTTCAGCCTTCTTTGAGCATCCACTAGTCAAGCGGGCCGGATAAAATCTATTCTTTAGTTCGTGTAGTCCTGAACTGAAATAGCGCGTTTTTTTCGACACTTTAGACAATCGGAGTAGCAACAGCACAGATATTGCAGCCACTCTAAATTTTACTGCTAAACTAAAATTGTGTCTTCTGTTGAGGCATCACACGGGAATATTTAAGGGGTAAAAAATCAAAAATCCCAGTTTTGTTACAATGGTCCGGTACTGGGACGCATAAAAGACATTTCTTACATTATGCATTAACTCAACTTTGATAAAACTATCATCGCTTCTAAAAGGCCACTGGGGGCCAGGTCCACCTGAAAATATATCTAGATACAATGATACTGTTTAAATTGACTTGGTAAATCCAAGCATTCAGAACGGGTCTAGAACTAATTAAGCCATGGGCATGGATTTGTGTATCTGACCGCTTCACCTTGTTCACCTTTCACCTGTTGCGGTAATTGGAGATTGTTGAGCAGTACGAGAGGTTTTAGCAAAGAAAGTTCGAATGTCGTTAATTTTCTTTATTTTATTAAAGTCCTAGGAAATAAAGTAATGTTTTCATAGGCTTGTAATAATTAATCCCATACAGCACACGGTTATTAAGATTCGAGATACTTGTAAAAAATAAAAAAAACGCGTAGTGTTAGATAAAGATGGTTGTTTACAATATTTATAAAAATATATATTTTTTTGAAAATTCTGTAATATTTCGCCATTGCCATCATGAATATAAGGAAAGTACCCTATTGGAGATTTTTCGTCAATGTAAATTTTTCGTCAATGTACCAGAGGGTACTAGTCCATTCTAGGGTGCTTAACCTTAATCAATCCTTTGTATATATACGCACAATGGATATTAGTCTTCCTAGAACTATATCATAATTAATATAAAAGGATATCTACTTTGAAATTTTTAACGTCGGCAATAAATCGAATTTCATCGAATACCCATGCTTAAAATTGACGACGATTTATTGATTTATGAATAAAGATATTTCAAAACAGTCGATCGATTTGTCCTTTTGAGTGAAATTTCTAGTCATATTCGTTGTAAAGTTTAATTCTCTTATTTCGTTTTTTTTTAATATAAAATATTATAAAGAGTCTATAAGATTTTTCTAATTTAAGATTAATTTCCTATCGAAGCCTCGTCGTAAGCGCCAACACAATTTCATATTTACAAAAATATATTTTAAATTTAGGTTTATGCCCCTTTAGTTTATGTAAATAATTCCTAAATACAGAGGAATGTTGTTGTGGTGTAAAAAGTTCGATATAAACAAAAATTCTAGTCAAGTTTATAATATAAGTAGTGTAAATAATAAATGTTACTATTGTAGATTAAAATTTTATTCAAGTTATAAGAAGTCATACAGACATATCCGCAAACAGGTGCTGAATATTCATTTTATCGCAATATTCCGTACGTGACATACACGTTTGAGGCCGCTAATCTAAGGGTATTTTATACAACAATTTTAGTTGTAAATAATTTCATATATATATATATATATATATATATATATATATATATATATATATATATATATATATATATATATATATATATATATATATATATATATTGATCCTGGCGGCGTATAGCTAAGTAAAATGTAGGTATTCAGCTTCAAATCTTAACTCAACAATACATATTGTAAATTGATTAATAAAGTTTAATATCCATGTAAATATATTTAAATAAAATGATTGTTAGATTATTAAAATATTCCTGAGATGACAGTGGTTTTAATAAAAAACCCTTTTATATTTTAAATATTTTTATTTTGATTGCCCACAAATGATAAGACAGAAAATGTGTTATTCCATATAAATTGTGTTGTAAAAAAATAAATAAAGATATTTATGCTCATAATACTAAATTAAACTTGTTACGATAATTTCAGAACAGACAGTGAAAAAAATATTAGTCTGTAACGTTCACTTTTCCCATAGAATGTATGGCTTCAACTGTGGACAAATCTACAGAGTCATCTTCTTGAGTTTCAACTTCAGGTTCCTTTTCCACTTTCTTTGGCTCAGTTCGAGGAAAATCTATTTTGCTCCATGCACCTGGCTCTCCTTTTTTTAGTTTTATTTCTACCTTAGTTCCCATCATCGAAACACTGCTATTATTAATGTCTACCACCTAAAACACAATGCAGTGCTCAGTGTTATAAAAGATTACAGATTTCTAGATAAATGTATATTAACAGTAATTTTTGAATCCATTGTAGCGCAGTGCAAAAGCGTTTCCACTATAAACGATATAATTTTTGGTTTAACCCTCAGTCAGCAAAATGATTTATTCTATTTTAATTTTTTTGTTCTGGTGAATAACAAAACGCGGCGAAAAGCTATATATTTCGCCACTTAACATGTGAAAAACGAAATATCCTGAGACCAGGTTTTCTCTGGTTACTCTGGTTACTACATATGTTGTAAAGCTAATAAAAAGTAATAATAAAAATGAAAAATGAAATGAAAAACTTTATGTTATACTTACACCTCGCAATTCAAGATCCAGTTCAAATACTGAATTACCATCTTCATGAAAAATTAATTTAGTATTTAAACGAATTGGATTCAGTTTAACAAAACTTGTAAATGGATCATACTTCTTGGCATACACACTAACAATTACATAATCAGGAGTTTGATGCCAATCCCAGCGACATTTCACTGTTCCTTCTGGTGCTTTCTGAAAAAGGGAAAAGTTAGCTCTTTCAATATGTATTACTATTCCAGTCTACGAATTTTACATTGACACAATCTTTATAATCAGGCGGAAAGTATAGAACAGTAAGTTGTCTACCTTATTACATCTGCCTACACTATGAATAAGTCGGAGGGTGAAATACTCACACCTGTCTAATTTACTAGTGTATTCAAATTGTACAATAATGTGGGACTGATTCTACTATTCATAAAAAAACTTTAAATTTAAATATTAACAGCACACACTACAAAAAATTAAATAGATCCTTTTATTGGGATATATAAATTTAAAAAATCATAATTTTTATATCACCAACTTTTTAATGAATTGTCAGGTAGAAAATAAGTATGTCTTATAATTACTACATTATCTTATGTAATGTGTCTAAGTATTAGCCTTAGTTCAGAACGCTCGGGGACGCGCGGTTTAAGATTGTAACAAATTTATATTGTTATGTACATGATAGCGAGTGACCGCGCATGCCCGCGCGCATGATGTGAAATTTTAAGATCTGTAGATTGCAAAACAAGCATCCAAAAAGTCAAAAGATACAATCGCCATCCTAAAGTACTTCAAAAACCAATCTTTGTGTAGTCTTAGTGTGGGATATAAAGCCAAATAGGGTGAACCCATTATCGTTTTTGCTTTCGACGACGACGTCACAGTTTGCGATATGAAAACCACAAGCAAATAGCTTCCGCCACATCTATTCTCACAGAATGTTGAAACTAGAAATCCGTTCTCCAATATATAAATAAATAAATATAAATATATATATATATATTTAACTATAACACAAGCCAGCCAAAATATTAATAAAAAATATTGGTGGTAAAAAGTAATCTACACACCTGCATATTCTATTTAATATAAAGATTGCGTAAAAATTTATTCTTTTGTATATGTATTATATACCTCTTTAATCCATTTATGAGTGCCAGTGGTGCAACCAGGTTGACTAAGAAATGTGTTAAAGTCAGTAGTTCGTTTTTGACAGCAAGACCAAAATTTAAGACCTTCATGAAACACTGGGCATCCAGGATGATATGTGCACATATCATTATTACTTTGTGGGCCTTCATAGGAAATACTGCATCCTCCATTCTTACATGTAGTACCAACTTGTACAGAGCTAGAAATAAGCATTAAGTTTGTTATAACATACAGTAGAATCTCAGTAATCCAGTATAGTCTCAGTATAGCACAGGGGCACAAGTGTATGACTATAAGTGCAACAAGTTGTGGGTTTGATTCCCACTTGAGGATATAAAATATTTATCATTTTCATCTCTTAGCTCTACTGTAGAGGCAAACAGTGGTTACGAGTTTTGCCAGTCAACAGGCAATGCCTCCAGAATTAAGTTGAAAGTGGGGAATAGTGTCTTAACACTAGACTCCTTCTGCATGCCCTGCGACATGTGGGGGCTGTTAATATATCTGTATATTAACTAATTAAATCCCTTAAAATAATATTTAATTGAAGTACATTGTTGTACAACTTGTAATCATTGTTTAAAACCCTTTTCTCATATGTTTATAAGAATTATATTTGGAAAGCGCCCGGTTTATTAGACAATTTGATCCACTGAAATGCCAGATTAGTAAAATTGTCCTGTTAACATTTATATTTTGATCTCAATAGTTATTTAAATTTATTTAAGTTACCTATCAGTAGAAGCAATAGATTCTTGAGCAGCTTTATGAACAATTTGTTTTAATGATTCTGCTATTTGTGGTTGTAAAGTAATCATAGGTGATTCAAATGACGGTCTAGGCAGTTGTGGTCCAAGTATTGGTGCTCTAATTTCAATGACCTCTTTCTTTTCTAATTCTTTATCTAATACTTTTTTCTCTGGTTCTGGAGGTTTCTAAAAAATAATATTTTATTTAGAGTATTAATCATATCAGCAATTTTAGGTTAAAATCAACTGTATGGAATTACCATCTAGTTGCTGTTATATTGTAATTAATAACAAACACCCAAATATCTTAATAAATGCTGAAACAAAATAAAAAAAGTTATAAAAAAAATCATCGATAATAATACATCATACCACGTTAGAGTGTTTTGAAAATGTACAGCCTTTTATGTTTAGAAATTCTGTGAAGTCCACACTTTTTTTATTGCAACAAGACCAACCCTTATATGCATCATGAAAAACAGGAGATCCTGGATGATGACAGCACTCATCTATTAAAGAAAAACATTTGTAATGAATATTTGAGTAACTTAAGCAAAAATACATTTAAGCAGTGCATATTCATATAACCTGTATCTAGAAAAATCTATATACCTTTATCATTGTTTTTGGGATCAAAGTGTTGACCACACCCGCGATTATAGCATTGTACTAAATTTTTATTTTCTGGCATTACTATAAATGCTAGTTACACTTACTAAGTTTAAATTAAATTGAAGAACACAATAATAATAAAATTAAGCCTTAAAGCACACTGGTAAGATATTGTTAATTGTCATTTGATATTTTAATGTCACTTTGACAGTGAAATTTCTTTCTAAAATTTATGTGATTGTGATAAGCATACAGCCATCCATACTTAAAATGAACTTTTTATATAATAAATATTTTTAATAAAAAAAATTCCTAATCATAATAATCATATCATTAATCAACAGAAAAAAAAAACTTATACGAATTGTATTGGTGACATCGAAATAAGATCGATTTTCAATTCGATTTTTAATTCAACTAAAAGTAATGGAAATTATTAACGCTTTACAAATTAATTATTAGTAAGTATGTATGTAGTATAGATTTTCATTCCTCAATTTACTCTTCAAATTTGTTGCTGAATCAACTTAATTTTACGTAAATACCGTATATAGTTGTTTTCATATCGAGTTAAAAATGACATTGCTATTAACGTAATATTCGAGTGATTCAATACCGTAGCTATAATCATTTTAGCACTTACAGATAGTTAGTACAGCCCTAGTAGTATGAAAAGAGATTTGTTATGGGTGTATAGAAAATTATATTTTGTAAAATTATCAAAAATTAAATAAATTCTCCGTTCACTAAGATCTCTTTAAGAAATGTACTTAAATATCTTTAACATATTTAATAAAATCAATTAATAAACATGTGAACTGCAAAATCTTTGTATTTATTTAATTTTTTTTGTATAGTGTCAGAATAGTAGTGATTTGTGAAGCATGCCTTGAACCGAAAAATCTACCCATTATGCGCCAGTGACCCATTATTTTGAAAATGTTTTAAAATAGAAAATAAACATTTCTTTCCAAAAATGAATCTAATGCGCAAATTACGCGGGGCGTCTGCCTCAACATCCGCCGAGCCATCAGATTCCTCTGGCTCGTCTTCCCACGTACAACTTGGATTGATGCATCTAAAGAAGTTATTTGCAGAGTATACACACCCTCCTCAGCCTTTAGCAGAAACGGAGAAAGATGACAAGTTGTATAACATGCTACCTCTCTTTTGTAAGGTATGTCAATTATTTTTTGTTATTGATTTCTTTAATAGTTTAGCTTAAGCTAAAGGAAAACAAACAATTTTTTTTTTTTTAAATATATTATTGAACCATATTGAAATAAAAAGAAAATTAAAGATTATAAATAAATAATATCTTTTCATGATGCCTTTTACAATTATAACTAAAGAAAACTGAAATTGTTAAATTGTTAATATTTACTATTATGAATTTATTAATGCTAACTTTTATAATAAATAAAAATAAAAAATAAAAGTTAGTATTCGAAATAAAAAAAATGTTAATTTATATTATTTTGTAGACTACTTAATTTTTTTTACTTTGTATTTGGAAAATGCAGGTATTTGGGACAAGTCCATCAAGTGATATGAATGAAAAATTTTGGGATATTCTATCATTTTGTCAACAAGTATCTAAACTTATGGTATCAGAAATAAGGAAAAGAGCAAGTAACCAAAGTACAGAGGCAGCTAGTTGTGCTATAGCTAAATTCTTGGAGATTGAAAATTCAGAGGAATCCAGTAATGGGTGGATGCTTTTGTCTACTCTAAATCTTTTAGCAGCTGGTGATCAATCTTTAATACAGGTTAATTAATCACATATATTTTTTTCTGTTTAACTGTAGTGGCCAAGATAGGCAAAGAAAACCTACAAGACACTGTTGATTGGCAGAACTCATTGCCATACTTTGTCTACTAGAGAAGGGAAATGAGCATCGTCATGTTTACAACATTACAATCATAAATACTTTTTTATTTATAACTTTATATTATACTCCTTAATTTTATTCGGGACTAATGTCTTGTTTTTAAGTCAAATTTATTATTTTATAGGTAATGACAACTGCTGCCATTCCTTCAACATTAGTTAAATGCTTATATTTATTTTTTGATCTACCGGAAATACCAGAATCTGAAGCTGATGTACAAGATGATAACAGTGAATTTACACCCAGAGAAAGGAGGATTCTTTTACAAAAGATATTTGTTCAAGTAAGCTAAATTATTATAGTATTTTTAAAGTGTTGTTCTACACTTAGGAAAGAAAAATACTTATTTAGAAAACAACGTTCGAGTCCCGCTACATTCAAATTTTTATACATTTTCTAAATAAGTATTATAGTATTTCATTTCTGTTTGTCTAATAATATTCATAATAACATTTTATTTCTCCTTTTTTTATTAAAGAAAAGTATATCATAATAACAATAATAACAAAGCCTGTATTATATTAAATACTAATTATATCAAAATATTATTAATTTCTTTTACAGATAATTACTTTTTTTCCCTTCTGGGTAAAAATCTCCTTCAATCTTTAATGTCCTTCAGTATTTCACATATTAATCTATTATCTATTCTATACTTAAAAATTATATTTCTTTTAAAATTTTAATATATAAAATGAATGCTTTAGGTATTGGTTAGATTATGTAGCCATTCATTTCCATGTGAAGAATTGGCAAGAAAAGATGATCTAAGCCTATTATTCTCTGCCATAACATCATGGTGTGCACCTCATAATATTATGTGGAGGAAATCTGCCGCTGAAGTGTTAATGACTTTATCTAGGCACGGCTTAACACAATCAGTTGTTCAATATATACATAGTAAGTTATATTCATTATTTTTGTTTTATTACTATATATTTGTATGACATTGAAACATAATAATAAAATTATTCCTATATGGAACTATGTGGCCATTGCAGCTCAGTGAGACAAAGTTTGACTGCAAATGCAATGATTGTGGGTTTATGCCTCACTTGGAGCAAAGGGATTATTTGGCTCTGCTCTGCTTTTTGTATCTAGTTAGATAGAATGTGGTTTTGATTCTGGCCATGTAACAAGCAATGGCTTAATAATCATAATATAAGTTAAACCATAAAGTGGAGAATGGATTGTCTTCACATTAGGGTCTCCTTGCTTACCCTGCTATACATTGATACCTCGTAAATTAACAAAAAAACATTTATAAAATTTATTTAGATTATAAAAGAACAATTTTACTAATACTTTCATTGATACTTACAAAACAACCTGACTAGCTCATTAGTACTTTATTTTATCTGCGGCGGAATAGTTATTTTCAAGGTTATTTTAATATTCATTTACTTTTATAAACAATTTGTGCTATACTAGCGGAGCCGCGCGGCTTCTCCCGCTTGAACTAAACGAATATTTATTAAATATATTTATGAAATTATTTTCATTTTGAATCGGAATAGTAAGAAAATATATGCCTAAACTAAATAATCAAAATAAGCCCAAAAATTATAATAAGCAAACATAAAGGAAATAAAATTCTTATTATTAAAAAAAAATACTGAACTGATTGAAATTAACAAAAAATAATAAGGAGGACGTAAATAAATCAGTAACCAAAGCCTGCTATTATCAATATTAATAACAAAAAATAAATATTTAAAAGTATTAAAATTAAAAGTAACGCGAAATATAATACCAGAATGAAATAAAACAACCAAAACAGAGATCTAAGTAATCTTCTACTCGAATAAGCAAAGAGAACCAAAGAAAAATGCGATTTAAAAATTTAATTAAATTAGCTTCACGCTGTAACTCGCACACAGCAGGGTAGGCAGAGGAAATCTAGTGTTAAGAAACTCCATTCCCAACTTTCCGCTGACGTCTGGAGACATTGCTTGTTGAGTGGCGGAATTCAACGTTTGCCTCGACATCTGGGCGAAGCGAAAAGGAAAACTCGAGTGGGGATCAAACCCACAGCCAGTCGAGTTTACAGTCACGCTTTCTTCCTCTGTACCACGACTTGCATGAATTCATAATAAAAAGGAGATAACTACATAAAAATTAAGAGTAGATCGAAAATTATAGTATGATAATTTGCAAAACCGTCAACGTCGTTTGCCCATATTAAGTGACCATTAACTTGATCACTTTTTCCAGCAGCAGACATGACTAGTAATTACCCTTATTCAATTCACTGAACTGTTAGTTTTATTAAATTGTTTAGTTAAAAGTATTTGCGGCACTGAGTTCCGCTACTCAACACGTAATGCCTCCAGAATTCGGCAGAAAGTGGGGATCGGAGTGTCTTAACTCTAGGTTCCCTCTGCCTACCCTGCTGTGTGCGGGATACAGCGTGAAGCTGATGTGAAAATTTTTGTTACATATTTTAAATGAAACTATTTTAACCGGATTAATCGGAGCAAACGGAGCAAAGTGTTCGAAACGTCGGGTTTCCAAAAATGTATAAAAATACAAAATATACGCGATTAATCCGGTTGAAATATTTTCAATTATAAATGTGTAATAGTCGTGAAAATCAAAGAACTTATTTTTGTTACATTTTTATAATTATGTTATTTATTTAAAATAATTTTGATCTATTCACTAACCTATAGTTTAAAATTATTATTATTGCAGATAAAGGCTGTGTAGCGCTATGTATTGAGAATATGCAAAGAATTCCTGAATTAACACCTTTGGAGGTAATGAGCTTTAAACTATTCTATGATATTAATGATACAGCAACCGAAGCTATGAACAGACATACAGTTTCTGTCTTTGCTTCACTATAATTAAAAAAATCAACTATATGTTTACAGGTTGTGGAGATGTTCGTAGCAGTATTCTGTTTTCTAAAAGACTCCAGTGAAGTAAGTCAATTACTTTTGGACGATTTCCGCACTTGTCAAGGATATTTGTTTCTATCTGAATTCCTTCTCAAGTGAGTACCAGTTTATTATATAACAAAAAATATGAGCATGATAAAGTAAAATAGATATTTCAGTATTGACAGCTTACGTTATATTTCGTTGCTTAGTTTTTAATTATTTTTCCATAGGTTTTCCCTTACATTTTTTATCTTTATTATTACCACAGACATGAGAGACAAGATGTGCCCGATTATTTAACATCAGGGTAAGCACTGTTTTGTATTATATTTTGGTTCATGACTGATAGTAATAATATTAATTAATAATTTGGTTTATGCATGTATAGTAGTTTATTTTTGATATTTAGTGTTTTATACTGATATACTACTTTATAGGTAGCTTGATTTTTTTATTATAGAATGTTAACAACTTTTTGTTTTATATTGAAATAAGACAGAAATTTTATCTTTAACCATCTATCAAAATAAAATAATGCCGCAACTAATTTTACTTTATATTTACACCCTTAGAGTTATACAATAAATGAAAAAATATATTTTAAACAGAACAAACCGAACTATTGTTGAAATTAGTGATCTTAATTAAAATAATAAACCTGAGTGTGCTTGCTCGATGCAAAAAAATGCTGGTTAGTTGTTAACTTTGCATCATTTAAGTTTTTTGTAATTTAATTTTTGACTGAAAATGATTGAAACTCTATAGAAAAGAAAACTTTACTTGTGAGAAAAATGTGACATTTAGTATAGTATAATACAGTCGACAAGTCGTGGCCGCACTGAAGTTAGGTTTTCTGAATTTATGCGCATTGTTCCCTCGGGAAGAAAATATTCAAAAGTAAAAAAATCCTAGAATTAAATATGCGCAGCATTCATCAGCTAACTTAGGGCTAACTTAGGGCACGCACGGCTTGTCGAATGTACGGTAACTTGCATTTATATATATATATATATATATATATATATATATATATATATATATATATATATGTTATAATGTAATAACGTAATCCTTAAATGGGTAATATGACTTATTCTGATTACTGAACAGGTTAGAAGAAGAGCGCGTGAGTGGCTCAGAAGCTCGAGCGGCTCTTAGAAATTTGGTGTTAATGATATCGTCTTTATGCGCTTGTGGGTTTTCCGAATTACGACCAACTCGAGCTAATACAGAGCTATTCCAATTACAAGGATTTGTACTTCCTCAACCATCCACTCCTGGACAAGCTGTGAGGAATGTACAAGCATTTCAGGTATTTAAAAACTAATTTAAATTTTAAATATTTAAGTAATTTATTGGACAAAATGCACTGTTGAAAGTGCTCCGTCATGTACCACGCAATGTGTCCAATTCGGGCTGAAAGCGACAGAGTAGACACTTTTTCTCAACATTAATCTATCTCTGCAAAATTATTTTATTTGGAACTCCAGTCGAGGAATAAATAAATCAGCTTCCTTCTGTATCCCGCACACAGCAGGGTAGGCAGAGGGAACCTAGTGTTAAGACATTCTGGAGGCCGAATTCTGGAGGCATTGCGAGTTGAGTGGCAGGACTCAACGCCGCGCTTAGCCTCGACACCAGAGCGAAATAAATATTTCATCTTTTCAAGTAGGGATTGAACCCACAACCAGTCGGTTTTACAGTTATACTTCGTGCCGCTGTGCCTCAACTGGCCTCAATTTTTTTTTCCAGTCGAGGAGTTACATTATAATTATTTTCATTTTCAATCCATAACATAGAATAGTGCTGGATTGCGGCAATCATCACTTTATGTTTCTTAATTTGTTGGTAAAGGAATTAACATTAGTAATTTATCTATGCTTAGTGCCCTAAGTGTAGGAATTGCACATATTTTATACTGCAGGCAGAATTTTATCAATTTTTAATCTCTTATCTGCTCACTATGAAGGAGTTGCGTAACATAAAATGAAAATAATTTACAAAACATAATAATAATATTAATTACTAAATTGCAGGTATTACAGTCGGTGTTCATAAAGTCATCATCTCCAGCTCTTTGCTGTACCATTCTCGATGCCATATCGAGTGTGTATCACGCAGACAACGCCAACTATTTCATATTGGAAAACCAAAATACACTTAGCCAATTTTCCGAAAAGATTTACACAAAGAACGCAGAAATACAAGAAAAGTTTTTTGAATTATTGGAATTTATAGTTTATCAATTAAATTTTGTGCCGTGTAAGGAATTGATATCACTCTCCTTATTGTTAAAAGCTAATAAATCTAGGAACTGCAGCATATTATGTATGAAGACCCTATTAAATATATTAAAGTAAGTAAATATTAGTAAACATTTACGATGGGTGATCCAAATATAATGATAATCAATAATCAATAATGAACACAATTAATATTGCAAAAGTAATATTTCTATACATAGTCTCCTAACAAGATCATGCATTTAGTCCATCTTTTTTCTAAATTTTGAATTCACTTAGAAAAAAGAATCCTCATCTGCAACAAAATCTCCAAGAGCGGCTATCACGCCGCTATTGTTGTCAAATTTCTTGCCACGAAGGTCTTTCTTAAGCCGAGGAAAGAAAGATGTTCCTCAAATTCAAAGCCCAGTTCTTGAAAGCATTCATGACAATTGTAGCTTTCTAAGCCGGTGCGTTGCCTTGAAGAAAATTCACTACAGCCCACAGCTTACTACGTTTCGGGATCGAAGTGATGGGTCCAAGTCTTGTCCAAAAATTGTCATAGTCTGCTTAGAATTCGAGTTTTGCTCTTGTAATGCAAGGATTCTTTGAATACTCCACTACATCCCTTTGTCCTCAGTTACACGCCTAATAGTCACTCTTCGATTGGCCAATACAATTTCTTCAACTTTTTCCACGTTATTTGAAGATAACGTACCTTTTTCCTGAACTAGTGTATGCCTAAAAAGGACATTTACATTTGTGAGCACTACAAATAACCGATTATCATTTATTATGGAACGCTCCTCATATTGTTCTTATATATTATAGATGAAGTGTGATATAGAAATTTTATTAAATTCTCTTTAGGCTAGCCTGCCCTCTTCAGGCAAGATTGTCAAGTATTGTAAACTATTATGGAATTTCTTGTAGGCACAATGCAATTTTCAAGGACGTATTTAGAGAAGTGGGCATGTTAGAAGTTTTCGTGACGTGCCTTTCTCGATATGCTGTGTTTCTTAAGGACAAACAGCTGTTGGAGGAGGAAAAATTAAAATGTGGAAAAGACATATCTTCAGAAGCTGGTGAATCTCCGAAGCCGCCAGAAAGAAAAAAAAGACAATCAAGACAAGACTCGTTAATCAAGGACCCGAATGCCGACGCCGAAGAGGAGGAGCTAGGATCTTTGGTCATGGAAGGATTGACCGCATTGTTGAACGGAAATGTAAACAATTGTAACGTGTTTAGAGACTGCGGCGGAGCCAAATGTGTCCATGGAATGGTCGTCCATGAAGCGTGTAGGAGTAAAGCTTTAGGTATGTTGATATATACTTATCTTTTCGTAATATACTTAGCTAGAAATACATGGAATTAACTTGAAGCTCTGTTATATCAAATTATGCAGTTACATTAGCTTGAAAACACATCATAACGTTACGTGTTTGGATGAACTTGATATAATAGCCAGGGGACCCTTCTCTAAATGGAGAATACTAACTTATTGTGGTTTTCTGTTCTATAAACTGTTTTGTGAGTATTGTGAGTATTAATTGCATTTTTTTTATTTAAATATAATATTTTAGGAGTAGTACGAGAGCTAATAGTCAGCGGGATCGGGAGAAGAGGACATGGCGGCTCTTTTGTGCGGTATGCACGCGGCGCCAAACGATGCCTTGAAGTTGAAACTCCACATATTGAAAGCTTTACTTGTTTGTTTGAGAGATTCGCATCGGACTAGAACTATCTTTAGAAAAGTATACCGAATATTAATTTCTTATCAATATTTTTTCTGTTATTGTTGTATATAATCTATCAAATTACAAAAACATTTTAAATGTAGGTCAGCGGTTTTGTATACGTGACGAGTGTACTGGTATCATTAGAGGGAAAGTTGAAAGGAAACGAGTTGATGGATCGAGACATGTTGCAGCTAATACACATTGTATTTTACACTATTAGTACAGCCATGAGATTTGAACCTGCCAATGCCAAATTTTTTCATCATGAGGTAAGAAGTAGCAGAAGTATTAAGTACATAGTAAATATTATATATCTGTTTTGTCATACCTATACATTAATTTTAAATATTTACAACAAAACAAAATATGGGAATCGAGCTAGACATTTAAATACTTTTAAACGACAAATCAAAAGAATATTTTTGATTCTGTTACAGATTTGCATGACGACATTATACGAAACTGTAAGATTGTTGGGGTGCTTTACTGAGGACACTGAACTTCAAAATGATACGGAACCCGGAGACCCTGAAATGTATGAAGTGTTTCATGATTTGTTTACTGGAAATATATTGGAAATGACGTAAGTTGTTGAATCGGTTTTTTTATGACTCCAAAATATTACTCAAATAACATTGATCTAAATACAAACAATAATTTTAATTTCATAAGCTTAATTTATTATTTTGATAATAATGAAACAATAATAAAAATATTCAATTATTTATTAAACGATAATTTCTAATTTCACATACAATTATTTTTCTAGATTACCAGATAACATACCAGTGGTGTTTGTTCACGCCTGTATAGTATTAAGGCTTCTATATGATGTCGCTTTGGATTCATTCGATAAGCCTACCTTTTGTGGATCACTGAATGTAAAGTCTCCAAGTTTGACAAGACAAAGTTCTGCTATTAATGAGGTAATCGTCAAATAATGTTCTATCGTGGCGCATTTCATAGATTTATGACGGTCATAGACAGTATGCTTAAACCACGCCAAAAGTCATGTTGTCGTCCGTCAACCAATGATCAATGTTTTTAAAAACTCGCTACTTAAGTATTATAACAAATACGACACGCGCTTTATATTAAGAATATGTACGAATTGTTTAGTAAAAATTGTGTAAATGTAATGTATAAATGTGATATATTTTTTAAGTAATTTGAAAAGAAACACTAATAATAAGTATATTTTTAAAGGCAAAACCGGCAGGGCGTGCTACTCCATTAAATCTATCAACGGGGAACAATAATGGGGAGGCGTGGGTGGTACATTCAGGAGTCGTCATAGTGCTTGCAAAGCTTTTACCAGCCTTGCCGCGGCCCTCAGAACATGGAGAATATTCAAGAGCCATCCGAGACTATCTTGCGCATGTGCTGAAGAGCCTTGTCAGAAGGTATGACTTAGATTTATTTCAATTATTTTATAATATTGACATGGAACCAACTTTGTAATATTGCATTTAGAAACCATCTAACTATGGTCAAAGAACGCAAGTTTGTTTGTTCTCATAAATGCTTATATTGAAGTAATTCCATTTTCTCCTCTGGCAAGACAAATCATCGTTTTCCTTCATCCAAAAAAATACTAAGAATTTTCAGAAATTGACCGAAATAAAGTTCCTATACGTGAAGGTAAAATATAATATCAATGTAGCAATAGCAAATATTAAACAATATTCTTTTGATACATATGCTTTTAATTTTAAAAGTCGAATCCTCATTCGGGTCAATCGGGACGCAGTGGGACAGTGTCAGTGATTATAAATACGGCGGTGCCGTATATTCAATTCCCAGTTCGAGTAAACGGATTATTTTTATTTTCCCACTCGGCATAACAAAGCATAACATTGAGTTCCGTCATTTTACATATGATTAACTAAATGACCGTGCGTGAATGATCACAAACCTCAAACATGAATGATTGCGTGCAGCGAGCGCAACCAGCAAGTGATGTGCGGCGCGGGGCTGGCGGGCGCCGTGCTGCGCGTGTGCGGCGCGGCGCTGCGCGGCGAGCGGCACCCGCTGCACGCGCCCGCCATGTACGTGCTGGAGCGCCTCGCCGCGCACGCGCTGCGCCCCGCCGAGCTCAGGTACAGCCGCTTCCTCTGCTGACCCCGCTACGTGCGGGATACAGCGTGAAGCTAAAAAAATGTATTAAATAAATATTCAAAAATTTAAAAAAATGGTCTTCCTGCTAAAAATATTCGCTATCAGAAAACCTTTGCAGCATGGAGTTGATTAAATCAGTTGAGTTAATAACAATAAAAAAAACTTATAATTAGATAAAATTATAATCGAGGCCGAAGTCGCACAAGCGTGCAACTGTATATATTTATATACGACTGTTGTAGATTTAATGCCCACTTGGGGTATAAAATGTTTAATATTTTCATTCCTTGCTCTAGTAGGGAGACAAAGGGCAACGTTGAATTCCGCCACACAACACGCTTCCAGAAATCAGCAGGAACTGAGGAACGGATACACTAGGTTCCCAGATTCCCTCTGCCTACCCTGCTATTTGCGGGATACCCAGTGAAGCTAAAAACAAATACATATTTTATTTTTGTGTATTAGGGAATTCCTGCGTATGGGAAATCCTTTGAACTGCTCGTCCCCGGAACCAGGGCAAGTATGGCAACCTGGTGGTCCTGTTCCATTGACTCGGATCAAAACTTTAGTATCCATGACGACACCACGGGACTACAGGTAAATTAACTAATGTTTTAACAATACATTTGTCGTATTTTAGAATTCTTGACTTACTATTATTCTAGTTTATCGTGTGTTGGTAGGTCGCAAAACTCTTGTACGTTACCTCCATTTGTGGAGTTCGATATGTCAGCTGAAGGCTTTGGTTGCTTGTATTTGCCGAGCATCGCGCCACAATCAGCTAATTTAAACGCTCTCGGCACTCAAGATACAGCCACTCTCGGTGGTATTGGATCAGGTATTTGAACTAAAAATTATAGACATTTCCTAAAAAATAATTTAACATCCTACTTACATTATTTAAATTTGTTTGGCTTAATATTAAATTAAAATAAATTTGACATAAAAAAAACATTATATTTAGAAATACTCTATGCTTAGGTTATACACGGTTTTAAAATTATTAACTCAAAAGGAAAAAAAATATTTCCTTTTTTACCGATATTTGAAAGATATAAAAGATATAAAGAGTTGTAAATATGAAGAAAGTTGTATTTTAATTGCACAAATTTAAACGGGACCTCTAATTTTACGTATGAATAATATTTTGCAGGTGACAGAGTATTTCCACCACAAACCGGATTGACATATTCAACGTGGATATGTGTAGAGAAGTACTCGGACCCCCGCTCCGACCCACACTGCGTCAGGCTTCTGACTCTAGTGAGGAATATTAACAACAGCCGCGATGAACATCTCGTGTGCCTCACAGTTGTGTTGTCCGCGAGAGACAAGGCTATTATAGTTTCTACGCAGGAGACTTTGGTTCCCCATAGTAAGTTTTTAATTTTTGTTCCGTATAATGTGAGTATTAGCTATATATTTTATTTGAATTTATGTTTGTGATATAGACATTCACAAAATTATATATTAATATCTTTTATGATATTTTGTTAGCAGTAGTCTGCATTTGGCAGGCTAAGCAAAGGTAACTTAGTGTTATGACGGTCCGCCAATCTTTCGAGACATTGCGTATTGAGTGGCGGAGCAGAACACCCCGCTTTGTTTTATGACTAGGAAAGGAAATGAAAATTACTCATTCGGCTGAGTAGGAATCGTATCTACAATCTCTACAATCGCGACCTCTTATTATACCCATATTATATATGATCTACGCATTGTTTAAACGATTTGACTATGTGATTGTAGATGTAGGTGAATGGGAGCCGGACGGCGCCGGCGAGTGCGGCGCGCGCGTGTGGTGTCCGGACTTGCAGCACGAGGGACAATGGCACCACCTTGCATTGTTATTCAACAGAGCAGTGTTGAAAAATTCGTCGTTTTCTCTATATTTAGACGGTAATTGTATATATTATTCCTTCTTCCTCCTATTTGTATATATGTTATATTTAAAAATATAAGCCATTATAATTTTAAATATAAAATACAAATAGTCTTTGTATACTCTATTTTTACTCTCCAATAGGTTTAAGTGAAAAAGAAAAAACTAAGTCATATCACATTCTCTGCTGACAAATAAAACACGATATAAATAGTAAAGAAGTAATATCAGCTTCACGCTGTATCCCGCACACAGCAGGGTAGGCAGAGGGAACGCAGTGCTAAGACACTCCGTTCCCTACTTTCTGCCGACTTCTGGAGGCATTGCGTGTTAAGTAGCAGAACTCAACGCCACGCTTAGCCTCGACACCAGAGCGAAGAAATGGAAATATAAATTTAAGTAAATATTTCATCTCCTCGAGTAGGGATCGAAGCCACAACTAGTCGGCTTTACAGTCCCACCTCGTGCCGCTGCGCCACGACTGGCCTCAATAGTAAAGAAATAAGATTACGCATAATATAATAAATTCACGATAGTCTAAATGTGTGCCGGCAGGTCAGCACATGCACTCGGGCAAGCTGCACTACGTGAGCGCCAACCCGGGCGGCGGCGCGGCCACGCTGTCGGGCGCGTCCAGCGTGTACTGCGTCATCGGCACGCCGCCGCAGTGGCGCCGCTACTCGCGCCTCGTGTGGCGCCAGGGACCCGCCCTCTTGCTGGAAGACGTCAGTCGTATTCCTATGTTGCTGTTGTTGAGTGTTAAAGGCCGCTTTGTTTATCAGATTGTGAAAAATTTAAATATATTTTAATAAAAGTTGGAATCAAACCCCAACCTTAGCGTTTACCGTCATACATTGTCTGAGTAGCCTAGAATTATATAGTTTATTAGTTACTAAGCTCAATAATTAGGTAGTATATGGTACAACAGATAACACAAATCAGATTTCTGTTTATAAGTCGTTCATAGTTAATAAATTGTAGAATAAATTTTTTGATAAATAAGTAACGATTTAATTGCAGGTACTGTCTCCGCAAACAATATCAGTTATTTATCAACTTGGACCTCATTATGTGGGAACGCTACAAGCTCCTCTTCCACCTGGACTAAACCAAGAGCCATTGGCGCCTCTTATAGCTGAAGAGAAAGTCGTTTTTGGAATTAACGCACGAGCGTTGTCACAATTGACACTTGCTAAGATACGCAAAGTGTACAGCAAAAATGATAATAAAGCTATAGCAAAGCAACTCGGAATGTCTTCACATGAAAACGCGACCCCAATACGGATATTGCACAATTCTGCAGGTCATCTGATGGGTCCAGCGAGATGTTTGGGCGGAACGGTCGTAGGGTACCTGGGAGTGAGAGTATTTTGTCCAAAACCAGCAGCTATTATGGTAAGATTGATATGCACATATATAAATAATTCTTTCACTTTTATTCGTTTCCCCTGTGTTTACTAAATAAGCAATGTTTCTAGTATTCATATAAATCTGTTTCTTATTTTCTTCATATACTCAAACACTTGCTGACTCAGACGTGTTGACTTTTATTTTACTTATATAATTAAAACGCTTAAGTCCTTCCTATATGATTAATTTGTTTCCCAGATCGATACAGTAGGCGGATGTTCCGTATTATTAGGACTAATAGCAATGGCTCAAGATGTAGAATGTTTATATGCGGGTGTGAAAGCTCTGGTGTGTGTGGTTCGTTCGAACAAGGCGGCTCAAGCAGAAATGGACAGGCGAAAAGGTTACCAAACACTGGCGATGCTTTTGAAGAGGAAAAAGCAACTGCTCAATTCGCATATTTTACATTTAATATTTGGCCTTGTTGGTACAGTAGATAGTCAAAAGGAAACTTCGTCAATTCCAAATTTGACAGCATTCCAAGTAAGTATTTAAAATGTTTAAATCATGTATTTCTTATTATTAAAGTATCTTTTAACACATGTATGATTTTAGGACTTAATATGTGATCTAGAAGTATGGTTGAATGCACCAGGTGGATTGATTAAATCGTTACTCGAACATTTATTCGAACTGGCTACAGAGACTGCTCATAGAACGCACAACTTACGCACAATGAGAGAACTTCAATTGGTGCCTAAGCTACTGTACATTGTTAACGATATAAAAAACCCAAGCACAAAGAATGTTCTTGTTCAGTTATTGGCTAATCTATTAGGTGGCCAGCCTCGACCCAGCGATCTTTTGTGCTTAGGTCAGTTTTTGGCGTATACACTCCCACTTCCTTCTCAATCGGAGCAAAGTGTTGTTATCAAGGATAACGAATTTGATAAAGATTCAGACGTAGATCATGTTATTATATTGAGAAACAAATGCTTAAATTTCATACATTGCCTGCTGCTGATGACTAGAAACTTAGAAAGCAATGTAGTCAGTGAGGAAATCTCAAGAGTGCTTGGAATGGACTGGCTCCTCTGTTTCATGCAAGAGAATGTCCACCCTAGTACAGTGTTGTTGGCCATGAAGATATTAGTGGTCATGTGTTCTGGACAGGGTCAGCAATCGGCTATAATGCAAAGGTAGGATGTAAATTCAACATTTTATTTTACTATGTGAATGATTAGTGTACAGCAGGTACAGATTAGTGTTTGTTCTCGCTTTTTTGGAAATATTTACAAATTAATGTAATGATCTTATCTACTAATTACTCTATATCAGTGATTCTCAACCACTTGTGTCGCCGCCGCACTTTTCTGTGCCGCCAAATTTTGCAAATATATTAAAAATTTTGTCATAAACTATATATATATAGTGTGTTGTACTAATTAAATAATTTTTATCTTTTTCTTTGTGTGCTGCCAAATTTTGAAATCGTTAAATATGTGTCGTAACAAAAAAAGGTTGAGAATCACTGCTCTATATATTAACCTCTTTTTAAACATTTATACATAGAGATGTCACAATATATCAAAATTTTAAATAAATTAGTACTTGTAAAATAAAAAATAAATAAATGGGGGAATGTACTCCATCTTAACACAAGTGCCTACCCTGTGGGAATACAGGAGACAGCACGCACAATTAATAACATCAACGTCGCCAGGTTCCGCGAGGGCGCCAGCAACGGCGGCTGGCTGCGGCACACGGAGCTGGTGGCGTCGCAGCAGGCGGGCGTGGTGCTGACGGCGGCCGTGCACTCGCACTCGCACCTGCACGCGCCGCTGCTCTACACGCCCGGCTTCACGCCGCTCGCTTGGTATATCAAACCGAAGTGTCTGTTTCTTAAATAACATTAAATAAATCATTTCAAACGAGCGAAATAGGGGGCGGGCGGGCTACTACTTATGTGCACTGTTAGGACAAAAAAGTATTTTACAAAACCCAGGGTCAGTGTTCAAAACGATTGGTATGTTTTCAAAAGGCACACGCGTTCGGGCCGTGTTACCATAAAAAAATGTCATATATTTTTATAAAGATTTTTTGAAGTCATTTATTTCAAAACATATTAAATTATATAATTAATTATAGCATATCTCTGATCAAAATAATACACGTAAACAATTTGAGAAATGTGAAAAACAAATGAATGAATCACAATTAATTGAGATCATAAATAGTTTGTGTGAATCGGTCGCAGGCTGCTGCTGCGCCACCTGCAGATCCCGGAGCTGTACTACCTGCTGCTGGCGCTGGCGCTGGGGCAGCCGGCGGCGCAGGCGGGCGAGCGCGCGCTGTCGGTGGAGCGCGCGTGGGCGGCGGCGTGGGGCAGCGGCGCGCCGGCGCGCCAGTCGTCGGCCGCGCTCGGCCGCGCGCGTCACGCTCAGCGCCGAGCCCGCCGTCATCCTGCTGGCGGCGGCGCGCGCGCTCGTGCACGACGCCGCGCCCGCCTGGCTGGCCGACCACCCCGTCGCCATTGTACAAGTCAGTACGCCGCACGCACGCACCTAGTGTTAAGTCACTCTTCAACTAAACTCTTTCGATAAACCTCGTGTTTGTTACAGGTTCTGTTTTCGTTCTACAACACACTGCCAGATTTTGTGACACTAATGATGAGTGCAGAAGTGTTGACAGCATTAGCTTCAACTCTATTTCCACCGAATAATACAGACGATATACATATGCGTAAGTTTTTAAATAATATTTGGTAGAACATTTTCTTTGTCATACGTCATGTGCAGGCAACTGCAAATGCTGCTGAAATGGAATACTTAATATTTCTATTTCTTCGCTATGATATCGCGGCGTTGAGTGCCACTCAACACCATGCCTGAATTCGGCGGGAAATGGGGCATGAAGTGTCTTAACACTATGTTTCATCGGTCTGCCCTGCTGTATGCGGGATACAGCGTGACGCTTAAAAAGCATAACCAGTATTTTACAAAATAACTCCATTATTTTAGCAATATGTGAAAGCGGCGATAGCTCAGGGGCCTCAACTCCGGGTTCGGAAAAAGAAGTGGTGATACCAAACACGTCGGCGTCCCTCACCCAACATCCAGTGCGGCACGCCGTTATGGACTTCCTGCGGGTCATCGTGCTGGACTCTTTGTCTATGAGCGTGTCTGCTAAAGCCGCGCCTGTAAGTGTTGTTGTCATTTAATCACTTTCTTCCCATTTTTAGAGACATGCGTGTTGAGTGGCTGGACTCGAAGCCGCGCTGTTACGAGTCAGGAAATGAAAATATTTCGTTCCGCTAGTGAGAACCGTCTCTCTTACAGATGCTGTGCCACGAAGCCTGTTGAGTAATAAATTAAATATAATATAATGATAAGCCATTTGATGTTATATTTAGTGTTATTTGCTTATTGATATAGGTTAATTTCGAATTTCGCGTTTAATATTAGAATTCTATATTATACAACCCTTGGTGTTTCCTATAGTCTGCGAGGGCTAAGCTGAGCTAAAAAAAAGCTGAATTTATTATATACACTTCCTCACAAATTCATTTTTAACTCAAACGACCATTGCATATATCCCGTGTAGAAGAATTGATACGAGCCGTATCTTTTAGTGTTTTAATATTTTTTATTGATCTCTAAAAGATTTTTTTCTATCTCTACTTTAAGGTGATTGATGATTTACTCACAGATGCATAGCTCAGCTTCAGCCTTACGAAATACACATATTTGTAACTTTCATTAACTTCGACTTTCTCTAACACGCGTACTTATACATACAGTTGTTTTTTGTGTATTTTATTTAATTGCAATCAACAATAATATCTTTATAGTGCAATTAATAGATGCTGATAGTCGGTTAAATACCAACTTGAGTGAATATTTGCTTTTTAATTATTGTCCTTTCCACTGTCTTGCAAAGAGTGGTTTGGGTTTCGACTCACACAATGCATAAAACGAAATTTTGACGAAATAATTTATAATTATATTTTAACTTCCATATGTTTTTTGCTTGACTCATTAAAATTATATGACATTAACAAGCTATCGTAAATGGATGTTGTTCTAGAGTACGTCCGACGCCGTACCGTCTTCAGTGTTTTGTACGCCATGTAGCCCCTGCGCTCCACGATCGTACTTTTATTACGTAAATATTCGTATATTCGACTGACTATTAAATATTCCACTGTCACTTTACGATTTTGAAAAAAAAAACATTTTATACTAATTAAATATTCTTATTGTAAAGTCGTAAAGACGTCTTTGGTTTATCTCTTTCGTCATACTAACTATGCTTTTAAATGCTTTATTTCAAATTATTTACGTTTTTCGTTTTTAAACTATCTATGACCTATGTATACGAGGGCGTACAAAATACGTGATCGTTACATTGTATATATGTAAATGTAAAACTAACAATCTACAAAACATGATTTCTAAAGCTATACATATGACTTCTTGTTGTCCGTATGACATCTTTTGTACAAATCTATTACTTCTTAAATGTGGGCCTATGTTATACTATATTGTAATATTTATCTAAAAATACTAACAGCACGCGATGCAACCTCAACAACTAACTCACGAATCCTTATATTATCTTCTATTTAATCTGTATTTTCTTTTAGGTGATAGATCTAGTGCTGGACGCATCACCTGCAAATTCTACTAGTCAACAACAAATTGAATACCAGACGGAAGTGTTGACAACAATAATGGAAAATCTCTTAAGCACTGAGCTATTTGGATCCGAATCGAATATATCTAATGTGTGCTATCTTGCGGCCCGACTTGTAGATAAGTTGTGGCAAGGACAATTGTCGAGAGATCCACATGAGGTGAACTAATATATTATGTAACAACAAAATAAATAACTTTCTAAATAATGTGTAATATGCACAAAAATATATATTTTGTTACTTAGCAAAAGACACGTTGTCTATTGTATTAATTGGATTAAACTAAATAACATATTTTATTATTGTTTTTACTTGCGTATTAGAAGTTTCGTAGCTGGCTATGTGACAGCAATTTTTTTATTTAAATGACGTTAGAAATTTTAATATTTTTGATTATATTGCATCTAAAATGTAAATAAATTGGTGTGTGTTTAACTACGCTTAAATATATTTTCTAAGTACAATGTTTAACTCAAATTCTTAGCACTATAATACTTATATCAAGTATAAACATTTTTTTAGGTATTCGATTTCTTGGTAAAATTAGTGACACAAGCCAAAAAGAAATCTTCTGTCATTTCACTCGAAGGATTGCATCACTGCTTGAATAGAACAATATTGTTTCTATTATCACGGTCCACAGACTCCATTGCAGACCAGATGTCTGTACTCGAAGCTCTGCATAAACTTACTACGAACAGGTACTACGCTTCCTCTCTTCCTCTTTCTCATCTCCTCCTTCTCCTCCTCCTCAATCCTCCTCTTCCTATATTTTAAATGGATCAATTATGATCAGTTATAAATCAATAAAAATCAATATGTCTCATGAAAAATAATAAACGCTACGGTTGTAGGTTTAATTCCCACTTGGGAGAATAAACTATTTTCATTTACTCGCTCTTATAAGAAGATAAAGCTTGACGCTGAATTCCGCCACTCAACATAGAATGTCTTAAAATTAGGCAGAAAGTTGGGAGTTGAATGCTTAACATTAGATTCCATCTGTCTACCCTGCTATATGCGGGATATTGGGTGAAGCTAAAAAATTTTTAAAAAGCTATCAGTAAATATAATACTTCACACGGAGTTTCCTTCCAATAAAGGCCGTTGTCTACAAGGAACTGCCCCGATTGACACAATTTCTCTGTCTGCTTGGAATGGTTTTATAGTCTCTTTCACCTATATCTATCCTCTTCTACACGAGATTGTTAATTGTATATGTAACATGACGGTTTGCTCTATACTAGTAAATAAAAGCAAAATTAATACTCTATTACGTATTTGCAGGCTATTGATATTTGGAGCGGGAAACCACGAGCTGGAATTCATCGGTTGTTTGACATACTGTTTACTTCAACTTAGCGCTAACATGAAAATTGCATTAGACTCTCACATGCGCACCACCTGGCATGTAAACCCCAGCGGAGATCTCGAGTCCAGAGATGACAAGTTGACTGCACATCAAGGTAAACTCCTTTTTAATAACGCGATGTTTGTAATTCTCAAATATGAAAGTATCTAATTTTTTTTCTAATTATGAACTATCTATAAATATCTTTTTTTTTATATTTTAATGTCTGATCTTTTTTTATTTTCTTATGCCAAAAAATTTCCCCGTACACTTATAATATTTTTAAATTTCAAGAGCAGATTTTTTGTTACCAGAGCTAGTAAATAAATAAATTTTATTACCTCAAGTGGATATCGAACCCACCACCGCTTCGGTGGATGTTCAGAATCTGTTTCGCTGCGCCTCAAACGACTTGAATATTATGACTGCCGCAGGCCGCAATCTAATGGCGGGCGCGGCGCGGCGCGTGTGGGAGGAGCTGTACGCGTGCAAGAAGCCGGCCATCGAGGAGGTGTTCAAGACCACGCTGGTGGCGCCCGCCGCCAACGCGCGCGCGCCCGACCTCGCCGCCGCGCGCGACCAGCTGCACGACTGCGCGCACCGCCTGTGGGGCCACTACGTCGACACCGAGAGGAAGGTGCGTCCCACTTGTCGGCACTTCTAAACGATACAGTACAGTTACACTACGGTACAGTAACTTGTGTCTTCATATCGAATAGGCCGTGTACCGCGTTCCTTGGGAACTACACAACCAGATCCAATCCAAGATACAGAAAGTGACGGGTGGACTGACCCGACTCGCGTCGCGCACTAAAGTCAAGAAGGAGGATTCGGCGAAACAACGTTCACATCCGCCTCGGGAGCATGTCCTCGCTTATATGCAAGATCACGTACAATTGGTTAGGTAAGCAAAAGTGTGACAATTGCAATACAATTTAGAATGTAATCTACAAACGCGCACAATATTCGCCGAATATCAAATGTAATATAAAGCGAAAAACGGTGAAAAAAACATTATTTTTTTGTAAGTAAAGATTAAAACTTTGTTCGATATATTCAATGAAAACATGGGGAAATAAGATTATTTTTCTTTTATGCAAAGTATATGTTGAAAAGAGATACTAAGTAGAATTATGTTATGACCCGATGGTAGCATTATGTATTTTTAAAAAATATTTTTAACAACTTATAGTGTTATTCCACATGGAGGAAATAATTCTAAATAAGTATAAGCATAAAGCTAAATTTTATGTAATTTCAAAGAAACAAAAGTACTTCTAAAAGTCTGTAGGGCCCTTTATAAAATTTGACTAGTAATTAATAGAGATGTTATACATTTTTTTAAATGTGTCCCAATTGAATCTTAAGGTTGATAAAAAGATGAGACTAAGATATTTTGAAAAAAATTTCAAATTTCGATGGAACCACTGCACGCTTTCTTGTTGTCTGTGATATCAGTCGGTATTGTAAAGAAATGCACTGATATTGGAAATAACTATTTCCAATATCACGTCGTGCTGTCGTGCGTACAGGCAGGCGTGGGGCGTGCAGCTGGCGGCGGCGGGGCACACGGCGGCGCACACCACGCGCTACGTGCAGGCGGAGTGGGCGGGCGCGTGGCGCGAGCTCACGCGCGAGCGCGGCCTGTGGGGGCCCACGCGCGCGCCCGCGCTCGACAAGGTACTGTATGCGGGCCGTACACATGCTGACAAAAGAGAAATATGTAATGTTTAAGTCTCAATAAATAACTTATTATTCTTTGTGTATTGCAGTGGGCTCTGCATTGCACTGAGGGTCCGTGCCGCATGCGCAAGCAGCTGCGCCGCAACCATGCCTTCTACACGCACTACCCGTTCCGGCCGGAGCTCGAGCGCGCGGACGCTGTCAGTGTACACATTAATGTTGATTCCTTCATAATTACTTTATATTATTTTAGGCCGTGGTCTGACTGTAAACGCGATCGCTGTAAATGGTTGTTCGATTCCAGCTTGAGAGAATGAATTATTTTTCATTTCCTCCTCTGGTACGAAGACAATCAACAATCAATACGTGTGTATTGCCTCTAAAATTTTAAGGAAAGAAAAACACGGTATATGCAGGATAAAGTCAGAAAATGAAAGATCATTAGTAAAGTCACTGTAGTTTTAGATAGAAACTTGCTTGCAATAAGTAAACAATATATCTTAGGAAATTATTTAAACAGGATGCAATAAGTCTGTAGAGCGCAATAACTTTAATAATAATACTATTTATATAACCTTTTTAATTATAACTTTAATAATAATCATACAACATAATAATAATCCATAAATTTCATGGTAATATTTTTATTTCACTAATGTCAAAAACATACTTCAATAATATTACCCTTTGTTAAATAGATAATTATCAATTTATTGGTTATCTAATATTTTATTATATTTTATATAGAAACAATTAAAATATAAAGTGGCTCAGAGTCGCGACAGCAAAGAATATTATAGAGTATACCAGCAATGGCGCACTTCCAGTAATCTAGGAGAAACAGATAGCATTGAAACTACTGAACTTCAGACGTACGAAGAGGAAATACCAAGGTATATTGATCAACGTGAATATATATTGTTAATATGAATATTTCTCAAATATAAAAGATTTATATTATATTTTCTCTTCCTCCTTCATCAAATTGTAAACGCGATAATTATGGGTTCGATTCCCATTTGGAGGAATAAATTATTTTCATTTTCTCGCACTGGTAATAGAACAACGTGGTGTTGGATTCGGGTTTAAAACACGTAATGTCAGGAAAACTGAGTGAAAAGTGGTACTTACGGAGGTCTTGGTGGAAGTGGTTCCCTCTGACGATGTTGCTATAAGCCACCCACCACAACGTGAAGCTGTAAAAAATATTATATATTTTTTAATATATTGTTTCAGTAATAAAGAATTGTCAATTGATGAGGTTAATGAGGACGGGTCTCCTTCCGATCTTGTTAGCAGTGGAGTTGTGAGTCGTGGCACCAATCAATCAACAGAAAGTTAGTCTATATTACTACTAGCCATTAAAATGCACTTAAACGTACAATTTATATAAAAAAAATTATAGCCAAATTATACAAAGTCTTTACATAAACTTTAGCCTATTTGTTATTCTGATGTACTCATAAAAAAACATTTTTCTTTATTACTCTGTATAGCTAACGAAGATGGCCCAGACGCAGAAGATGAAGATGAACCACAACCACCACCACCTGATAACCAAACACTTTTAAGATTGTTGGAACACCACGAAAAGGTAAAAGAAATGAAATGTCTTGTCTTAATTAAATTCTCTCTTATTATGCTGTTTGCGGGGTAAAGTGGTTACTCAAAACCGAATAGAAATCCTCTATAAAATATACTTTTCTGTACTTTACAAAATTAAACACACTCCATAAAATATATTTAACTTATATTATCACGAAAAAATTGCATCTTATCATAGTTTTTATATATTTTCCTGTAATTTATTTTATACATGAACAAAAAAATATACAATTTAACACATTTCTTTATATAACTCTTAGATCACCCACATGTTCCGCTGCGCAAGGATCCAAGGTCTTGACACTACGGAAGGTCTTTTGCTTTTCGGTCGTGAACATTGCTATGTAATAGATGGATTCACTTTACTGAAAAATAGGGAGATACGGGACTTAGAGAGTTGTCCGGATGATTATGAACCTATACTACCCAGTCAAGGTATACAGAGAAGCAATCAGCGACAATGCTCAAAGTTTTTATATGAGGATATAAGGTATTTGGTTCAACTTTATATTATATATTTTTTTTAAAATAATATAATTATATATTATTTTAATATATAATGAGAAATTAAGTATGTATTAATGATTGTGTATTTCAGGGAAGTTCATAAAAGAAGATATTTATTGCAACCAATAGCGTTAGAAGTATTTTCCAGTGATGGAAGAAACTATTTGCTCGCTTTCCCTAGGAAAGTACGAAACAAGGTAAGATTATTGTAGATATTTATGTTTTCATATAGCAAATGCATTTACATCAAACAACAATTTGCATTTAAATACGATTTTTATATTGATTAATTTTATATAAGTTAGACTCATTTTCTCACTCTGGCAAAACAATGCGGAAGTAAATTCTCTTTAAGGGAGGTGGAGGAGATCGACGAACTTTAACATCATGTGATAAGAGCTGCAGAGGGAAATTTTATGATATTTTATTAAACAATTTTAAAACAGTATTGTATATATACAAACACAATTTTGGAACAGCTGATTAAATTTAAAAATTAACAAGGTTTTTAAAATTGTTAAATTTAAACAGTAGTACTTAGTATAATAGTCTCATGTGACCAGTTTTAACAAGAGCGAGGGAGGGTTCAAAAGATGAAATTTATGAATTATACAATATTACAAATTTTTACGTTATACATACACAAAAGTTATACATATGTGTGAACAAATAAATTAAATGCACATCATTTTAAGGTGCCATACTATGCACTTTTGTAACGTTATTTATTTTAAGCTTGTACATATACTCGTAACTGTAAATGTGCTACTACTACTAACAAATTATAAACGGAAACAAATAAAAAGTTTAAATATGAATGTTTGCCATATGGTATTTGTTGTATTGTGTAGGTGTACGTGCGGTTCACGGCGCTGGCCACGGGCATGGCGGACAGCGCGGCGGGCTCGGTGGCGGGACAGCGGCGCGGCGTGGCCGTGGAGCAGCCCGCCGGCCTGCTCGCCACGCTCATCGGCGACACGTCCGTCACGCAGCGCTGGCTGGTGAGTGTCACGTGGCGTGTGTGTGTGTGTGTGTGTACGTGGTGGACAGCGCGGCGCGCTCGGTGGCGGGACAGCGGCGTGGCGTGGCCGTGGAGCAGCCCGCCGGCCTGCTCGCCACGCTCATCGGCGACACGTCCGTCACGCAGCGCTGGCTGGTGAGTGTCACGTGGCGTGTATGTGTGTGTGTGCGTGGTGGACAGCGCGCTCGATGGTGGGACAGCGGAGCGCAAATGGGAGATTGGCGAGTGAAGAACCGAAATAGAATTTGAAAGAGTTACAAATTTTATTAAAATAATTTAATTGTACTAAATTAGTTAATAATAAGTACATACTAACTGAAAATTTATCTTTATTATATTTTTTTATGTTCTGTCACAGAGAGGGGAAATATCAAACTTCCAATACCTGATGCATCTAAACACTCTCGCCGGTCGCTCGTACAACGATCTCATGCAATACCCAGTCTTCCCCTGGATTTTGGCTGATTACGATTCTTTAGAACTAGACCTTAACTCATCCTGCTACGTTTCGAGACTTGACAAAACCAATGGGAGCTCAAAGTTCAGATAGACTAGAACAATTTAGAAAAAGATACAAGGTACATTTTATTATTTATATTTTTCTTTATATAAGCATATACTAATATTTTACCTTCCTAATTTTTCTATATCAGTTTTGTAATTAATTTCTACAATTTCTACAAAAATTGTAATGAATATCATGATATTTTTTTTTCTATTATTAGGAATGGGATGATCCTCATGGTGAAACACCACCATATCACTATGGAACTCACTACTCTTCTGCTATGATTGTGTGCTCATATCTTGTGAGAATGGAACCGTTTACGCAGCATTTCTTAAGATTACAAGGGGGACATTTTGATCTCGCAGACAGGTATACAAATTAAAAAATAATATTGTAGTATCAAATAGTATGATTCAAACATAATATTCTGTATGTACTTATAATTATGTAATTAAATATATATTGTAATATGTAAAATTGTTAAATATTTATATATATATATAAACACTCGCTTAACCTTAGTTCTAAGTAAAATTTTGTAAAATAATGTAAAGTTAAAAATATAATTTGCTTATTATAGATATTGATTGTATGTAAACGACAATGTAATTAATATATATGATAAGGATATTAGATATAATAATAAATTTAAAAAGTGTACGGACCAAGTGTCTGTAGTGTTAAGAAATAACAATAAAAAAAAAATAAAAAAAAACAATATTCAATCAACTTTTCTTTCCAGAATGTTCCATTCTATCAAAGAAGCATGGAACTCAGCCTCAAGGCACAATATGGCTGATGTGAAAGAACTTATTCCAGAATTCTTCTATTTACCCGAATTTCTGGAGAATTCCAATAACTTTGATCTAGGTCTGTATAATGTACAAACTTGTTTGACCCTTGACCCACTAGGTCAAAATAATAATCAAAAATATCTTGCATTGACTACTAATAAGCAAATACATATACACGTAAATACGTATATAATTAAATATCAACGCTGCCGCTGTAAACGTGACGGTTTGACGGAACGTGATTTCCCACTCAAAACACTATGTTTCGAAAATGTCTTGACGGTGTCTGTCGAATAGAATTCTTTAACACTTGACTCTAGCACCTAACACTGGCAAATTTCTAAAACCAAGGATGTACAAAGTCTCTGATTATGTCAGAACGACTAGCAATAAAGCTTCAAGCTTTATATTTCAAAAAAAAAAAAAAAAACACTGCCTTCACCTGTCATATGCATGATACAACGAAAAATAAACTAAAAACAAACGTATAGGTTGCAAGCAGTCCGGAGTAGCGCTCGGTGACGTAGTATTACCGCCGTGGGCGAAGGACGATCCTCGGGAATTCATCCGTATGCATCGTGCTGCACTAGAGTCTGACTACGTTTCCCATCGTCTACATCACTGGATAGATCTCGTCTTTGGATACAAGCAGCAGGGGCAATCCGCAGTAGAAGCTTGTAATGTCTTCCACCATCTCTTTTACGAAGGCAATGTTGATATATACAAGTAAGTGTAAACTATTTTATTGAACTATCTATAATTTTATGTAATATAAAACAGAAAACTATACTCTTAAATTTAATTTAACTGAATATTTTGAATATATTACATATAAAATATGTTGGTGTTGACCTATATATTTATTTATTTTTTTCTATTTTTTCTAGCATTGATGATCCGTTAAAGAAAAATGCAACAATAGGATTTATAAATAATTTCGGTCAGATACCAAAGCAATTGTTCAAAAAGGCACATCCTAGTAAAAAAATGTCACAGCGAAGTTCGACTATTTTAGATCCGAACAATATAATACCTTCCCAAGGTATCACCCCACCTGAAAAACTATTCTTTCATAATTTGGAAAATTTGAGGCCGTCTTTACAGCCAGTTAAAGGTAAATAATATGATTATTGTAAAAGTGTATGAATTAAAAAAAATATTAATGAATCACTTTACACTACACATTTTCACTTAAAAACCTTTTTATAATCTAATAAAAAAAATAATTTTAATGTTAATAAAAAAGAAAACGGCCATCGAGGTATAGTTTGAAGGAAATCTCGGGGGTCCGATTCTTACTAAATAAAATGAAGAAAAATATATCACAAAATAAGCCATACCTTTGTTTTCAGAAGTGAAAGGGCCGGTGGGACAAATTCTCTACACAGATAAAGCAATACTTGCAGTAGAACAGAACAAGGTGTTAATGCCGCCCGCGTACAACAAGTACGTGGCGTGGGGCTTCGCGGACCACTCGCTGCGTATCGGCAACTACGACAATGACAAAACAGTGTTCGTGTGCGAGAGTGTGGCGCAAGCGTGCGGCGAGATCGTCGCGTGCGTGTGTCTCAACGATAAGACGCTCGTCACCGCTGGTACTAGTACTGTAAGTTGTTTTGGTGTATTTATCTTTTTTTACAAATTAGTTAATAATGAGCAACTCGGACATTAAGCTATGTAATAGTATTAATTGCTTTAAACCAACATATATCTCCAGGTGGTGACGGTGTGGCAGTACTGGGCGCGGCGGCGGCGGCTGGCGGTGAAGACGTGCCTGTACGGGCACGAGGAGGCGGTGACGTGCGTGGCCGCCAGCGCCGCCTACAACCTGGCGGTGAGCGGCAGCCGCGACGGGCAGGTCATCGTGTGGGACGTGGAGCGCGGCGCCCTCGTGCGCCAGCTGCAGGCGCCCTGGCGCGCCGCGCCGCCGCCGCCCTGTCTCCGCGCTCGCCATCGACGACCTCACCGTGAGTCCCTCTCTTACTCTCGCCCCTCCCGCCCGGTGGCGTGGCTAACGAGTTGCACAATGCGCAGGGCGACATCGCGACGTGCAGCGGCAGCTGGCTGCACGTGTGGTCCATCAACGGCGCGGCGCTGGGCGGCGTGGACACGGGCGGCGGCGAGCGCGCGCCGCAGGTGCTGTGCGTGGCCTTCAGCCAGGTGCGCGAGTGGGACCCGCTCAACGTCGTCATCACGGGCTCCACGGACGGCGTGGTTAGGGTGAGCGAGCATTACTGATGGCCCTTCTAGCCTCCTTAACGTACGAACGTATAAAACGAATAAAACAAAAAAAATACTTCACACAAATTTCATGATTTTTTACCACTTTCATAAGAGTACCTAGTATGTCAGTATTTTGTAATTTTACACCTAAAAGTTATTGTATTAAAAGAGTACTTCTGCCATTACATTTGTATATTATATTTTGCACTACTATTTCTAGAAATTAAGGGACACTATTTAAAAGCAAAGCGCGGCAATAAGTTCCCCCATTTAACACGCAATGTGGGCGGAAAGTGGGGAACAAAATTGTCTTAATGGGAACGAAGTGTCTCAACAGTAAGTTCCCGGGTTACCTACCTACCTTACTATGTGTAGGATACAACGTGAAGTTAAAAAATATATCCTGCTCGAAAGACCATTTAATAATCTATCGGTTGGAACTAATATACTAATAATTTGATAAACTATTTATTGATAAATTTGATCAACTAAAGAAAACGATATCCTATGAGCACGCGCGCTTGCTATGATGACCGTACGCGAACTGATTTATTGAATTAAGTATGATATAATGAACAATATATAAAATACAATTTTCAGTTGTATCATACAATAACTACTTACATTGTCATCTCATTTATAGATGTGGTCGATAGACTACATAGCAAAGACAGTTGAAGATGAAGCAAAAAGCTTGGAAGTAGATAGTGAGGATCGACCTCCAAGTTCATTAGATGTAGAAAAAATTAATGAAAAATCATTACCAACACAAGATAGTGAAGAAATAAAATCTGAAAATGGAATGCGATCAGAAGATCAAGTGAAGACGGAGGACATAGAGCCACGCGAAAGAGAGGCAGCTATTAAACGGGTTGAAGAACTGGTGAAGCAGATGAGTCTATCACAAGAAAATGGAGGTAATTATTTGTTTAAATTTAAATGAGTTATATACACTTTTTGCTTATATATAGAAATATTATATAATCTCCTATTACTTGTATCACGTTTTATGTTTTTTTTAATGTTCAAAATCATGCAGCCTTTATGGCGCACTGTGACAGCGGTTGACTGTAATGGGTGTGGGTTCTATTGTCATCCGAGGGAATTATGTTCATTTTCCCGATTTGATAAGACAAAATGACGTGTTGAAATCCACCACTCAGCACGTCAAGTATCGCATTCAACAGAAATCTGAGAACTAGTGTTTTAACATTATATTCTATCTATCCTATTTACGAGATGGAGTGAATTAGATGAAAATAAATTTTATGAATTTATTGTATTTGCTTAACAGGAAATCTAACAAAATCAGCATCCGAAAGTTCGCTGTCAGATGGAGGAGAAACGACAAGCGCAAAAGAAACAGCACGGAGACACGACGAAAAGGATACTTGCAGTGACAACGATGAACACTACGAGCGGAAAGAAGAAGTAGATTCTTGCGAAGAAACTAAAGAGGAGGAGTATGATAATGAGAAAGATTTGGAAGACGAAAAGGATAATATAACACATAGGAGCAAGTTGCAGAAGCAAGGCAATGTCGTTCTACGACGTAAATCAAAAGCTAATCCGTTATATCGTAAAAGTAAGTTTTATTATAATTTTGGTTAAGTAATAAATTTAAATATCTCAATGTATATAAATTCTGTTTTAAAAATGTTTAATTAAGCTTCTCGTTAATTTTCATTACTAACATATTTTTGTAATGAATAATACTAATAATAATATCAAGAAGCACCAAATGGTAAAAAAATGACATGGTTAGTGTGTTAAGATGAGCTGCGGAACCTAACACCGCGCTTTAATCCCTTCGAGGGAGAACCCGAAACCATCGTGTTAACAATAAGAGACTGCGCCATGTCTACCTGAGTTTAAAATATTTTGTTAATGAGTGCTTTAAAAAAATAGGCGGTGGAAGCATGGGCGACTCCAGCGAGCCTAGTTCCGTAGAAATAGCACAGTCGGTGGACGTACAAGACGGCGGCCTCCGCCCCAGTAAGTCCGACACCAGCTTGACGGACTCCTTCGTGGTGCTGTCGGCGCCCGCCTCCCCCGCACCTGCCACCGCGCCCACGCCGGCCGCCCCGCGGGGCGTCGTCAAGGAAACTACATATCCAGGTATTTACTATGATGTCAGATACAATTCAACTTGACGGTTGTTTATTTTGGATTCTCACTCAAAAGATATATTTTTTTATATTTTCACTCTGGTAACAAGATGAGTCTGGTAATATTGGGCGAAGAGTGGGGAACGGAGTCCTCTGTATACTGCATAGCTAAAAAATATTATTTTAATTGTATATTATTTTCTTTTTTCTTTAGCGTCAGGTTTAGTAGGAACCAAGGGTGAAGATACTCTGTCTCCCATTTTCTGCCGAATGCTGGATGGTGGCGCTTTGCCTCGATAAAAGAACGAAAAAATTAAAATATTAAATATGTCATTTGCTCGAGTGGGAATCGAACCCACAACCAACTATAAACCAATTACATTTTGTGCAGAGGCGGGCGCGACGTGGGTGCGGCGCCTGGTGCTGCGCGGCAAGCTGACCATGCACACGGCGTACGAGCGCCGCGACAACGCGTGCCCCGCCTCCGTCACGGCCGTGGCGGCCGCGCGCACCGGACGCGGCCTCGCCGTGGGGGACGCCAGGGGACGGGTACCTATTTATTTACCTACCCTTATGTTCTTCTTATTCTTTTCTATAAGAACAGACGCTACGCTCGTTTTCTAACCTGACGAAGCTAGACAATATATAAAACTTGTCAAAAAATTAAGACTAATTAAGACTAAGATTTTTTAACATTTTTTATTGAACTTTCTGTTGAAATTAAATACATTTTTAATATGAAAAATATGAGTATTAAGTGTTATTTTTGTTGATCTTCAAATGAAAAAAGTAAGTAAAATACGCTTTTTACAGAAGTAATCATGTTTGAATTAAATGTTGTAGATATTCCGATGGTCCGCACCAGACATGACGAGTGCAGCCGGCGCAAAGGGAGGACCCGCCGACCACTGGATACGCGATGATACTGCACCCTATTGTACACAGTGTCAGGTAATTAAGTTATTTGTCCAATTCCCACATATAGCAGAGTAGACAGAGATATCCTCATTTTTAGGCATTAAATAATTATGTTTTGAAATCTCATCTAAGTTACCTCTAAGATCATCCAGTCAGTCAGATCAGTGATGTAAGTTGATGTGTCAAAGTAATACCACAACAACCCCAGGTGCGGTTCACGGCGCTGGAGCGGCGCCACCACTGCCGCGAGTGCGGCGCGGTGTTCTGCGGGCGCTGCTCGCGCTACGAGGCGCCCGTGCGCCGCCTGCGCGCGCTGCGCCCCGTGCGCGTGTGCCGCCGCTGCCACGACCACATACACGCCAACGAGTAGCGGACCCACTAATTTTATATCTTATTTTCTATGGAAAATAAGATATAAAATTACAAAACACGTAACACCAAACCTGGTAAATAATGATGAAATTCGTGTGACGTAATGTATATTAGAGAAAATTAAATATATATATGTAAAGCAAAACCAGTACTACATAAATTTGAAGTATTGTGTTTTATATATATATTTTCTTTCTTAATATACAATAAACAACAATGTTTATCATGAAACTCATAACCTGACCATTTATACTATTAAACAACAGCAATCCTATTCTAATACTACTGTTATTTTTACAAATATAAAAGGTAAAAAATTTTGCTGGGGTAACCTCTATAGTATGTACATGCGAAAATAAGTGAACTAATTCATAGACTAAGTGCTACACTTCTACTATCGACGTAAAAGGCTAAAACAAAAATTAAAAATATATTATAGCTATTCATGTATAGTACTTTCAGTGTTTACATTTGCTGCTTCTATTATATATTGCTTAATATACTTTACTTGCATTTTTTCACATTATATACATGTATTTTGTTTCCTGTTTACAATATTTATATCTTTCTTTTTACAGAAAATATATTTTCATATTTCAAATAATCATTACAAATTTATTAAAATTATCGATTTTGTATTAATATTAAAAAATTATATTACAAGTTTAGGCCTTTTGAAAGTCACCTAATTATATACTTTCTAAATTTTCATGTTTCACAATAAGTCATAAACAAATGACATGTACAAATTGATAACATTTAACATTCTGCCTATTTTTGAAATCTATAATGCTTGTAAATAGTCAGACAGACAGTCAGAGTGTAATAGAATAATAATATTTATAATATTGTGTGTATGTTTTAAGTTTACTTGTCTATTTGAATATGTATAGTCAGACAATATTGATATAATAATTAAGCAATCACTTCAAACCAGGGATGTTATGGAGCTCCGTAAACGTAACTATCAGATATACGAAATAAAAAAAATAATTCGCTATCGTAATTACAAGTCACGTGATTCAGATAGTTTTGGATATGGGTGGAGAGTAAATAAGATTTGTATCGATCGTAATGTTGCAGGTTTTTATTGAATTGATAAAAAAAAAAAACTCTAATAAGTTAATTGTCAAGAACTGATTCTTAGAAACTTATCTTCACTTCTATACCCACGTCAAGGTCCAAAACACAAGACACATCCAGAACATCCCTGCTTGAAGCTATCACCTAATGAATATGGATATATTATGTATATGATAATGTATTGTCTATCTACAAATGAGCTATATTTTTAGAAATAATCACCAAACTTAGACGTTACTTGAAGTAGCATATGCTTTATATGAATTACCTTTATTGATATTGATATGTGACTTATATATTGTATACCTCGTAAGATAGGTAAGTTTGCTGGCATCCCGTATATACTATATATGTAGATTGCAAAATATAACTTATCTTACAGGATTACTATAATATAGATATATGTCTAATTTATTTTATATATGTTTAGTATTTTGTTTGTTTACTTTTTTTTTTCAAATTAAGACTTAAGTTAGTATTAAGCTTTTAGCAAAAAAGTCGTACAAACTTGTGGCAGTCCGTTATAAAATTTTAAACTCTATAAATATATTAATATATGAAAAGAATTGATGATAAGGAAGTCATTTATATTAATTATTTGAAATTTAATGTTATTATTTTATAAAATGTCAGTATTAATAAATTTAAGACCCATAATAATTAACTATATTTTAGATCTCAGTTTCGAAACTTATTATATGAAGTATATTCATTAAATATATTTGTGGTGAAAATTATTTATATTCAATACATATTATATTGACGTCTAAATTTATTATTAAAAAAATGTGATATTTTTTTGCTTGTAAGGATTTTTTTTATATAATGAATTATATAGTTTATTATTATGCCAAATTTATAATTTTTATTTATTGAAATTACACAATTGTTATTATTAATATAGTACTAGTCATGATTGCTTGTTTCACCCACAAGCTAAGGAAGTGAAAGAAATATATATTTTTCATGCTAATAATACACGTTATTAATATGCATTTGTGTGTGACGTTAATTATATTAATGTAAATTTTGTTAATTTTCGATATTTACTCCTATAATTGAAATAATTTGATAGAATGTCACGTTTAAGTCTATTATTTATTTTTAAGTGAAGTTTTTGGGAGAAGATTTTTGTTGCATTTTGTCACAATCATTCCCGACTCCAAATAAAATATAAATTATAAATAAAATTATTCAGTTGTGTTTGTTATTTTGAAAATATTGTATAGGTAATTATTTTCGTTTAAGATTTCTTTTCAACGTACGAAAAAAATGTGTCATAAAAAATGTCACGCCAATACATTTGATCACATTGGGTATTTGTCTATCAGTACTCTTGCTTGCTATCTGTGTTTATGTAAAAAAAATAGATTTATATATTCTTGATATTTATAATACTAGTCTCTGCAAGCTATTTTAAGGCGAACTATATTTAAAATGTAGCAGTATAAATCAATGTATTATATATATAATTAGTTTTATATATTTGTAAATTTTTAGTAAAAACATAGATAAAACAAGTCTTAACGTGATAGACTAACGTTTTTTGTAAACTGTTGAACTGTATTGCAGCTGTTTCCCATTAAGTATTATAGCTGTCATTTATTTATGTATATGTATTACTGTATAAGTGAAACTTTCTCAAATCACTACTGTATAACTTATTGTATAGGTAAATAATACAGACAATAGTTATGTTGTTTAGGTAGTACGTAGACACTGAAGTTTATGCCGTTGATATATTCGTGTATAAATAAAAAAAGCGGTACAGCAAACCCGTGTTTTGTATCTTTTATTTTATATCCTATATGTCGAATTTATCCTGCGTCACTGAATGATGGCCTCGTTTGGAATATGTTAAGTTACTGACATGTTAACTATGAACTTTGACATCTGTTAGTCTCAATAGAGGTTTCACGAATCACGATTACAATATTATCGAGTATATCTTATGAGATATCGGTTTTTTTTATTTTTAAATGTATGCTGTACCCCTGAACATTGCGGGGTAGACAGAGGGTACCTGGACACCTTCATTCCCCGTTTTCCGTCGAATTACCTAAAGAGTTCAGCGCGAATTCGACTCCACTTGGGGATTTCGTTGGTTTGCCCAATTACCAGAGCTATTAAATGAAAATATTGTACACTGTCTTGACACTAGGCTCTCTGTATAGAAAGTAAAAAAAATAAAAACAAAGTTTAGTTAATATAATATCAAAGTTGTATAATAAAACAAATTTAGATTATTAAAGTAAAACACATTCTCAACTAACCATAATATTTATTACTCTCTTTATAATATTTGAACTCTTGTTATCTAAAATATCTACATATGTAATTAACACCAGTTATGTACATGATATTTATAATTTAGAAAAAAAAATCAGTAAAACATACAAAATAACATAACATTTTGGAACAAGTGAATTTTGATATATTAAGTACAATATGTATTATAAAATTATAAATTTTAATATATATTAAGAGGGTACATAAGAAAATATGGTTCGTGGTAATAAGTACTTATCCGATTAAGCTAGTTATCAGTGTCTAGTTACAGAACATTAATATGAAACGTTTATAAAGTCGCCAATTTTAATATAACATACTTGCATGCAGGATATTCGTAAACGTGCTAATAGCATTTAAATATATTTTTTTTCATTACACCAAATATATATTATCACCATTTGTAAAACTATTATATTTATTACTTACTAAAATAATCGAAAAGAAATTATGTATAAAAATATATTTTCAATAAAAGTAAGGTGTTTTAAGTAGCAAAGTATTTTTTTACAAACATTAAGTACTCTGAAAATTAATTAAAAAGTTAGAAACTGAGACACTAACTAGTGATATGCTTCAAAGGTTTAGTCAGTTTTAGAATATTGAATCACATGGAATGTAAAATGCAACAATTATTGTGCAGTAACCATTGTGCTTTTCATTAGAAATAAAATGATGTTTTATATTAATGTACATTGAATATAAGTACATTTGCGTCAGTCAAAAGAATTTCAACCTTTACAGTTACACTTGGTAGCGGATACTATAAATATAGATATCCAGGAACTGAGTTACTTCGAACCGGCAGTAACGGTAGAGTGAACATAAGTCGAGGCGAAGCGAATCTCTGAACAATGCACACCTAAAATCCTCTTTTTGTTCGTTTTAGTCACAGACAACGATAAGAAGTCGCTTTTAATAATTAATTACCTATAAAAAATAACAAAAAAGTTTCAGTAACTAATTAACATTACATTAAGCATCGTCACACAAAACATACGTGCTCTGAAGTACAAACTATATTACAATTTGTTCAATAGAAACATCACCGATCACATTAATCATATAAAAAAATATAAACAAAACAGATTCACAAGTAGTTGTTATGCGTATCCTACAAAATTTACAATTATATACATAAAAAGAAGAAAAAAAAATAAACATATCAAAAGTATAATACAATTACGTAGTTTATGTGAGCTTGAACAATGCGCGTAATACTGTCAATGGACGAATGACGCGGGAGTCTTAGCTTACGTAGAGTATACAACACTGGGTGCGGCGGAAGCTCCGTGCTTATTACTGAGAAATTCTAATATAATATACGATTTTTAGAAGAGGCCATTTTTGTTACCGCTTCTATTTAAGGTTGTTGGTTAATGTAGAGTCGTCGAAAACTAAGTCATCTCTGATTATTATTTATGATAAAGTACAATCAAAATTTAGTAACCTGAAGGTATAGTCAAAGTGCTGTGCACCGTAAAACTGGTGCCCGTTTCGAAAAATACTTATCCGATACAATTTATTATTAAACATTTAAATTGCCACAAGGCGTGCGTGAATATTAACGTGCTCGAGTGTCAACATCAACTACTACAAGCTTTACACTATAATTATACACGATTACATTTGAATTATCAATTAAGTGACTATGATGGACGTTCCGTCAATATATCATTTTCAAAATGTCATTGAACTTAGCTACTATTACATATAGAAAGATCCATACAACATTATATAGTAAGAAATATATGACATTTGATATAAAATTAACAACACCGATATATAAAAGCACAACGTAGCATGTAAGAATCGATTATTACATTATTTACTTTTTCTCTCTCATATTTAGTAAATGATGAGCCGGATCGGATTAACGTCGTTTAAAACTCAATATATATATAGTGGCAGCCCATTACAAGTATTATAGTGGCATTTTAATTTAGTTTCGAGTATCGAGTGTATAATGATATAGTTCACTCACTCGCTCGTTGACGGACAACGAAAGTTTATATTTCAACAACAATCATTATTCTATACCATAGGACTTGGTTTTAATACAAACATGAATATAAGTATAGTAATGATATTACTCGCCAATCCTCGAAAATATTAAAAATTAAGTACGTATTTTGTTTAAGCATTTTGAATGGCCATGAAATGCACGCCTACAGCGGGGCGGGCGCGGCGGCCAGGAAGGGGTTGGTGGCGGCGCGCGCGGGGCCGGCGTAGGAGGCGGCGCGGCCGGCGGCGGCCAGCGCGGGCGCGCGCGCCACGCGGCCCAGCCACGCGTCGGGGTGCGGCAGCGCGGCCGCGGGCGCCGGCACGGGCTCCTCGGCCAGCGCGCGCAGCCCCAGCGACAGCTGCTGGCACATCTCCGACACCGCGTCCCGCGACGGCGACGGCTGCCTCTCCTGCAAGCGTAAGTCATTATTTTAATTTATATTGCTCTCCTTCTGTACACTACTGTGCTAAATTTTATACTTATATATTTTTCTTAGAACTAACAGACCAACATAATTATAACTTTGTTTCTAAAACGCAAACATATAACTAACTACGCCAGTTTGTATATATAACACAAGGTGAAACTTTGATACTCAAATTATTATTTTTTATTTCGGTAATGAAAGTACTAATCAATAATACATATTACATAACAGAGGCGTGTACAAGTAAAACAAGGAGGTAAGGAGGGCAAGGGGGACCGACAGAACCAACCAGTTTTTACAACATTCCCTAATGTGCAATTCGGTAAGGTAGTCGAACCCACTACCGGCAACACACTATTCTCTAGTATAATAAAAAATCATTAACACCAAAACAGTCAAATTATATAAAATATAAATACCTCCAAAGGTGCAACATCGGGCAATGCGTTCGAAGCGGGCAAAGCGGGGATTGCGGGCAGTGCGGGCAATGCGGGCACTGCGGGAACAGCGGGCAGTGCAGGCAAGGCGTGCAACGCGTTGTTAGGCGAACCGAGGCCAAGACGCTGCCGCTCCAAGTTAGAGGGCAACTCGCTGATACGCAATGACATTTGACGTTTGAATGGTGAACTGGAACGAATAAAAATAATTGTTAAACATTTTTTTATGTCCATCCCTCGAGGTGGATAGAGGGACCATAGTAGTCTGTTCCCCAATCTTTGCCCAATTTTCGAAATATTTCGTATAGAGTGGCGCAACTCAATGTCACGTTTATTTTCGTTATAAGGAAGGAAACGAAAACAATTAACTCCACTGAGTGGGAATTGAACCCAAAACTGTCGCGTCATCGATGGCGTCATAGTATATTATCCTCTATTAAAACATTTCACATTTTTAAGTTTTAACATTTAAAGTGTTATTCCACATTTGAGAAATAAAGATACTTGAAAAAATATAATTTTAGCATATTTGTAGGTATAAATTACATCTCCATGTGTACAAAATATTTTGATGTAGCTTGATGATAACGTATGGTTTGGTGATCAGAGCGCTTGAACGGTTTCCAAGAGGTGCGGGTTCAAATTCCGCTACGTTCAAAGTTGAATAAGTTCTATAAAATAAAAGCTAACTTGTTATTGAGATGTGCAAATCCTCTGAAGGAGCCCTGGCGCTCAAGCAGGTGCGGCGCGGCGTGTGGGCGCTCCACCGCGAAGGGGTTGTGCGCGGCGCGCGGGGCGGCGGGCGGCGCCCCCAGCGCCGCGGGCGGGGACTCCTCCACGCGCCCCTCCGCCTCCGACGTACGTCTGCTCGTTATACCTATATAACATTATATATTTGAGAGATCTTCTTCATTCATGATAATTTAGAAGTCAGAATTTTATTTAAAATAAATTCCTAATACTAAACATTTAAAAATTGGATATCTGCGAAGTAAAATAATTTGACACAAATTGTATAATGAATTGTAAGCTTTATTGATTGAATAACGGAACGTACCCGACTTCCTGAAGGAGCCCTGGCGCGTGAAGGCGTGGCTGGCGGCGTCGATGCTCATGGATACGGCGCACTCCTTGTCGCGGCGCTGCTTGCGCTCGAGGCAGGCGGCGAAAGGCGCAGCCCACCGCGTGCGAGAGGCGCTCCCCGCTGTCGCGCGACGCCAGGAACCCGTGGCACATCCACCGCCGCGTGGTGCCGTCGCGGCAGATGTAGCTGTGGGGTTTTGTTACTTTATTATCGAAAGGACGTTAATCGAGGCATATGTTTTTCATAAGTTTTCATGCAAAACCCTGTTGGGTTAAGTTCCGCATTCACTAAATAAAAAAATTGCATTTAAAACGAAAGATACGCTTTATTATCAAAATTAAGTTCCTAAAATACTTATATACTTATGGAACCGGTAGTCATTTTTGGTATAGGTGTTTGGTATAGGTATGTTGGCAACTTGTCACATTAATATGCAAAATTCTTGTAATCAGAAATACAAAAAAAATACAAAATTTTCGACTTCAACAAAACTACCAATTCTAAATTGCTTCGCATCTTTCTTCTTCATCACACCTACAAACCTTCTTTGGCTCGCCTCGCGAAGTTGGCCTCGCGACAAATGAATTCATTCCCCAATGCCGGAAATAGAAACAATTGACGTATGTTTGAGGAATAGTGACGAGTTGACATAACTCGAAACCACATAAGACGAGAACGGCCTGTTACAGCATTACGTAAAATCACATTTTCCCCGTTCCTGTATGAGTTTTGTAATTTTCGCTTTTTTTCTTCAAGGAACCACCTTTCAATGGATTGTAGTTTCGTTTGTACGTTGTGTCTTAGTAACCGAATGAACTGATCTTAGACTGAGCTTATAAACAAGGTATTTTTTTAAGCATCCCCGCACCCTTTGTAATGAATACTTACACTCAGCGACGTCACAAACAAAAATAAACCAATCATGAGTACTTTACACGAAATAAGTCTACAGAAAATATTTTTTTAAGGATAAGTTAGTCTTTTTTAATAGATTTCTTTTTCTAGAGGATAAGGAGAAGTTTTATTAAAAAGACGCCGTAAAATTTACAATTTTATTTTTACACAACGTATAATATATTACTTGAAACATTTTTGGTATAAAATTTTAAAATCTATAAATACTTTACACAAGCAATGTGACAGGGTGTAAGATGTGCCAGCGTAACTCAACGTCCCGGCTCATATCACGATGAGGCTATGTCAGCCAATGACACATAATATGAACCTACATTCCTTCTACCACCAAGGCAACTGCTTCAATATTCTTTTTCTTTAGGATTTTAATATATGTATATACAATATTTCATATAGCTACAAATGTTAATTGTATAGATTAAAAGATAAAAAAGTATACAGTACATTAATTACATTAGAATACACAATTGTTCTTTATAGTATTATGTAAGAGATACCCACTTTTTAATTATTTACGCCAGATATTAATAATCTAACTCCTACGTCAATCTTCGATTGTTCCATGTGTCCTCTACATTGGATAGATATGTGACACAATCGAAGATTGACGTAGGAGATAGGATTATTAATATTGGGCGTTAAAGATCATAATTTAGTCTTATATTTTCAGATAGTAGTGTTTATTCTGGAAGAGTGTAGTAGCATCTTTATACAATTTTACATTGGAATATTATGTTCATTTCTTTATAATTTATTAGCAATTTCGACGATTAAGTCTTAATAATATTATTTTTGTAATGGTTATCTTCAGCTCTTTTTCTAGTGATAGTAATAATAGAACTAAAACTTAAAAGACTAAAATAATCGCATTTTAATCATTTTTGTTAGTTAGGCACATGATATTACGATGTACCTATTTTTTATCAGTTGAGCCTTAGTAAACTGTCTTATCAGTATTTCATTTTTATTATTGTGTATTTAAAAATATAAAGTAAATATGTAAATACGAGGCTATGTTTATTATATTATAGAAAAAGTTGTTACATAATCACTTACAAAGCATCAAAGAGACTACTTATGTCATGTTGCCTTGGAAGGCTTGTTCAAACATTATTTAGGTTTCACTTCAGGAAGATTGTGGCAAGATGTCACTGACGGCTGTGGTTACATAAGCTAATAACGGGATTAACTTATTGAACCGGACAACTGTATACGAATGTCTTAGCAAAGATAACGAGAGAAAGAATGTGGCAGTTTGCTCCTATGATTACAATTATAGTGTAGATAAAATTCGCAATAAAAATATAAAGTGCTCGTAAAAGGGAATCTTAATTCTTATGAAACGAAAGACAAATTTTGTTTATTATAGCGAAGAGACGGGCGTGTTTATAAGAACGGTCTAGTCACGAACTAAAGGTGGCACCTTGCCAGAACATCATCTATGACAAGGCTAATTTATAACCCACTTCAATAGCCAAATTTTGGCAATGTAAAAACATGTGTTGATGTAATATTTTCAAACGAAAAGTTGCCGAAATAGATTAATTTCTATTATAAACACGTTTTTCAAATCACAAATGTGGGCGTTTACGTTTACTATTCGATAAAAATAGAAATAATGCAGCCATCGAACTAATTGCAAACTAAATTTATAATGAGAAGATAACAGTCCGATGTGTAAATCGTTTCTCTCAGTTTTCCGTTTACCTATTTTCTATAACGTTACAGTTTTAGAAAGTTTATGAAATTACATTCAATTAAAATATGTGTAATAATAACATTGAGTTCATCGTGGCGCAGGGGCACAAGCGTGCGACTGTATACGTGCTAGTTGGGGGTTCGATGCCCGCTCGGGGGAATGAAGTATTTAATATTTTCCTGTAATCGCTCTAGCAACGAAGTAAAGCGCGACGATGAGTTGCGCTACTCAATAAGAAATGCCACAAGAATACGGCGTAAAGTAAGGAACAGAAGCGTATTAATGAGAAACCGAGTGTCTTAATAATAGGTTCCCCAGGTTCCCTCTATGTGCGGGATACAGCGTAAAGCTAAAAAGAATACAAAATACTAACTTAGCGTCAACAAATTATGTAGCTTACCTAAATCCTCGTTCGTGATTTCTATCGGGAGCACAGAAAGACACTTTTTCAATCGTTTGATCGACTATAAGCCCTTTAGTCTCTTCCTCCACCACACGCAGTCCGTCACCGCTCACGTGCAAGACAGCACGTACGGGACGTCGCCGTGAATTCTGCAATACCATTCAATACTTATTTACATTTAACTATATATATTAAGAATTAAATTTTAAATATTATTTTACACAATTTATTGGAACATCACTACCAAACGGATGCTTTGAAACTTTTTATTTAAATATATAGACAAAAACGAAAATTTCTTCCTGTTTTATCGACTGGCCTCGTACGTTTTTGTGAATATTTTTCAAAGATGAATGCTCCTAATTACCACTTGTAGTTCATTAAGGCTTCCTCTTCCTTTCAATGTAACAGATCGGAAATATCTAATGTAAACACTTAAGCAGTGGAACGGAAGATTTTTGTCTGCACTTGTCAGGTTGCTAGATCGGTAACATTATACACCAATTGACTTCAGGGGTGATTAGTCAATGTTGTTACATTGAAATAATGCAAAATACAGAATATCTTTACTCAAAAAGCTTCAGATTTATTTGAATATCATATTTTTCATTAACAATCTATATTATTTCTCCGTTAGTAAGACTTGGTACGTATGTACCTAGGTTAGGAAGTAAGGCTAAAAATTCTTGAAATTTTCGCAAACAAAATGGCAGACGACAATTAACTTGTGTATGTTTTTTTTTTCACCAATATTTTTTTTATTTTAAAGCAGGCATGGAGTGCTTAGCATATGTTGCCTATTTTCCGCCCAGCTACGAAATATTTCCTGTTCGTGAATACACAACCAACGTGTTTACAGTTAGACTATTCCCAACTACACTACCTTGGCGTTGTGGAGAATAACGTGACTTCGACAACACAGTATATTAACCAAAAAACAATTCAAAAAAATAAAAAAGAGACTTACCCTTAAGACTTTGAGAGCTTCCTCACAGACTTGCATGCCCCGGGACTCGAAGACCTCCACGCATCCTAGGTACTTGACGGGGAAGGTGCAGGTGCCGGCGCGCACCGCGGCCTCGTCCGCGTGCCACTGGTGCGGGCGGGCGGACTCGGGCGGAGAGCCCTTGCGGCGCCTGAACGACTCGCGGAAGGAGCGTCGCAGGCGCTCCATGCCAGCGCGCGGCGGCGACAGCGCGGCACCGGCGCGCGCCCGCCTCAAGGAACTGCGCACGGAGGACTTCTGGAATAGTCAAATATATTGTTTTATTTTATAGGCAAATGGACGCACAAATTAATGAATTACATTAATTTACTATCTATACTTATATTAAACTTACTAAATTAGAATTTACATACAGATTTTATGATGTGACTTTATTTTTTTTAGTTGATAAATTTCGAATACTTTGCTGTTTATAATTCTGACATTTTTTTGGATATTTCAGCTTAAATGAATTATGTGATAACTCAAAACAAAAAGTAGGACTAATAAGGTAAATTATAAATTTACAAATTTACCTTATTGGTCCTGATTAACTGTTTTGAGAACGATAGACAAATAATACCAATATTGGTTTATTTACTAGTATTTCTGTTTATCCATATCAATATAAATGTATTGTTTAATTTACGTAATTGGCTTATAAACAAATTTTCCACAAAAAATCTTAATAATTAAATCTTAACCTTAAAAATCTTTAATATTTGAGAGAAACGATGTGAAAAGTTATGTCGGTGAACTAGGCGCATGACAAACCTACGTTTCTTTCGTTAATTTGCCTTTCTCTAGTTAGATAAACAAAGTTTACAAAAACCGGATATGAAAATTATTATCTTACGTATTAGAGTAGAGAGCAGAGAGAATATGACACAGCGACACTCTTATTTATTTCACAATTAATAGTCTACAGTCTACGTGTTTATAATAAGTTTAATAAATCTAAAATCTAAATCAGCTTCACGCCGTATTCCGCACACAGCAGGGTAGGCAGAGGGAACCTAGTGTTAAGACACTCCGTTCCCCACTTTCTGCCGGATTCTGGAGGCATTGCGTGTTGGGAGGCAGAACTCAACGCCGCCGAACGCCGAAGTGTAATAAATATTAAACATATATATTCATAATTCTATAATTATAAATACAAGGAACAGTGGTCACGTGCAGTGACCATCCGTCAACCGATACATACGTATACAAATATATATATATATATATATATATATATATATGTATATATATATATATATATATTTGTACATTTTTTGATGAGAAATATGTGAATTTAATAATATTATATAATAATTACAAAAGTATTAACTAAGACAACAATGTTTATTACTATTAAAAATGTTTCATAAGTAACGTTGTAAATTCATATAAATATAATTAGTATAATTTGGGAGATTTTGATACTATCTTTTTTTATTATTTTCTTTACTGGCGTTCTTTTCATACTTGTTTACTCACGTTAAGGAACGAGACAGTGGGAAGCAAATAGCTAGGACTTGTGTTCTTGCGCTTGGTAAATAGACACCGTTGTGTTTATATGGCTTTCAGTGGGCGAACGTTGAAAGTGCCAAGCTATTCTGAGAAGACCGGCCCACGTATGACTGTATTTTACACAAAATAATGTTGTATTCGTTAATACCTTTTATGAAGTCAACGCTTTAAAACATAATATTTATTTATCTCATAGAGTTATACTTAAAACTCGCCGCTCGCGGCTTCGCCCACTTGAACTACATAATTTTAAATTTACTAATCTGCATTACTTTAGTTTTCTAAAAAAATAATTTTAAAAGCAATATCTATACCTATATAAAACAATTATTTATAGCAATTTTATCAAACAACATTCTTTAAAATGGTATACTTTTTTTATACATAAGCCGATTGCAATAAAACAAACACAAAATATATAATATATATAATAAATGTTAAGGGAAGCTTGCTTGCTTGAAAATAAAATAGTTAAAATTGCAATTAAATCCGTTAAGCCATTTCTGAGATTAGCGTGAACAAACACACAGACAAAGAGGCAAAAAAATTAAAAATCATTGCTTTTGGTTCTATTACGTTATTAAATATCACCAATAACATTTTTTCTTATATATCTTCCAGGTACACACACCGATCCGTTACGATATATTCAAATATAAACAGTCGCAGTGCAGTTTAAATTAAGATATTTGCAATAATTTATCTTAGGTATATGTATGTAAAAAATCCGAAAGCCTAACATTAAGACACCTGTAATGCGACAATGATAAGATTACAAGCCCATACAGAATTTACATACAAAGTTATCAAATAAAATATTTCATACACGTCTTAAGGCGTCATACATTTTAATGTATGTATAGTTAGTTGTCTTAAGGACTAGCTGGCACGTACGAGCATAACGCTTCCTATACGTATCTTATAAATCTCCTATGTATTTAAAAAAATTGTAATTTAAACAGTAATTATCTAAAACCACGCATTTTTATATCATATTTTCTACATATTAAATAAAGTTAAATTTACTTTTATTACCCAAAATATTAGTATAGAGAATCGCATGTATGTATCATCAACAAAAAAAATTGGCATATGGTTGAGAATATCGGAAAAATTATAATGATATTTAAATAATAAGTATGGAGTGTGTTAAAACATTGTTGTAGGTACTTCAACGCTACCCCATTTTAGATACGAACACACACGAGAGATAATCCGTCTCTATATTTTGTATAGGATCTTTAAAAACATGAACATATTCTATTACTAATTGGATTATTTCAATAATATGCTAGTGTACTGCAAAAGATTTAAAAAAATATGCTATTGTACCTACAATAGAAAAAATTGGGCGAAAGTTGCTGCAGGGGCACGAGCGTTAAATATGTAAAGCAAGTTGAGCTGATCAAACCCATAAATGAATATATACGCAGAACGGCAGGTTTGGAAGAATAGCCCACTCAAGTAACTCAGGTAAGCTTAGGAACGTATGCCGCAGTGATAGATTAACTGATGGAGGAGAAAAAAGTCATTTCCGTTGACATCTATGAACATAGAGATAGAACTTTTTTGAAAACCTTAACGCAAACACAGAAAGTGTTTGCGTTAAGGTTTTCAAAAAAGTTTTCAAAATCAAAGAAAATGGTATAAAAATAAAATAAATATAGTTCGGGTATGTTCGGTATGATAATTGTTTTCTTTGATCATAAAAATAGAAATGATTGCCCATAATTTTGTTTACGTGCACTTCGTGATCAGGACAAGGGTCACAAGTCAAAAGCTTCAAAAATAAGATATAACAATAAAATTAATAAAATAACTAATACTACTACACTAATATTATAAACTTTAGTATATTACTTCTAACCGCGCTAATCACAGGAATCACTGGTTCGAATTGAATAATTATTTCTGTATTGAAAGTCCTTTTATCGAGGAAGGCCGCAGGCTGAATTACATCGGCCAGCTTAAGGATGTACATAGATTTCCTGACTTTAGTTTTGAATTGATCTTTTTGTATTAGGATTTGTCTAATTTTTAAGGTTTATATATATTTTTATTGGTATAAATCGTGAGATGGGCACCGTCTGGTGCCTATTTCGTGTAGGTACGGATGTTGATTCGTGTTTCCCCACTCATTCCTATGTCCATGTATTAATAATCACGATGACGTCTTAAAATACTAAGAATGCCTTGAATAGTATACTTTCGATTAATGACTGTGATTCTATGAATCGGTATCGTGGTATAGATAGATTCTTTATTTATATAAAAGTATAAGATTTTGTGTCAGTTAATGTAAAAACGTAATATTATTATTGAATATTCTGTTTTCCGTTTTTCGTTAAATAAAGCATAGTTACTATGTACTCTTGATGTAGTAATAAAATTGGATTAAACACTAGGTTCTCCTTTTCTACCCCGAAAAAGAAAACAAAAAGTAAAAATATCTGAAGATGAACAAATAACTATTCTATTTTATTTTTTACTTAATTAATGATTATTATTTTATAAAGCCTATTGCTTTACGATATAATATTTTATAATATAAATAATTAATATCACTTGATGATTTTCTTTCTACGTAAAAATTACTCATTTCATTGGTTTTTTTTTATTAAAGCTTCATTAATATTAACTTGAAATGAATCACTTGTATTTCGCCCCAAGAAAACTTTCCCTTAAATAATAAATAAGAAGAAATTGGATATGGACATAGCAATTAAAATATTGAAATAATTCAAACCATTTTCAGATCTGCATTCTGCACCTGAGCACGGTCCAGCGGCTCGTGCGGGGAAGACCCTTGATTTCCCATTTTAACTTATTTTTTTATATACAACAGGTACTATATAGTCCTCATAAATTAAAATCACTGCACATATCCGCTTTATTCACTTTGTAAGCACTTTTATTAAGGCAGCTACCTCACAATACTATTTAACACGTTTGACATTTAATATCACATATAACGGTCGTTTCGCAATAGCAATCACAATATTCACACGTTAACTTGTTGCTCAATACGAGTAAAAACCTCTTCTGTCAAATATATCACTGCCATCCATATCAAAATGAGATAATAGTTACAAAGATTTTGATACTCAACAAACATGGTAAGATTTGAAACAAACAAAATACTAGTTTTTGTATAGGAGTATTATAATAACCTTGACGTACTACATAGTCTACTAGTTTTGTATTTTTTATCTTCAGCATGTACAAAGGACTGTCATTTAAAGGAATTTAGTAAAAAATAACAACGCGTCTTGCATTTATAAAAAAAAAATGTTTCGATCTGCTAATCTAAGATGCAGTAGTAACAGGAACGAAATCGTGTGAATTCGTTAACAATGAATTTTAAAAGCAGGGGTCAACTTTTCCCACAAACGATGAATAAACGCAGAGTGGCGCATTGAACCCGGCACCCGGTCCGCGGGGGGGGAGCGGTAGGTAGGTAGCTGGGAACGACAGCCGATGCCAGCTGAACGTTATTTTTTCCCACAGCATTGTTCTTTGGACCGTATCGTGGAACGTTCACAAAGTTAATAAACTCTTAGTACATCTTAAAAGCACTAATTTATCACTGTGAAAACACTGTACTACATTTGAATTTGGAAACGAATTTGGGAAGAATAGAGTTTGTATATTGAAGTAAAGAGCGCGCGCGCCGCGCGTGAGGCGGACCACTTTACTGTCGTACTGACTGGTCGTACAGCATGCCGTGCGTGAATCGCGGAGACCCTGCAATATGGAGTCCCCGTCCGCCTCACGCCGCGCCCCGCGGACAACCGGTCCTGTGCATTGTCAAGATTGACGACCGGTGAGATCATCACACATACGAGTAACCTTTAATTCAAATTCACTAATTCTAATATCTATACAATGTCTTTTTATGTAAAATTTTAAGTTACAAAAACGCTTTGTATTTTTTTTTTCGTATTCTAGTTTTTACTTTACACTAGGTATGTAATGTAAGTTAATATACTCTTTGTAAAATCAATTAAAAGCAATACTTCGGAGGTATTAACTCTAAAACATAAATATTATTCAATATAAATTTGAATTATTTATTTCTTTTAATACAGAATACAACATTCTGTGAAAATTTCAATAATACTTTAAAAATTCTAGTTTTGATTTGCAAGTAGATGTAGCCAAATTCTAAAGGCACTCCTAAACATGCGCCCACGCAACAGCTGTTGCGGCGCGTGCGAGTGGGACGGACGCAGGTGGTACGCAAAAGCATATTCCATTGGCATCTGAACACATGTCGCGCACAAGACAGACTCGTTGAGTGAAGAGGAATTATTTTTAGAAGACCATAATATACGAATGAAATGTGTAATGGGACCAGAACACCGGTACGGTTTTTAATTCCTCGATGAATCATAAAATATCTATACGCTGAGTCATCCCGCTTCTCCTGTAATAGCGTACAAATTTTAAGTTATCAAATATGGCTAAAGGTATTTTTAACATTTTTTAAAGAGTTATTACCACACTTAGGAAAGAAAAATACTTATTTAGAGAACCTATAAAAATTTTAACGACTTGAAACAAGTATGGCTTATGATGTTTTTTTTTAAATATATGCGATAAAATACTTCAGTTTAAAAAAAAGTAAAACCGACTGGTTGTAAGTTCGATTCCCACTCGAGGAGATGAAATATTTGCTTAAATTTATATTTCCATTTGTTCGCTCTGGCTTCGAGGCAAAGTTCTGCCATTTAAGAAGCAATGCAGAAAATGCTCCAGAATCCGGCAGAAAGTGGGGAACGGAGTATCTTACTCGGGTGCGGGATACAGCGTGAAGCTGATTTAATTTTAAAATTTCGACTTCAGTAAATATCGCAAGTACCTACAAGTAATTGTAAAAATAAGTTAAGTAGTTACTTATAAAGTTTACAATTGATAATGAAAAAATTATTTTGTTTTAGTTTAATTGTTACGCAATAGTAATCTAAGACAAATGCTATTCAATCTAGAAAGTTTATATAGATTGGTAATAAAGAATAAACATCCGCAACGCGAGTTCAAGGCATTTACAGAGCTGTAGGAGGCTGATGACTGGTCATAGTCCACGAGTGCCTCGCAATCAACTCTAATCAACTGGCCGTTAGCTAATTCAATGATAGAATGTAGTGCTAATTGATTTTTTACTAACCCATCTTTAAATGATAAAGGTAAAAATGTCGTTAAAAGTTTTTATTTCACACTGTTCCTCGATCAAGTTACATTCATTATTTATATAAAACAAAGCATACAGCAATGTATGCTTCAATATTTTTGATTATGCTATTATTTTTGATTTTAATGTAGTGTGATGTAGTAAAAATGTCAATGGGCGTGCTTATACACCAATACAGAATATCTATAGCGAATTTTACTGGTTCAGCAGATATTTGGGAATTGGTATTTTTTTTAAAATAAATCAGAAGAAATTTGAGAAATACAACACGACTGTTGCGTCTGTGCTTGTGTTTTTTTTCGTCAATATAGCTCAATAATAGGCCTTTCGTAACATAAACTAGTTAAGATTTATAAGCCGTTAAGTCTAAAAACAACATTGAAACAAAAATCGTTTTGGAGATAGTGAAATATTACCAATTTAGAGGCCAGCGCAGGGGCACAAGTGTGCGTTAGCACAACGCTTTCAGATTTTTCCAGTAAGGGAACAGAGCGTCTTAACACTAAGTTTCTAGGTTTCTATGTGCGGGACAAACTTGAAGTTATAAATAACAAATAGTAGAAATAACATTACCAATGACTCTCAGGTGCAGAAAAAAATGATGACAAAAAAATGATCACCCATCTGGCTGAAACTTGGGAACTGTGAAAATTGGGAACCACCGAACACACTGGGACAGCCGGGAAAACCATTCCTATTAAATTTTGTGCCGTGTGATCCCGGCCTAGAATAGGATCATCCTGGTACTGGTGGTACCACCCCGGCATTAAAACCGGCGTGAAGTAGTGGCTTTATGCCACTGCGTTTCGCATCAGGTAATGCCGGGCCCCGGCGCCCAACCCATCTTAATAGGCCGGCAACGCACCTGTAGCTCCTCTGGGGTTGCACGGGGCCGTGGGCGGCGGTAATCACTTACCATCAGGTGACCCGCACGCTCGTTTGCCGTGTCTCTTCCATAAAAAAAAAAAATGGTTTTCCCGGCTGCGGTAAGTTAAGGTTACATGATTGGTCCACAATATCATCCCCGATAGTGATCTGATCTGATCGCAATCGACCGAGGAATATGATATCGGCAGGTTAAAACGCAAATATAGATTCCGTTACTGATATGCATATATGATCTACAGACGGCCTTTTTTAGTCCTTCAAACACCGTAACATCTCATTGACTTTGATGAGGACAGTACTCGTCCTTATGAACGCAAACTTTTTAGTCAACTTTACTGATAGACCCATCAATGTAAACTTCATACAAACCATCAGTTAATTAAAAAAAACACAGGAACAAGACAGGCACGGATGATTAAATTATGTGGCGCACAACTCATATATAAAAAAAACAAACAACCTTATAGTTAGGAATCTAGATGCAAACTTCGAACATTAAAACATAATTTAAAAGATTTAAGCATTCCAATCACAGTTTTTCCTATTTGTCTAAGTATGAATGCAGTCAGAACTAGTTATATATTCAAAACAACTGCCAGCTATAACAGAGATTCAAAACGCCTGAATAAAAATGTTATAGTAGACAATTTGTTACGTATTATAAGAAGAGTGCATGAAACAATGACATGCAGAATCCAATCCAAAAGTTAGTGCATATGAACAGGCGCTGACATTGTTACGCTCATAGAGACCATAAAATTGCCGCCATTATTATTGTCTATTTTATAGTTTCCGCTAACTATTTTAGTATATTCAACGAATGCACCGTTATGGAACTTTAAGGTTACCAACCTTCGCAGCGGATTTAGTAAAAAAATATTTGTGAAATATAAAAAAAAATCGATTCGATATCGATTACCGCATAGAGTTCAAGCATAAAACCTTATATAGAATTAATGTTGACCACACCGATATAAGTATATTACTTATAAATAATGTTTGTAAATAAGTTTGTATTGTCTCTCTTTTTTATATACAATCAATGCTCATGATGTGGGTTATATATTAAAATTATATTTTATTTATCTTTTGAACACAAGAAACAAAAACGATAAGGTTAGCCCTAAATAATTTCGTATTTATATTTCATTTTAGTAACGGCTTTATCACCGTAATTGGCAAGGTCCAACTGTATGCGGTACAACGCTCAATGTGTAGAAAGCATACTTCTAATTTAATAACTATCGACTCTACTATATTAGGCTCACGTTTTGAAGAGAGCGGATGTCACAATTATGTGGACTGACTGACGATGCGAACTTCAACGGCTTCTGCGCCACCAGTTGCCATCTATCAGTCTTTAAGATCGGTGGATCTTTTGACCACCTTAGGGTCACTATACATTTTCAAAGAATAGATAAATCCTATTTGCAACTTATGAAGAAAGTTTACCCAAATCTCTTATAGATTACAAAAAGTTTGTGCACAGCGGAGTTTGTGTTAGTGAATTTAATTGTACTCAAAACGGCACAGTACGGGGACGAAGCCATGACAGCCTGGACAATGTTCAGTTGGAGAAGGTTATACAACGGAAGAAGTAATGAGAATGGAGAAGAAACCCGGGTAGAGATACCAGCAGATAGTAGACAGCTCGTGTATAACGTCTATGTATACTTCAGCCGTCGACCTGGACGCAGTTCCAAAACATCTTTAACTAAGACAGCACGAGCTACAATGTTACCAAGAGATATTGTTGCTGATATCGTTAGAGACAGATACAGAAATTAAATATTTTTTTTTACTTGTCAAAAATAATAATGGGTACGTTTGAACTAGATTTTTTTAAAAATGACCTTCAATAAGATTAATGTCGCAGACCACTGCCGATATGAAGATTCCTTGTAAGGAATTATACAGATAGATATTTCAATTGAATTAGCGAAAATATTTCTATTTGTGTATTTTTTATATTTATAATATCACTATATTTAAGCGCTCAAATAAATAATTAGTATTTTAAAAAATATATGTACATATAAGCTAAGTTAAATATTCAATTCTAAATTTAAGTAATAATTATTTAATATGTAGTGATCCAAGTGATTTATTTCTAAAGATAATAAATTTGTTTATCATTTTATTATATTCACTTAATTTGTTCGCTTTAATCATAAGTGGATCACGAATTGTGGTTTAAGCTAACTTTTATAATTTATGTTATATAGAACACATTTATTGTCAAAACCACAAGAACTTGTCAAAAATTCCGTAAAGAAGTTTCAAGCCGAAGCCTTCCATAAATTAAGAACTCAACTGAAACTAAGTCTATTTTTAAAACGTTTTCTTTATAAATCACAAATCAGCTTCACGCTGTATCCCGCAAACAGCAGGGTTAGTACGTGTTAAGACACTCCGTTCCCCACTTTCAGCCGAGTCCTGGAGGCATTACGTGTTGAGTGACGGAACTCAGCGCCGCGTTTTGCCTCGACACCAGAGCGAAGAAATGAAAATATAAATGTAAATAAACTTCCTCAAGCGGGGATCGAACCTATAAACAATCGATTTTACAGTAACACTTGGTGCCTCTGCGCTACGACTGGCCTCATTTTCTTTTATAGTAATAAACAACAATTGATCTCATTCCAAGTGTGTCAATACAAGTATTTGCAACGTTATAATCATATCAAGAGAATTATCTATTAATAATTGTTACATTGATAAGATTTTACTACAATTTTACGATATGTCGTCTAAAAAACATTCAGTCGTTTGAATTTAAAAATTAAGAGTATTATAGTAGTAAGTAATAAAATATAAAATAATAAAAATTATAAAAAATATGTATAGCCCTACAAGAAGTATTTAAGTCTCGTAGAGACAGGCACGAATCCAACTCGCGCATCGGTGTCACTTTTGTATCTAATTTATGTCGAAAAGGCGCAGATACGTGTTTATGAATGAAAACGGCATCACAAGATCGATCTCAGACTTGAGAGCGGTTTATAAATACGGGCCCTAGCGTCACGCTCTACAGTGTTTTAGTGTTGTGATCTGGCTAACTAAATAGAAATGATTGCTAGGAGCTAGGAGCTCTACATAAGTCTGCACAAATGTTGCGGACATTCTATAATTCATAAACTTCTCGTCGGGACTATACACAACTCATATGTTTCTAATGAACTAAAGCTTAAATGTATTAAAGCTTCTTCTTTTACAACGAAAATGCTATTTTTCTAGCTAGCAAAACTCTTAAATCAGAGAGAGAGAGGAGAATAGAGGAATCTAGGCTGCAGGTTCGATTTGTCTGCCATGCAATGGAAATTTTAATCCATTTAATAAAAACTGAAACGATTTATAGCAATAAAAACTGGTGTTGTGTGAAGATATTAATTTAATTAAAATTATGAATTATTAAATTAAAATGTATACTCATATAAACAAAAATATGCATTGGTAATAATTAACAATACATTGCTTTAATGTAAAAGAATAAAAAAGAAGAGAAGTAATAACTGTTTTTTGTCCCATAATACTTTAACTATATTCTACAATTTCACGTTTATTTTTAAGTGGTTGTGAGTTTAGGTGTCCAGTGCTTGAATAACTCGGTGCTTGTTCTTCCCTCTGGTGCCAAGACAAAGCGCGGCGTTAAGTTCCTGAACATGCAATGCCTCCAGAATTTGGCGGAAAATGCTGAACGGAGTGTCTTAACACTAGGTTCCTTCCGGCTACCCTGCCGAGTGCAGGTTGCAGCGTAAAGCTAGAATATACGTATATTTTTCAGAAATGTAATACATATATGTATGTAATAATTTACATAAAAACGACATATAACGAACAATCAAGATTCTAAAACTTATATTTAGTGGAAATATTTTAATTAAAAAAAAAACTTTATATTGTATAATAATAAACATGATACTTTTGTAATCCGTAACCTCATTGTTCAAGATCAGAGTATCGATACAATTGAAGGCACAAAATTAAAATATACAGAACTTTAGTCCCTAAATACTAGTATATATGGTAGAATATTGCACAGTTGATGCCAGCCATACTTACTTTAGTTGTTCCTTAATTTACAGATTTAGTAAACAGTACAAACATTTCCACTGCATTAATTAAAATAAGACTTTTAATAACTTACGCAATTTTGCGTCCCACTCAAAAATCACTGCACAATAGAGAATACATAGAAAGTGAAATATAACTTTCTATTGTTTATTACGCGAAAACAAAATTATACTCTTAATCACATATTTGCAAACACAAAATTAAATTGTAATTTAGTTATTTTTAACTAGCCTAATACGAAGACGTAAGTTTTGATCGACTCTATGCAAAATGTGGATGTAGACGTAAAGGGTAGACGTTAGATACTAATTACTAAACAGCACTGAGACTGACTATTTCGGGCGTGCGGACACGCGAAAGCCCAGCACACTCTGATTCACACGGAACAACTCGCGCTAACGTTTCGACATCTTGTATATTGATGAAGGTTAATACTTCTTGATCTATATAAAGCCATATTGAATTCAGCTCGTTTTTCTTTACAGTGTTTTCAATTTGGAAATATTGTATCCACAAAATCATTATTTATCAGCTACTATACTATACTATACTACTATGTCTTACATAATAATAATATGTCTATCATTTTGATGTAAATATACATATTTTGAATAGGTATATATATGGATACTGGAATAGAATAGTAATATATCTAAATAAAAATATATTATAATAGTATTAATCATTATTTTATATGTATTTAATTAAATTGGGGCCAGTAGTGGTGCAAAAACACAAAAACTCCTGTGTTTGATTGATGTAACTGTAAAATCGACTGATTGTAGGTTCGATCCTCACTCGAGCAGACTGTCTTAACACTAGGTTCCCTATGCCTACAATGCTGGTTGCGGGATACAGTGTAAAGCTGACTTTTACTAAAAATTATGTAGATTTTTTTTGTTTTACGCTGTACCCCGCACATAGCAACGTAGGCAGACTGACCTTGGGAACCTAGTGTTAAGACATTCCGTTCCCTTTAAGACACCACTGGGTGAGAAATTCGCGAACGGGGATCTTTAGCGAAATTCTAGGGGCAATGCGTGTTAGAGCGGTTTAAACTCGATACGCATTGCGTCTAGAACTTGCCTACAAATATAGTTATTAGAATTGGCCTAATTTGCTTATAAATATATGTAAGTATATAATATCTACCTGAAGGTTAAACACAAAATAACTCGAGCATAATTTATGTAAATATATTATCTTCAATAAATAGCCTGATAATAGTACGTGTCAGACATATACAAATGCACTGATTAAACTTTGAATTTCATATTATTCAATATAGCATACGATTTCCATACGTAATATATTTATTTTAAAGAGGTAATTTTTAAGCATTTCATTTTCATTAAAGCCAATAGCTTTAATGAGAATGAAACGTTTTACAAATAGAAACAAGAAATAAAATTAACAGTTTTTTTTATCTTGTTTTATTTCACATTAATATTCAAGCCACTAATAATTTTAAGAAACATTTCTAATTATCTAATCTGCATCATGTATTTAAGGCACTGCATAGGGGAGCGTTTTATATTTCGGTTAACATGCTGTAAGATGTATAAAATGTCCACAATTTCAAATGTCTATCTCCCAAGGACATTTTCCCAGCAAATAACCCATAATAACTATTTTTATGTTATATAAACATCGCAAAAAACATCTTATCATTAAACATTTTTCAGCATATAAAAAAATATATATTCTAGAAGATGTCTACGATCTCGACACGGCCATCTATGAAGACGCGCCCCACTCCCTATCTCTTAATCAATAATTATCTATCAATGAATACCTAAGCACAATATGGCTGGTATTTATAAGTCGCTCTCAAGTTTAAAATCGATCTTGGAATGTATATAATTTATATATGAAAACAACATCTCAAAATCGCTCTCAACCTTGCGAGCGTTCTATCAATACAATCCTAAGATTGAGGGACTAATGAGTATATAGCATAATGATAGATCCTCTACTACAATTTTATAAATTTAAGTTGTTCGATGTTGGTATGTCATATTATTATTGTTAGTTAGTATCCAGCTAAAGTAATCTTATGAATGAATGACTCACATAATATTTTTCAAGATTAATATCAAAAATAATGTAAACATAATAGCATTGTGTATGTTTTAACTTTTTTTAAATATTTAAATATTTTTTTAAATATTTTATACATATATGTAAGTAGGCTATATTATGGGTATGCTGTAAATGATTTAAGTTACGCAAAAATCATCTCTCCTAACGGAATGTATGATAATAACGACAAAATAAAAAGTTATGACGTATCCTATTAAATACATTACGTATCTTGTGCATTTACTGTAAGTAGATCATAATTGTGCTTTACAGCATGTTGTATTGTCTCATAAGAAAACAACCTTAATGAGTATAAAACATAAGCTACTGAATTCATCTTAGATAGTAATGTTCAAACTTACATTATGTACATATATACAAAGTATAAGTAAGCAATATAATATAGCTTGTTTAAAACAAGTTGTCAGCTTAGGCTGTTTTTATTTTCTAAAAATAAAAAATAAATCAGCTTTATGCTGTATATGGCACACAGCAGGCTAGGCGGAGGAAACCTAGTGCAAGACACTCCATTCCCCACTTTCTGCCGAATTCTGCAGGCATAGGGTGTTAAGTGGCAGAACTCAACGCCACGCTTTGCCTCGTCACTAGAGTGAAGATAGAAATATAAATTTAAGTTAATATTTTATCTCCTCAAGTGGGGATCGAACTCACAACCAGTCAGTTTTACAGTCACATTTTGTGCTGCTGCGCCACAACTGGCCTCTTTTTATTTTCTAAAACAAGTAAATAAAGTATGAAAATTTCAATATTTTTATTCTAAGCTTTTATATAAGATTACAATGTATCAGTGTAAAATTCTTTGTAAGAAGTAATACAATATAATATAATAAGTTTATTAGCAACCTCTTCTAACTTATATAATATATCAAGGGCCCCTACGTATAAACAGACATTTCAAAAGAAAAGGTATATAAGAAAACAGAATAAAGTTAAGTTATAAATATAAGTGTATATTTGTAATTCTATTTATTTTTTTTAAGAGAATCTTTATTTCATTCTCCCTCCAACATTATATTTTGATATGTCATATATACATAGGGGCCATCTATATGTGTATTATGAAAATATTGACTTGTGGCAAATGCACATTTTACACTTAATAAATTTAAAATATTAAACAGGCCAGCCATTGCCGCATGAATGTGATTGGTTGTGAGCTTGATCCCCACTTGAGGAAATGAAATATTTATATAAATTTATATTTTCTTAATTATGTGGCTTTATTTTGTTGGTAATTAACAAATAGCAATCTGTTAATGAAACCCTAATAAAATAAGACTAGAAATTTTAACTTAATATAAATCATATCAAGCTTATCACATTTTTTAAATTATACAATTCCTTTTGGTTTGTTTTTTACTTTTAACAGATATGATTATAGATTCTTCATATGAGATATAATAATTTTGCATAACTTTTAATAAATGAATGAAGATATCAATTATGACAGAAGAATTTTCCTGTTATATAGTTATATATATTATAAAAAGGGGGAATAATAATAATTTTTAGACTTACTAAAATGTTTCTGTAAGTCCAAAAAATCTTGTTTTAATTTAGGCAAAATATGTACACTATAGGGATATTATTATATATTGTATAAAATATAAAACAAATAAAAAGCTCATTTCCTTAAATAGTAATACAATCAATATAAGACTTACCTGTCATAAAAAGAGAAAAATTGCTATTGGCGTTACTGGTCCATAGTAATTACACTGGTGGCCTTCCGCGAATGAAAGCAGTTATCACTTTTAGAGACTTACTTAAGATATAAAATGGAAAATCGTGTAACTTTAGATAGTCAGCAAACGCGTTCAATTAATGGTTATAAGCTTATCACAGAGATAATAGAAACATTTAACGAAATTATATATTTATATGATATATTTATTAAAATATGTTATTTAGTCAAGAAAATAGGAATATATAAAAAGATAATTTTATGGAATATTCGTCTATAGGTGAAAGAAAACTACGAAAATCAGTAAATGTCAAAAATGTCAAGCTGACATTGATAGTGACCAAAGAACACATACTCTATAGTGATACAAAATGATTATTCATTGATTACATTCCTATAAAATTTCATTGATTGAATTACACTCGAAGTAAGAGTTTTTACGCATTATCTTTAGACGTTACATTTTAACAATGCTTCCGATTCTAAAAATGAACTACTATATTGAAGTAGAGTAGAAGTTAATTCTAATTTTACAATTACATCCAAAAAACTTTCTTTTTCGTTCATATACTCCATAAAATACAAAAATATATAACATTTCTATTCAGACAGAGAAAAAGTTAGAGTTACTATCGTTCCAACAGCATTTATAGGAAAATAAAAATAAAATAGGATAATAAAACTAAATATCTAGAGTATCAATATTAGTCGTTTTTTTTATACCCTTTAATTGCTTCCGTTGTGACTTTATAACTAGCCACCCACTCGTAGCTTTACCCGCTTGAATTACGCGATTATTTATTTAATAAATAGAATTTGTATATTATAGTTGCATTAGTTGTATTTGTGTTCTTATAAATGCTTGCAGTGCACTTATGGTAATATTTAGCACAGAAAACGACGGAAGCTCTCAAGTTTTTCAGTTTTTGTAACGTTTTTTATTGTTACTTCACTTTTATTGATTATAGCGTGATACCATCCAACATAAAAATATTTCTTTTATTTCGTACCAGTAGTATTTGAGATTAACGCGATCAACCGAACAAATTCTTCTACTTTATAAAAAATATTAAAGATAGTTCCTCATATCGTATATACCTTTGTATATTCGTGGCATATTAGATACTAATATTGTTTATTTTCAGTTAAAATATTAAGGTTTAAATAGATATTTAAATAAATGACGAAAACAAAACTCTGTGCATCAGTCTTATAAAATAAAAATAAACCACATAAATATCTTAAAAGTGATATCCTTAAAATATATCAAAAAATTTAGAAGCTGAGAATAAAAATACAATAAAATATTTGCAATATTATCATAAAAATGGAACATAGACAAACACTTATTTAGAAAACGTATAAAAATTTGAACGTAGCGTATTTCCTAAGTGTGGAATAACACTTTAAAAATGTTTAAAAATATAAAAGAAATGGAACATAGACTTCAATCTTAAAAACAGTTTATGTATACTTCTTAAATCTTTTCGTTTTTATGCAAACTTTTTTGATTCTATTAACTTATATAACGGGTCTATTTCACTTTTATTTATTCACCAAATGTTACAAAATATTACATGTTTAAATTGACATCCATAAATACAAATCATAATTGTACTTATAGATAGTATAATAAAACCGGTACTTTAGTACCGAACACAACGCAAAAAATAACTTTTCTGTTACACAAATTAGCGTAGTTCAACAACCGATATTGATACATATTTAATTTTACCCTTCGATAACTTAAATTAGATCAAAATCAGGGTCTTCCAATATAAAAAATGGAATAAGATAATTGATTTACTGACGAAAGTCATTGGATATTACGATATAAACAACTTTTCAAGATTTGCGTCTATTCACGCCATGACGTCTATTCACCCCAGCTTACTGGTACTTGCTTATTAATAAGTTAGGTGTTCAATATGATATTAGTTCATTAAAAAAATATATTATTAAAGAGTGCTTTCACCGGTGTACAACCAAACACTGATTTGCTGATGCTGAGATAGTTTTATTTTAATAAAAGAGAAATTTAAAACATGCTGTTAAATAAAAAAAAAATCACACTTAACAATATCTAGTCTATTTAAAATAGGCTGAATTGTCATAATAATTTTAGAATAACTTAGATTCAATTTAGATTTAGTAGTATAGCAACACTAAATACTAGGGATGCCTGATGTTAGAAAAACATCGATGTTGACATTGATGTCAACATCGATATTCGATAAAAATCGAAAGAAAAACATTGATATCAGCCAACATCGATTTTTTTTCCCATATTTTCATCAATAAATAAAAAAACCAGACAAGTGAGTAGGGCTACCCCGCCGAGGGTTCCGTACCATGTTTGGAAATCACGATCTTTTCTGAATGAAAGTAAATGATTAGTAGTCATGAAGGAAGTGATTCTGAAGTTCAAGCTTAGCTTAGCTAGAGCCCCTTCATTTGTTATCTCGCTTAAACTATCGGCTTTTATACCAAAGCTTTCCTCTTTTAAGGTTAATTTTAAATTTTACAAGCTTTACCTTCAAATGTGTAGTTTTCAGATTTTTTCCTAAATTAATCTGTAGATATTAGCTACCTAATTTCATAATTTTAGGTCAACCGAAAGTATCTTATTAATGTTGATTCCCTTTATAAAGTCAAAATACGCATTTTTTGCTATATAAGCGGCCATATATCTTTTTAAGTAAATGTAGAAAACTCATTTTTTCAGGAAATCATAGGGCCGTAGATTTATATATATGGTTTAAATTTAAACCCATCTCCAAGAGTTCTTAAGATAAAGGCTCTTGACAGACACACACACAGGACAACAAAGTGATCTTATAAGGGTTTTTTTTTTACCTAAGAGGTACGGAACCCTAACAACTACAATATCACATGACATTTTAATTAAGACAAAAATCAAAAAGCTTAAGGCCAAGGCCAAAACATTAAGGCCAAAAAATAATAATTTTGAAAGTTCTTGTACGCGATTAAATATTGATTGTGTGTCCCTGTTCACATTGAAGTTACGATGTTTTATTTAATGCAACATTGATGTTAAAACATCGATATTTTTACTGCTAACATCGATGTTCATCGAAAATCTATGATCAGCAGTCATCCCTACTAAATACTGATAAAGTGATAATGATAAGTATTAAGTATAAAGTGACGTCTAGATAGAGAGAAGATATTTTAGTGAATAGAAAATTTATCTAATATGTTATAAAAATATAACAGGAACTTACAGATAAATATCAACATACATATTCAAACCCACGAATCCTTTTTGGTTTTAGATTTATATCATCATATATAAATTATATCAATAATTTACAATGGATACGGTAGTAAAAAGCATGCTAGAAGAAGATCCTGAAGAAGAGAAGGAAGTGAGAACGTTCTTCGCTTTATATTCACTTTTTAAGATATGAGTATTCTTTTACATGACATTTGTATATGAAACGTTTTATGTAATGTATCAATATGAGGTTATGTTTATGTTTTTATTTTGTTAGAGTATTATTCTTAATGTCTGTATTTTTATTGTGCACATTAGATTGATTAGTTTTTTATACTACCCTTTTTATTTTATTTTTTAGGGCTTAGTAATATTTGGAAGAGATGTTTCAAAGATACCTTGCTTTCGTGAAAGTTTTATGTATGGCATAGCATCTGGAATTGGAGTGGGTTTAGCATCATTTTTAAAGACGTCAAAGCCTCTTGTTTCACAACATATTGGTGTTGGATCATTTGCAATAACAACTTTACTGTATTGGTCTTACTGTAGATATGAATGGTCAAGACAGAAATTTGATGCAGAATTGTTACAAGAAGCATTAAAAGATAAAATAAGATATGAAGGAACTGCTATTGAAAAAGATTTAGAAAAAAAGGGTATCTTAAAATCAGCTTAAGCATATTTGGAGGAAACAATGAAATTAAATCATGTTGTAAAATATTCAAGCTAACATTATAACAATGCCTAGAAGTGCCATTAACACTTACATTGACTTGTGCTTAAGTTAAGATATATGAAATTTTAAAATCCTAGAAATTTCATCAACTGAAATATTTATGTTTAAACATATTATATTATTTAATACTTGATATGTATTCATAAAGCAACAATTTTGATGTAGAATAGAATGTGATTTGTTGCAATAGTTGTAAAAATAATGGAAGTAATGTATATATTCTATTAAATTACACTTAACCAACTTATTTGTGTGTGACTTATTATCCTATATTACATTTAAAAGTAATATAAGCAATAATAAACATCTTATTATGAAAATCTCATCTCATATATATCTATATATATATATATATCATCTACAACTTTGTTCATGTGACCTTAATAACTCTTGATACATCATTTCCTGTCTACTGTCACAAATGTTTACTACTTTTACTTCGTGGAGTGTGGAACTCTTGGAGCTTATTTTAGTTATCATAAATTTTAACAAAAAGCTCATTACACCAAGCAACTTAAGCTTAGTAGTTGTACTTTACTTATTCTAAGCTATTTCGGCTATTATGGCACTACATCGGAATTTCCACTGTTTAAAATTAATTGATTATTTTTAGGTTTTCAAGTAACACAAGAAGAATAAATTATCTTCTATCCGGTATTAAACCTGGGTTTTATTACCAAGGTCTGCGTTCTGATTCAACTCTCATTTTTGTACGGTCTTTTATAATGTTTTATATTATAGACTGCCCATAAATTCGGTTTCGTGGACTTAATGGCACTTGACGTGGTACTGCCATATACCATCTAAATGATTGAAATTTGCAAGTTCGTTCTATGTATTCCACCAAAATTTGAGTCACTACCTGTTAAGTTGCAAGTTGCCACTCAATGCTACACTTTGTGTTACGAGAGCGGAGAAATAAAATCAAATCGAATATAATTATTTTCATGGGTGGATATCAGTTCATAACCAACGTATTTACAGTCAAACGTTGTATTACTTGGCGATACCAAGAAGCGCATTTCAGCAGTGTTTCGAGGATTGGAAAAAACGCTGTCATAAGTGTATTATATCTGAGGGGGATTGAAAGGGACTAGATAGTTATTGACAAATAAATAAATATTTGTTTTTAAAATTGAAAATTACGATTATTTTTTGAATAGACCTCGTACATCCGCGTCTTGAAAACCATCCAACCACTCACCAATTAAGCCATACGTTCTCATCATACGTCGAAATTCTTATATGCTTGTTATGTTACAACAAATTCAAAGTTATATTTTGTTTATTTTTAATTGTAACATTGCGCATATAGAGTAAAATATTTCAATCCAAATCCAATTCATGCTGTATAAAAAAAACATTTCATGCTGTAAAAAACATTTAATGAAGTATGTTGTACCTAAGATATGTTAGTATAGATCTATCAAACAACTATCTTATTACCTATTAAGAAAAGGTATAAAAAATTGAAGGAGGGGCATTTGAACCCGCGCCTCATTGTACATACAATACACATTGTACATACATGTATATATGTACATACACATTGTACATACATGTATATATAAATTCTTATTACAACTTATTTATGTTGTTAGCAAATCAATACACGCTATGTTAAAATTTTTATGTTTTATTAATAAGTATTTTTCTTTTCTTAGTGTGGAATAACACTTTAAAAGATGTTTAAAAAATTATTCTAAGTATTTATCTTTGGGTACCAGAAATTTGTAGAAATATCCCTACAAAGATGCTAATAATATAAAATCTTATACAGACATATAAGAATTTCGACTTAGCTCGATGAGAACATATGGCTTAGTTGGTCAGAGCGCTTAAACGGTTTCCAAATTAGTGCCTACAAATTAAATACGTTGAAATTTTTAAACGTTTTTTTAATAAGTATTTTGCTTTCCAAAGTGTGGAGTAACACTTTAAGATCTTATCTTTATCCTTCAGTCAGGTTATTTAGATTTTGAGGTTATAATAATAATAATAGTTTATTAAGCAAGTTTCTTACAAAATCCAGTAGTTATTGGAGCCTCCTTTTAAGCCTGTACCAGGATACTCCGCTCTTCCATTAGCATTAATAAATCATAATACTGACAGAAATCTTAAGTTCAAGTATATTATTTAACAATATTATATTTCCTTATTATATTTTTTTTATTTGTTTATGTCGTTATTATTTTATTTATCTATTCCAAATTATGCTACTCATGTGTATTTGTCAGGCCAGTCGTTGCGCAGGGGCAAAGTGTGACTGTAAAACCGTCTGGTTGTGTGTTCGATCCCCACGCGAGGAGATGAAATATTTATTTAAATTTACATTTCCATTTCTTCGCTCTGGCTCTGGAGTCAAAGTGCGGCGTTGAGTTCTGCCCCTCAAAAGTGGGGAAGCAGAAAGTGGGGATCGGAGTGTCTTAACACTAGGTTCCCTCTGCCTACTCTGCTGTGTGCGGGATTCAGCGTGAACCTGAAAAAAAAAAAGATTGCGAGATACAGCTGCAAAAATCTGTAGCTCCGTTGTCGTGCAGATCCGTTTTTAATGTTAATGAAACTTATTTTATGAATGATACTTAGTTGAAGAATAGATTATATATAAGTATCTCGTACTTTTAATTATTATAAATCTTTATCAATTATATTACGTATCACAATTTTTATTTAGCTTCTACTATCATATTGTTTTAGAAGTGAGGGCTGAAAAATGTGTTCCGATATAAATGATACAACATTCATATATATACTAGATATATACCTACTTATATGTATATATATTATTACCTAATAGTTCCTGAGCAAGACTCAGACGTAGGTCAACTTCCGACGCTTGTGGTTGTGTATACTGTCGAGTTGTTATATTTGTTCAATCTTTTAAAATTAGATGGTTATGAAGTTAAAATGGAGACTATAGAAGACTTACTACCTAAGGATAGGGAAACTCAATTAGTATTTTTTGTCAACGGAAAGAAGGTAAGCTTTTTTTTTCTTTTACCTGTTGCAAAACATTAAATAATAGATCATAAACATCATGGCAAATTATTATCATTATATAAATATCTAATATGCTTGAAGTAAATTTAAAAAAAATTAATACGAATAATATATAATCGAATGTAAAAATGAAAAAATGTATAATAATATTAATTAGGCAATCGAATGTAAACGCATGGAAGCATTCGGCACAAAATGTATAAACACAAAATGTAATTTAATATACCTAACTGCAATTATTGAAAAGAAAATATAAATTATCCATTTATTATTATATTTCAAGTTTACTAGCAGTATAGAAGTGGCCGAAAGAACCCAGTGAAGACATTCCTTCTCCTTCGACATATTATTCGTTAAGTGGTGGAAACACAATGCCGCGTTTTTTCTTAGAAGTGATGGGAAATCAATTAATATAAATGATTAAGAGTCGAGTTTGATTCATCATCACGTTTTCAGTCAAACATTGGTCTCACTAGACTAAGTGTCAGGAAGGCGGCGTATTTTAATATGAATTTACTCTAGCTAAATAATTTATGTAGATGGAATATTATACGCTTAAATATAGCATTTCTAAATATGTTAAATAAATAAATAAATTCTTAATCAAATGTTTTATATAGACTCTAATTTACTTGTAATATGGAAAATTAAGACAACCATTTAGTAGAGGTCGGCCGAACTAGTGTAAACTGTGTCACGGGATGCCAGAAAATAATAAAATAGAAATATTAAAATGTTCATACTTTATAACCTTAGTCGGTAGTATACTTGTTGGCTGGGTCGCGAGCATAGTAACTTAATTACCGCAACATCAAAATTAACGTCTCCGCGATCCACCCGGGTGGCTCTCAAGCATCGTCATGAGTATCCAGAATCTACGAGGCGGCGCAGCGAGGAGTATCCAGATATTGATGCACCAGAGTAGATCAGATTTAACTTAGTAAGTACATTAGAATCTTTCTAGTGATTGCTTATCCGTATTTTTAAGTTTCCTTATATCCATTACCCTTTTGACAATTGGAGACACGTTGGCTTAGTAATTGTAATAAAAACAAAACGCGGTTTTAAGATTACCTTTTGTGGTAATTTAAGATATATTGATTCAGTAATCGTAATTGTTTTTTTTTATATATTATTAAATAAAATAAGAAATAATTAAAATGACATTACATAATAGTTTTAAAGCTTTAGGTACGTTAAGTGACTGAATTTGACGGTAATTCAAATGTTTTACCCAGCTATATTAGCTTATGCGATCAATTGGCAAAGAAATTTATAAGTAACAACCTCGACAACAATTTAACTAATATTGCTCTTGCAAATGATATTTTAAATAAAGTCACAAGTGACACTGGTGATTACACTAAGTCGCTAATTAATTATTTTTCATATCAACGCGACGAAGCCGCATTGTACAATAATCTTTCTCTTTTAACACAGAGATCTAATACCCTTCAGGAGTTTTATGAACATTGTCAAAATTTATTCAGTAGTGTAATGACATATATTACATTGCGTGAGGAAAGTTCTACAATAATAGAAGCTAAACGGATTTTACACTTTACAAGCCTTTTTAAGAGGTTTAAAAGACCCATAACGATCACGCATACGATGCATGAGGCCGGAAACCATAGAAAAAGCGTTAGAATTCGTACAAGACGAATTAAATACAATTTACTGACTCCAAAGATAGAATAGGATTAATCACCTCCAAAACTTTTCATCTCAATCTTTTAAGGTAAATATGTTTTTACCTAGAAATTTACCACCTACTATATACCTATATTCCGGGACATGATTGGAATAAGCACGGAAACCCGAGGTGGGTTTCCGTCTAATTATTTCAAAATAAGAGAAATAATTCTTACGACAATAACTACTATGACCAGTACTACAACTATTATAATAACTATTATGATGACATTGAGTATTATAATTATGTCGATTATTACGAAAATCTATATTATGATAGATGCACTATCATAGTATGGAGAACCCCAAGAATCATCTGAAATTTACGAACCCATTGTAGAAGAACCCCTGTCATCAACCCTTAGTGATAAAGAGTATTTTCAGAAAAGGAAAATTTTAGACAAACCAAAATAGAACTTAATCTCCAAAGTCAACGTCTTAACTTCACGCTTTATCCCTAGATTAGATTAAAAATCCCGCTCTAAATTACTTACAGATACCGTTGTGAATCAATCTTTTATAGGTCCAGATGCAGTAGAAAAATACTTTAATAAATTTATTTTAAAATATGATCCTTTCGAAGTAAGTCACGTACACGCTGTAATTAGACATAAGTATTTAGTAACGATTCTAATTTAGCCTTAAGCGCTGTACTTTCACAGGGATCTATTGGTTCAGACAAACCCACAGCATATGCGTCTATAACTTTAAATACCAGCGAAATTAATTATAGCATAATTAAAAAGTATATATTAGCGAGCTACAAAGTATTTCTGCCCTTACTTGCTTGGAAGAAATTTTAAAATTATGACTGACCACTTCATTGGATTATGAATATTAAAGAACAAATTCTCGACTGACTCGATGGGGATTAAAATTAAGTGAACATGACTTTTCTGTAATATAAAATCGCATCGGCATTGCAAATATATAATTGCAATGCCGATGCTTTATCCCATATAAAGATTCATAATAAAAAGCGAATTCCACTGCAGTAAAATTACTCAGAAAAATTCCCTTCAAATTTCTTCTTTGTAAAAATAATTTAGAAAATGTAAAAGATTATTTAAAATAACAGTAAATAATTAAAAGCTATAAAATGTTCATGAATGTAAAGCGAACCACCGGAGAAAAAATGTACGTTATCTCTTTACAAACAATAACAACAAGCAAACAACTTTTCTAACAGGTTACAAAATATATTATTGAATGTTCTAATTTTGTTTGACGCATTTACGAAATACACACAAGCTTATCATTTAAAGGTTGCTACTGCGATAGGGAACCTGAGACTATATATTTATACTACTACTATTTATTTATATGACCAACAGATATTCATAGGAAACCCTAAATCATCCCGACAAAAACTAGCCCTTCGTTTTCTCACAATAATGTTTTAACTGATTTACCAATACATATTTACACAAAGAAACAACGATTACTTTTGTTTTTGTCTAGTCTTGTCTTTACAATAGGCAAATATTCGACTGAAAAGAGTACCTAACAGTGCTCGATTGTTACAAGCTGACGACCTTGAACAAAGTGAAAAATAATTTCAATAGTTTATTAGAAAATAAAATGTTTTCTCTTTTCCAAATGCATATGTAATATCAAATTACAATTAAAAACTGCTTCGCTGTAGCTTAATGTCCGTTAGATTAAGAGAAGACTCATTGACAGATTAGAGTTAATAATTTAAAAAAAAACTTTTTTCGATTATCACTACTATGCGAACACCATCAGAATAATATGTTAAAATCATTAATTTAAAGAGCAAAATAATTTTGTTAAATTTATTAACAAATCATTCAAGGGAAGATTTATGAATATTAACATCAAACTATAACAGTATAAAACACTTTTAAACATTAGATTAGTATCTGCTTATTTTTTTTTCTTGTTTTTAATATATTTATACGAATATAATTTTAGTTTTATATATTTTTACATAAAGTACATTAATTAGAATTTTTCATACAAATGTTAATTTACTTTTTATACATTTAATATAGTTTTAGTTTTCAAGTATCCGATTGACTATCCTATCATATATTATAATCATATATTAACTATTCTCTGTACCTCATACGAATTTATGAATCCTTATCTCCTTAATTACTTACCTTTCCTAGCAATTCACGAAAAAGATTGTGTGTACATATAGGCTGAATGCCCGAAGATTGGTGAATCACATTTACCTAAAGTTCTACTCACATCACCAGCTGCAAATTTCGTGTCTATATGCATTAATTATACTTACTAAATAGCCATCTCGTAAGAGTACTAATAGGATGCTAGTACTAATAGCAACGATAGCGATTTTTTTATTTATTTATTTATTTCATAAATAACATAACATAACATAACAATAACTTAAATCGGTAATAACTGCATTAGTATTAAACTGTGTTGCAGCTATTAACTCCCACCTCGCAATCGTCCTTTCATATAATAATATAACCAATTTTACAAACAAATATAAAATAATAGCATAATATTTAACAAGAACCAATCATGAAATATAAAAACAAAATTCAACAATTAAAAATATATACATTAATTATTCAAAAGATAATAAAAATAATAATATTAGACTAAATGACACAGACAGTAAAATTACAATAAATGATACAGATTAAAAAAAAGTAATATAAAAAAAAAAACAATACATTTAACTTTGATGATGACTTTGATGATGTGTGTGTGCTCAGTACATGAGCGTGTGATGTATGATTGTAGATGTATGACCGTGAATGTGAGTGTATACGTTTCGTTATATTTGGTATGCATGATTACATGTTATAGGTCCAGAATCTAGTTAAGCTAATAGAAGATCTTCTGTCTGATTATAGTTCAGCTCTAACAACCAGTTAGTCAATTTGGTTTTAACGTGTTGATAAGTTAAGGGATATATATTTAATTTTTTATTAATGTCATTGTACAACAAGGGACTAGAATAATAAAATTGTCGGTGTGTTAAGGCTGTACGACGTGCCTCTATTTGGCAAATTTTATCAAATCTACGTTTATTGGTCACCACTTGGACATCATAGGTCGTGAGTCTATGCTTTCGCAAAATGCAGCGCAGAACAAACAGTTGACGAACTGTTAAGACTTTACACATCATAAATAATTCCGCTGTAGGGAAATGTATAGGTTTGTGAATCATAACTTTCAGAATACACCTCTGAGCCCTCTCTAGAGGGAGCAAGACCGATTTAGTTGCACCACCCCAAGCCGGTATGCAGTATGTAAGTATGGATTGTACAAGAGCGTAATAGGTCATCTTTAGAATTTCAATGTTAGTGCTACATCGTAGTTGTTTAAATATGTATGCGAGTTTTCGTATACGGGAAGTCATAGTTAGTATATGATTCTTCCAGGTAAAACTTTCGTCAATAACAACTCCTAGATACTTTATGAAGAAACACCGAGTAATTTTATTACAATTACAATGTGTATTGAGCCCAAGGAAACATTTGTGTGCAACTAGGGAAAAAGATTCAGGTGGTGAAGAGCGTCTATGTCCAAAGGTTATGAATACAGTTTTCTCTATATTTAGGGTTAAGATGTTACAAGATAACCAATTCATTATAATTGAAAGAGCCTGTTCACAGTACTCACGTGTATCATTCCAATTATTGCCATGTACAATCAGGGCGGTGTCATCTGCATATGAAACGATCTTACAATGAGGTATTTTAAGATTGCAGAGTTCATTCATATAAATTGAGAAAAGCGTGGGTCCTAATACACTACCTTGAGGTATTCCGTATGAGAGGCTGGTTTCGTCACTAGTGATACCATTAATTTTAACTACTTGAGTCCTTTCAGACAAATAACTCTTAAAAAGATCCAAAGCAATACCCCGTATACCAATTTTTTCCAACTTTTTATACAGAAGAGGTAGAGATACAGTATCAAAAGCTTTAGAAATGTCCAGGAATATACCTACAGTCTTCCTTTTCTTATCTATATTTTGTACCGCATCGTCCACCAGATCCATAAGTGCATCCTCTGTAGATCGACCAGATCTAAAACCATATTGGTTAGAGGCAAGTACACTACATTTATCTAAATAAGAGGTTAATCTTTTATTTATAAGTTTTTCGAGAATCTTAGAAAGAGTACTAAGTACTGATATGGGTCTGTAATTGCTAATGCAATCTTTAGAACCTTTTTTAAAAATTGGGTGAATCATAGCCTTTTTGAACACTTTTGGGAAAACCCCTTGAGTTAGACACAGATCACAGACATAAGTAATGGAGGGAGTAAGAATATCAACAGCAGCTTTAATTATAGATGAGGCTATGCCATCCCACCCCACTGCACATTGCTTATTGAGACCTCCAATCAAGGATCTGATTTCCGAGCTATCTGTTCCAATCAATACCATTGAATTTGGCACAGTCTGGGAGATCATATAGGGGATACACTTCTGAGGAACGTCTTTAAAATGAGTAGATGATGCAAGTTTCTTCCCCACATCAGCAAAGTATTCATTTACTTTGTTGACAGCCTCGATCGGATCTACGGCTAATTTTAGTAGACTTGCTGAAACTTTCGTATTTTCCCTAGAGATGTTACAGATTTTTTTTATAACATTCCAAGTTTCTTTTGTGCTATTTTTAGCTTTCTCGAATTCGTTGTTTTGATAGTTTGTTTTTATTTTCTTTAATAAATTATTGCAAAAGTTCTTGTATCGTGTATAAATGACTTTATGAATTACATCATTGGGATTCTTTTAGATTTTTTAAAGAGTTTATCACGATTACGTATACAGCGAAGCAAACCAGGAGTAATCCAAGGTTTAATAATACGTTTTCTGCTAGACGAGGACATTGTTCGTGTATGATTTTGTATAACAGAGGATATTGTTGATACGAGTTTCTCTGCTGCGTCCTCTGGATCAGTATTGCTTAAAATAGTGGAAAAATCAGATTTTTTAAGCATATTAATAGCAGCTGATTCATCAATATATGTAACCGATCGTGGCGCCGTGGTTGTTATATACCCATATTCACAACAAACACAAATTGGACAATGGTCAGTCAGTGGAGCATCCAAAACGTATGTGGCCGATCTTTTATGACTTCGCAAGATTATGTGATCCAGACAGTTATTGTTTCTGGTAGGAAGTGTATGAGTTGGGATTAATCCATGAGCTGCACAAAGATTTAAATACTCTTCTGCACGTGAATCATTTGCTGAACTATCAATGTTTATATTCATATCGCCTATTACAACCAAAGTTTTAATGGTGGTCAGTGTGGTCAAAACATTATCCAGACTGTGTAAGAATGTAGCAATGGAATGAGTAGAAGGAGATCGATATAATGCAACTATAACAAATGTGTCAGATAGCTTAATTTGAAGGCAATTTGCCACGCTAAAAACAGGTTCGGTAACCTTACAACATAAGGTATCTTTAATATATGTAATAATACCATCGTTCTGACTCGTGTGACTTGATTTGTATGAAGTGAAATTTGGTAATATCGGTATAACAGAAGCTTTACGCAACCAACATTCCGATAGAATTATTATGTCAATTTGATAATTTATTCTCTCTAATAAGATTAAAAGTGAGTCAAAGTTGCAGCTGATGCTACGAATGTTAACGTGAAGAATTCTCATTCCAGCTTTATATTTCCGGGAGTCTTTATATTGCTCAGCCGAACAGAGTTGTGAATCAGTAATCAATAATTCATCAAAATTTTCTATTATGTTTTTGTCAACCATTATTTAATTTTATTTATAACACAAGTACCAGTAACTGATTATGTACTGTTTAACAATAACCTTTAATAAGACCTGTCTAGTTTCAATAATTGTATTAAAGTAAAAATGAATTGTAGTATTATAATTATTTTTAGTTAATGAAATATGAGTGTATAGTGTAAGTGTTTTCAAATATTTTTGTAAATAGATAGTAATCATCATGTAAAGCTTACAATAAATAAAATTTATAAAATCAGCACAAATTAAAACTATAAAGTTATATAAAATCAAGTATAAGATATTAAAAAAACAATACGTGTTCAGCTTTCGGTAGCCTAGTCATTGTTTTGGTTTTAGGTTAGATAAATCAGCTTCACTACGAACAATAATGGATTTTTCTCCTTCTTTCTTTCTTAGTAATACTTTGCCATTGGATATCCAGCAATGCGAAAATTCATTTAATTTGGCGAAATCACGAGCAAGAAAGAAAAGCCTTTTCATCTTAGGTGTTAAGCTTTCCGATATAAACAAGGGCTTGGAGGGTCCTGGCAATTTCAACTTTTCAGTTGTTAGTCTATTATTCTCTCTGTTGCACTTTCTGTACATTTGGATTACCCTTTCTTTCATAATTATACTAGTGAAGTCTACAAGGACTGTGCGATTAGTTTGATCACGTGAGCTGAGGCGGAAAACGTCTTTAACTTCGTCTGACTTTATGGGTATATTTAGGCTATTGCCAATAGAGACGATAGTGCTTAGCAATTTGTCTTTTGTCTCGGAAGGAAGTTTTGGGATATTTTTTATTTCAATGCATGACGATCTTGATAAACGTTCGTAATTTTCTATTCTGCTTTCTAAAATTTCAATTTGTAGCAGGTTTTGTTGCCTATCTTTTTCTAATTTATCAATTTGATTGATGATGGAGTCATATTTCTGCGACAAGAACTCTACGGATGCCTGGATTTCATAATTTTGCTTTTTAATGTCTTCAACGACTGCAGATAATCTTTCTAATTTGAGATTTTGTTCCTTTTTAAGGGCTTCAAGAAGATCTCTAAATTCCGTCATAAAAGAAGAAAGCTTTTCACCAACATCGTCGGAAGGAGAACGTCGACGCTTCTGACGAACGGTCACATTTGGACTCGCTGTTTCAGATTCACAGTTTTTTCCTTTACTGAGGCTTGATTCCGAAATACACTGCTGTAATGGCGACGACTTAGGCGGGGTTCTTTTCAGTGGCATTTTAACAGAATATTTTATTAATATATTTAAAAAAAAAAAAAAAAAAAAAAATGCAAATATATAAAAAAAAAGCAAAATTAAAATAATAAAATTTTTTAAAAAATGTACATAAAGTCTTAAACTTGGATTTGAACACACGGCGAGGCGATTTGTTAGATCGATGCACTACCACGGGGCTGCTGTTAAGCTTGTAAGAAGCTTTGAAAATAGGCTTTATAGATTGGACGCTAAAGTACATAACACGGGTTTAGGTGAGTTCAAAGGTCAACGTAGCCGTGTCCAACGGTTCACTATTGAACAAAGAACTTTTAGATTTGCGTAGCTCTCACATCAAACACTTAATTTACACGATTTTTTTTCCGCACATTGTTAACCAGTTTCTTCATTTAGTAATATAGTTCAAATCAGCAAAAAAATACACTAAAGTATGCACTTATTGTATTTTTAAGTCACAAATTTTAACGGAGCTTCTTTAAACGTGTGTACAATCTCCGGACGCGCGGAGGGGGAAGGCAATATATATATATATATATATATATATATATATATATATATATATATATATATATATATACACATAATATTCTAATATTCTGAAATTATCCAAAAAAAGTTAAAAAATCTCCGCACCATTTCACAAAATGTCCATAGAATAATTATAAGGACAATTTTATTATATATCATCTTTATATTTGTGAAGAATCTTGAAAAAACTAAAGGATAAATGCAAAATCTAATGTTATAACTTACCAAAAACGAATGCTATAGTTATTATAGTATTGAAGCAATAAAAAGTTATATATCTACTCTACTGTGTTTTGAAATCTGAAATTATTTTGACCATTTTAAAGGGCATCAAGTCCTAAGCTGCACCAGGCAGCAAATACCCTAGGCAGCAAATACCCTAGGTACGCCGCTGGTTAAATCACCGAGTGAAACAATGTCTTGAAAGGAAGAGGCCAGCCCCTGAGATCGAGTATAGCATGTTCTCCAGTGTAACACTATTTGAGTTCCAAGGACACTGAATAGGTGCTCTTCTTCAGGAGGGAGGTGTTACGTTTCCACACAACCCGGGAATCGCTGACCAAGGCTTCCCACAATATTTCCCACACTTAGCATAGAGATCTTAGAATTGTCATAATCTGTTATATGAACCATCGGATCATTTTTCATCCATTAACATTAAAATTATATGTAATAAATAAAAACATTCTTGTCTCCAACTTTAAGCAAGTCTAATTAAAAGTTAGTTTTAATAAAGTATTTAAATTGAATCGGTTTTATTTTTGATACTACTACAGTTGCAGCACTGTACTTAATTTGTTAATGAATATTGTTTATTGTGAAGGTGGTAGAGCACAGCCCGGATCCTGAATGGACACTACTATGGTATTTGCGTAAGAAGTTGCATTTAACTGGCACGAAGTATGGCTGCGGAGAAGGTGGCTGCGGCGCTTGTACCGTAATGTTGTCTCAATATTTGGAACTAGACAAAACTATCAAGTATCCTTTTAATTACCGAATTACTATAATATATTTTAAAAACATAAACATTATCTTCAAAAAAACGTGTCAAGCGCAAGTCTGTACCAATATATATATATATATATATTTGTATAAGTTACCTTATATATATATATATATATATATATATATATATATATATATAGTATACATATAGTAAGTTCTGTACCAATGTCATAATTTTTCCATATAATCATTAAATTGGTACAGAAGCCTAGGTTTAGTTTAGGTTTCGGTTTCCCAGCCGAAACGTCATTTAAAAAGTTAACCAAAATAAGTTTGTGGGCGTACGCACTCACTTTGAATGAAATGAAATACAAATATAAGTTTGTAAACATTTTGTTTTTTTGTTGCATTGTAAATTGCCACTTCTCGTTAACATTCATAATTGTAGGTCGACAGAAAATACCTTATAGGGTAACTTATACAAAATGTAGTAACAACGATGCATAACCTCATATTCTTTTTTGTTTTGCTTGCTATGGATGTTAGTTTGATACTTAGACGCGATCTTAAGATAAATGGCCTTGAATAATACTCAAGGTCATTTATTTCAAGATCAGATACACTGCCAGACTTAGGTACTGATAACAAAGTGATAATATAAGAGTTTTGTTTTTTTTGTAGGTTTTTAGGTAAGGGACCTAAAGAGTATGTACTAGAAAGGTAACAGTAGTAGGCACCCTATTTGGAATGTCTACCATAAGTAGGCTAGTGAAAATGTTACGTTAGTCGAAACAACTTCATATTTAAATACGAGTAATGCTGACAAGATATCCATAGCCACTATAATATTTATAGTGGCTATGAAAATCTTGTCAGCATTACCGAAGTTTTACTATTGAATATTTGTTATTAAATTAATATAAACACCTGAACTATTTGTCAGACATATTGCTGTCAACGCATGCTTAACTCCGCTCTGTGCAGTACATGGCTTAGCAATAACTACTATTGAAGGAATAGGTAATACTCAGGAGAAATTACACCCGGCTCAAGAAAGAATAGCTAAGGCACATGGATCTCAGTGTGGTTTTTGTACCCCAGGCATCGTCATGTCTATGTACGCTCTCTTGAGGAGCAAAAACAGAATAGACTACAATGATATAGAGACATCTTTGCAAGGCAATCTCTGTAGATGCACTGGATATAGACCAATAGTAGAAGGATTTAAAACTTTTACGGAAGCTTGGAAACGCGTGGATAATATAAGTGAAGTAAATACGCCCTGTCAGCTAGGTAATGATTGCTGTAAAATAAATAAAAATACAGAAGAACTATTTAATACTTCAAAATTTCGGCCTTACAGCGACACGCAGGAACCAATTTTTCCACCGGAGTTGATCTTAAATAATAAATATAGTCAAAGATTTCTATATTATAAAGGCAAAAATGTCATATGGATCAGGCCAAGTAACATTGAAGAGGTGCTTTTATTAAAAAAAATATTCCCGTTGAGTAAAATTGTTGTGGGTAATACAGAGATTGGAGTAGAAGTTAAGTACAAGAAAAAATATTATCCGATCTTAATTTCACCAAGTCATATAAAGGAGATGAATTATATTCGATTCACAGAATCAGGAGTGGAAATAGGGGCGGCTGTAACACTGACAGTTTTATATGATTTTTTAAAAAATGTTAGTATGAAGACTAACAACTGTACAAAAATATTTGAAACAATAACTGATATGTTGCATTGGTTTGCTGGAAATCAAATTCGTAATGTAGCATCTCTTGTTGGCAATATAGTGAATGCTAGCCCCATATCAGATTTAAATCCAATATTATTGGCATGCTCTGCCACTCTTAAAGTTCTTAGTTCGAAGAAATGTCTCAGAAATGTAGTTATTGATCAAAATTTTTTTATTAATTATAGGAGAGTGGCCTTAGATGACGATGAAATTGTTGTGGCAGTTGAGATACCATTTTCAAAAGAAACACAATATTTTAAAGCTTATAAACAAGCTAGACGAAGAGAAGATGATATATCAATAGTTACAGCAGCCTTTAATGTAATAATTGATAAAAAATCGAAATTAATAACGGAAGCAAAACTAGTTTTCGGTGGGATGGGTCCGACAACCATATGTGCTGCCAAAACTTCTGAGAAATTAAAAAATCTTCCTTGGAATGAAGAAATTTTAACAAAAGTTTTTGAAAATTTAAACCAAGAATTACTTTTAAATCGCTCAGCCCCAGGTGGAATGGTGGAGTATCGCAAATCTTTATGCCTTAGCCTATTTTTTAAATTCTATGTTTATGTCTCTAACGAATTAAATTATAACAGTAAAGTAAGTAACAACGAGGAATTGTCTGCTTTTTATGATATACCACGTATGCAACCTAAAAGTAGTCAATATTTTGAAATAAAGAATAATAACAAAATAACTTACGATACTGTTGGCAAGCCTGTAACTCATGTTTCAGCTTTGAAGCAGGCGTGTGGCGAAGCTATCTATTGTGACGACGTCCTAAGTTTAGATGGCGAATTATATCTATGTCTGGTACTTAGTACAGAATCATATGCTAAAATTATTTCCATTGACCCAAGTAAAGCCCTATTAGAGGCTGATGTTGTAGCTTTTTTGTCAGCATCAGATTTATCGGTGGAACAAAATAAAATGGGTTCTATAATAAAAGATGAAGAAATATTTGCTGATAAAATAGTTACAAGTCTTTCTTGTGTTGTTGGAGCCATCGTGGCCAAATCTGAAAGCGCCGCGAGAAAAGCGAAACATTTAGTTACTATTACATACGAGAAATTGTACCCTGTTATAATAACTATTGAGGATGCTATCAAACATGAAAAGTATCATATAAATTCGCCAAGAACATTACAAAAAGGAAATGTAGAAGACGCTTTATTGAATTCTGATCATGTTAAAGAAGGTTATATTAGAACCGGAGCACAAGAACATTTTTATTTGGAAACTATGTCAGCATACGCCATGAGAAGAGAGGACGAATTGGAAATCATATGCACTACTCAAAATCCAGCAGAAATAAGTGTAAGTATATATTTTTTTCTTTTTTGTTTTAGGTTCACACTGTATCCCGCATAGAGCAGGATAGGCAGGGGGAAGCTAGTGTTAAGACACTCGGATCCTCACCTTCTGCTGATTTTTCGAGTGTGGCGGAACTCAACTTCTTACCAATTGGAAGATTGTATATTTACGGTAAATACCTTATAGGATTTGATGAGGCGGCGAATAAAGTAAACGAACGGCGAATAAAGTAAAAGGCTAATTAAGTCGTGCTCTTAACAAAAAAAATAATTATATACCTAAAATCTACAAAGTCCCTCCAGTTACGCGCAGTTACAGAGTTTAAAACCTCAAATATTAATTTTTTTATCGTCTGCTAAGGAATAATCATATTTAATTTTTTTTATATACATTTCGTTTTATTATAATTTTATTATTAACTCGTAGATCAACGCACTGAAGACAAAATTATTCCATTTTTGCGGATGAATGCATAAAGTGAGCGAATCGCAAACTCCAGAAAATATTGATTGTCTGTAAAGTCGTTTTTTAGACAAAGAGTATTTAACAATTTATAACATACAAGACATCATTCATGAAAAATTACATACTTTTATGAACTGAATTAAATAATAATACAATTCATATATTTCAATCACTGAATTATCATTATTTTGTATAATACAAAGCAGGAGCTAATTGAAGAATACCTTTTTTTTCGATTAATTCACATATTTTTAAAAACTTAAATTCTGCAGATTAATAATTACGTAATAAACGATAAGTAACAATGTGCTGTTTAATTGCTAGTAACAATGAATGGGTCGACGTGTCACATCACATCCGAACGCTTAACTATATACGATTTTTGGTTTCGCATTCTTGCTTGCACGCTTGGCTCATGCGTTTAACGTCTCTTATTACCTCTTAAACCCTGATGATGTTTTGGAAATGTATAATAAATAAATCTATTAGGTAATCATAAAATTTTAGGAAGTACTTATAATATCACGTGTGAACTCGTACGTACAATATTATTATTTTTAAGTAAATAGTATTATTTAAAAAACTGCTAACGCTATCTTATTATAAATTTGATGCGAGTCCCTTCGTTCCAGCAAAAGACTAAACAATTCAGTATTTTTGCAGCACTGCAGGAGCGCATTTAAATTTACTCTAGTGAGCAGACTGGTTGAAACTAGTTTTATTATATGCGGCGGACCACGTGAACTATATTTAACAGAGACGTTAAAATATATTTAACAGAGTGGAGCACCTTCCTATGATTACTCCCTTTCATGTGCTTATGAATGCTATTTTTTTCCAATTTATGATAACAATAAATTTTATATTTTTGCAGCACATTGCAGCGGAAGCACTGGGCGTACCCAATCATAAAGTTGTTACGAAAGTTAAAAGAATTGGTGGTGGTTTTGGTGGAAAAGAGACGAGGGCAGTTGTGCTGGCCCTCCCTGTTGCTATAGCAGCATACAAACTGAAAAAACCTATCCGCGCTGTTTTAGATAGAGACGAAGATATGCAAATTACTGGATATAGGCATCCATGTCTAATAAAATACAAGGTTGCATTTAATAATGATGGCAAAATTCAAGGTGCAATATTTGATATTTATGCTAATGCTGGAAATTATATGGATATTTCATGTTCTGTAAGTTAAGTTCCAATACATCTGTTAGTTTCATATTATTAAGTGAATTTTATAATATATTTTCTTTTTTAGTTCATGGAAAGAGTAGTTATGCATGTTGATAATTGCTATTTTATACCAAATGTACTAATTAGAGGTTATCTCTGTAAAACAAATTTACCATCAAATACAGCATTCAGAGGTTTTGGTGCACCTCAAGCAATGTCCGGAGCCGAAGCTATGATAAGAGATATAGCGGATACTCTAAACAAGAAATATGAAGAAATTGTCAATATTAATATCTACCATGAAGGAGATTTAACTCATTTTAATCAACCGCTCATATATTGCACACTGTCTAGGTGTTGGAATGAATGTATTACAAGTTCTGATTACTGGCAAAGAAAGGAAATGGTTGAGGAGTACAATAGGTTAGATAGACTTTATTTATCTATATTTATCACCTATATAGAGTACAGTCGTGGCGTAGGGGCACAAACTGGGACTGTAAATGGGAATGGTCGTGGGTTCGACCCCACTCGAGGAAATGAAATATTTGTTTAAATTTATATTTCCATTTCTTCGCTCTGATGTCGAGGTAAAGCGCGGCGTTGAGTTCCTCCACTCAACATGCGATGCCTTCAGAATTTGGCGGGAAGTGGGGAACAGAGTGTGTCAGTCTCTGACTACCCTGCAGTGTGCGGGAAGTTGATTTATATTTTTATTTATCTCCCATATATGCTCCCTTTTTCATAGATCTGACAGGCGTATATTACTTAGCAACTTTAACATTATCCTATTATTTTACTCATCTGGATCTTAGAACAAAACGTATAAAATAAACGTAGTTGGTGGACACAAAAGAGCAAAATATAAAAAACGCAGTTATTAAAATGTATATTTTAATGAAATTTCAGGTGCAGTAGATGGAAGAAGAAAGGGTTAACAATTGTCCCAACTAAGTACGGAATATCTTTCCAAACAACTTTTTTGATGCAAGCTGGTGCGTTACTTTTAGTATATAATGACGGGTCGGTACTTTTATCTATTGGAGGAATTGAAATGGGTCAGGGGCTCTTTACTAAGATGATTCAAGTTGCATCTCGAGCTTTAGAAATACCTATTTCTAAAATTTACATAAGTGAAATGTCTACAGATAAAGTTCCAAATAGCCAGCCGACAGCTGCAAGTATGAGTTCTGATTTATACGGCATGGCTGTAATAAATGCGTGTGACGTTTTAAAAAAAAGGTTGGATCCATACAAGAACAACAACCCAAATGGCACATGGGATGATTGGGTCCTAGCAGCATATTTCGATAGAGTATGTCTTACGGCAACAGGGTTTTATAAAGCACCAGAAATTCAATATGACCCTGATACAAACTGCGGCGATTTGTTTGAATACTTTACTTATGGTGTTGCATGTTCCGAAGTTATCATTGATTGCTTGACTGGAGATCATCAAGTTCTCAGAACGGACATCGTCATGGATATTGGGGAAAGCTTAAATCCTGCCATAGATATCGGACAAATTGAAGGAGCATTTATTCAAGGTTATGGCTCTTACACTATTGAAGAAATGATATTTGCCCCTAATGGTGAAGTCCTTACTAAGGGTCCTGGGGCTTACAAAATACCGGGAATCTCAGACATTCCTAAAGTGTTCAACGTTTCTTTGCTCAAAGGAGCTCCTAACCCTCGTGCAGTTTATTCATCAAAGGTGAATAAGTATTGTGTTTTATATTTTATTTATTTATTTCTAAATAATTTGTCAAAATATAATGAAACATGTTGCTAGCAGAATATAGACAAAGGTAATCGATATTTTCCGTTTCAATAATAACCGGGTTAATTATTTAAATAGTTAATATTAAATTGCTATCCTCATTATTTCATTGTACATAACGTCGAGGCATTATGAAAAATGACTAATTTAATTGGCTATGGCCATTTAATTAAGATAAAATACATTGAGATTACAGCTAACGACTAAATAATATTTTATTTTATTAATAGGCTGTGGGGGAACCACCATTATTTTTGGCAGCATCTGTCTTTTTTGCTATTAAAGAAGCTATAAAATCAGCTAGAATTGACGCTGGATTCAGTCCCGAATTTGTCTTGGAAGCTCCAGCAACATGTGCCAAAATTAGAATGGCATGTGAAGACCACATTACAGATCAGGTAATTCAACACACACAAAATATGCTTGTAGTTGTTCTATCACTTCAGTCACAACTTATAACTCATATTCCGTATCCGTATAAGGGTTAAACAGAGAGGACGTTATAAAATGTCACTGTGTTGTTTTGTCCAGAGATATAAACATATGGTTTGAACAATCATAGTTAATAAAAACAAGGCAAAAATATTTTGAATTAAAGTGAAATAATAAAAATAAATAAAAAAATAATTAATAAATGTGTTACTTGTACTTTATAATATTATTATTTTCAGATTAAACCTACAATTAAAGAAGAGGGGACACCCTGGAATGTGATACCATGAAAGTAAACCACTAACACGGTCCTCTTTTAAAATGATATGTACAGTCCACGAAGTTTCAGCTGAGCGTTGCATTTGTATGAGTGATCGCCAGAAATAGAGTCATGAAAAAAATAAAAAAAATAAATTTATAATGCGCCAGTCGTGGCGCAGCGGCACGAAGTATGACTGTAAAACCGACTGGTTGTGGGTTCGATACCCACTCGAGGAGGTGAAATATTTACTTAAATTTCTATTTCCATTTCTTCGCTCTGGTGTCGAGGCTAAACGCGGCGTTGAGTTCTGCCACTCAACACGCAATGCCTCCAGAATTCGGCAGAAAGTGGGGAACGGAATATCTTAACACTAGGTTCCCTCTGCCTACCCTGCTGTGTGCGGTATACAGCGTGAAGCTGATTTATTTGTAGAAGTCCCCATTAAAGATATATATATATAAAATATATTAATTCCTGTGCACTAAAGTTTCTTCTCTTGAGTTATATAATCTAGAACAGCGTTATGACTACGATTTTTTTTCTTCCTTTACTGTTTGGTCACACAAACTTTTCCATTCTTGTCAATGATCGTGCCACCTTTTTTTAAAAATCGAAGAAATTAATAAAATATTAATATTCAAACATGACGTTGCTACTGGTATCGTCATCTGCTTAAATATTAATAGAGGTATATTTACGTCACATAAGGGCTACTCAGGCTGGTACTCAAAGAGCAGTAAAAACCGGTTTGAACTGCACTCCAAGTCTTCGTCACACGTACAATATTTATGTACACTCACACAAATACAAAGCTCAGCTTACATCGTGCGGACTACACATTTAGGTATATTAAATTTTTGTTACAAACCTTATTTTTGGTTTTATTTTAACAAAAGTATTTCCACTACTAAAAATTCAATGTACAATATGAGTTACATAATCGTATAATCTTACTTACTAATATTATAACGAGTTTCTTTAGTAGGCCTTGCTAATCTTGCAATCTACTGATTCTAATTAAAAAAGTATTTTTCTATTCGATAGTATGTCTGTGTTTGTTATTATTGAAGGCCTAATGTATGTATCAGGTTATCGACTCATGGAAACCTTCTGTACCTGTGCTGCGGGCGGCTGATGCATAACGCTCAAGTTATATCCGTATATAGTTTTAGTTAATATGTAAGTAATAACTGTCAGTTAAATATAAAAATATTTATCATTACATTATAAAAAATATATATTTAGTGCCTGTTAACATAGGCAAAGTTAAAGACCGGACAAGCGCAAGTCGGGCTCGCCCACCGAGGGTTCCGAAAAAATTTAAGGTCTTGATCTTTTTCTAAAATAAACGTTTAGCTTAGCCGGAGCCCTTTCATCTGATACCTCACTTGAACTTGCGGCTTTAATAACAAAATTTGCCCCCTTTTTAAAGCTATTATTTTTTGTTAATTCTTGGAAAAAATCTAAAAACTATACATTTGTGGTTAACAAATGTATAGTTTTTAGATTTTTTCCCAAACTAGTACTTACTATCTGTAGATGCTGACTGCCAAAGTTCAAAAAATGTGTTATTCCGCACTTACGAAAGAAACATATTTAGAAAACGTATAAAAATTTGAAAGTAGCGGGACTCGAACTCGAGCCTCCTGAAAACCGACCAGGCGCTCTGACCACTAAGCCATACGTTCTCATCAAGAGACGTCGAAAGTTTTATACGCTTGTTACAACTTATTTATATCGTTAGCATCTCTGTAGGGATATTTTTACAAATTTCCGCTACTAAAAGATAATTACTAAGAATTATAGTCTGGCAAAAAAGAATGCTATTTATTAAATATTTATAACGTTTTTAAAGTGTTATTCCACGCTTAGGAAAGAATATAATTTAACCACAAATGTATAGATCAAATTGTTTCCTAAGCTACTACCTGTAGAGTAGTGTAGCTAGCTGCCAAATTGCATTATTATAGGTAAACTGAAAGAACCCTACGATTTGATTTCCTTTATATTGTCGAAATACACGTTTTTTGCGATATAAACAGCTATTTTTAAGTATATATAGAAATATGTTTTTTATCAGGAAGCTATGGAGTCGTAGATCTGAGTATATAGTTTGAATTTCAACTCGATATTTCCAAGCGTTCCAGAGATAAAGGTTCTTGACAGACAGACAGAATTGGTGAGAAGCTTGAGAGTAACCCGTCCGGAAATCATGAGGTTTGGGCCCTCTCAAAGGCTACACTTGGCAACTTTATAGTCTCAGTTAGTCTAGTTCACTTTTCGCTTCCTCCATTACGCACAGGAAATGACATCTTGGTCCACACGACTAAAGGGAAAGCCGATCTTCTGGGCGCTCTCTTTGCCTCGAACTCGACTATGGATGACCGAGGAACAACGCCGCCGGATGGTCGGCGGCGTAGTTCCTTCACGGTGCCAGAGCTCAATGCCTCAAAATTAAATTCAGCCAAAAAGGGATATCAGCTTTCTGTTTTGCCGTGTGGACCGAGATGTCATTTCCGACAGGGGAAGGCTAGCTAAAGTTGTCAGTCAGTGCCGACTTTGAGAGCGCCCAGAATTGGTGAGTTCCGGACGGGTAGCTCTCAAGCTTCTCGCTAATTTTGGTCATATGCTCGGACCTTGCTCTGGCAATTTGCCGCTTAAAGAACCTAGAGGCTCGGTTATACTTTCCTTTTGAGGTTTTCACCTCTAGATCCTTAGTAACCAGTGCCCAATGCAGCCTAGATTTGATGACGTTCGCGTTTGCTAGAGGCAGCAAGGCGTATCAAACCAAGGCTGTGACTTGCTACCGATTGGCACTACAGTGCTAGGAATATAAAGTTCAAAGCGGCACAGGCACAGCGGCATTAGGATCATCAGAAGAGAAGCAAACCGGCTCCCAGGGATAAGATGAGTAAAATGTACGCAGCTCATCCCAATCTGCTGACTTGTAGTGCCAGACGTGACGAGTTGCGGGTGTTCTGCAGCTGTCGCACTTAATGGGCACGACACTCCGTACAGAACAGTGGTCAGAAGACCCCAAAGGTCCTCCCTTACGAACCCCGGCATGAGGCATAAAGTATTATGCTATTTTGTAGCCGGGGTATTGGAGATAGGCTTTGTTGCTCGGTCGGGCAATTTGAGTCTCCGTCAGGAATAACAAGGCCGGGCGTGCCGTCTCGAGATGTTGGTGGTTGTGGTGGTTGGAATGTAGACTCCTGATATTGCAAAAGTCCACGTTGAGCGTGGTAGGGATTGTCGTGGAGCGTACGTCTCGTGTGCCCTGCCTATAGCGTGGAACTGTGCCCTCCCCAGAATTCGAAGGGCGGCCTGAGTTTAGAGACTCGCGGAGGGATTCTCCAGCATCGGAGGTGCTGGTACCCTCCTGGGGTAGTTTCTCTTTGAGTGCCGCTATCATATTCCAGGGAGGAGTTGGGATTGGGCTCCGGAGCCCGGTATTACCTGATGCGAAACGCAGTGGCATAAAGCTACCGAGTGGGGACTCGAGCGGGTTACGTAGGACTCGCGGACTGGCAGATGTAGGCCGTCCGAGTACCCACTAAAACCTCACGGTGTTCCTCCTCGACCGCCACTGGCCGCGAAACGCGGGGACATTAGTCGTCCGCGAAACGCGGCGGTGGGAGCCTGCAAGGCACGTCGCGGAGTCAAGGGTGTATGGGCACCTTCGACGGCCTGCTCGAAGTAGCGCGCGGGAGCAACCTGCGCGACTACTCGGGCCAGGTTAGTAGGCTTCCCCAAGCTGACCGCCCTCTGGCTCATTAGGGCGGAAGGCGGCGCTCGTGTGCCGCCCTCCGGCGACCCGGTCTCTTACGGCGGATGGCGAGTTCGGCAATAGCCTCCCTCGCCCGTTCCGCCGACTCCTTCTCGAGCGCCACTGCCTCACAGAAGGAGACCTCATCCCACGACGTTTTGCTGCCGGCCATGGTCTTGACCACGGCCGGCAGGGAGAGGTCGTCCCCTATGACGTCGCGCAGAGCGCAACGTTGAGACGCCTAGGCTGAGCATACCTCCAACGTGTGCTGGGCCGTCTCATCGAGGCAGTCGTCGCAGTGATGGCAGCGAGCGTCGGGCTTCCCTCCCAGCGATCTGACACAGATAAATGCGTCTATCTCCACCTTAAAGGCCGGCAACGCACCTGTAGACTCCACCTCTGGGGGTCGTTGCGGGGTTGTGGGTGGCGGTGATCACTTGCCATCAGGTGACCCGAACGCTCGTTTGCATTGTCTTTTCTATAAAAAAGAAGATGAAATGACAAAAGAGTGATCTTATAAGGGGTCCTATTTTCATTAAGAAATACGGAACCCTAAAAATATTTATTTGTCTGTAAATATTTCTTTGATTAATTGAATAAACAGTAACCTTTTTGATATTCTTTTAATAAGATAAATATGTCAATAGAAATTAGATACAATTTACTGTTAAGATTTTTCGTTTAAGTAAAATGCAAGAAACGAAAATTCGTAGATTTATCAAATTATATAATACTATGTACTCGTATATATTCCAGTAAATTGCGCATGAAAGGTAAACTTGTATAACTTGTTTCACAGTTAATACATTAGTAAAGTGATTTATAGCTTTAATATTTTACAAGATTTTATATAACTTTCTATTATATATACAAAAAAAATATTTCTTTACTTCACTCTTAATCCCAGGGAATCGAGCTAAATTTGATTTTAGTCCTTTTTATATTTTGGAGTTCATGTCATGCACGAAGCGATAATATTGAGTTATATTAAAATAAATAACTTTATTATTGATTAATTATTACATATAATTGGCAACGTAGTTAGAAATATATTACTCTACAACAACACCGCATGGGAAAAATTGGAGCGCGAAGTTAATCTATAAAGATAGCCGAGTTGTATGTTATCCAGTCTATAATGTCATATGTCACTGACATAATTATCAACCGACCACATGCCTTGAAGTGCGTAATAAGCAAAGATACTAGCTATATACTGTAGAAATCGGTAGATACAAGAAGGGCAACAATATCTTTGATAGTAGCGAACGTAGCACAAACAAATTATCTCTTGCCTCATCCTCCTATAAATTCCTCAGTTTAGAACGAACTACCGCGTGGACCGCACAAGGCTTAAGAATATTTGTTCGAAAACTAGTTATTTATTTGTTTCACAACGATACGATTTGAATATGGGATTGTTGAATGCTGTTGAAGATGAAGAAACTGATGTGTGCTCAGAGTTGGTTTTTTATGTGAACGGTAAAAAGGTGAGTGTACCTGCCTATAGATAGGTCGTTAAGATAAAAACAAACTTTTTCTGCAATAATACTATTTACAGAGACAATTGATACTCTCATTTGAGGAAGAGTTGATAAATGATTTTGTATTTTACTTTTTTCGTCAATTTACTTTAAAATTGCTTATTATGTTTATGTTTCTTTTTTTAATGTTTTACAAATAAGTACATATATTAACAAAATGAAACCACAAGATCTATTAGTTATAGTCATATCTAATAACATTCTAAGTGCCAGTTTTAGTTTCGAAATCTTGTGTAACGTTATCATATATGGTTCAATCGCAATTATTATTATTTCTTTTGTTGATGTTTATTATATATAGATATATATTTATCTTTAATTAATAGTGTAAGAATGAAATAAGATAATTATAATTTACATATCAGCAAAAACTTATAGCCTTTAGTTCTGTTTGATGCGTAAGTAGTTTATATAGTACGGCTGACGAATCGTGGTCGCCCGGATGTTGATTGTTATTTTTTTTTGTTAAATTTATTTTTTCTCACCGTTGAATATTCAAGATTTTTCTTACTCAACAAGTGCATAATGCACAAAACTTACTACTTATGGACTGCGCTGTAGAAGGGTAGAAAAATGTATTTACATCTATGGTATTTTGTCACTATTTTTACTGCTGTAAAGTAGTCTAGTAGGTTAAGTATTAAATAATTAAAACTTATTACTCCTTCCTAAACTGTCAAAGTCAAGGTAGCTTTATGCTGGATGGATACAGGATGACGGTATCCAGTTGCACTACATAGTAAATACGATTATCCTCATTTTTACCTATCCGTAGTAGTGGTCCAATTTTTAAAATGTAATTTAATACCTACCTCTAGGTGTAAGGTATATTTTGTAAAAGATTGTTATTATTTTAATTATAAAATGTCATATTATTATATGTGCGCAATAAGTTAAAGTTAAGCAATATTCTCATATTTTGTCGATGTTAAGTAGTTGCAAAATGATTCTTTGTTTAGTCATCAAAAATGACGATACAAAGAAAATGATAAATAGATGCCTACCAATATGAAATGTATGTAACTCCGGAAATTCGTCTCTGTTTTAGCTTTTACATTTGTCATTAAAAAAACACTTAAAACGTGAATCCCATTTCGGTTACTAAGCTATTTTTTAAATTATAAGCGAATATTACAATATTTTTACAAACTCGTTCGAAGTACAAGATCTGTAATTTGGTTCAACAATGACGTACAGTCCGCGAGGCGTTAGCTGAGCTTTGCATTCGTGCTAGTGTAAAGTACGACTGGCCTCTTTTTATTTTTTTATTTTTATTGATGACTAGTAAATCCATTTTTAGGTTTTCGTTCCTTAAAACGTGAAAACGGAACCCATATATGACCACTTTGTTGTCCGTCTGTCCGTTTGTCAAGAAAAATATCTGAATGAGTGCGCACGTCCGCTAACTCAATTTTGTCAATTTTAAATTGTAGGTACTCCCCGTTGACATATATGATACAATACAAAAAGGAGGTCCAACTTACATTTGATCGTTATTCTAAGAAAAAAATACACAGAAATAGAGGATTTTAAATAGTAAATTAATTATTATTTATTAACTTTACTTTTAAGTAATTAAAATTTTAGGTACAACATTTTTGTTTTTGTTTAAGTTTGTCTCTTAATAATATAGTAATCCATATAACAATAGCATCATATTAAAGATATTATAATATTATTTTATGACGGCGTACTCAAAAGTATGAAACGTATATTATTGTGATTGTAAATAACTCAAAACATCTTTGTAACTGACCCTTTGATAAACATTATCATGTTATTTAAAACATTTGTAGTGGTTTCATACTTAGTACATTTCTAGATGATCATTTGTTTTTACCTACTACTGTATTTTAGCATATTCTTAGTTTTTTTTGAACTAGCTTTGAATGCATTCTCATAATTTTCCATGTATTGGTTGTTGTAATAAGTACTACTATAGATAGACTAAGTTCCCTAAATATGGACTAAAATCCAATAAAATCAGCAACCAGCTCAAGCTGTATCCCGCACACAGCAGGGCACAGGGGAACCTAATGTTAAGACACTCCGTTCCCCACTTTCCACCGAATTCTGTAGGCATTGCGAGCTAAGTGGCGGTACTAATATATAAGAAATAGAATGGGTCAAACTCGACCCTAAGATTTATCGCTAATAGCAATCGAAAACAAAACCACATCAAATCTGGATTCAACCGAAGTGATTGATATTTCTGCGAAAACTAAAGCTAGGAAAAGATTGTAATCATAATCGTTATTTAGCTGTTGGTACGGGCGAACTTTATATAATAAATCCTTGAATCTTTTCTATTTTGTTTTACTCCCTAAGTATTAAAAAAATTATAATTTATGTTGTTGGTGTTTTATATTTTTATTTTCTGCCCTGCAACGCACAAAACAGTGCTGATGATAAAGTAGCTTAGGATTTTTAAAGTATTTGTATAATTTAATGATTTTGCTACATAAAACCTTGGTAGTTTTGATAGCAGTGGGGTCCCATTTTTTGATTTGCCCCAGGGCCCTGGGGCAAAAAACACCCTAGCTACGCCACTGCCTCTGTCTACCCTGCCTACCTATAGCAATAGGCGAGATACAGCGTGAATCTGGTTTTAACTTTTTCTTTATGAACCTATTAAAATAAAACAAATGCTAAATGTTAAGGGAAGTTTCCTAAAATACAAAAGTGCTCTTAAATCGGGTAAGCCGTTTCCAAGATTAGCGTGAACAAACGCACAGACAGACAAACTGACCAAGGCTTGGTATTGTTAAATGCCCTTAATAACAATTTTTCTAATATATCATTCATGTACAGACACCGATGAGCTATGATTTTATAGTAGGTAAGTATCGATAAGTTTGTGACCATGTTTTTCAAAAATTCAATTGTATATTATAATTATTACGTGAATTACCAAAATGTAACCTAAGTTTATTATACTGCTAACAAACACTATAGGTATATTAAAACACGAACGTAATACGGTGTATAAGGTAAATAATTTAGTAGTTTAAGTAGGCGAAACCGTGAGTGGGTCGATAGTAATTATTAAAAATTGTATTTATTATTAAACTACACTTAATAAATACTAATATTAAATCCGTTGTGGCGCAGGGGCACAAGGGTGCGACTGTAAACGCGACGGTTAAAGGTTCAATTCCCATAGGAGAGATGAAATTAAATATTTATATATTTATATTTTCATTTTCTCGATCTGGTAACGAAGCAAAGAGTATAATAAACCGAAAATAAACATAATAATAATTCAGTATGAAAAAAAAGCAGCAACTAGCACGAAATAATTTATAATTTATTTCAGGTTATAGAACCACGTCCCGATCCAGAATGGACTCTTCTATGGTATTTAAGAAAAAAATTACGCCTTACCGGAACAAAGTTAGGATGCGCAGAAGGAGGCTGTGGGGCGTGTACAGTTATGGTCTCAAAATATAATCGCAAGGAGAAAAAAATAATGTATCCTTTTTAAGTAATATTTGATCATAGATTTACTCAATATTACTACAAATTTACGGTAACGATATTTTCCTATCGCTATTCAGTCATCTCGCGGTAAATGCATGCCTCGCGCCAGTATGTGCTATGCACGGCTTGGCTGTCACGACTGTAGAAGGTATCGGCTCCATTAAAACAAAACTCCATCCAGTACAAGAAAGACTCGCAAAAGCTCATGGTTCTCAATGTGGCTTCTGTACTCCTGGCATAGTGATGTCAATGTACAGTTTGTTACGAAGTTGTGAAAAAATCAAATACTCCGACATGGAAGTTGCATTTCAAGGGAATTTATGTAGGTGCACAGGCTATCGGGCTATTATAGAGGGGTATAAAACATTCCTTGAAGATTGGGAAACAAATCGTGTATCAAGTTTTTCCAATACAAGTAACAAAGGCGTATGTGCTATGGGCAAGGATTGTTGCAAAAACAAGACTGACAATAGTGAAACTGAATATATTTTTGATAAATCATCGTTTTTGCCTTATGATCCGAGCCAGGAACCTATATTTCCACCTGAATTAAAGCTATCATCGGTTTATGACGATCAATACCTTATATACCGTGGAAACAAAACAGCTTGGTATAGACCTACAACATTAAAAGAATTACTGAATCTAAAACAACAATTTCCTGATGCTAAAATAGTAGTCGGGAATACAGAAGTCGGAGTGGAAGTAAAATTTAAGCATTGTGTTTATCCTGTCATAATTATGCCTAACTGCGTTCAACAAATGAATACAGTAACAGAAACCGAAACGGGGCTGTCAGTCGGTGCGTCTGTTACTTTGATGGAAATGGAAAATGTATTTAGAAAATATATAGACATTTTACCTAAATATAAAACAAGGGCGCTAATAGCTATAATAAACATGTTAAATTGGTTTGCGGGCAAACAGATAAGGAACGTGGCAGCGATTGGCGGTAATATTATGACTGGAAGTCCCATATCAGATTTAAATCCAATTTTAATGTCGTTAAAAGTGAAACTCAATCTATTGAGTAAAAAAGATGGCCCTAGATCTGTTTTAATGGATGAGACTTTCTTTACGGGGTATAGAAAAAATGTTGTGAAACCTTATGAAATTTTACTTTCAATAGAAATCCCATATTCGAATCCATATCAATATATAAAGGCATACAAGCAAGCTAAGCGTCGAGAAGATGATATTTCCATAGTTACGGCTGCTGTTAATGTTGAGTTTGAGAAAAATTCAAATATAATAAAAAATCTAGGCTTGGCTTTTGGTGGCATGGCACCATTTACTAAAATAGCCACTAAAACTAGTGAAGCACTAAAAGGCATGTCCTGGTCTGAAGTGATGTTAGAGAAAGCTTATACGTATATGTTAGATGAATTACCGTTGGGTCCGTCGGTACCTGGAGGTAACGTATTATATAGAAGAGCGTTAACTATGAGTCTGTTCTTAAAAGCTTATTTAGCTATAGCAAAAGAAATGTCTCAGGACAAAATAAATGTAGAAATGATTAGGCCTTATTATAGTAGTGGTGCAGAACAGTTCCACGGTGGCATGCCAACAAGCTCTCAATATTTTGAATTAGTGAAAGAGAAGCAGGTTAAAACGGACGCAGTCGGTAAAGTGATTACACACGTCTCAGCTTTAAAACAAGTGACAGGTGAAGCAATCTACTGCGATGACATCCCTATGGTAGAAGGAGAATTGTATTTAGCATTCGTTCTGAGCTCAAAAGCACACGCAAAAATTGTTTCCGTCAATCCTGAAGAAGCATTGAAACAGCCAGGAGTAGTGGCATTTTTTTCAGCGAAAGACTTGACACCAGATCAGAATACTATAGGTCCTATTTTCCATGATGAAGAACTTTTTGCAAGTGAAAAAGTAATAAGCCAAGGACAGACAATAGGTGTTGTAATAGCAGAAGATCAGCAAACAGCGCAAGCTGCAGCAAGGAAAGTTAAAGTCGAATATGAAGAATTACAACCAATTATAGTTACGATAGAAGATGCCATTAAACATAATTCTTTTTATAAACAATTTCCAAAGACTATACGAAAAGGCAATGTAAAATCTCAATTTGAAAATCCAAATAATATAGTTATTAAGGGAGAATGTCGCATGGGAGGTCAGGAACATTTTTACTTAGAAACTCATGCAGCGTACGCGATTCCAAAGAAAGAAGATGACGAATTGGAAATATTTTGTTCTAGTCAACATCCTTCAGAAGTCGCGGTACGCTAAAAATATTTTTTATATTAAAAAATGTTAAATAAAATCATTTAAAATAGCTATACACCTATATAATAATTGCATATGCTATTTGTTTTTATAATTGTTTAATTTAAAAAATTATAATTGTTATTAATTATTATTTCTTTTTAATAATTTATAATTACAGTTTACGTTACAAATACATTTTTTATTCTAGAAATTAGCTAGTCATGTTCTACATGTACCTATGAATAGAATAGTAGCGCGAGTGAAACGTATGGGAGGCGGTTTTGGTGGAAAAGAATCACGAGGGATATTAATTTCTTTGCCGGTGGCGCTCGCCGCTCATAAACTTCAAAAACCTGTGCGTTGTATGTTGGATCGAGATGAAGACATGCAAATGACTGGAACGAGACATCCTTTTCTAATCAAATATGAAGTAGCAGTTACTAAGGAGGGGAAAATAATGGCAGCCGTAGTCAATATCTATAATAATGGAGGGTATTCTATCGATTTATCTGGACCCGTATGTAATGGTTTGTTTAATTGAATAATATGTGGTTTTATTCGAATATTGTCTGACATCTTTTAATCTTTTAGGTTGTAGAACGAGCTATGTTTCATTTTGAAAATGCTTATTATATACCCAATTGCGAAGTGACTGGTCACATATGTAAAACAAATTTGCCATCAAATACAGCATTTCGTGGTTTTGGCGGCCCACAAGGCATGTTTGGTGCTGAGAATTTAATATGGGATATAGCTAGCGCCTTGAAGAAGTCGCCTGATGAAATAAGAATTATTAACTTATACCAAGAGAACTTTACCACTCACTATAACCAAGTGTTAACACATTGTACTTTACAAAGATGTTGGGATGAGTGTGTGGAAAAGAGTAGTTTAGTTCAACGGAGGAAAAATATTGAAAACTTTAATAAGTATAAAAAAATCTTATTTTTCATTTTTTTTAATTTTCATAACATACATAATAAAATTCAAATTATTCAAATTCATTTTAGGCAGCATCGTTGGCGTAAGCGTGGTATTTCTATAATTCCAACAAAATTTGGAATTGCTTTCACAGAGAAACTGCTAAACCAAGGAGGCGCCTTAATCCTCATATATACTGATGGTTCAGTTCTTCTATCTCACGGTGGCACAGAAATGGGGCAAGGTTTGCATACGAAAATGATTCAAATTGCGTCACGTGCTCTTGGAATTGACATTTCCAAAATTCACATTAGTGAAACTGCGACTGATAAAGTCCCGAACACATCCGCTACTGCTGCTAGTGCTGGATCAGACTTAAATGGAATGGCAGTTCTTGACGCTTGTCAAAAAATATTGAAGCGTCTTCAACCATACAAAGATAAGAATCCCAATGGCTCGTGGGAACAATGGATATCAGCTGCTTATGTTGACCGAGTCAGTTTAGCCGCCACAGGCTTCCACGCTACACCTGATATAGGGTACGATTTCAAGAATAACGTAGGCAAACCTTTTAATTACTTTACATTTGGAGTAGCTGTGTCGGAGGTAGAGATAGACTGCCTCAGTGGTGACCATCTCGTTATTAGAAGTGATATAGTGATGGACTTGGGTGAGAGTATAAATCCAGCCATAGACATTGGTCAGATTGAAGGTGCTTTTATACAAGGTTATGGCTTATTCACAATGGAGGAATTGATTTACTCGCCTACGGGAACTTTATATTCGCGTGGACCTGGCGCTTACAAAATACCCGGTTTTGGTGACATTCCACAAGAGTTTAACGTTTCCTTGCTAAAAGGTGCTCCTAATCCGAGGGCAGTTTACTCGTCAAAGGTAAAGTATATATTTTGTTATAAAATTGGAAACTGTGTATTTTTTTATATTTCGTTATGAATGTCTTTCGCATCTTGTGATATGAGAAAAGGCAAATGGTGCCTATATAATCAGTAAAGATAAAGATAATAAAAAAACAGCTTCTAATATAATATAATAACTTTATATTAGCTTATATTTACATCACACCAACATCACTTTATTTGCATTTTCAGGCTGTAGGAGAACCTCCGTTGTTTTTAGCGAGTTCAATATTTTTCGCAATAAAAGAGGCAATCGCCGCCGCTCGTGTTGACGCTGGAGCCTCCCCTGACTTCACTCTGGAGTCTCCCGCCACTTCCGCTCGAATACGCATGGCCTGTGAAGACCATATTACTAAGAAGGTAAATATCACATGTATATACATGACTCCTAGATTCAGTTCCGAAATGTACAATTCCAAATGCGATAGCAGTGTCTAATGACGGGCTATGGTTGATATTTTCTTATATTTTAATATGTTTGTATTGGTGTTACTTTTTGCCAACCGACAAGCACTTCCAATACAATGTATAGAATCACTGCATGTGATACATAATATAAAGTATTTTTTTTTAATTTTTTTTTTTATTTCAGCTTCCTCGTCACGAACCGGGAACATTTGTGCCATGGAATGTTGTGCCTTAAATTATTTATTTTTATAAGATTTTTCTATTTTATAAATAAAATATATTTTTTGTTAAAGAATAACTTTATTCGTATCTTATTAATTATAGTATCTTATTAATTAAGTGGATTAATACTGTGAAAAATAGGATTAGAAATAGAAAATATATACGTAAGTACTTGGATTAGATAGGATTCACAAAAAAACTGTGCCCCTATAGGTACCTATAGTAAGAAAAAATTTTATCATAATATACATTTAGGTATAACCTTCGACGCACGAAAAACGGAAAAGCGGTGGGACCTGACGCCATTCCGATCGAAGCGTGGAAATCGTTGGGCTCTCGTGGTCACTTACTGTCCTTACACACTACAACATGTAGCTCCTTAAATTTGGGCAAATAATTTCAGTGTTATTTTATTTGTCCAAATATCATATGACCATACGATATTTGGACAAACATGAACAAAAATACATTTAAACAATGTTATTAAAAATTAAATTAAATTAGCTTCACGCTATATCCCGCACACAGCAGGGTAGGCAGAGGGAACCTAGTGTTAGGACACTCCGTTCCCCACTTTCTGCCGAATTTCGGAGGCATTGTGTGTTGAGTGGCAGAACACAACACCGCGCTTTGCCTTATATACTTAAATGTATATTTCCATTTCTCCGACTCTGGTGTCGAGGCTATGCGCGGCGTTGAGTTCTGCCACTCAATACGCAATGCCTCCAGAATTAGGCAGAAAGTGGGGAACGGAATGTCTTAACACTAGGTATCCTCTGCCTACCCTGCCGTGTGCGGGATACAGCGTGAAACTGATTTTAAAGATATAGGAAATAAATAATTAAGAACAGTATATATTAACAAATTAATGTTAGTTTTACTTAATTTTGCAACATAAAGTTTTATTGAATTTTGATATATCAGGTTGTTTTAATATAAATAAAACGTACACACACTTTAAACCGATCTGATCCAGAGATTATAAACTAACAGCTCAAATCGCTGAGCCTAGAATCTTAAAACAACTGTACGTAACAAAAAAATTTTTTTGAAAATCCAATAAATGTATTTTTTAAACGAAATACCTACTTCATAAAGACGTGTAATTTGAAATTTGAGCTTCTAGTTGGTAAAAAAAATATTGTATACAGATATTTTAGATTGTAAGTTGTTGTTTACTTTATACAAAAACATATTTCATTTGATTGTCAAAGGTCCAGCGGACATTATCGGGGGCGTATAATATAAATTATTTATGAAATAGTTCTTAATTGCCAATCAAAATTAGTGACTGACGTTACAATAATGGAGATCATTTATAGTAGCTGCTTTAGAGAATTCTAAGGCTCAATCAAATACGCACTTGTGACAACTTAGGGACGACTTGATTACGTTTTTGAACTACTTTCATTATATCAAAATACAATAAAGAAACACTACACTTCGAGCTGTCATAGCGCAGGGCTGGGTACAAAAGCGTGACTTGTAGTCACGCTTTTGTACCCAGCCCTGCGCGACGATTGTAGGTTCGATCCCATTTGGGGAATGACATATTAATATTTTCATTTGCTTTCTTTGGTAATAAGCGTATTGAGTTTCGCCACTCGTGAATTCAAATGTATATGTAGAGAATTATAATAATATTTTAAAGAATATTGAAATATCATTTTCATAGTGTTTTTTATTACAAATTAGACCGCCCAATAGATAATATTTTATATGAAACGTTAATTAAACTTAGGCGATACCAATATATTTTTTTATCCTTATCTCGTCGTCGAGCAGCTGATGTAATAAAATATTATGATAGCGCCAAAATAATAATATCTCGATTTAAAGAACAATTAACCTTGTATATGTTGACATAAACATAAATACAAGTAAATATACATTTATATACGTTTGTACATTTTTTAAAGCAGATAAGCTGAAAACATAGTGTTAAGAGACACCGTTCCCCACCTTCCGCCGAATTCTTGCAGCATTGCCTCGTTGGCAGATGCGCAAATGAAAATATTTAATATTTAATTCCCAGAGTGGGAATCGAACTCGCAACTGTTGCGTTTGCAGTCTCTCGCTTGTGCCACAATTATCTAAGGCCAGCCACTCCTGATAGATAATTTATGACATCACTATCTTGACAAAAAAAATCTTGTACCCAATGCTTAGAAATATTATGAAGAGGAAAAATATTAACATAATAAAAGTGTAATACTACTGGCCATGTTTTATTTTCCACCGATTATTTGCTTTAGCTTTAGATGCATCTCTTATATTACCTTGCAGAGTAGCAAACAAAAATAATTTATATAATCATTCACCTTACTCGGCCCGTCGTGGTGCAGGAGCACAAGCGTGTGAATGTTAACTGTCAGCTTATGGGTTCGATTCCCACTCGAGGAAATTAAACATTTTATATTTTCATTTCCTCACTTTCGTAACAAGGCAAAGCTCGGCGTTGAAAACAGAAGTATTTTAATGGACACGGAATGTCTTAACCCTAGGTTTCTAATGTCTCTGTGCTATGTGTAAAAAAAACCTTAAAAACCTTTTAAAGCAAAGAGATGGTTGAGTAAGTCGGAAGGCATACATCTACCAGGATAAGCAGAGAAAATCTAGTGTCCAGATCGGAAGGCAGACCTGGCAAAACACGTATGTTTATACGGAAAATTATCGGTCAGGAAAATTATTCCGTATTTATTAGTATTATTATGAATAAACTAAGTAGCCACTTATAGTTTTAAAGTTATTATTTTTCTTTATTACAACATCTTTTTACAAGTTCATCGCTTTATGACATTGGAATTTATATTGATAACCTTCGACTTCATCACGTATAATTTCCTTGAAGGTATTCATTAATTTAAAACGAAATAATTAGTTTGTCCGAGATTGTCAAATAATTTGATTTCCTGACTCTGGTAACGGACACGTTGCGGTGTTGAATTCCGCCGGATTTTAAGTTTTAGAACGTTAGTGTAAAATACCTAGTGTCTTATGGCACTAGGCTTAGCTTAGTCTTCCATTCTTATAGGCGAGGTAGCGTGAAGCTAAAAAAGACACACCATACGTAAAAGTCAGTCTATATTGAAAATGAAGGACTTGATTATGAAAATGACGAATACTTTGAGGATAATGATTAGTATAATGATAAACAAAACTCAAGTTATAGCAATAAAGATAAAGGAAAATAATGAGCTGAAATCAGAACGTTTATTTTATCTATTCACAGTTTTCGGTGAGGCGCGGTTTCCTGTTGTTAAATTTTTATTTTCAATTATTAGGTAAAAATTAAAACCCAGAAACGTTTGAAATGAAAACAATATCTAATATATTTACAATATATATATTTACAATTAATTTAAATAGCAAGATACAAGATTAGAGGGTTGTAAGTTTCTAGATTTTAAGGAAAAACATTAACATAAATACAGCATGTATTATAATTAACAATATTTAAAAATTACACAAACGAATGCAAAAGTCTGAGTTTTTGAACATACATATAAAAAAGACGCAAATAATAAATAATAAAAATTGAACAATTCTAGGATTAAGACATAATTACGAAATGGCGGTTCATTTACGTTCCTTTAGACTCGAAGGTGAAGCGACGCCATCTCAACTATCAGTGCACGGCTTCTTCGATGCAAACATTATTATTTAATATTAATAATTCGTTTCTACCCTACCCACAGACGACATAATTTGGCTCCAATGCTAATTAGGCAATTTCGACTAAGTTTTAAATTATTTCTCAGACTCAGTTGAGCATCCAGACCCTGAGCTGGGACCTGAAATAAAGAAATTATATTTAAGAATTCTCTTGTAACTTTATCAAAAAAAGGTACAAATAAATAAAAAAAATAACGCAAAATTTTGGAGCTTATATTTGTACATTTTGTATAATTTTGCTTTGTATAACGCTTATTTCAAGACATTTTGGGATCGGTACTTATGTTATTTTCATGTCTGATAAGACAAAGCGTGGCGTTAAGTGGCAAGAGATCTCTGGCTTTGGTTACCAGGAAACAGGGTTAACAGTAAATTATATTAATTAGTATTAATTTTTAATATTCGTAATTGACCACCTGAATGTCTGGAGTATCTCCTGCGAGGCGGTCTCCGCGTGGGGCTATCGGAGTTGTATTCTGTCTCAGTATCCGCTGGGACGTTCCGGGATCGCGACCCTCGACCGTTATATCTAATAAACATATCAATTATTATTTTTTTATAATTAAATGAGGAAATAAATAATATACAAAAGATACACATACCTATCAAAAGAGCGTCTTCGCTCGCGTGGGGAGTAGGGCGAGCGAGGTGAGCGGGGCGAGCGGGGCGAGCGAGGCGAGCGAGGCGAGCGAGGCGAGCGAGGCGAACGAGGCGAACGAGGCGAACGCGGCGAGCGGCGCGAGCGAGGCGAGTAGCGCACTGGCTCGGGAGAGTAGCGACTCTCGGGCGAGTAACGGCTGTCCGACGAGTAGCGACGTTCATTGTATCTAAAATATAACAAAAAGACAATATTCAAAGGCTGTTACATAAAATGAGCCTCAGTAGCAAGCAGCATATACCTATATGCTGGAGCTCATATTACTGGGCTTAGATGTAAGTATTTTATGTTAGATTGATTTCAGAAATGATTTTGCAAATATTGAATTTCTGATGCTACATAATAAGAATAAATAACAAAAATATTAATTTACAATAATGCTACAAAGTTAATTAACTTTTTTAGTATTTTGGTCTAGCAGGATTAGAATGGGAAAGCTGCACTGGTTTAAACAATATTTTAAAAGTTTACATTGTTATTTAATATGTCAATTTTGATGGTGCAATAGGTTATATTTTATCCACCAAACAAACTCTAGGAGCGTTCGTTCAAAAATATTGATGTGCTATTTCGGACTAAAACCAATACAATCTTTAGTAAAAGCGTGTAACTTTCTCATCCTTACCCTGCTAGATCGTTTTATTAGTAACAAAGGTGGATATCAGTTCCCGCTTCTAAAGTTAAAAAGTGAATAGATGGCTTATTGATCTCGTGAATCTGTTTAGATGAGAACGAACATAAGATCCAGCTTCACGCTGTATCCCGCACATAGCAGAAAGAATTAACGTGATTTAGGCCTGTATTTATAAACCACTCTCAAGATCGATCTTTCTTGGACTTGAGAGCGATGTAAAAAAACGAACTGTATTATACGGCCTAAGGTCCTTGGTAGATAGACTATCCAACACAACTAACTTTTTTAAAAAACTTTTTTTAAATTTGAACCCGCGATTAATGTGTACAACCAAACAAACTCTTCAGTTGACTTGGCTTGAGAATGTATAGATGTAAGGTAAACATAATTTGATTAACCTTGGTGGGTGTGGCGATGGTAGACGGCCTAAAGGCGGTGGCCGCGGTAACGGTGGTAACAACGGTGGTAGGAACGCTAATGGCGGCAGGGGCGCCGGCATGCCAATATCTGCTTCTAACGGCGAAGCTACTTCTGAAAAATATATTAAATAGAATATTATTGATTTGACAATTAAGGATATAGATATATTTGTTTGTCTGTATTCTACATTTTCAAATAATGTGACTATTTATTGGTTTTATGCTTATAACTGTGACATTATATTTATAATTTATATAACAATGTGAAATCAAATTGTTATGTATTTTGTATAAAGAGATCCAGATGCGCTATCAAGATATACACTCTATAGCAGTTGTAAATAGTTTGAAAACAAGGTAATCTGCGTGGCAGCAAGTTGTGATGACGAGGTTTGTTTTGTTCTAAGTTAATAAAAGTTTTTTTTTCATAAAATAAAATATTAACTGATTGTAAATGGAAGATTTATGAGAAAAATTATTATTAGAAGCATTTATCACTGTATTAGAAGTATTTTATTTTGTTTATAATAAATAAATATTGGTGCGTATGTGCACGTCTATCTCAGAAACTGGCTTAATCGATTTAAATGCCGTTTTCACTCTTGTATTGTGGAAAACTTGCTAACTTATATTTAATGTTAGTGCATAGTGTGTTTTTTTATTTCTATTAGTTCATAAATTAAAAAAAATATATCAATAAGAAGTATTTTGTTCAACAACAATACTATAAAACTGTTTAAATGTTAGTTTTCTGTATATTGTTAGTTATTGTTAGTAATGCGGGCGGCGACTGACGTCTGTGGGGCTCGGCGGCGGCGGCCAGCTTGCGGCGCAGCGCGGCGGCGTCGTCGCGCGCGGCGGCGGCGTCGCGGCGGGCGGCGCGCGCGTCCAGCCACGCCGCGTGCGCGCGCGCCTCCAGCGCCGCCACCGCCGTGCGCCGCGACGACTCCTGCTCCGCCAGCTCCAGCGTCAGCGCGTCGCATTTCTCCCTAACGATAAGTATGATTAAATAATTTACGCTTTATCCCTAGCAGGGTAGAAAAAAAAGAACGGAGCGCCAAACGCTACTTTTTATATTTTACAACATGACTGAACCTGTACCAAATTGAATAGAAATTAAAAAAGCAACATAAAAGTTTGAGAAACTATATTTCTTTGTTTACATTCTATCTCATCCATAGTTATATAACGGAGAACCAAGTCATGTAATGGTAAAACTTACTTATATCTTTGAACCTCCTGTTGCAACAATTCTATCTTCTCTACAGTGCTTGCTGACTCCCCTTGTTTGCTCAGCCATAACGCTTCCTTCGTACTTAATTCCCTTCAAAAAAAAAAAAAATTATAATAAAAAAAAGAGATCTTCTTTAAATCTTTGAATAATAGTTTTAAGTAAAGGCGTTTTGTTAAATAATAATAATAATAAAGCCTTTATTAATATTAAAAAATATAAGTTATTTGTGATAAATAGTTTAAGTTAAAGTATTGGTTAAGATTGTTAATAAAGGTTTTGTTAAATAATAATAGTATAACATAAAACTTTGTATACCATACACGACAAGTTTACAAGTAAAACATATACTATACATGAATTAAAAAAAAACATACTTCATCAGTTCAGCTTCTCTCTCTTGGAAGTATTTCCCTAGAACCTCTAATCTTGTGAGAGCTTCAGTGGCTTGTTGGCTCGTAGCCTGGTAGGACTCTTGTGTAGATTTCAGTTCATCTGCTAGTTGCACCCTTTGCTTATTTTCTATCTGTATGTAGATTGTTATTACGTTAATACATTTTTTTTTGCTTTTCATTCAATATTAATAAACAATAACAAAAAAATCTTTGAAAAACAATTAATATGTATTTTTTTACTATTTTATTAAGAGATTATTATTGAAATACATGAATGAGTTGTGGCACAGCGGCACAAGCCTGTGACTGTAAACGCGAGGGGTGTGGGTTTGATTACCATTCGGGCAAAGCGTCACTTCTCAACTCAATACGCAACGCCCTAATAATACTGGAGAGAGCAAGGAAATGAAAATATTAAATAATTAACGAGAGGAAATCGAACCCACAATTATTACATGGTTGTATGTCCCTGTGCCAGGGCGACAATCCAAAATCTGTTATTTAAATCTTATAGTTTAAATAAATGTATTTTAACCTCATATTTGCTCATAAATGTATTTTTCTCTTCCAGTGCTTTAGATAATTTTGCTTTTATTTCTGTGTGATCTATTAAAGACGCCACATCTGTATTAGATGATGAGCCAGTTTTTATTTCTTTTATAGCATCCTGAAATAAGTTAAAATGGTTATTTTTTTATAATGTTTTAAATACATATAATATTTGTTAAATATACTTTATTAAGAAAATATTAATAAAACGTATAGAAATTGGATCGTATCGGGATTTCAAGCTGCACCTGTTTGGAAGGGTTCTAAGCGCTCTGACCAACTAAGCCATACATTCAGTTAAATAGTATAATTTAAAATGTGCAATAATCGTGAAAATCAAACATCTTTCTATAAAATAAATAAGATATTTATAAAAAAATAATAAAAGCAAAATAAATGAATGAAAATAACCTTAAGGGCAGCAATTTCATGTTTTTGCAATTCAATAGTGTTATTAGCATCCGCCAATGTCTGATTGAGTTCTTCAAGTACTTTTTGTTGGTTTTTAAATTCTTCCAACGACGTCTCGGCCGATACATATTTTAGTTGGAAACTATCTCGTTCTCGACTTACAGCAATTAATTCCTCTTCAAAGGCTTGTATTTTTCCTAGAAAGAGATATAAATATTGCAAATAAACCAGATAATAGCAAAAGTGGCTGCACTCCTTTTACAGGAACAGCATATAGGATAAAATATTTCAAACCTGTACTTAAAACTATGATTCGTCAACAGTTAAGACGTAGGGTTGTTATTTTCATTTAAAGATTTTTATCCGTATTGTATTACACGAGAGTAATGAATAGATACCACCAATAAATAACAATATCAATTACTAAACATTGTCACACTTTTCATTCTCTTCACCGCCGTTATTTACGACTCGATTTCGTGAATGAGGCGTGTGCTATGTTGTCGCTTTGATAGGTTAATGTTTGTGTGGGTCATTCGATTCAATTTTATTACTTATTTTAATTTTATTATATTTTATATGTATATTTCTATACTGAGGCCAGTCGTGGCACACGGGAACAAAGTGTGAAGGTAAACGCGACAGGTTGTGGATTCGATTCATCTCTTCTATCTTCACTCGAGGCATAGTGCGGTGTTGAGATACTCTGTTCCCATTGAGATAATTCCGTTTTCTACTTTCCGTGTAATTTTCAAGGCATTGCACATTGAGTGGTGAAAACTCCAAGAACACAAAATCACTTCACCAATGTCACATTGTATGGTCGGAGGAAAGACATCTGGAGAATATAGTGTCTTGACATTAGGGTTATCTTTGGCTAGCCTGCTATAAATAATATAATAATAATAATTTGACATAAAAAAATATAAAGAAATAAAGACAATTACCATGTAATTCTGCAATTTGTTCTTCTGAATGAGCTCTTTCGTTTAAGAGTTCACTTAAAGTATTTTCTACTTCACCCAATGTGTTTTGTAATTCCCCTGCAGTATTTTCAGACACTCTAAGTAATTTCTCATTATCATCTAAGGAACTTCGGAGTCTTTCGTTATTGTCTTTTAGTTCTTGGATTTCAGCTTTCAATGATTGCACCATGTCATCCATGCCGAAGGAACTGTCTTCGATACCAGCCAGCTTACTTTTAGTAGATGTGAGCTCCTCTTTAAGGATCTCACACTCCTGTAATTTAACTAGTTATGAGATAGCCATAATGTAAATTAGATGTTTTATATTTTTTAAATATAAAACAACTAATTTACATAATAAATAGTTAAGAATCAACTTTTCTAACATTAGTACATTATAATTCTGCTTGTTCAAATGCAGAAATCTACAGTTACTATTATTAATATTTGAAAATATTGTAAATATTAAAAAAAACCATTATATATTTAAAATATTATCTGGACTCCAGTGACATTAGGCAGTTTAAAATGATTATAGTCAACCATTTCAATTTCAAGATAATTTAATTGACTGAAATTGAAGTGATTTCATACTTATATAGGAGTTTGAATTTTAATAAGAAACAATAAAAATAATGATGATAATTATTATAAAATATTCTGATTTACCTTTGTTGAAAATAGCAATTCTCTTTGGAGGTTATTTATATCACCAATCAATCTACCGTCTTGCCTTTTGCTTTCAATATAATAATAACCAAGAATAAATAGTACAACGGAACCAGCTGTGGTTAATAAGAATGTAAGAAGACGATTTTGTTTGTTGAAACTTTCCCCATCACAATAATCTTCTGTAAAACATGTTTCACCTGAAACATTATTAGAGAATTAAATTTTATACAAAATAATATTAAAACAATGTTACATAGGTATGGTGCTCAACTGGCACATTCAGATTGTCATATTGAAAGGATAAGAATATTAATATAATTGTTTATCTAAATTTAAGTATAAATTATAATATATTTTAAGTATAAATTGTATAATGGACAGGGTAAGCAGGGGAACCTAGTGTCTCTATCCATATTGGTGATATTGTATGTAACTACTACTTAATGCCATACCTACTTAGTGAAGAAGTTTCCTAAAAGAGGGTGGTTTCCTAAAAAAAAAATCTCCCAAGTGGAGACCAGAGCCATTGTGGTTGTAGCTTTAGTCCAGAACAGCTTTTAACTAAGTTAAAATAAACCATATTAATTCATGTCATTAAAAGGAACTTACCAACTGAAGGGAAAAGTGCACTACTTTCCACTTTGGTTCCCATAACCATATTATAAGTGTGGAATAAGTACTTGAAAAATGAGAAACTTTCATCATTTTCAATGTGTATATTTTGAATATATTCTTGATTAAAAATTGGCTCAGGAGGTGATTCAGTAGAAGAAGGCCACATGTCTGATAATGTTGTATATATATTTGATATAAATCCTTCATTATTATTATTATCCTGATTAGGGGTAGCTTCTGTAGGCTCATTGAAAATTTCCTCTATTAAGTTTTCTGTAGACATTGTCATGTATTCTGAAGTCAGTGGAATCTCTTCTTCTTTGGGAAGTATAGATGCTTTGGTTGAAGACTCTGATGATGTATAAGCCTCAGTTATTGTTTCTGATAATTCAACAATGTTAGTTTGTATTTCAGATATGACAGTTGAAACTTCAACAGGAGACTGTATCTTATTATCTGCATATAAGTTAATATCAGCACTAGGTATAGTTTCTGTATATTCTTCATAAGTATTTACAGGCATAGGTTTGCTATCCACCTTGTTTGAAGATTCTTGTTCAAAGTCTAATATTGGAATTGTATTTTCACTTAATACATCATTTATTTGGTTCTCAACAAGCTCACCATTTACATTTTGTGCATTATTCTCAGCTTCATTGCTACCAATGCCAATGGCTTCACTGTCAATTGTGGTATCTTCAGTTGAAGGTTCTTTAGGAATTGTATCAAGTTTTGATATTAGATCAATAGTTTCCGCGGTGGGTAGTAGTTGAGGACTATTGTTTTGTAGTTGTGATATTTCTATATTACTACCTAAATTTGTGCCCAATGTAGAATCTTCACTATTGATATCAGATATAGTTAGGTCTTGCATTTGCACTTTATCATTTAAATTTGATTCAGATGATATATTTCCACTATCTACAGCAATATCATTTTCTAAACCTAGAGAGTTAGCGTTTGATACGTCTTCTTTTGGTGTATTGGAAATAGGTGTTTCATAATCATCATTATTAGGTTCTTTAATTGGTATATGAGCATTTATATTTACATCAGGAATTTTCTCATCTACATTATAACTGTTTTGAGGTTCCTTTTCATATTGTATATTGTCACTAATTATTTGAGAATCACTATCAGCAATTACTAAGTTGCTACTTGATATTATTTCCTGCTTTGGAATATTAAAATTTTCAGGAGCCTTTACAGTTGTAGAGAACTCTTCACTTAAAACATTTACATTATTAGTATCTGCAGAATTTTGGCTGTCAACAATATTTTGTTTGGGTTCTGGAATACTTTTTAAGTCAGGTGAAGGAGTAGTACCTAGCTCTAAGGGTAAATCAGCAGATGATGTGATTAATTCTTGCTCTATTGGAGATGTTGAGGGTTCAGTTGTGAAAATTGTAGTACCTTCGAACACCTCATGTGCTTGTTGTACCTTATCAGGCTGTACATCAGTCTGTTTACTTTTTATTTGAAGTGGAAAGATTAGTTCTGCATTTGCAAGTTTCTTTGATTCTTTTAAAAATAAAGAATTTACAAATCCTGCTTTACCATTTATATTTGCATACCAAATATCTGGATGAGTTCCAGCTGATTTCATATAAATAATAGCGTCGGCATTAGCAGAGAATGATATAAGATCTGGATCTCCACTATTGTATTTTATTAACGTTTTTGCCTTGGATATTGGTTCTGAAAAAACACGAATGATATCAGTAGAAATTTTAAGGTCCATAATTCTATAAAAATATCTATAACAACATAGTATTCATTTACATTTGCAAATGTTGTTAACAAAACTTTAAACATTTACAATACTAAACAGATTGTCATTCACTTACGACTACAATCTTCATTTACACATCTAACTTTATCAGGTAATCTGCAATTGCATGACGTAATAAATAACATTAATAAACTATATTTAAGCACAGACATTTTTGCATTATTGTTAACATTCAATTATAAATAATAAATAATTATTTAATAAAATTCACTAGCACAAGACGGTAGGCCACATCTCTGTGGGCCACATCATCTGTCAATTTGACATATGTTTATTCGTTCGGATTTTAGAGTACAGATTATATATTAAAAATGGGCCGTTAAACGCAGCTCCTTTTAAAAGTGACGCCTAGATACTAAAGTTAAATACGTTATTTAGCACGTTATCGTATGTAAATACTACGATGTTATTAAAGAAAGTTTAATTTATAAATTTAATTCCTGATTATAAATCAGATAAGGACGGAAATAATTAATTTAAGCAGCAGATGATCATCAAAAATATGTGTACAGTAAAATTAGGTCAATAGGAAAAAAGGTTTTAATTATAAAAACTGTATATTGAAATAGTAGTTACTCCATAATTATTGCTACCGTATGTATGGGTAAATGAGGATTGTTTTATGATTTTTTTTTATTTCATATAGTTTTATTTCAAAAAGTATAATTTCTGTAATTAAAATAAATATCTTGAGTATCTACTTAATTTGTTATAAATTACGGTCAAAAACATTTACTTTTTGTTATAAGAAGTTGGGCATTATACGAGTAAAATTTATGTAAATAATCATTCGAATATATTATTTACGAATAATTTATTTGTTATTTTAAATAACGAATAAAATCTTTTTACAACTTTCTTTTATTTATATCAAATAAATCAAATTTGAAAAGCTTATTCATTGTTGGTTGGAAATAAGAAAAAATAATAAAACATGGAAATAGATGCCATTAGCAATTAAATAACTATTTAATTGATTTCTGGAATTTAGTGAATGATTAATGAATCATAGTCATATTCACATTAATCGAATAGTGAATAAAAATTATTCAATGGTTGAATAAGTTTGTTTTAATAATTAAATTATTTATGATTCGTGAATGATTACATTTGTTGTTCGTCATCATAAATATTACATTTGCTTTATTTTTGTTTATAGACACTTTCTGGTAGGGGCCTGGATTTTAATGTTTTTTTTTTATTTTATTTTCGGGGAAAATTTTGTTTCTGTTTCAACAGAGGCAAATGTAAGTAAAATTTTTAGGTTCCTGGTGCCCACCAGATTATTCTGGGGTAGGCACAGACCACCCGGCTCCCTCTTCCCTTCCTACGCCCATGCACTTTGCCTTTGCGTAGCGTCATCTCCTCACTGTGAAAGTACTAGCACAATAGAACATAGGCTTGTGTTAACTATAACAACAGTTTTCTTCTATAAAACTCTTTCTCGTTTCTATCCAAACATAGAAACATTGAATATGTTACATTGTATGTATTCAAAATATACATGCAATTTTCTCCCACATTTTATAGATCATTTCGATCGTAATGTGAATATTTGTAATGTAATGTATTAAATCGATTAGAAAATCTTTTAAAAACTATTCATAACTACTTATGATTTGAATCGCTTTGCCTCGACACCAGAGCGAAGAAATGAAAATATAAATGTAAATAAATACTCCACTTCCTCGACTGTGAACCCACCACCAGTCATTTTTACAGTCACACTTTGTGCCTCTGCGCCACGGCTGGCTAGGTAAATAAAAAAAAATGTAGTAAACAACAAATTAATTTTCGACATGAGTTATGGTTTAATTCTAGCTGCTTTTTTATATTTTTTTTAAAAATGTTATAAATATTTTTTTTTATAAAAATGTAAAACCTTATTAGGGTATTAAAATAAATTAATACGTAGCTATTTTCAAAACGATTATTTAATCAACAACAATAATCAAAAAAATTGCAATGTCTGTTCAATCTCATATTTCGTTAATCGATTTATCAAAACAGTTTAAATTTGAGATTGGTAAGTAAATAATGATAAGTACTATTGAATAATTTAAGGTTATATTAATTATATATAAATAATAATTATACTGATATATAGTGCATAACGAATATATATTGTTATATTACCATTTTTTATTCACACTATATCAGTATGCCGTTCCATTTTACTTTTCTGTGATTTATTTTCACCGTGTTACCAAATCTCTCTTTTTATAATTTTTTTGGGTTAGGCTAATCCTGGACATTTTCTCAACAAAAATGTCAGTTAAATCCAAAATTAAAAATACTTCATATTACATATACATATATAAATTAGCTGTAAACTAGATATATTATTATATTACAACAGTCAAATATTTTTTTTAAGATGAAGAAATAAAGAAAAAAATATGTTTTGATGAAACTTTAGTTGTCAGTTGTGCTCATTACGAAGGTACTTTTAAAGATGACTCTACTGATTCTAAATGGTCCTGCAGTAATTCTTCGGAGACCAAATTATCTCAAAGAAAAAAGAGTAGTAAAGTTGACGCAGTAATTAATCTTAAAGAATTACCAAATGTAAGGGAAGAAATAAATGAGGAAGAAAGTGATTTTCATTTTTATTTTTTTCCTGATTGTGATCAACCAATTCCACCAAACGATGATAAAGCAAGCTTGATCATAGTGGATGGTTTTCCCAAAATTAATAAAATTGAAGAACCGCCATGTTGTACCTGCGAAGTGGATAGAACAGGTAAATGCCCTTGCCATCTCAAAGTGCCATGTGAATGTGGTGCAAAAAAAAAAGATGAATGTACTTGTGACCAATTAGAAAAAATTTGCCTCTGTGATGAAATTCCCCAATTAAAATGTAAATGCAAGCCACGCAAAGTATGTATGTGTCATCCCGATGGTAAACCGCGGCCCACTTGCACTTGTGGTAATATTGACAAACCGTGTATATGCCATCCTGATAAATATCCTTTTCCTATATGCGTTTGCAATAATAAAGTACAAAGCCCTGTTAGCAACCAAGAATTGAAAAGTGAAGACAAAATATTAGAAGATTATGAAATTGCAAAAGATACTGACTATTGCGAATGTCAAAAACCGGCACCAAAACCTATATGTCGTTGTAAAAAGGGTAAAGAATGTTTATGCATAGAAGGCACATGTCTTTGTGATATGCAGTCAATATGCATTTGCGATCCTACAGAAGAAGAAGTTGCCTGCGAAGATGGCGATTCGAAAACTATTTGTGGTTGTCCTATGGAACCAGAATGTAAATGCTATGGTAGAGCTCCCGACGATTGTGCGTGTTTTCCAAAACCAAAATTCTGCACCTGTGATAACGCAGAAAACTGCATTTGCTTTTCGACGTGTGAATGTAAAGAACCATGTCTTTGTGATATGGTAAAGAAGAAAAACATTTGTGTGTGTGAAGAAAAAAAAATCGAAAGTGAAGAATCGTTTATTGAGGAAAGCGTACAAGAAAAAAAAATAAAAAAAGTGAGAGCAGGGAAATATGGTTATCGATGGTGTCACGAAGTTGATCCAAAGCATACATTTTTTGATTTCGCTTACAATAGGCATACACAAATATCATATAAGGAAAAAGAAAAACAACAATTAAAAATATTAGGACTTTATGAGGAACCAAAACCTACAGTTTCCAGTTCAGCTGCTATTGAAAAGGACAAAGTACCAGTTTTCAAAAAGGAAATTCGTAAGCCATCTATAGACTGTTGCAGTGCTGTTGGAGGTAAATTATATTGCAATAACATAGTTTATTTAAATATTTTATTTAATTCGTCCCCATACTCATATAAGATAATTTTGTTGTCCGTCTGTCAATACCACTTATCTTAAGATCGCGTGGTACCTCCACGCGATCTTAAGATAAGCTTTAATTAACATCAAATATACAGGACTACAGTCCCTTGGAGCACAGACGCCACCAAAACATACAAGCGTTTATGCATTGTTTTTGTTGCAATATGAAATTCGCTGCTTCAAAACCAATGAGATACTTTAGACATAGACAATTAAGAAATTACAGTACCAAAAATTAAAAGGAAAAAGGATTTTTTTGAAATTATATTACAGATAAAAACTATTAGAAGAATATAGATTACATTTGTCGTTCATTAAAACAATTTTCCAAAAAGCTTAGTAAAGCTTAGGTCTTGGTTAGAAGAAATGGCACATTTTTTTGTTTTCACGCATGACTGGCATTTGTAAAGAGCTTAATTTATAACTCAATATGGCGTAATTTTTTTTATTGGACTGACCAGAAGTTAACATGATCTATATGTATAAAACTTTCCGATACTGAGTGCCTAACAGATAACGTACCGTAAAACAAATTAGTTTTAAATATATATATATATATATATATATATATATATATATATATATATATATACATATATATATCCTTGGTTTTAGTCGAACCTTCGTCCATCGATCTCGGTCGAAAAAACTTTCTTAAGACGCTAAGAAAGTATTTTCGATTTCACTTAGCTATTAGGATAACCAAAGAATTCCATTAAGTTAAACAAAATAATGTACATTAGGTAAAGTTTATGGGGACCTGTCACAATATTTATATTTTTGGTAATATTCATTATTTTTTACAGGCATAAGTCTTAGCGTAGAGACTTTAGGCGAAGATAAGGATAAATTTCTAGTCCAAGTGGTGTCTAATGCCTCAAAGGAAGGAGCCAAAACGGGATCCAAACTTGTCAGCATTATTGACTGCAATCTTCACACTTTAGAAGAAAATAGAACCGAGTAAGACGCTTTAAATTTTTTTTCATCTCATGAAAAACTCTAGTTTTACTGTAATTTTTTTCGATTATTATTATAGCGATAATTTATTAAAAATGAAAAGAAATTGAATAATACGCTTATGATGGGCTCCAAATAAGTTTGACTAAATTTTAATTCACTTAAAACTTCTTTACATTTATAAGAACAGAGCGCCAACGCTTTTGTTTCGATTTTAGACTAAAGACTTTGGCAACTTTGTCTCGAATGTAAACTAAGAAAGATTTCCATTTTAATGAAGGCTACTTTATATGAAAATATAAAACAGCTTGAAATAAGTAGGGGAGGAAAGTGTATTTGTCTCTATTTTGTATAAATCTCTGTTTTAAGATTCAAAGACGTTTTTTATGTACTTTTTTGCATTGGGTTTCACGCTGTCATAGAAGACATTAATTAACTGATTGACGTAATTACTACATATGTATCATGTATTTTTCATAATAATTATATGTATGTTGTAGCCTATATCTGAAAAATAACATTTTTTCCAATAAAAATCTAGAGATTGATGTTGTCCACTTCCTATTTATTTTCAAAAAAATTATTCTTGAAATCCGAAACCGCGATTTGTTTTATCAATTTATACTACATACGTATTACTTTACATACAAGCATTGCCTGAAGTGAGGATATATTTATTCATTTGGATTGTTATTGCTCCGATATTTTAGCTTTAAGTTGAACCTTTTTATTATACATGTATAAAAAAGATCAATCATTATATCGTTAGGAAAAAAACCTGACAAAGATTATTAAAAGGTAGAAGAAGAAAAGGAAAGGACAGTAAAATGGTGTAGATGATACTTAATCCTTAATCTTTTCCCAAGTTAATTTTTTTTCACGTTCACGCTGTATACCGCATATAGCAGGATAGGCAGAGGAAACCTAGAGTTCAGACACTCTGTTCCACATTTTCAGCCAAACGCTTCGAGACATTACGTGTTGAGTGACGGATCTCAACGCCGCGCTTTGTCTTGTTACTTTGTTACCGGAGCGAAGAAATAAAAATATTAATAAATAATAATATATTCCCTCGAGTGGCAATCAAATTCACATCCATCGCGTTAGAGTTAGAGTCAACGTTTCCGCCGCTGCCCCACGACGGCCTATCTCAAAATATCATATCTTTATTGCACGGAATTCACTTACACAGGCACATTACCAAGAAGGATCTAACAAAGGCGCACCGAAGTTACATGACAATCTGCGAGAGCGGCTATTATAATAAAGTGACCCGTATTTGCGGCGAACGGCATTTTGTTAAACGACTCTATCACGGCTTTGAGGCGGCTCGTAATTTTTTACTAGAAGGTGCTAATGTGGTCTTGCTGCGCTACTTCGCTATAAGCAGATTCTGCGGTCGCATTGTAACAGACACTGTGTTGATAAGCGGGATAGTTTGTGAGAGCGTTTATGTAAGTGAATATTAAATATGATTTTTCTTAATTTTTTTTTAATGGTAGCTGAAGGGGTTGCTGCATGGTATTAAGAGTTTCATATTACATAAATCAAATCACGCTTCACGCTGTATCCCGCATATGGCAGGGTAGGCAGAGGTTAAGCACTCCGTTATAGTATTAACGCAGTATTGTTCCTGACTTTTCGCCGAATTTTCATTCATCGTGTGTTTAGTGGCGCTACGCTTTGCCTTGTTACCATAGCGAAGAAATGAAAAGAATAAATAATTTGAATAGGATTTGAATCCACAACGCTCAAACGTTGAGCCACTGTGCCAAGACTTTACAAATGATAAATCATATTAAATGAAACTAATTTAACCGGATTAATCGCGTATATTTAAGGTTTTTACATTTTGGAAACCCGACGTTTCGAACACTTTACAGTAGTCCGTGGTCACGGGTAGACACGGACACGGACTACTGTAAAGTGTTCGAAACGTCGGGTTTCCAAAATGTAAAAACCTTAAATATACGCGATTAATCCGGTTAAATTGGTTTCATTTAATAATCGTGAAAATCAAAGAACTTATTAAATGATAAATCAATTTTATTTAGAACGTGTCATGGCAATTTTTCTTTGATTGTCATAGTAAAGACAATGTTCAACAATATTGTCTTTATTCATTTCAATCTTTTATATTCTATGTTATATAATAATTTATTTTTCTGTTATGCTTATAATATATAATGATTTGTTAAATGTTTATTGTTAAAATATGTTGTTAAAAAACTACTTTGTTACCCCATGGTGAGGCAGAGGGTGCCTAGTATTAAGACAGTCGTCTTGCAACTTTCCGCCGAATTCCGGAGGTATTGCGTGTTGAGTGGAGAAACTAAACGCCGCGCTTTGTCTCGATACCAGAGCAAAGAAATGAAAAAAATAAATATTTGATGTCCTCGAAGGGGGATCAAACCCACAACCTGTAGCGGTAACTGCCCTCAAAATACTATTAATATTTTGTTATAACTCCATACGTATAAAAATATACTAGCAGCCCACATAATAATAATCACAAAATAAAATTGCGAAAATATGAAATTTCGGTTTTCGTATTGCATTTACGTATAACCAGAAACAAAATATGGAACAAATTGGTATCTCAAGGATTGCACACATGAGAGCTTTCCGCTGTTAGTTGCAGTAGGTTGGGCAGTCTTATAAATTGTAGTTTCTACGTTAGAATACGAGAGACGACGAAACGAAGTAACGAATTTGAATGCTTATCGACTTACTTGTTATAGCAACGAATAACGACAACTGAAACTTTTAAATTATATTGAATATACATAAAAATAAGTAAATTAGCTTCACGCTGTATCCCGCACACTGCAGGGTAGGCAGAGGGAGCCTAGTGTTAAGACACTCCGTTCCCCAATGCTGAATTTCGGGAGGCATTGCGTGTTGAGTGGCAGAACTCAACGCCGCACTTAGCCTCGACACCAGAGCGAAGAAATAGAAATATAAATTTAAGTAAATATTTCATCTCCTCGAGTGGGGATCGAACCCACAACCAGTCGGTCTTACAGTCGCACTTCGTGCCACTGCGCCACGACTGACTACAATAATATATAAATTTTATATATTTTAATAATTTGTCTAATATATGTTACGTATAATATAATAATGAGAACATTGGGAATATGTCCTACATATTAGTAAACTGAGCATAAGATTGAACTGAGTGTAAAATTATACATGTGAACGCCCACGCGCTGATGTATTGATATCAGCGCATTGGCGTTGGAGTTTAGTCACTATAACTGTTAGAAAGGCATTAGTATTGTCACAGTTTTCCTTCAAAAGATCTAAAAATAAATACTTTTTACCTAAAATTTATGACCTTGTAATAAATTTAAAACATAAAATTTACGATGTATTTGTGATTTTATAAATAAAATCAAAAATACATCTTACAAAGAATGATTTTACAAAACAGGTGTGCCTTGGTGTAAGCCAATCTATTGTGAACGGCAAACCATTATTCGTTTCAAAAGTCGAACGTCATATCATAGAACCGTCCGGATTTATTCATCAAACGTTGACAGTTCTCACGCTGAGAGGTAAGCTCGCTTTGACTAAGAAATTTCTAACTACAATTCTAATTTAATTTGGTTTTGTGACGTACCCTTTGACGTTTTACAACGTGATTAGATAGAAAAGCATGTTTAAGTTAGTTACCTGTAAGTACTGTAATAAACCTTTTTCATTAGAACCTTGATGAGCACTTCTGAAGGACCTTATCCTGTTTTTACTTTACTACTAAGTAAATTAAAAACAGGATAAGGTCATCAGTTTTTCAGAATAAAAATCCCATTAATTGTACTTAAATGCAATGCAGTTATAAAATAATATTCTCATCAAATTAACGATTACTTTATAGAGTATAAAGTAAAGTTAAATACATAAATATATAGTACTAAAGTAGTTGTGTGATATAATGAAGAGTGAAGGATTAAAATATATTATGCTGACTATTAATTAAGTCAGTATTCATTTATGCATGTTTAGTAGGTAGTATCTCAGGTGTAGTGCTCGTCATTCACTTTCGGACCTTGGCAAATATTAGTTTGCCCCCCATAAATATTTACTTCGAGCGCGAGCATTGCCCTCAAGAGCGGATGCTCTACAATATATCTAATATAGGTATATATATGTATATGTACATACATTGATTGAATGGTTAAAGGCTAAAATTATATGAAATTAATTTCCAATGATAACTGATTGTTTTTTTTAACAATTATAATATTATATTTGGCTGTCTATGATCTATGTCGAAATATTTTTTCTTTTTTTAAGTACCACTTACTTAATTTTATTTAATACCACACCAAAGAATTTTTATTTTATTTGGATACTCGACATACTCTTCAAAGGTTACCTCGTGAGTCATGAGTGGGCGGATAGTAGCTACATATTTCATATAAACCCTCTACTGCGCGTCGTTCCTGAAAGAGATGAAATAGAGCCTCACGAGCCACTACGCGAAAAATGGCGTAACGATTTGCAGTTGCTATCGGATTATCTGGATTTTAAGGTAAAATTTAATATTTATATATAAAGTATTATTTTATATACATACCTAAAGATATAGTTTCGTTTCAAGCAATTTTCTTGTTTGACTCACTCCTGAGAATGCTTTTGAAATTTTCATGTCGCTCCTTGAGAAATATTTTTAAAACCTTTTGACGCATATTTTCTAACAGAGGGTACCTATATTTTAAGGCGCAAAGGCAAGCGTAAGACTGTAAACGCGAAAGGTTATGGGTTCAACTACACCCCACTCGAGGAAATGAAATATTTATTGAGGCAAAGCGCGGCGTTAAATTCCGCCACTCACCAAGCAATGCCGCTAAAATTCGGCAGAAAGTGCTGCCGAACTCCGGTACATGCGTGAAGCTGAGATAGAATAAAGATATTCATTAGTTAATACAAGTTTCAGCTGAAGCTGAAATTTCATCATGTGTATGCGATTTTCAAATGTTAATAATTATATATTATTATTAATATATTTATATATAAGTAATTTGTTTTTAATAAAAGATTAATATAAAACTTACATCTATCCAGAGCACGCGCTCGGCTGAAGGTGCCAGATACGTGACTGAAAATGGTGAATTATCCGGTGTAATTCGGGACTACCTCCAAGCCTTGCTGCTTCTCCGTCCTCACGACGCCCTACATTTTACTCGACATTATTTTTCATCAGCTCTCTCTTCATTGGACCTACCACATAATGAATATTTTGATCCATGTTCCAAGCGCGTTAGATATTATTTTTTCGAGGAATAGCAATTATTGTATTTTATTCTATATTTTTTTTCCCATTTGTTGAAACTTGTAGTTGAATTCTAATGAAAACGTTACACCAATCTTGTTTTTATAAAGTTTCTCAACTAATTTCAACATCAATTTAAAGTCTGTTATTTCATACTCTACCTAGAGGCTGCTGAGGCTGAATTTTTTATTGCCTACCTCAATAATTATCATCTGGCAAAAGAAATTTTATTTGATAGCATCAAAGACTACATTTTAACTCAATTAGCAACAAGCAAATTGTCTTAATAAATGTTCATTTTGAGTAATAACGTTAAACATATAATTATTTCAGACAATTGTTTATTGTGTTGGTTTATTTTATGAATTTACATCATGTTTTTTTTTATCATCTTATGTACTTAATATTTTTTTAATAAATGTTACGCGTACAATCAATCCTTAAATAGTATTTTTTTATTTACCTGTTATATTTAAACTTGCACAGATTCTTTCATTGAAGCCTTATATTAAAAGAAAATGATAAAATGTAAGTCGGATTCGCGTACTGAGGGTTCCGTTCCTATTTCTAGATTCAACGGATAGTACGCTTTAAGGTTTACAAATGTAAGTTTGCGGACGCATACAATCATATAGTATGAAATGAACTACGATTATAAGTTTGTAATATTTTTTTTCTATAAAATATTTATAGTTTCACTTTACGAAACTTTTTCTTTATTTGTGCTTCTTCATTCATTAACGTCTTACACGTTGCTTAGTACCAAATTTCAAAATTCTGAGTTCACAAGAAGTACTCTGAAGTACCTATATGTATTGTATAATTATTTCAGCTCGAGACCTCCAAGTGTTCTTGACAGACGGACGGATGACAAAGTGATCCATTTTTTCCTTTCAAGGAACGGAACGGAACCCTAAAAGACCAATCGGAAATATTCTGTTATTTTTTCATATATTAGTCAGTTTAAATAAAAAAAACTTGCGACCACTATGACGACGGCTTTAACCACACCTACGGCTGAAAGAAAACCTGATAATCGGTTTACACCGACTGTTTAGATTTCTAAATATTTGTATCTAAACTTAAACTCTCATTTTTTATCTCCTATCTTCTGCTGTTATTTCTTATTTTAATACATTTTGTATACTACTAATACATCTTACAATGATTTATGATCAAACGAATTCACATAAAGTGTAGGTTGAGCATTATAACACATTATTATATAAGTCACTTCATCCGAAGATATATTACTGGGTAGTAACCCCTTACCTACAAAAGAGCGTTTGCAAATTTTAAAGATATCATGGCTCAAGGGTGGTTACTATATAAAACGATTACTAGTTTACCCTACTTATGCAACCCTTCATCTATTTGTGCTTCGCGTTATAGTTCATTCCTTCTCCTTGCGAGGCAGCGACGAATAACTTTCGAATATTTTTCTATGATTTAGTAAAAATCAGTATTAAATAAATATATTTTTATTGGTTGTTAAAAATGTGTCAATATGCTGAAACTACGGCAGCAGTTAGAACTGTATCAGAAATGAAATGAATGATCTAGAAAGCTTACTTAAGGAGCCCTTCTTACTTGGAGGTAGACTTATCCTGTATGACAGTATTTTACCTGCAGGTTAAAAGTATGTAATACAAAGGTACCTTTAAAAAATTGGGCCATACCAAGCGGTGGGCGGTCGGTTTTATCCTACACTATCTTCTCTCTTCTTGCCTGGAGGTCTTTTTGCCTGGAGGTTGACAATGTCTTATACAAAGGTAATCTTACAGATCTTATGTTAAATTGTAGGTGAGCTTTACCCTATACGCGGGTGTTACCTGTAAAAATTATTTGTACGTCCTTAAATAGCTAAAGTTATTGCATAATAACGATTATATATTCATATTCTATGCTAAGGGTAAAACACCTACATGCTTAAACCTGGCGATTAGCCGCATTCAAAGCAAAGGCTAACTTCGATTATGGAGAAGTAAGAGAAATTAAAGATATAATTTAATAATAAGCTTTAAAATTTTAAAAGCATTATTCCACATCTAGGAAAGAAAAATACTTATTTAGAAAACGTATAAATATTTTGAACATAGCGGGATTCGAACCCGCGCCTCCTGGAAACCAGGCGCTCTGACCACTGAGCCATACGTTATCATCAAGGTCAATCAATTTTATACGCTTGTTACAACCTTTTTATGTTGTGCTAACAACACACACAATAAAAATATTTAATAAACAGCATTCTCTCTTGCCAGACGATAATTCTTAGTAATTATCTTTGGCTAGTGGAAATTTGTAAAAATCTTATAATACAGAGATTCTAACAACGTAAATAAGTTGTAACAAGCGTATAAAAATTTCGACGAAGCTTGATGAGAACATATGGCTTATGGGGTATGTAGACGCAATTCGTTAAGTGAATACTGTTGTTGTGTTAACAAAATGAAACCTATTTATTTTACGTAAAAGTAATCAATATTTCTTTGAACATAAATTAAACTTAATTAGGCACTTGGTAACAAAAGTAATATAACTAAAACTTATAAAGAAATTTGAAAGAATTTTGAAATTTAAAATTTGTTGTTTTGTATAATATAATAATTGTAATGCGTTCACTTACCCGCACACATTTTTCCCAGAAAGAATCTAAAATTCTAAGTAACAACCACTGAGCCCGAAGTACTAAGCATATGTACAAATTACGCTCACGACTATTCGTCGGAATACGTGTTTTATTAACATAAATCTACCTCCTTTCTAGTAGATCGCGCTTTGCAAGTTGCACAGTATTCTAAAAGTTCAATTTGATTTAATCAACAAAAAGGGTTTTAAACCTATTATTAAAATAAAGTTAAGCCTTATGTGCCGCGTTGACGTAACGAGTTTGTGTCACACTGGCGCTTTCAATTATCCAAACCAATAGCTTACACCAAGCGTCGGGATCTTGAGTTGCAGGCAGTGCGCCCACCTTGTCCACCATACTGTGCGCATAGTTACACCGAACGACCTTATAACAAACCGATATTTCTTTCAGCTGCTTCCGGAGTAAATAAAATATAATTATACAAAAATAAATCTCGAGAGATGTATGCGGTGTAGTAAAATCTTTCGTAGCTTTAAATTTTTCTTACATTTACCACGCAAGTGAATCTCAGTGTGAAATGTTAGTAAAGAAATATAAAAAAAATATCCAATTATTTACTTGACAAAACTGTTAATCCAAGTGTCTGCCGATACATGAAAAAAACGGAACCCTTATCACTTTCTTGTCCGACTGTCCGTCTATAAAGAACATTTCGTCACGAGATCGCGTGGAGGTATAGAGGTGAAATTGTTATCAAATATGTCTATAGTCTATGATGCTTTAGAGCACAAAAAAAATTAGGTTTCTAAGATAACGGAATCAAAAGATACGAGTATTTATGTAATTTTTTTTCTGCATTTTGTGTGAAGTTCACCACATAATCCCCCAAGGGAAGTAACCTATAGGGTACTTCCCTTGGATCTACTCGAAACAAAGCAAATATTGTTGTGTGCGGGATACAGTGTGAAGCTAAAAAAAAACATTAATAAATTATATTATAATATTATATAAATTATAAAATATAATTACTCCATAATTAATAAATCCTTTGAAACTTTATACCACCACTTTGTTAATATTCATATATTATAATAATTTGAGTTAAAGGCTGCGACGCATATATAATACGAGCAAAAATATAATAATTCATCGTTTTTATTTAATTTTATGTTAATTTGATTCATCATATAATTATAGAATCATATTATTATAAAAGCGTAGTTTCTCATCATTATCTACAGGACAAAAGTATTTTTATTAAAAATATATATGTTTTTTTCAGGTTCACTCTACATCCCACATACAGGTAGGCAGAGGACATTTAGTGTGAAGTGAAAATGGGGTTTCACAATTACTGCAAGAAGAAAATATGTCATTTAGTTGTCACTTAATTTTACATGATATATTATGTAAATAATTTCATATTGTAAGAAAAATATAAAATTATTTACATATATTGGTAGCTATTAAAATTCACGTCAACAATGATTGTTTATTGTTATAATAATCAAGCTTAAAAAACATTATTTATGATAGTTGCGTTCTTTATTTTACGAACGTCCCTGTCATATATCAAAAGCTTAGTGTGGAGACATTTGCTAAGATTTCATGAAATCCTTACCCTCCGCTTGGGGACACCAACAGCATATTGAAGTTGTAGTATTTCGTCGCATACATCTCGTATAGTAATTTTAAGGTTAGCAATTTGTATGCAATGTGAGCGAACACGCCTCTTCTTGTTTGCAAACTGGATGGGATGAAAGGCCGCACGAGGGGTCCCAACAAGTTAATTTAAACTTCTAACGCTTATCCGACTTAGGTTTACGGAGCTTAATAATACTTTGTAAGTAAAATTTGAATTCATTACGTTAGCCCTCTCTCCTCGGCTGCGATAAATATCTCGCTTAACCTTATATTTTATTTAATTAATTTCATGGTAACGCCAACTTTCACGTTGGTTTCTTTTTTGGGGTAAAATTGAAACGAACTGCGTGCAGTTTGTAACGTTCAGGTTAATTAGGATTTTCTTTGTCGGTTCACAGACAAATTCTGTCTATTTATAATACTGCTAATACGTATTTATGTGCCAAAGTATTTACGTTATCAGTATTAATCATTCAAATTTAGATATTTTCTTTTGGTTTTGTTAAATTATAATCACTTTCAACGTCAAGAGAGGATTATCCTATCCCACCATAGGTTTACGAGGGAGCGCCTTTAATCCAAGCGGAAAACATCACGTCCTAGCGCGAAGAAAATTAAAAGAGGTTGGTTCATCAAAATTCTTATTTGAAAGTGAGGTGAGATGAATTGGACTAGTCCTCGCCGTAATATCGTATGCTTGTGATTCGGGAGCTAATAATAAATTCTTTTGTAAAAAAAGGAACAAAAAATTAAAATTCCTTTCATGTTCCAAATCCTCCCGGAGTACAGTTTAGTCATTTTGTTCGGGTTAGGTGCTTGGGGGTAACATACACAAATCCCTCGCATACAAATACTTGCTCGTTTTATGTCTTTATAACTGTTCTGTGTTGTTATAAGCGTTTTGCAGACGGCACATTAAATTATAATATTTGTTTTTGTACTGACATTTCGAGAAGTTTTAATGAATCCTGTTAGAGTAACTATCGGTTGTATCAAAATTTCAATATTTTCTACTTAAGTTCATCATTTACCCATTACTTGTTTATTTTAGTTTTAGTCTATAATTAATATGATAAATAATTAATATGAAAGATAACTAAAAGATCGCGAATTACTTTGTTTTATATTACACTATTGGCGGCCCCCAATTTTGTGTATACTTTGACTTCATTATTGTTCAACTTATTATTTAATTATTGAAGCCGTCGTAGCGCAGGGGCACAAGCGTCAACCATACAACTGTCAATACGACGGTTGTGGGTTCAATTTCTGCTCGAGGAAGTGCCTTGAGAAATTATTACCACGATGAATAACTTTTGCCAAGTCTACATTTCATTCTCTCTTATAATGTAACTAAGCTTTTATGGTACTTCATGCCATAATGTGTGTTCATCAAATGTTCATTGTCTTCATATTTTTAACAGTCTGAACTATTTGGGCATTTCATTATTTCTTATAGGTATATATATACACGTAGCAGCGTTCGTACGATTTTTCTTCAAGTGTTCCAGAACTTGAATTTTTTCATATATATTTCTTTTTTTTCTATCAGTTTAATAACTATCATTTTTTACAAAATGAGTGCATGCGAAACGTAAACTTAAATTTGTCAACTTTATAAAAGATGTAATTTATTTTTTCCCGGAGATCTTTTTATCTTGCAGTACAAATAAAGGATATAATCCAAAAAAATATTTTTTATATTGCACAAAAAAATTTTTACAAACTTATAATTATATGATTGCTCACGCCCACCAACTTAAGTTTGTTTATAAGTTAAACTGGTGTTTATTCTGGTAGCCAGAAGGAACCTAATGTTAAGACAATCTGTGCCCCACTTTCATGTTGAATGGCGGAACTCAACGCCGCGATACCAGAGCGACCAAATAGAAACATAAATTTAAATATTTATTACAGTTCCTTGAGTTCAGATTAAACTCACAACCAGTCGCGCATATAGTCACACGTTGCGCCCCTACGCCACGACTGACCTATATAATATCATCTTGGATAAAAAATTCATAAGTACATATTGTGTAAAAAACATTAAATTCTTGGACATAAAATTTATATTTGCAATGAAACGTTAAAGAGATTACTTTTATCTCACACTTTTTGCAACCTCAAGGTAGAAGTAGATAAAGCACAGATCCTATTCTCGTCTCCCTAAGCCGATACTACGACCGCCACTCTGCCTACATTGCCATTCTACTTATCAATTATTTATTCCCTTTGTTTTCATAGTTTATTGAAAGTGAAAGTTTTCAGATACATTATAAATTATTCATATTTTTCCATTAGGGGCCCCTTTTTATCTTACACAGAAGGGATTTATCCATTTGTATTAAGGCTAAAGTTAAAAAGAAAATATTAGAACACTCTTGCATAATATATTACTTTTACATTAAATCTATATTTCTGACATGTCGTATATACGGTAGGTATACCATAACAAAGTTTCTTATCGAATATGATTTAGAACATTTATTTACGTTTCCTAATGGTCTATACGTGGGTACTTACTTTTGTTATTACATTATTCAATCAAATATATTAATGCAAGTAAAGGAAAGAGAATTAATGAATACAAATTACAAAAATATCTCGCAGTTTTGCTAATCCAAGCAAAGAAATATAGCAAGTAAATTGCGAGAGCCAAACCTTTTTCCCGGGCTTAGCCGTACAACCTGGCTGTACTTATACGCATCTCAACTGCGACACTTTTTTAAAGTTATACAGATGATATAATTCGTGTTCCATGTGATATGGAGCGGGTGCGCAGGGCGTTTTCGGTCCAAGGAAACATGTTAGCTCGCAGACGTCCCTATAGTACAACAAGTAAAGTTAGTTAGTTATTTGTTGAGGCCAGTCGTGGCGCAGGGGCATAAGTGTGTGACTATAAACGCGACTTTTTGTGGGCTCGATCCATACTTGAGGAAATGAAATAATAAATATTTTCAATTCTTCCCTCTGGTATCGAGTCAAAGCGCAGTGTTGAGATCCATCACTCAACAAGCAATGCCTCCAGAATTGAGGAACGGAGTGTTTCAACACTAGGTGCATTAGGCTCTGTTGTTAAGACACTCCAGCAGAGTACTGTGTGCGGGGTACATATAGGTTTACGAGCAACATTAAGACTAGACAGCACATTGACATGTAAAATGGAAAGCACCTCTGGAGACACTGGAATAATATTTATACAAACATAAGTTAGTGCTTAAGTTCATGAAAATGGGGAATGATTTATTTTTTTCCTCATTCTAGGTAACATTACAAGGTGCGACGTCGAAATGAACCACTCAATATGCCATTTCTCTAAAATTAGGTAGAAAGTAGGAAACGGAGTGTACACTATATTTCCTCTGCCTACTGTACTATAAGCGGCATACAGCGTGAAGCTATAAACGAAAACAAGAACAATTTAAAGATGTAACTTTAAGCTATGAAATTTAGAAATACACCTGATTTATTTGTTCAAACAGATCAGATTCACTCTTATTATAACAGCTAAGATAAAATCGATTTATCCTTGAAATAACAATATTAGATCATGTGATCTAATATTGTTATTTCAAGGATAAATTTGTTTAATATGAAATAGACATTGAAATAAGTAAATCTAATAATGATGAACATAGAAACGCGACGCTGATAGTAAATTGAAATATTGAGGTTTATTCGTTTATATTTCAAATATGGAAATATTTAGTTATGGTTCTAATTTCTACAGGAATAACATAGTCATATGCATCGGAAAAAGGTACATAGTCCTAGTCCTTTTTTTTACATATATAAATGTGAAGGACACTTCGTTCTCCATATTCCCGTATTCTTAGAGGCATTGCTTGTTGAATGCCGGAACTCAATGATCCGTTTACCAGATCGAAGAGAGCGTCGCGCTTACAGTGGCACGCATGTATACCTGCACAATGATTGGCCTCTGGATTCCAGATAATTATATATTACATTGTATTGACTATTTGATTAATTAAAACATGTAGTACTTTTAAAGAGATATTCCACACTTTAGAAAGAAATATTTCTTTTAGAAACAAATAAAAATTTAAACGTAGCGGGACTTTAACCCGTGTCTCTTGGAAACTGTCTTATCGCCTTCATAACTAACCCGTACGTTCTCATCAAGCAACGTTGAAACTATATATTGTTTATACGTTTACAAGTTGTTTAGATTGTTATCATGTTGCTTATCTGTGGGAAGATTATAACAAATTTCCGCTACCCAAAGACTAGAATTATAATTAAACTTAGAGTTATAATTTGACAAGAAAGAAAGCTATTTATTAAATATTTTTTTACATTTTTAAAGTAAAAAGCGAATAAGATTTTCGACGTAGCTTGATGAGAACGTATAGCTTATCGGTCAGAGCACTTGGCCGGTATCCAAGAGTTAAATTATAAGAATTAATAAAATATCGCCTTAACAAAACATGTTCAGTATAGTGGGCAATTAAAATTCATACATCTATACATCATATCAGCCTCTCTCCTATATATATATATATATATATATATATATATATATATATATATATATATATATATATATATATATATATATATATATATATAGGAGTACAGCATTGGAGGAGGGCTTATATACCCTCCTCCAATGCTATGCTCCTTGCCACCTGGTGGAAGGCCTTCCTACCGAGCGCCGTCCAGTTCGTACTTTTGTTCTTCTACGGATATCCCCATTTCTTATTTTTCGACGTAAGGAAATACCTGGGAGCATTGCTCTCTTCTGTCCGCTGTTTGACTTTGAACCTTCCGACACATATTTAACTGCCATAGTTTATCGCTGCCTAAAGACGCTAGTCAAAGACTTTCGTCTTGAGACATTGAGATATTTTGGACGCGACGCTGCCCATTCAAGCTGGATTAGAAGAGAGATCTTTTCCCGAAGTTAAAACTTAAGTAGCTGGATTGTTGATCCCAGCTTAAAAACTTCAAAAAGTGTTTTCAATACTAACTGGAGCAGATACAACGTTGGCATTCAACATGGTTTTGATTTTGCCCACGTTTATATTGCATTGTGTTCAGGTTTCCATGTAGTAGGTACAAATTCAAAAACCCGAGAGTTATCAACTCAAATTCCAAAACTGCTTCGAAGCTCCTGAACAGCTTAGTTGTGGAAGATCTAAACGACAAGGTGGTGAATATGTATATATCTGTTGAAGTGTGAAGCTGAAAAATAAAAGCTTAAGTAATTTAAATAATTAAAAAAATAAATCATAAATCAGCTTCACGCTGTATCCCGCACACTGCAGGGTAGGCAGAGGGAACGTAGTGAAAGACACTCCGTTCCCCACTTTCTGCCGAATTCCGGAGGCATTGCATGTTAAGTGGCAGAACTCAACGCCGCGCTTTGCCTCGACACCAGAGCGAAGAAATGGAAATATAAATTAATATAATATTTGTTTAATTTGTATATAAACAAAAATAATAATAACAAGTAAATTGTTTTATAGGGTAATTGTTTGAAGTAAAATCTATCGTTTCTCAGCGGGATTACGGTTTGTGTCCATCAGACGGACAATAAATTACGTTAATTGTCAACGTTTTATTGGACAGGTGACGCCTACAGGGAAAACTAAATGAGGAGACGGGTTCCACAGAGATACAATTTGCTATTCTCGTAAATAAAAGGAAATACAGAACATTTATCTGTATTTAGTTATTTGAATATTTAATAGTTTTGTATAAATTCAATTTATTAATAGTCTATAATTTAAATAAGGTTTTTGAAAATATTCCAAAGTGCGGGTATAATTGTATATAGTTAAGTTTAAAATGTAGACGTATAAAAAGTTAAGTGTAGCGGGACTTTAACCCGTGTCTCTTGGAAACTGTCTAATCGCCTTGACAACTAAGCCGTACGTTCTCATGTTTTTAATATTAGGCATATGCTATTATTTTCAAATAATATTTTTGAACTATATGTTCAAGATGTGTGTATATAGATAACTTTTCATACATTAAATGCTACATTATACTTGGGTATTACAAAAGTGATAAGAAAAAAAAGCAATACTAACTGAAGAAATGTCTGTCTTAAGAAAAGTCCAAACGAAAACCAGTGTTACTAAAAGTCCAAACGAAAACCAGTGTTACTATAAATATATTTTTTGTTTTCATTCATTCTTTCAAAAAGTGTTGAACTCCTTATAAAATATATGGAACCACCTATGGGATGAATATTTTTACTTTAATTGCAGGTTTTTAGGTCAATGGCAAGTACTATTTACAAAAGTTTAGTTTATAGATTTTTCAGAAAATTTTCATTATTTGAATATTTTTCTTGTCGAATTTCCTGTGTGTATAACATATATGTACTCGTATGAGTATATGTTTTAATTACGTTTCAAATTTAATACAAAATGCATAAATAAAGCATAAACGGTCGTAGCTTTTGATTGCGTTGACATTAGAAGCTTAAATTTTCTGTACTCCAAAGGACATGCATACTTTTTAGCTTACATGCCTACTTGTTTACCTCACATAAATTTAAGATATATGCTCTTGACAGACGACAGTACAGACAAACGGACAACAGAGTGATCCTATAAGGGTTATATTTTTTTCTTTTAAGGTAGGGAAGCCTAAAAAGAACAAAAATAAGGATTCTATAAAAAACGTTTTGGGATATATATATATATATATATATATATATATATACGACGTTTAAAAGAAAACTTAATATATTATGATTTAAAACATTAAAGTAATAATACCGTTGATTAATAATAATCATCAGACATTAGTCTAAGGGCCATTATTATCGTATGAATTGTTGCCTACTATTATCGTTAATTAATGAGAAAATTATTCTTGAAAATATAAGAAACAGTTATTTTGTATTTTTATCCCCTGTCTGTGAGATAGCTAACTATCTGAAACTCTATTTGTAATCGGTGACACTAGCCCTAAAAATTATTTAAGATTAATGAGGAAAGTTGTGGCGCAGCAGCACGAGGTGTGACTGCAAAATGGACTGGTTGTGGGTTCGATCCACGTTAGATGAAATATTTACTTAAATTTATATTTCCATTTCTTCGCTCTGGAGTCAAGGCTAAGCGCGGCGTTGAGTTCTGCCACTCAACACGCAATGCCTCCAGAATTCGGCAGAAAGTGGGGAACGGAGTGTCTTAACACAAGGTTCCCTCTGCCTACCCTGCTGTGTGCGGGATACAGCGTGAAGCTGATTTTAATTTTAATTTTAATTAGTTCCAAAAAACCAGTAGCATATACTTCAACTTTCATTTCACCTTTTTTATAGGTAACCATAAATACAAGGCACGCATATCCAAAAATATTTGACATCGCCGCCCCGACATGGCTATAAACAGCAAAAGTTTGTACGGTGTAATAAAAAGTTAATACTTGGCGCAGACAGGGACGGGTTGGATTGCGCGTTACTTGCTACATTATAAACAAGCCTGCCTGTGACACCCTTCCTTTATGACCCCCACTCGGTCGGGTGGCATGCATAATTAAATCTACGCGGTCAAATTAGCAATTTGGACCCCAACAATAGGACATAGTTCAGTTTTAAGCGTCTTTATTGTCCAAACAAATTTATTCAACCATTACTGTGTTCAATTAGCGCCGAGTACACACTATTCAGAGCGTTTTATTTTGTCTTTGTTGGTACAGTCTCTCCCCGCTGTAATATAGAAATAAAAGGCCTTCAACGCTCTTCAGTTTTTATATTAAAGAATGAAATAATTAGGTTTACATTCAAACTTGACTTTGCTATAGAGAGGGAATATGAAAAAAGTTTCTAGGGCAGCTTAATAATTATATACGAGGCCGCCATGAATATGGATTACCGACTTATTATATGCAATGAATAAAAATGTGCTGATGTATGAGTCTCTGAATATGTGCTTTATTTTGCATTGATTGCAACTGGAACTCGAAAGGAAACGGCTCTTTAGTTATTGTTTACTTTTAACAAAAGATTGTGGATCATATTTTATGCTGAGTCAAATAGATTATCAATTTAATAGTTATATTAATATGGTAAAGTTGATAGAAATAAACGGATTTGTGAATAATAACATTATTATATTATGGCATGAAGTAGTAAAGTTGAAGTTTTGCATAATCCCTAATATTTGTCATATTTGGGGATTTCCATCGGGTTTAATAATGCAGTAGTTTAGTAAGTTGATGAAAATGCAGCGAGAAGCAGCGTGCGGTGCGCTGATAAAGGACTGGAAGCTTTTTCAATTTATCCTTTCTAGAAATGGGATATAATATTCGAATTTTAAATAAACTATGAATTTCGGGTCGTATTAATATTTTAATTAATCACAACCGAGTCGTGTCTTGATACTCTTCTTTTATCCGAAACAGTATCTCCGCAAGGAACCTAGAATTAATTTAAACTTTGCATTTAATCTTGTTGGCTGGTGAAACTTTCGCAAAGTGAGATAAAATATCTTCTAAAATAGCAGAGTTCTCAACATTATCAAAGATAACGTGAATTTAGATACGATTACAAAGACGTAGCTCGGCCAAAAAAAAATTTTTTTTTATTCAATATTCTAGTACTTTGGTTAAATGTGTATGTTATAAAAATTATTATTTGTTTTATATATTAATATTACTATACAAGAAAGCGGAGGAAGAAATGTGGGGGTCGTAGCGCAGTGAGACAGTCTATGACTGTAAATGCGATGGTTGTGGGTTCCAACCACTTCCACTCGGCGTAGGGATTTTACTCGTATTAAAATGATTTCAAATTCGGCAACAAAATACGCAATTTTGTGAAAAATTGCACAGAAAGTGAGGAACGGATCGTCATGATACTAGGGTCCCTGCCTGCTGCGGGAAAAAGCGTAAGACTGATTTTTTTACTATATGAGAATAAAATTCATAATTGTATACTTTGTACTCGTTGCAATATATGAGCCATGAATTCTTGCATGTTTCGTGATCGTTTGTCTTCTGCAGCAAATGGAATAAGTTAGAGTTAAGTGAAAATAAATACTAAAATACTTCCCATCTTCAACAGCAATCGATATTATTTAAAATAGACATTCGTATTCAATATTTACTATTACTTAGTATCTCGTTGCTGACGCTTGTTGTTTATATACATATTAATTCGATTTCATTATGAAAGAAAAATTGAATTGGAAAAGTAAATATAATTATAGATATATATTAACATTTATGTTATTTTTTCTAACTTTTATCATGATATTTGTTTATTAATCGTAAAAAACCAGTCAAGTGCGAGTCGGAATCACCCACAGAGCGTACTTCGTGTGAAGTACAATCTATAAAATTGACAAAATTAAGTTTGCGTAGCACTCATTTTGTATGAAATAAACTACTAATATTTACTACTTTGTAATGATTTTTTTCTATGAAATATCTACACATTTTCATTTTTCTGATTTCCCCTTTCCTTGAACTGTAAATTCTTACTTCGTGCCAAATTTCATAATTGTAGATTCATGGTGAGTACCCTATATAGAATTTCATACAGAATGCAACAAAAACGATGCGTAAATCCTCGAATGTTCTGATTGTGCGTTGACTTAGGAGCTTGATATTTTGTGTGCTCCAAGGTACCATACAACTAAATATTTGATATTAGTTTCTGCTTGATAGCTTCACGTGATCTTGAGATAAATGGTATTGACAGACGGACAGACAACAGATAAAGGGTTCGCTTTTCTCTATTGAGATTCGAATACATCTACTAATATAGAGAATACCTAAAACGTCTAAGTAACGTGTGAAATATTTATTTTTGTAGGCAAAGTAAGCTTAGATAATTTATAAGGTAGCGAATACGCAATCGGTATTGTATGTAAAAGACTAGACGGAACGTAGACGGAAAATTGGGAAACGGAGTGTCTTAGCACTAGGTTTCCTGCCTACTTTGTTGTGCAGGATAAAAAAATATGTCTCATTATCATAAAGTATTGTTAAATAAATCAAATCACATTAAAGCACAAATATATTAAATTTAGGTAGGTATTATATTATTAAATTTTTTACGGTACGGTAGCTGCTCTTAAAACTTGTGTTAGGTTAGATTGAAACTTTTACACTTAAATATAACCACCCTAACGTAACCTGCAAGACCTTACAACCGAATATATGAATATATAGATCGTATGTACCGTAATGTATGTAATCTCTATATATAATAAGACAGTAAAAATATTTTATTTAGAAAACGTATAAAATTTTTTCAAGCATTTTTAAAAATGTTTAAAAAAAATATTTTGTCTGTACATTAAGTAATTTTGACTGAAATGGATAGAGGGACACTTAAAAAGAAAAATAGAAAGCAAAAATATATTTTTTGAATTTCTTGTCTGTCTGTCTGTTTGTCTGTCTGTCGATATGTATGGTCACATTTATCTCTGAAAGTGCTGAACCGATTTACTTACAAGTAATTCACCAATAGCTTTATTTTACTCAGCTTAACTTGTTTCTTTGTTTCATCAAAATCAGTTCATTAAAAAAAATGTTATCGTCATTTCAATGAACTTAAGGCATTAGTTTGCCTGCGAATCTTATACAGCAATTGCGCTGGTAAGATTCCTGGTTAAAGAATGACATTCGAAACGTCTGGGTTATATGACTGTTGATAAAAATATATATTTTTTAAACAACTATTATATCATATTTTATTATGCAGTAAAGTAAACAAATTGAGTTGTTAGTGGGGATTACCTTCATAAATCATAACAGTTAACTTTAAGTCGTAATTAATTCAACAAAGAGATAAAGAACGATCTTGAAAGAAATATCAAGTAAATACAAAGATTTTTTGGTTGGTCCGTTCATATAATATATGTAACTAATTTAAAAACTGTACAGGAGTTAATATGCAATTATTACAGGTATTTTACAAAGAATATTATGAATCATTAGCCAAATCAATAATTTAACATGACAGGCTGTTTGATGAACTAAACATTAGTAGTTAAGTTAAAACAAAGCAATTGGTGAAATTTTCAAGTAAATCGGTTCAGTACTTTTAGAGAAAAATGTGGACATACATATCGACAGACTGATAGACAGACAGACAGACAGATAGACAAGAAATAAAAAATATATATTTTTGCTTTCAATTACTCTTTTTAAGTCTCTATCCATTTCAGTCAAAGTTACTAAATGTACAGACAAAATATTTTTACTATCTTATTATATATAGAGGTAATAAATAATTAGCTTTATGTATATTTTATGAATATCAAATATCATCTTTGGTCGTACTTTTCAGTTCGAAAACATCAACAAAACTTATAGAAATTACGATAATGTCGTAAAAAAATCATACTACAGAGAATATTACAGATTAAAGTGTTAAAAAATCATATTAGAAGTCATTATAGTTGTCAATCAATTCTGCTTATTAAATCAATAATCATTTATTTGAAGTGGGCAAAGCCGGGGGCGGGCCGCTAGTGGACAATAATGTACGTAATATTTTGTTCCATTTTATCCCCACTCGGGAAATTAAATATTTATTTAAATTTATATTTCCATTTCTTTGCTCTGGTTATGAAGCAAAGCGCGGCGTTAACTTCCGCCTCTCAGCACGCAATGCCTCCAGAATTCGACGGAAAATGGGGAATGGATTATCTTAACACTAAGTTCCCTCTGCCTACCCTGCTGTGTACTTGATATAGCGTGAAGCTGAAGCTAATAAGAGACGTTTAAATTGTTTTATTTTATAATATACATTGTTAATAAGCCCGTGAATCCAATTGAAAATAACATATACTATAATCTTGGAATTAGATACGATCGGGCATAGATATTCTTTTAGTTTGTTAAAGGAATATTTTGATATGGTGAGAAACGAGAATTCGAGTGAGAAACGAGAACGAGAATTCTGACCGAGCGTACTAAAGTATTTTGTTTTTTGGTCTTAAATTAATAAATATCTCTTTGTATTACACATCAAAAGAAAAGTTAACATTCACAAAATAAAGTATTACTACAGAAAAATCCCACTTGAAAACTCTTATTATTTTTAATGGTGGCTCCACGCAGATAGGAGTGGATAAATTGGCTTTAAAAATAACAAACTGCTATGTATGCATGATATGTGCTTCCAGTTCGTCGACTTCAAGTGTACTTCATAAGGAATGATCAATTAATTTTGAATTCTGGATATATTATGTACTGTGATTCTATGTGGAAAATTAAATAGACAGCCAAGACTGACCTTATGTGAGAAGTACCAAGGACTTTTCCTTTACCCGACTGTGCAAGTTAAAGATTACATGTCCATTGATCTATGAACGTATGTGTATATGTTTTATGTATATTGATTCCTATGTTGCGTTGTAGAGATCAAATGGGCTTACTGTATTTGAAGTTTCTTTTCTTTTGAAGTGTCACTAAAGACATGACAAGAATCAAAATTTATCACAGTGACAAACAGACGTAATTTTTTCAAAATAAAAAAGGAAAATTGGCGGATTATATCAAGTGGGGTATCGTTGATATTAGAATATAAATGTTAAGGTTCCTTTGATCTTTTTTCATTTTAAGTAACAGTTTAGGATATATAACGATCAAAAGTTCAGATCAGAAATCGCTAATTAGCGATAAGACCGCCTTTTGTGCTTCACACAATGTAATGTGCATTCACTAAATATAAGTTGTGATTTTGCTTGCTTTGTATTTGTAGTGTACAATAAAGTATATATAACTAAATAAATAAATATAAGTTGTGTACTTACTATTCTTGTTAATTTTCTTATGCATACGTATAGGAGATGGGGAATTGTGGTCCCCGCAGGTGTCGTGGCCGTCTTTGTTATTTGTTATTAAAAATCACGCTAGCCCGTGATTTTTTTTGAAAACGGAACATTAAATCGAAAGAAAAATCTGCTTCACGCTGTATCCCATACACAGCAGGGTAGACCGAGAGAACCTAGTGTTAAGACATTCCGTTTCCCACTTTCCACCAAGTTTCGGAGGCATGTTGCGTGGCACAACTCAACGCCGCGGTTTGTCTCGACACCAGAGCGAAGAAATATAAATATAAATGTAAATAAATATTTCAATTCCTGGAGTGAGGATCGAATCCAGTCGATTTTATATTGTCACTTTGTGCCTCTGCGCCACGACTGGCCTTTTAACGGAACATTAATATGACAATATTAATATGGTAATATGACAATATTAAAATACCTCATGGTAGGTCGTAGTTTTTTCTCAATGGAACCCAATAATAGGTCTTTTGTATCATATAATAATTTATAACTATCAGTTTTTACATCTTTGAAAGAACATCAATTTAAAAATAGTTTTTTTTTAAAACTAAATTTTAACAAACACTACGGTGTAATAACATCACCATATCCATGAAATGCAATACCTTTGAACTTAATGTAATGTAACTACATTATAAACTTGAAACTACTCGACATATATTATATATCGATAAATTTTAGAGGATATTGAAACTCAATTATTCTCGAAATCTAATATGTTCATAAAACCTTTGAGTGTTCTAAATATGGCAAGTTGATTAGAATCAAGAAAATAAATAAGAATAGAATTTCTTGGTACTGACCAGTAAATAAACCATTTAAAAATGATAAATATAAATCGATTACACATATATATTCTTAAAAATGGTTATTACAGTCAGTTGAATCTATCTACAAATATTTATAATGCATACCTGTTGCCTTGGTTATATGCCAGTTAATTTGAATCTGAAGCGAGCTAGACGTTATCAACGGCATGCAGCAAGCAGACGTTCTTGGAGTATGTTTGAATGGATCTGCGGAGCTTAAAGATTTTAGCATTCGACAGTATGTTTATATGTATGTATGTATATATATATATATATATATATATATATATATATATATATATATATATATATATATATATATATATATATATATATATATATATATATATATATATACATAGAAATCAATATTTATCAGTTCAAAAGTAATACATTTTTCGATTGCTCCAAGTCCGTGCGCTTATCTGTGCGTGAAAATTATAAAAAAATCGGCTGATGGGAAAGTATGTACTCTCAATTAAGAACAAAAAAAATTAAAACCTGATCCTCAGATTATGGAAGAATTAAAGGACACATAAAAAATGACGAATATAGTCGTATGACGAAAATATTTTTTGGAAAAAAAATCGGTTAATTAGCCATATTTTTCCCCATATTTAGTATAATAGTTAAACAGAACGAAAAGCTACAGACGTAAAACCCTGTATTATAAGGAAAACTTTGCCATTGTTACATTTGAGCCAGGGGTCGTTGCATTGTTCGAGTTATATTAAACCGGGAGTTTTATACCTCAAAGGATTATTGTAAATTGCGGTTGCGGGTTGGTAGCTATCTTATGTATGATATTCTGAAATGAATGTAGTTGCCCCTTATTCATTACTAATAAAATACGTTTTATTATTATATCCTTATATGAAATAGTGTACGATAAAACTTTATTTTTATATTTCTTAGATGGGTTATAAAAATGTATAAGACAAGTCCTTTTATATATATAGATTTTTGATTGTATAATATGTTGTTCTTGTACTTAAATTATTTTGTAAAATTCGTGTAGCAGAAGTTGCTTTTGGAATAGCAATCGTAAATTGATATAGAAACACGGCCACAACCATTGAACTATTGACTACATCTAGTTTGGAAAAAAAAAGAAATAATTTTAGTTTTTTTCTGGAATGAACAAGTAAATAATAACTCATAAGAGAAAAAACTCAAATGTAGGCATTTAGGTTCGCCTCCACTGTCAAAGCTCTTTTCCTATCAAAGCAATTTTTTGTAAAATAGTATATTAAAATACAATAATCTACGTAATGGCCAAAAAACAAAATGTAAAAATTATTAATATGATTTCAAATACATACATGTTAAATTATGAATATTAGTGAAAATAGAATTTGTTTATTTAGGCTTTTGTTGACTGCGCATATGCATAATATTATGTAGTATACTATTTCCATACATTGCTCAAAGCAAGCGAATTCATGAATTTCTAAGGCTCCAGTGAATTGGCCACGTCGGCTTTCAGGTGTGCAAATCTTGTACCCAACAGACGGTAATTCTGATAATAGTGATATTTATTTATTCGCTTCTATTGGAAACGTTTATAATAAAAAAAGCAACGATTTTTTTATAGGTCCACACTGTATTCCGCATAAAGCAGGGTAGGTAGAGGATACCTAGGGTTAAAAAAATCCATTCCTCACTTTCTGTCGAATTGTCGAGCGCTGCGCCACGGTGGTTTCTCATCCACGTAACGATATGATTAAAATTTCTGTTAAATAAACTTGAAATATTATATTAATTTCGTAATTGTGATTTTGTGTTTCATATTCTGTCCCTCGTATGAAGTCACATTTGTTGTTTATTATTAAAAATATCCAACAACAAAATGTTGTTTTCGGAATGTTATCGTAAATTTTACGAGATTACTTATATTATTTTAGGTTATAAAATTAATATTAAGATCTTCCTGGATCTATATAACATTTATATAAGTTCATAATATACAAAATATACATAAAAAATGACCTGGATTTATATAAGTTCATAATACACAAAATATACATAAAAAAAAATTGGCTTCCGTAACTCAAAAGAAATAAATCAGCACTCTTAAAGGATTACTTTGTTGTCCATCATGTCTGTCAAGGTAATTTTTCTTAAGATTGCGTGGAGGTATGAAGGTGAAATTACACACGGTACACTATGGGGGCCTCAATTGAAGGCTTGCCCGCAGCGACCTCTGCCAGCCCTTATAAGGGCTGCAACGTTCCATCTGCCAAGTGGGAGCGCAATATTAGAGTGTCCTTCCAAGGCGACGCGCACTAGTACATCCACACTGGTGTGTTAAGCAGCGACAAATGGAGACCGCCACCTAAAATGCCATGTCCGGAACGACAGGAGGTGGAGGACGGAGCTACAAATAGCTGCGTGGAATATAAGAAGGACGGAAGAAAAGATGTATGAATTATTTAGATGTGATGGATGACAGAGATTTAGATGTTATTTGTGTGACTGAGACCAAGCGAAATGGCAATGACACGACCGATTTACCGGGCAGTCGGGTCGCTTTCTGGACCATCGTACCAGGCTGTCAAGGTGTAGGTGTGTTATTATCCTCCCTCCTATAACGGTTTTGCAACGTTAGTGCACCGGTAGAATACAAGGTGATCAACTCTAGACTGCTTTGGGTTCGCTTCCAGCTGAGGATAACAAGCGATGTAGTAGTGGCTTATGCGCCAGCATCCTCAGCCCCGTCAGGTGAACTCAAGGAGTTTTGGGAGAGCGTCAGGGATGTTCTTGTGTTAGAACAAGTCAGTGTTAGAGAATGAAAAATTAATAAAATGTGATGATTTGAACAGACGGTTCATAACTGCGCAAACCGGTTACGAGCGAGAGTGCTAGGTCAATAGGTGGCAAGGGAATAAGCGAGGCTGGAAATCTTCTATTTGAAATTTTAAGGAAAGGAATTTGTTTGATGCAAGGACGATGTTTGACCACAAACAAATTCACACGTATACATGGGAGCGAACGAAGGGGAAAATTATGATTGATTTATTCGAAGCTAAGTCAGGACCCGCGAATGCTTAGGGCTTCTGAGCTGGGGATAGACTATATATATTAGATAGTCTAATCGTTGCTAGAATGATTAGTATGTTCGTAGGTTGGCGAAGCTACATAAATTGTCCAAACAGAAAACAAAAAGAGGTTTTAGCAAAAAGCAAGATGAATGGTGGGATTATGAAGTACAAGATGTTGTAAAGTTGAAAGAATTGTTTAAAGAATAAAGTAGAATGTAGAAAGAAAAATGCTAGGAGGAGGCAAGATTATAAAGTAAGGGATAAAAGTGTGTGAGAGATAAAAATTAAAGAGTATAAGCTGCAAAACAAATAAACGATAGAACTGATAAAGAAGAAGAAACGTGAAAAGTCAGAAAATGAAAGGTTAATGGAACAACTTCATGGAAAACACGCAGATTTTCTGGCGAGAAGTTATTGTTTCTCCAGATTGCTCGCTAATCTAAAGAATGAACAACTACACGTTTTGCAGCGATGGGTGGAATTTTACAAGGAGATGAATGAATATGTTGACGCCTCAGTCTCAAGTAATAGCGAAACGCTGAGTCTTGATATAGCTGATGGCGAAATCAGTATAAAAGAAATTGAGAGTGTTATAAAAAATCTGAAATGTGGTAAAGCAGCGAGAATAGATGGAGTTACTACAGATATGATCAAATATGGAGGGCCACGCGTTTCTGACTTCCTTTGGTTTTTGTGTCATTTATGCTGGATGTTAGGGGAGGCCCCAGACGATTGCCGAGGTACAGTCGTGTCTTTCTATAAAGACAAAGGTTAATAGATAGACTGCGCAAGTCTTAGGGCTATCAGTTTGATTAGCTTGGATAGTAAAATTTTGCTAAAATATTAGTGAGAAGAATGCAAGAGAGATCCGAAAGGCTGTTATGAGAGGCCCAAGGAGGTCTTAGACCTATAAGAGCGTGTATGGATAAGATCTTTTCCCCCTGCATGATCACGGAAAATTTCTTGGCTACTAACCAAGAAGTTTCCTGTGTTTTTGTGAACTTGGAAATTATTAGATATTATAATGTGAGCGGGCTTTACTGCAGATTGTAAAGTCTTTTTATAGATACCACTCAGCCTACGTGCGTAACGTAACAGCTGGCCTGTCGTCTTGGTATGACATTCAATAAAAACAAGGAGTGAAACAAAGTGACATGGGAGTGAAAGTAAGTGATTTGAATGTAACTTGCCTGCTGTACGCCGATGATGCAGTGTCCATTGCATCACCCCTCTAAAAGAAAGGTTCGAAGCCTAAATGTGAATAAGACAAAGGTATTTGGAAGAAATTAAAAAAGGACGCAATGCATGATCAGTGTGAATGGTAAGATATTAGAACAAGTGAATGAAGTGATATATTTCTGAAATATATTCAATAGAGGTGGAAGATATGAGACGAATGCAGAAAAGCGTAACAGAATAAACAGTGCTGCTGCTGGTAACAGAATAAACAGTGCTTCAGCTATATTCATGAGGTGGCGAAATGTAAGCAAAGCAGCACGTTTGGACGTGTTACACAATGCAGTATTAGTACCGACGATGTTATAATGCAGCGAAACAGAAGAATAATGAAAAAAAGATTAAAGTAATTTTGAAATTTGGTTGAGAAACGTGGTAGCGCTGGGGCATTAGCGTGTGACTGTAACGAATCCCACTGGGGGAATGAATTATAATTTATTAATATTTTCATTACTTCGCTCTGGTACCAAGACAAAACGAGCCTTCGTCGTCGTCGTCCGCTACTCGCAACGCCTCGAAAAATTCGGCGAAAGTTGGGGACGAAGTGTTTTAACACTAGGTTCCCTCTACCTAATTTACTATATGCAAGTTATATAGGTTATGAGCCCATTAAAAAAAACTCATGTCACCTTTAGAATTCATATGCATGTAAAATATATTTTTTCCAACAATAATTAACTTTTATGCGGTTCGAGTATAAAAGTATAAAACAACAAAGATTAAATGGCTTTTATATAGAGCACGATAACAATATGAAATATCAATGGCATACAATAGAACATATTTCATATGCAGATATCAATAACTGTATAAATTCGACCATATTGAGATCCTATCAGCTTTGTGCGCGTGATATAATGGATACCAATGCAGCAAAGCTATAGTGATTTTAATTAAAACTACCACAATGCCGTTATGGTTTCCATTAGTTTATGGCAGTAATTATGATATACTAAGTAAATTGACACGAAATCTACGCGTTATGTAGTGAAGGTTATATTGTAAAACTAAAATTGTTTAATGTTTTTGACTAAGGAAAGAATGTTATAAAATAATAAATTAGATTGTTATTTTTTAAATCTGTCAAATTGCCTCTTTTATCTTCACATTACCTATTGCTTCGTCGTAGTGTGGTCTATATAATAACTTAGATGGTGCCAAATTACCTATGCAATACCGTATTAATTGTTCACTTAAGCCGCATGCACACGGCTTGGTACCGATTTCAAGCCCATCTGTAGAAATAATGATATTGTCTTAATATTAAGTAGTTCTTGAAATTGGTTTTTTATAGCGCGATATTCCGATCCTCAGAACCTTTTATGTGAATTATTCGATATTTTTGTATAATTATGACAATTCTTATAAATGTATATGATAATAATACAGCAAATAACCAAAATATATTGTAAAATTTATTAATCTGAAGGCATTTTTCGAAGGCTGCTTTTAGTCTGATGAGAGTTGGTGTACGCGAAGTCCCTCGAGCCATATAAGTCCATTAAGCAAATGGACGCAGAAATGTGAACTCGTTTATAATTTGTCATGCAAATACTATTTATAAAATATTTAATTAATGAGTTATTGAGTAAATGGATAAAAAAATATGACAAGACTTATTTGGCGATTTTTTTTCAGTGTAAATATACAATAACGTTGTTCAATGACGAGCAACAACAAAAGTGAAATTTCATTATTTCTGAAAATCACAGTTCTTTTATTGTAATATTAATCCAGATAGCAAAAGTTTTTTTTAATATTCCCAGTAAAGGTTATTTGAAATTAATATAAACACTTTGAAGCAAAGGAAATTCCACGTAAGATAATTTCAATGCACAGGTGTACCGAGAATTCGCCATTAAATAAATATAATTTAACATATCATTGTTTGTTGAGAGTACTATTTATAAATAACACCTTTGTTCTGAAAGGGTGTGTAATTTAATTAATTACTAGCGGCCTGCTCGCGGGTTTGCCCGCTTGAATTACATGATTATTCATTTCAGAAATATAGATATTACAAACAGCCTTAATTATTAAATACTTGATTTGGATAAGTATTCACGATATTCTTTGTAAAATAACTTATATTAGCTCCTGTACAGTTTTTAAATTAGTAACATACATTTTTTTTTTTTTTTTTTAAACACTCCTACTCACTCCCTGGAGTGCCCCTGCGATTTGATACAGGCGACACAACAGTTTATTGATTATATTAGTGAATATAATATTAGTAATAATATTTAAAACATACATAAATTTGATCATAATGTAAATATAATAACGATATAATACACATATACATACACACACACACACACACACATACTATACATACAAATATATACACATATACACATACACATACATTATTTATGTTATGAGTAACATACATTATTAGTTATATATATAATACAGAATATACATATAAATCACGTTTTTAGACATTCTTATATAATCTATAAAATAATCAACATTTTCGGTCAAGTTCCAGTCGTACTCATGAACCGAGAGTTTCGTACCAGTTTCATGATTAACACAAAATAATACACCAAAAGAATAACTAATTAAGTTGTCATTTTGAATCAAATTAAGTACAGATTAAAATTTGTACCATAAATAAATTTGTATTTTGTAATATATTTATGTATTGTAATTTGTATTATATTAATGTATTTTTTAATTCAAAACAATAAAAAAATCTTATAGAAATTACGATAATGTAGTAAAAGAATCATATTAGAAGTCATTATAGTTGTCAATCAGTTCTGTTTATTAAATCAATAATCATGTATTTTAAGCGGGCGAAGTCGCGAGCGGGTCGCTAATTTTATAATATATAGAGATAAAGTTTTTTGTGCACAGCGCCATCTATTTATGATTGTCAATAGAGAGTGTTACGTGTAGAATAGAGAGTATCAAGATTCATTAGTACCTATCCTACCTACTACTACTACCTACTATTTGTAGTCTACTATGTATGTGTGTGTGTATTGTATGTGTGTATTTGTAGATAGCGTTACTTGTATCGATTTCTACTATATCAAATATAAATTTCTTGGAAACTTAAATACTTATATCTTTTGATAGAGTGAAGAAATTACTATGAAATAAACACTAAAAGTTACTTTGATTTACTGGTAATTTTTGTGTATAAAAGTTGTTTAAATATATTTTGTACTTATGACGTGATGCGTGTTCACATAAACAGGAAAACAGACAAGCAGACAAACAGACAAAAATTCCAAAAACGTTGGAAATGGATTCTGTTAGTTATCCTTTAATACCCTAGCTAATTTTTTTTTAAATATTTTAAATGTACAGAAACGACTTTTCTACAGATTTATTATAAGTATAGATTAATAATTGTAAGTTATTATTATTTTACTAAAAATTGTAAGTTATTATTATTTAATTGTAAGTTATTATTATTTTACTATAAAACTATATATATTAAATTGTAAACCACACAAGTTTTCTGTCTTTGTATCAGTAATTTAATACTAGGCGATTGTCGGTCTTTTTCTTGACTAGAAAAAAATTAAAGAAATTACAATGTTATTTCAAAATGTTCATGAAAAAATTTTGTTTCCTTGGTGTTTTGTTCTTATTAATAATAAACTGTCACAATTAGTCTATCTCCTCATACATTACATTTACTGTAAAAGCAGCGGACATGGAAGAATGGTAGCTTGATTTTCATACTAAGTCTAAAATCTATTTAAACTCATGAAATGTCAGTGTGAATTATGTAAATATACCTTTATATGACAGGATAACTAAAATGATGTAAACAAATCGTCGCTTTGGTGGTGAAGAGAATCAAGTAACAATTAGTCAAAGTTGGCTTGACGCCCTTCACTAGTTCAGTGACGAAATGTAGATTTGGAATTTAACTTTTGATATACATATATATAATACAAGACACCTACACTTAGGATTTTGTTTACCTTTAGGCTTTAATATATATCGCCATAAATATTTCTCAACTATTTTTTTTATTAACAATAAACAAAAAACGGATAAAGTAATTAAGGTTTAATTTAGTACTCTGTAGAAGCCAAAAATGTTTCTTTCAAATTGAATATAATATGGTTCCCGTGATTGTTTAGTTATTTCCTAAGCAGAGCTGAGTATGAAGCCCACTCGAAGGGAACTTTTAAATTGCGTTTCCGCTTTCCTTAACTTATTTACTTCTTATAAGGAGAAACAAAATATAATTCCACTTTTCAGGTCAAAAGATAATGGCCTTTGATAACAGTCTGAAAAAGCTTTCCGCTGTTTTGTTTCTTTTATCTTGAAGTTTACGTGGACTTTCCGCAAAAATTATAACTTGCAAGATTAAATAAGAAGTTTTAATAAATTGCCTTGGGTTAGCTAAGATTAGAGTTTGGGTGAAATCTAATTTTTCTGTTTAGTCTTTTATTCATTCGAGGTACAATATGAATCAACAACATTGTATTCAACTCTTTGCGACTTGTGCAACTTAATCACGTTATATTAAAAATTGTAGGTATACTTTTTTAAATGTAAATAAATTATATGTGCCGTCGTGGCGCAGCGACGCAGAATATGACTGTAATCGCGAAAGTTGTAGGTCCAATTCCCACTTTGGGGAATAAATTATTTTCATCTGCTAGCTCTGGCAACAAAATAAAGCGCGGCGTTGAGTTGAGGAAGGCGGGGGAACGTAGTGCCTTATCATTTTTACGTTTAGGTTACAACAAGAAGAAAGTGGAAAAAATACCGTATAAGTACTTACCTTATATTTCCGTTGTAGCTGTTGTGTTTAGCTTTAACTAAAGAACATTATCTACATATATCTTATATGTATGTAAATTAGAAAAAAATTAAACAGTGATCTTCACTCTAAAAATGTATGTCAAACATAATAATATGTCAAATCCATGAGAAATGATACTAAAAGTCTTTCTAAAATACAGCTAAATATATACATATTTGTTTACTAACAGTCTGAAACAAAACTATAATATGTAGGCGGAATGGAAATAAGAACGTTGTTCGCGTTTGAATTTATGATGCACATTATGGTTGCAATTTCCGTTAGTGCACTTGCATTTACAAAATAAACAAATAGTGGGATTAATCAATATCTGTGAAATAAATTTGGTTGATATTACACACCATAGAGTAAGGTGTGTAATAATAACCAACATATCGATGTTGGTTGTTATTATACACATAAAAAGGGTCACAGTAGCGTATATAAAAAAATATAAAAGTCTATATAGTGAAATATATCATATATTCACTATTTAGTATGTGTTATATTTATTTTAACGACTTTAAATATTTTAATGCATTATTTAAAAAAAAATTGAGTCTCAACTCTTCTCTATATAAAGTAAAAGTAAAAATAAATTTAAATTGAACTCTCTAAACTTATGCATTACACAATACAAGTGCGTGTAAAATTTGTATTTTTTTATTTTTCTCATATCTTTTAGTGAGGTAAGTAAACCGAAAAGAAACCGGTAGATATATAATCTAATACATATGTATATTGTATTTTATTTATATTATTCATACATGTATTCGGAACGTGTAGAGGTATGGCGGGAATATATTAAACGATCGCAGCGCATGCTGCGGCACAAATATGCAACAAAAGGGGCCTAGTGGGATTTGTTACTTTTATTTTCAAATGGGGCACTGTTCTTATTGTACTGTAAACTTCTCAAGTAGCAGCAGAAATAGTCAGTGTAAGTTTATCGGATGCGGCCTGCAAATTAGACTAAAGATTTAATATCTGATATTGGACATAATCTTAAATTACAATACTAATTAAATCAATTTTATTCGTACTGCATTTCTTAGGTTTTAATATTTATTTATTACTTTTGTGGGTTCGACCCCACTCGAGGAGATGAAATATTTACTTAAATTTATATTTTCATTCATTCTCTCTGGTGTCAGGGCAAAAGTTGGCGTTAAGATCTGCCTTTCAACACACATTGCCTCGAAAAATTCGTCGGAAAGTTTGGAGCGGAGGGTATTACCTACCCCTGTCATATGCGTGATACAACATAAAATTAAAAAATAAATATTTTAGTGTAGATGGATCGCCATGGTATCCAAAACTCGACGACAAAATTCGCAGTGAACATTTCTTAGGAGGTTAAAATGAGACGCACATTCAAGTCCAAATTATGTTTCTACGATATAATATATCGAAAGGAGAAAGACAATGCGCTGGTATTTTATCAATAAATAACTATTATGAAATAATATACATTGCTGGTGTGTAATTTTGTAATTTTAATTTTTATTAACAAAATTAACTGTGTCAAAACGTACAGTTTCAATCAAAAACCCTTTAGGGTTCCGTACATTTTAAGAGAAATAGGAAGGGTTCCTATAAGATCACTTTGTTGTCCGTCTGTTTGTCATCTGTCTGTCAAAAGGAACTCAGGAACGCTTGAAGATTTGAAATTGGAGTTGAAACCATATACTCATAGTACATCTGTGATCTCATGATTTTTTGAATAAATCGTATTTTTTTCGTACATTTACTTTAAAAAAGACAGCCGCTTTTATCGTAAAATCCGTTTTTGACACTATAAGAGGAATCAAAATTAACAGGGACTTCCGATTGATTCCTAGAATTATGAAATTTGGCAACTAGCATCTACAGGAAGTTCAGAAAAAATCTAAAAATTATATTTTTGTGGTTAAATCTTAAAAAATAATCATTATCTTAAAAGAAGGCAATATTTAATATAAAAGCCGCTAGTTTCGTCTGATGAATGGACTCTGGCTAAGCTAAACTTGAATTTCAGATAAAAATCAAGACTTATTATTTTTGTACGAAACCCTCGGTAGGTTTGTGTAACTCGCGCTTGTCCGGTTTCTTTATAGAGTGTAGGTTTAATGTTTATTTTCCTTTAACATATTTTGGGGCTAAAAACGTTTCGTGTGTCTTAAAACCAGTTTTTATAATAACTTTCTATATATTTTCTATTTACTTTATTTTGTAGAAATTAATAAGCAATAGTCATTTACTATTTGGCATAAACCACTACTGCTACTACTTCTGTGCACATTTCTAATGTAGGAGTTGTTCATAAAAAATATCCTGTGATGATCAGAAAGTATTATTGGCATAACGTAAAATTATTTATAATACTCTGATATAAAGGAGTATATTAAGAACTACCCAAATATTTTATTAAAATTAAAATTATACCAATATTAAAAAAAATATCAGGTTTTTCTGTCAGCTTATGATATACAAAATATTCTTATACGCTACAGAATATGAGAAATAAAGCAACCAGGTACTAAAATAAAATCAACTTCTATTGGCTAATAAAGTGTTTACATTTTTCCTATAAATAATAAATAAGTGGCATAATTTTATCACACCAACAAATAATCAATGAAATCTAGCAAGCAAAATACTGACAGCGACAAAATAAATACTATGAAATGCAAAATATATATTTTTAAATAAAATATTGTAGCATTCAAAATGTGGGACAATGACTATTATGAAAACTCCATGACAAAAACGAACAATTTGAGCTATATCTACACTGCCAGTTTCAAAACATAATCACAAAGAATAAAGCGCTATATTTTGTCATATTTGAAGCGATATTTTATTGAGTAAACAAAAATTAAATCCCAAATAGTTCAAATAACATTTTATATAGATACAATCATAACTAGGCATTTTTTCCTAAATACACTTACATAATATTGAATATATAATTCAACACTGGAATGCTTGTTAAAACAAATCCGATGAGTTCAAAAACGATCTGTATCTTCCTTAGTTTAGAAGTCCCTTTGGTTACCTTCCCGGTTCATCTTCAGTTCAGTTCCCATATAGCATGGGAGTACTTGCTAAAGCAAATCAAACGACTCCAAGAATGATCTGTCTACCTTTCTTAGTTCAGAAGCTTCCTTTTAGGCTCCATTTCCGTTTCTAGATGTTTTTTTTTTCATAGTATATTTTAATTTTACAAATTAAGCTCTATTATTTAATATTCATATTTGGTCGGTTGTGCAAAAATTTGAAATCTGCTATCTCTTGGCGGCGATAGTTTTGAATTAACAATAGTAATGATTCTATGTTAGTTCCTTGTCATTAGTACTGAAATCACAATCTAAATTTCGGCTCAATCGGACACTAGGAAGTGGATGAGCATAGTAATAATAATCAAACCGCAGGAATCTTGTAGCAGGCAATTGGGAATTGGCGACCCCAAGGACCTGAGTCTTCCAGAGCTAAATCGTAAATTATCCCCACATCCGCTTGCATTTAGTACTGACAGTGTAGCACAAGAGCTATATGCTCAGAAGGGTGGAAGTGCTCTATCTGCGCAGTCTTAATCATCGCATTATGCCGCTTTGTGGAAGTCCATCTAGTGGGAAGCGAGTAACTCTCCGTTAACCATTAGGTTTAGAACTATTGAAAATACGAACGTCCGTTAGTCTTATCTAATAGCCCAGTAGCCAGTGAATCTGATCTCTATTCGATAATCATAGTTTAGATTTACACATTTTCCATACTTCCTACGTATTAACAAGCGACCATCTATGGGCAATTACCTGTGGTTACTTAAATCCATCTTTAAGTAACCTGGTTAATGCGACACAGCTGTGTTGGATCTGTGTAACTCATGCAAGCCTTTCAAAGGACCGGGTTTTTTTGAACCCAAGAATTCTTAAAGCAAAACGTACTAATGAAAAAACATATTATTTATATCATTAAACGTTGTGTTTTTAGGGTGGTAAAAAAACGTCAAAATAAAAACGTTACCTATATAGGGTCACTTTGTTGTTCGTTTGTCTGGCAACCTATCAACTGAAAATCGATATTAGTGTATATTTAGGCGCATATACTAACAAAGTTAGGATAGTCAACTTTTAGGTTGTACTTTCCGTTGACCTACAAGTATGACATTGGTACATGGGACCTAAGGTGGACAAATCTGCGTAGCGTACTCACTTTTCTAATAATTTTACCTGTGGTTACTTAAATCCATCTTTATATATATATATATATATATATATAATAGACGCAATGGCTCCAGAATTCGTGAGAAAGTGGGGAACGGAGTGTCTTTATACTAGGTTCCCTCAACCTACCCTGCTGTGTGCGGGAGACAGCATGAAGCTGATTTTTTTAAATGGTTACATATAAATACTAGTACAAAAGTATTTTCCATGTAATAATTGGAACATGACGCTCCTTTTTTATACCCATATTCAAACCGTAAATACATATTTAATATTATTACTTCACTGACCGGACATATATAACAATAGTAATGAAAAATATAGGTACCTACAGAAAAAAAAACACATATTGTTGCTGTTAATAAATTAAATGCGGCCTTCAGTTTTCTATTATTATTTTTTATTTAAGTATATGTATTTTCTTAATGTAATAAATGCCTTCTCTTGTGTGTCAATAGAAGTAAAATGTATCAATTAATTATGTTAAAAAGAAATAAATTAGCAGCATTAGCATCGGTTGAACTATTTATCTAACAGATAGTGATAAATGTTAGCTTTTAACTGTGAGCTATGGTCCATGATTGCTATTCTTCTACAAATGGGGCAATTTAACCTGATCGTACATTCTGTTTATCTAATTAAAGCCTATTTTAAATATTTAATGGTAAGAAGCGTAAAATTATTAAAATGGCGTTAATTTGTTTTTTTTTTTACTTTTTGACATTAATAAAATAATAAAATATAATATAGAAATTAATAAAACAATAATAAAAATATAAATGCATGCAAGGCACACAACGACGCCGTAGCAAAGTGACATAATTTATGATTGTTAACACAATGATTGTGGTTTCTCGCTCGGAGAATGGATTATTTCTGTTTCTTGCTCTGACAAAACAATGCGCGGTATTAAGTTCCACCATTCAATATGTAATGTCTCGAATTTGGGCAAATAATGAAGTACGGGTGGGTGTCTTGATATCACATGGGTTCCCTCATATGAGGTTCTAGCGTAGGTTCTCGCGTAATATTCTTCTCTGCCATAAACGGAAAACTGAGAAAAAATATAACTACACTCTCAAAGTAGACAAGAATATTATTATTAATTTTGGGACCTTAAGCATGCAACTTAAACATTTACCTAATAATATTTATTGTAGAAAATTATTTCTAAACTATTTCTATTACATTAGTAATAAAATTTGAATAAATGAATAAATTAAAAATGAAATAAAAGCCTATTAAAATATTATCTAAATATTTTAAATGTATTTTAACTTAACATGCTCAACATCAGTAGTGGCACTTATAATTTGATTAAAAATATTTCAAATCTCAATTACTTATTCCGTAGCACTTTGCCGTAATTGCTTGCGAATTTAAATCATTAATATGAAAACTTTTAGGAGTTGATGACTCTTGGTTAGTCGAGGTTGTAAGTGGCCGTGTATGACATTTCAAAAAATTAAGTGTGCTTACTGGGGAGGGTCTTTGAGCTGCGAAGCTTAGTGTAATTTACAAATCTACTTTTAAAATATATGTTATTGCTGAAATTTTATTTCATATAAATTGAATGCTAAAAATGCTATACATTTTTGAATCAGAAGTTTGAAGTCAGAGTTATAAAATCTATATCTAATAATTACATTTACTGGTAGCATCGAAATTTGACCACAATTCATTAAAATTTTAAGTTTGGACGTTATTAAGATTCTATCGTTAAAGCCTATACTTCTATAATTGTGGTAATGCTGATTTTTTTATTATATCAAAGATATTATTATACATTATACATATATGTCATATTTTATTTTCAAAACTTCGTCCTTCGATATATTTCGATAATCTAAGGTTTCAATATTTTTCACATTAGAAATTACTATAAGTGCGCTGCTAAAATATATTAGAACACGAGCGTAATTCAATTCATTATCGTGTACAGTGCAGTCGGCGAGTCGTGGCCCTTTCTATTTACTCTGGAAGAAAATGATCAAAAGTAAGACAAACATTTGAATTTTATTGTTTATTATTAAGTTATTACTTAACATTATTATATTATATTATATTATATAATAATTAACATTATTAAGCACATGCTTTTCTTGACAAAAATCACTTGTTCTTATTTATTTAGGCTGCCTTTTTAATCTGCTATTTTAGCCACATTTCTAACAATAAAGGGCAATTTGGGAATACTTAGCGGGTGACCTTTGAAGGTGCGAGGGGCACAAGGACAAGCGACGCATAAAACTCGTTATTAATAATTAATTATGTGGTTTACACTTTATTACATATATTTAAATATATTTTCTAAACTGTACGAATAAATGTTATAAAAAGTATTATGAAATACTAGTCCTCACATACAACTTTGTTTTGGACTTAAAGATGTAAAATTGAAAGTCTTGTTTTTCACCGTTGCCGTTGGTATTTCGTGAAATCGTTTCTTATAGATCCTCTACAATCTTTACCTACTCTTCCTATCTAGTAGATAAAGGTGTGTAGGAAGATCCCAACTTTCTATGTCTAGTTATTTCATGTGTGCGTTATCTGTCAGTCACTCCATAAAGGAAGATTTATATAATACAGATATGGATATTTATACTCGTAAGTATAAACATCCATACCTGTATCATATGTGTCCGGAACCATTCCAACTGTCTTTTGAAAGCAGAAGAAAACTGAAGAAGCGATATGTATATTGTGTATTTCTAATAGATTTCAGGTGGTACAATCACGTTGAAAAGGACTATAATGTAACTTCGACATTAAGTTTTCAACCAACTTCTTTATGACAAAAAAGAAGAGGTTCTATTTATATTTTTAATATAGTAAATTTATACTTTTTGTTTTAATATTATGAGTGTTCTACAGTCGAGAACAATGAAGAAGCCCTCTTTGCCTTTAGAGGAATGCTCTGCTATTGTTGCTCTAGCCAAGAACATTCACTCACCGCATTGTTTCACTAGTCGTAAACTATCCTTAATGAATATTTGAATCATCAGTGACAACCAAAGAATAGATCGTAATGGATTAGATTATATATTGTGGAACTTAGTTTTAAAACACTTTGTTTCTCACTTTCCGCCAAATTTTCAATATATACGTTTAGTGTCAGAGTTAAACACTGTTTTTCCACCTCATTTCCAAAATGGAAATAATTAATAATAATAGCTTCTCGCTTTATCCCTGGTGGGATTGGGAGACAGCTTTATGACCCAGCACTGAGTCTTGCTGACCATTCTTGGTTATTGAACATGTTGTTGTCAATGGGTTTAACTACCTTCTCAAGAATGGTATATTGATATACTTGTGATTTTTTTATACCTTTTCCACAAAAATTAGCTCAACTACTTCTTAGATAATACCTAACAAAACCATCACTGAAGTCGAATAATACCCCAGTTATAGTCTGTTGACTAATTGGTCAGCTTCTTAGAGCTTTCAATAGCGTCATTTTTATTTTAAAATATTGCTACAATTGTAAAATTTCATATTCTTAAGCAAAAGTTTTCAGCACCACCATATTCTTATTTAAATTATCAATTAAGAATTGACCAGTGCGTCTCTTATAGACTGCAAGTCCTAAGTAATTTTTTATAATACGCGACATGGGTCTAGGTTGAAATGCCGAGATAAAATCTTTTGCTTCCGGACAGGATTTCTTCAAACCCATTTTTCGTACGAACACAACATGGACGGCCAGATCTTTTACCGTCACAAACAGAAAAACTTATGTCGTATTTAGGATAAAATCCTGAATACGTCATAACTTTCTTTAATTTAACTAATTTATATTTGGCTCGATACCCACTTTATGTAATGCAAACATGGCAATTCACCTCTTTATCACCCCACTTTTTTTTTATAAAAATGACAGATTCCAAATTGAAAATTAATATTTTATTTATTTTTACTTGTAACAGTTTTTCTAGCTTTATATTTAATTATAAAAGTATTTATGGCCAGACTAAATATATAGCGATAAATGGGTAACATTCTTAACACTGTTATCTTCATGCCTTCCGTGCTATATGGAAGATGCAATGTGAAGTATGCAAAGTAAAAAATGAGCACCGTGTGGCTAACCGTCAAATACTACCTAGGTATATATGTATTTCACTAGAACGGCCATTTCCTTTGTTTGGCAAGACAAATTTCGAAAAGTGGAAATTACAGGTATGTAAGGTCAGATTTTTGTGGCACTTAACAGTGGTGTTGGTTTGTTAAAATATTATTTTTAGGATAGAAGACACTTTTATCACTTAGTTGTCCGTCCGTCTGTCTTCCTGTCTGTCTGTCTGTCAAGAGTCTTTATCTTGGCACGCTTGGAGATAGAGTTGAAATTCAAACGATACACTCTGGACTGTGGTCCCTTGATTTCCTGAAAAAATATATTTTTTTTATATTTTTCTGAAAAAAAATATGGCCGCTTATATCCAAAATTTGGTAAAAAAGCCGCTAGTTCAAGTGAGCTATCAGATGAAAGGGCTCTGGCTAAGCTAAGCTTGAATTTAAGAAAAAGCTCGAAGCTCTGTACGGAACCCTCGATGGGTGAGCCCGACTCGCGCTTTTATGGTTTTTTAAATTTAATCTAATGTAGCTTCACGCTGTATCCCTAGCGGGGTAGTCGGGGAGAACGGAGCGCCAAACGATACGGTCTCTGCATATCTCTTTCGCCTCGTCCACTGTTATCATCCTCTTCATACATGACCTCTTCCTTCCTCCAGTAACTTAAATACTGTGTTTTCGAAGGTCAACCGAAGTCTCCCCTACCTCTCTTACCGATTATTTTTTCTTCATAAATCTTTTTTGCTATTCTTTCATCACTTGTTCGTTCGTCGTACCCAAACCAGCTGAGCATGTTCTTCTTCATACTTACCGTGACATTCTTGCTAGTACACAGGTACTAGCAAGAATGTCATTTCGTATATCTCTTCATTATGGGTTCGATCAGCTAAACTGATCGATTCCATACAACATTTATCTTTCTTTTATTGCATGCACCTCCGGCACCATTACCCTGATACCGGCAGCAATACGCCTTTCCGCATGCATCTCATATCTTCCATCTCTACTAACATATTTCCCAAATATATCACTTCATTCACTTGTTCTAGTATCTTACCATTTACAATGATCTTGCACTTTGTTTTACTGGAGACAGCTATCCAAATACAAATTGAGCAACCAATCTGTCACACCGCATCCTTGTATAACACTCGATTGCATGTCAAATCAGGGTCATCACATTTTACCGGGGTAGTATCTCCCGTAATTTCATTTTCACAACTCTGTCAAACGTCTTTTCCAAATCCACAAAAGCACATCAAACTTTTTGGTTAAAGGCCAAAATATTTTCTGTGAACATACGGAGGGAAAAGAGGTCTAAAGGCTCCTTGTCCCACAACAACCTTTCGGATCTCTTTTGCATTCTTCTTGCAAATATTTTAGCATAAACTTTACTACCCAAGGTAATCAAACTTACAGCTCTAAACTCCGCCATTATCCATTACTTTCGTATATAACCAAGCAATCTTAATATTGCTACTTTCCTCGTGGCAACACTTGATAAATTATAGGTCTTTTACGATCGCGAGTTTCATCTGTTATTGCGATGGTTGTTACTATATGAAAAATACGATAAACAGGATGTAAAGGGAAAGTTTCAGTAGGCAGATATCTCGTTTATTCCTTACGATTCAAAAGTTACAGCAACAACACGAATTGGCCTAAATTCAGTAATATAATATTATTTTTTTTAAAAAAAATTTTCTAGTAAGTTTAATTCTAGCATTAAAATTATTGGTACGTTCGGTATATCTATTGCGAAGAAACAAACCAAATGTGTTGGGTAACGTAGAGTCGTAAGTATATTTTTTTATCTTCACGCTGAATCACGCATATATCAGGGTAGGCAGAGGGATCTTAAAGTTAAGACACTCCGTTCCCCATTTTGTGTTGCCGTGTTTATAGTCAACCACTTATACCCCTGCGCCGCAAATGGCCTCAAAAGATAATATTTCAACATGAATAGGTCTAGCTATTCTAGGTCTAGTATTTGAAAACTACACCGGCTTCTTATAAATTGTTTTTACTACTAACTATTATTAAGAGTTTTTTATTGTAAAAGCAATCATCAATCATTAATCATTACAAACCAGTGCACTTTTATCATGCTTATTATCCTACTGACCCTTCAAGAAATCGTATTTTTTATGTATTTATTCTTAGCCTAAGAGTGGGTCTCAGATAATACACATCCAAAAATTAGTACAAATAAAAATAATTGCCATGACCGTAATCGACATAGAGGATTCTTATCAATGCAAAGCTACAGCAACAGTTATTAGCATTTTCTTAATTTATAAACAATATTATATTTAATGTAAATATTTTCAACTTTATAGTATTCATATAAACCTTTATTTTAGAGTTAGTTAATATTAGCAACAAAAAACTGAAACGGAAAACAATTCATATTGAAACTATAACACTGTATCGAAAGTATTTTAAAATTATTTTATATTTACAGAAACAAAGTAAAATACAACAGCCGCGCGGTTTTAATCAACTCTACAATAGTTCCAACTGGATCGTTTTAATCATTGTTACCTCACTAGGAGCGCCGTACCGTACATGTAAGTAAGCCCATTCAAAGGACTTCACTTCTCTATGTTGCAGGATATATGTTTCTGTGGTTTGAGTCCAGTAACTAATAGCAGTTATGTAGAGGGAATTGTGTGGGATTTTTATATATAAGTACTAAGTTTTAACTGCGGCTTTGTCCGTGACCAAATGAAATTAAGAGTTGTATGTGACCAAATGAAACATTCTGGAGTGTCTGAAATAAGCCTGATCGCAGGTATATTGGATTACATTGAAACGAATAACATGTTTTATAATCAATAACCTATATATAGACAAATTTCAGTCGTGGCGCAGGGTCGCAAGCGTGCACTAGGTTGTGGATTCGATTCCCGTTCGAGGAAATGATATATTTAATATTTTCATTTCATCGCTCTGGTTACAAGTCAAATGGAATGAACGGAGTGTTTTAACACTACGTTGCCTCTGCCAATCATGTTATGTGCGTGATACAACGTGAAGCTATAGAAATATAAAAAATCGTTGTGTTTTTAATATATGGAATCAGATATTTTTACGGTTGTTCGTCCTTCTTGGTTGATCGACGCCCGAATCTATTTCAAGCCAAATTGTCAGTATTTAAGATGTCAAAGTAAAGCTATTTAAGATGAAATAATTGTGAAATAGAGAAGACTTAAAGTGGACTTGGAAATTTGTGGTCTATTTTCTTTTATAATTAAAGTGAACGTAATAGAGTTACTCTAAATTTTAATATTTAACACTTCTGGTCAATAAAAGTATATACAATTTTTGTATCCTTTATTTTAATACATCCTTCATATTTAACAGTCTTTTTTCTTTTAATTATATAAACAATCAAATTAGGTTTAATAATCAATTGTTTATTATTAACTTCACAATATTTTAATAATTATTTGTCATTCTTAACACTAGTACATTTTTTTTATAAAAACAAATAATTAAGATCACTGTTACGCATATGACTGTGAACGCGGGGATAACAGGTTCATTTTTCGCTCGAGACAATCAAATTTAATTTTCTCGGTGTGGTTTTTACACATTTTACACACCTGTGTGAAATCAGAACGGAAAGTGAAGAACGCAATGTCTTGATACTAGGTTATTTTGCCTAGCAGGGGAACATAAGCATAAAGCTAAAAACTTACCTTTACGCTTTAAATTTAATTAATATACTTCCTCATTAATTCAATTAAATGTTTTCTTGATTGAGGTTACTGTTTAAACGTATTGTCAACTGTGTCTATTGTTATTACTCGAGTGTAACATTCTGTGACGCCATTGCCTCAACTTGTATTATGCCCTGAGCCAGCAACTTGTGGTTTTCATCTTAGCCAGCTCTGAGGTGGCTCTAAGCTCTCTAATATATGGATATTACATGTGATATATTTACTAATTGTTTTCTATAATATCTACTTGAGGCCAGTCGTGGTGCCGAGTCATAAGTGTGTGATTGTCAACCATACTAGTTTTGGGTTCGATCCCTAATAATAATATAATTAATATTTTCATTTCTTCGCTCTGGTATCGAGGCAAAGCGTGGGGAACGGAGTGTCTTCCTCCGGCTACCCTGCTGTGTAAGGTAATATTATAATACAGTGTGAAGCTGATTTAATTTTAGATACTTTTCAAATTTGAGCGTGAATTTACTTTAAAACTACTTTAACATCTAAACATCGTTATCGTATACTTCAAAATATCAAATTAACGCGCTTTATAATTTTAGTGTAGACAAGAGCTATCATCGCCCGCCACCCACAGATTTCGCGAGTCTTAACCACGCACGACGCGACGACTTACATACATCTACTAACTCTCCTATATTATAAGATTGTGATGGTCTCTAAAATATTATATAAATTTGATGTATATAAAACGTACAATGCATTAAATACCTTCAATTAAATAAGGAATAGTACTATTTTGCTTAAAATCGAATCGAATATATCCTTTTTTTTTATTTATTTATTACGTAAAAATATTACTTCTCCTTGGTGTCGATATAAAGCGCGGCGATGTGCTCCGCCGTGTTTTCAACATTTTGCTTCTTGGGTTGTCCAACTTAAAAATAATCTCTCAAATCGAACCAATGGTTCCTGATATATGAATAAATAAATAACAGGACAATTTCGTTGTATTGAACGCTCTGATCAATAAAACAAAATTTTCCTGTTTATAATATTACTTATTGAAAATTATCTAGTTTTATACTATAAACTATAATAGGTTCATGAAACTATGTTATTTTTTGATCACTGAAAGTTGGGGATTGGTGAGCGAATCGGTCATATATATATATATATATATATATATATATATATATATATATATATATATATATATATATATATATATATATATATATATATAGAAAAGTATTCTAGGTAATTAAGTAACTAGTAGTTACTTAATTACCTTGAATACTTTTCTTACATACAAATTAAGTTTTTAAATAATGTATTATAATACAAACAAAAAAACTGAAAACTGAAAACTTCTAGTAGTTATATTTTGTATAGTTCAAAAATTACAGATAATACAACGTTCTACTCGTTATTGCGCTTGATAGCTTAATACATGTAAAAAAATCAGTTCAAATGATGCCATTTACCGCGGGGCGATCCACTACATGGCTTGGCAGGCAACCACCGATGCAACTGAGCCAAATAGGTCATTAATTATTTTAATATTTTGCATATAGCTCGCTAAAATTGCCACATTTTTTTAATTTAAACGAGTTCGCTAAAGTTATTTGTTTTATACGCCAAAATATCATCAAAGCGCTTGATATTTTTTGTTACGGTATATTTGAAATTGGTTGGACAATAAAATAAAATAGAAGATCTTATATAGATAATTAAACTGACATAAAATGTTGACGTTGAAGTTAATATGAAAATATCTCGTACTACAATATATATTATACACTAAGGTCATTTTTAGTTGCTTTCAGTATGATGAAAGTTGGTGCGGGGCTCCCATGAGACATGTAAGTCCATTAGGCAAATGGAAATAGGAATGAGAGCTCGTTTTTAATTTCGTCATGAAAATAATGTTTATAATGTGTCCCTCGTTTCGCTCCCCTCATTAATTATGGCTTTCACCATATTAAAATTTTAAATTAAATATTACTATAAAGAGGTGGTGACAGTATACTTATATATTTATATATATATATAGTATTATATATTTGTTACAGAAAATTTTTCGTCGTGCAACATATTAACGCTGTCGTGACATTTAAAAAAGTTTTACAATGTGGTAGTTTTGGGATATCTACTAGAGAATGAAATTTCGGGCACTTCTATGTTTTTCATTTTAGAGATTCATATAATCAAATAGGTTATGATTAAAGCTATCAAGTTTTTTTGGGTTTTAATGATAAGAAAAGAAATAAATTAAAATAACTAACATCCTTTAAAGGTAAAAATTGGTAAATTAAATTTTGTAAACATATTTTTCTAATTTTAACACGTAGGATCAATGCTATTGGTTTTTCTTTTATTAATTTCTGCCCTGCCAGCCCGCAACTTCGTTTGCGTGGACTTAATCGCCCTTGCGATGCTGCTCCCACATACCGCCCGTTGTTATTGACACTTGCAGCAAGAGGCTTTTCAAGACGTTTTCCGTTTCAGAAGATGTGCTTGTACAAACAGATATAGAATTTTTTTAAATATCATAGATTCGTGTGATTCAATCGTGTTTTCGTAAAAATATTGATAATAATATACAGACACACCTCTTTTACTGTATTATAATAGTTAGAAGATAAAAATACAAGTAACATTGGCTAGAATTAAATATTTTACATCGTATTTAAAATATGGCTGCGATTGATCTGACACTATTAATTTCATTAAAACTTAGAATGAAACTTGGAAAAGTAATTCCAGAGCTTGTTAATGAACGAGACAGATTTTAATTAATAGCTTGGGCTTTCAGTGAACATTTTTATACAAAAATATCTTATTTTATGAACTGAAATTGAACATTATTGTAATATTGAAATGTGTACAAAATTAAGTATATATTAAACATCCACTGCTTGACTATATTAGTTTTAAAGTACGTAAAGAAAGTCAATTGTGTTTTTCTTGACTAATCAATATACAGTTTTTCATAGGATATTTTATTTGAGGATATGTAGCTGCCTATATGGATAGTTGTCCCACCTTGAACATATTAAGACAGATAGATACATTACGGTCGTTCCACTCATAAGATAGCAATTGCCCCTAAGAAAATATCGAATTATTTAAATAATTTCGGATTTATTTATACATATTTATAAACTTAGGAAACGAATGAATATTCACTTCTTATGTATAGGTGAAAAATCCACCCTGCACAGCAGATTACATGTAAAAAAGTGTGTGGCGCACGTACAACGTATTTAAAGAAAGAATTTGCGGTTGAATATACGATTTTTAGAAAATGAGGCGTCAATGCCAATATCGTTAAACATTAAAATTGAAGTATGATGGCAAAAGTGTGTAATAATAATGATATTATTAATAATATGGTAGTTTTATTAGTACATATTGCTTTAATATACGAATCAAAGGAATATATATATATATATATATATATATATATATATATATATATATATATATATATCCCCCTACCTCTCTTACCACTCACTTTTCCATCATAAATCTTTTTTGCCATTCTTTCCTCGCTCATTCGTTCGACGTGCCCAAACCAGCTGAGCACGTTCTTCTTCATTCTCACCGTGACATCCTCGCTGGTACCTGCCATTCTGTGTACCTCTTCATTGCGGATTCAATCAGCTAGGCTGACTCCGCATATCCTACGAAGAGATCGCATCTCCACAGCATTCATCTTTCTTTCATTCTTCTTCTGTAATACCCACGTTTCGCTGCCGTATAACAGGGTCGGTACCAAAACTGCATTGTGTACGGCCAAACGCGCAGCTGTGCAAACGTTTCGCCGTCTCATCAATGCAGCCAAGGCTCCGTTAACCTTGTTACCGGCTGCAATACGCCTTTCCACATCCATCTCGTATCTTCCATCTCTACTGAACATACTTCAAAATATACCACTTCATTCACCTGTTCTAATATCTTATCATTTACACTGATCTTGCATTCCGTCCTTATATATATATATATATATATATATATATATATATATATATGTGTGAAATAAGAAAATCATAAAAGAAACCGTAAAAACCTGATGTCCATGCCATTTTATAAACATATACTGAATCTTCGTGACATTCTTGATATTTTACGAGACATCAACTGTGTTTACTGCATATATGCATATTTTTGTTAAATAAAAATAATTTGGCACTACATAATTAAATACTAAAGTCGTTTTCTCTACGCGATCTCGAAATAAATATTTTGTCTTGACAGACGTACAGACATTAAAATGATCATAGATGTGTCTGTCTGCCTATTGTCTGTCCGCTTGTCCGTTTCTTGGCTTGTCCGCTTGTGTGTTTCAGCGTTTGTCTGCTTGTACACGTATAGCTTTGGAACTGTCGTCTAGATTTAAACTCATATCTACATACCATTAATGGTATCATTATAAAGGAAGCCAATCCTGATATGGAACCATACCATATCCAATATAGAAACGCTGCTTTTATCTGGAACACTTGATCAAGTATCATATTAGACCGATTTAAATAAAAACAAATGGCGCGTTATCAAAGGCTATTATTATATTACGATGGGCAGTTTCCGTTGAAAAATAAAAAAAACATGATTGATTGAGACCGTCGTAGAGCAGTAGAACAGACTTTGAATGTTAACGAATGAAAGTTGTAAATTTGATCTTCACCCTGAGGAATGGATTATATTTCAATTGTATTGATTGGCCTAGTTATATATTATAGATGAAAATTTCTTTTGTCACTTTGGAAATTATATGGAAAGGCTCATTAAGTCCACGCAAATGAAGCTGCGGACGTCCGCTAGTACGCAATAAAAGTATTTGCATAAATACTTTAGAATATTTTCTACAATTAAAAAAAACACTTTTTTTAATTGCATGTTGCGTAACATTTCATATTTTATTTCTAGAATGAAGGTACATAGAGACAATAGACTCTATTAATAGCTGAACGTATATGTAGAGAATAGACGGACGAAATCATATTTTTTAACATTTACTCAATTAAAAAAAAAATTGAATTTAAAAGTCAAAAAAATCTAAATGCTGTCAAGTGGATAAAAAGTCGTTCTATAAATATAAGTAATAAATAAAGCTATTTGCGATTCAATTCCATCTCAATTCGTAATTGGTCTATTGATTTGAATCTTAAACAGCAAAACGTTTTCAGTGAGGAACATAAAAATATATAAATATTTAAATACAAATCAAATCTATCAAAAATTTATACGTTTTCTTGATAAGTATTTTTCTTTTCTAAGCATGGTACAGCTCTTAAAAAGTACTAAAGATGCGTACTAAGAAAAGAAATGCTTCATAAATGAAGATTCCTCATCAAATATCATCGGTGTGAAACATTCAAAGTTAACAAAATTCACATGCTCAATTTGCACCATTTGTAGCGTTCGGAATGAATATGCGTGACAAATGAACGGGATCGAAATTAGTGCGGCGTCTATACATGTTTCATCACGTTTTGTGGCTTATTTCAACATTGCCAACAAAGAGTTGGAGTCAATTAGCCATCGAATACACTATGCTGATATTTAGACGTAGGGCGGGCACTATTTGTCATTAATTTGGGGGACTAGGTGACAGTAACAGGGGCGCGGTCCGGGGCCAATTAGAACGTCTATTACGTAGTAATGTGTGTAGTGGTTTTGACAACTACATGTTATTTACTTGTCGTTAATGTAGCCTTGTAAAAGATTTATTATCTTTTTTTCTGTGGATTATTTCTTTTATATGTGTAGAACTGATATACAATAATGATCTATATGTCAATCATGCGCAAATAATATGATATTGGTTTCATTTTCTATATCTATAAATTAGGCATCATATTGTTATGTCACATGTACAATGTCAATAACAACTCTCGTTTAAACAATTTGATCAAATTAGACCGTTTTAGTGCAATATTTACGCTTATTCTGGTATAGCAAATTACGAGTAAAGACTTAAAGCTATTACAAAAAATATTAATTTCTGATTGTCTAGGTAGATCAAAAAGTAGAACTTTTTTTTTTTACCCTTAAAAATTAAAGCGCTTCTCTCGAGATATAGAGTTTTATTTATATCCTTTTCTATGCCTTTTTCATTTACCACCAATTTTTATCGAAAGTGGATATTACGTGTGGTAGAGTCACGTCGCCAGCAATGGCAACACGCATGGGCAGACTCGACCGGATCATTACCACCCCCGGCATTTAAAACCGGCGTGAAGTAGTGGCTTTATGCCACTGCGTTTCGCATCAGGTAATGCCGGGCCCCGGCGCCCAACCCATCTTAAAGGCCGGCAACGCACCTGTAGCCCCTCTGGTGTTGCACGGGGTCGTGGGCGGCGGTAATCACTTACCATCAGGTGACCCGCACGCTCGTTTGCCGTGACTTTTCCATAAAAAAAAAAAAAAATTTTAGTATATTAGCAACATTTTTACTCTTTACCAACTATTTTTAAGGTTCAATTTCTTTCATGCTTTATATAGTTTGTCTGATATTTTGATCGATGCATGTTATTGTTGGCTTTTAAGAGATAAGAATAACTGATCACTTAGATTCAAATGAGATAATAAAAAAAAAAAAAATACTTTTATTTTTTTAATTGTGACAACAACAAATGTTTAAAAAAATGGCGCTTATATGGATGGTTTTGGACAATTATAAGCGCTGTGTAATGGCTTGCCATTGATTGATCGGTGATCACATGTGAGACCACACATGTGGACGTCGGATCACATTTATGGATGTGAAATCTGACGTGTAGGTGTGAGATCGCGTGTGTGGATTTTAGATCACACATGTGGATGTGATCTTACATATATGTTTCGATGTCCAATCACGCATGGTAAGGAAGTGATATCACATAACCACACGTGTGAATGTGAAATATGAAATAACGTGTGGATGTGAGCTTACATGTGGAAGTGCTCTTGCGTGTGTGATCATGAAATTACATGTTACGAGAATGTAACACAGAAATATTTAAAAACACAAATGTTTTCATTATTTTATATATGACTAGAGAGAAATTAAATGAATAATTTCTCTCTGCCACTCAACACGCAATGCCTCCAGAATTCGGCAGAAAGGTTACCTCTACCTGCAGAGTAGGGGACTGTGAGCGTGAAGCTGATTTTTTGTTTTTTTTTATTAATCAAATAATCGCGTAGTTTAAAAGGGTGCGGATCGATAGTATTTGTATATATTGACGTTGCCCGATGAGCCAAGTGCCATCTAATAACGCACGCTAACAACAACGCACCCCGTTGATTGTGTACTAGACTAATATCATATTGTTCATTTCGTATTCTGTTTTCAATTAAGCGCTTTAAAACGGCGTTTTAATGAATGAATAAATTTTAAGTTATGTCTGCTTTATTGTGATATATAGTTATTGGTTGTTGTAAATGTACGACTGTGAACGTTTGCTTTATGGGTGGAGTATGTTAATTCAATTGCTATTATGTACATTTATAATTAATTAATTATATGTCATAGTATATTAACTATTAAGATATTTCCGTTTCCTATTTTTCGAATTCTGGAGTTGTTGACTGGCAGAACCAAAAGCCGCGCTTTGGCCCATTAGCACAGCAATGAAATTAATATTATAAATATTTCATTGTCTTGAGTGGGATCGAACCCACAACCTTTCGGATTTACAGTTGCACGTTTGTGTGTCAGGGCACAGTACGGAGTGGCTACCTTGCTATGAGCGGGATACACGTATTAACATATATTAACTATGCTTTTAGTATATATCTAAAGTCAAACTTACAATTATTTTAATATTATATTTATTTATATATTGATTGATTGTTAGAATAAAACGTGTACTTTAATAATGGGAGTTTGCTCGCCACCATTTTACTATTAGACAGTATTCGACCTCTACTATCGATTGCTACTCTCGACCGGATGTTACTTTTGTCCTCGTTATCTCTTAATTGTTTTTTGTATCATGTTTTTTCCTGTATATAGCAGGGAAAATATGAGGTACTCCGTACCCAGCGTTCGTCATTGCAATTCTAGACATTTTATTGATTAAAGGAACTCAACGCCTCAACTATTTCATATTCTAGAAAGCCGCGTTGTCATTTATATAAAAGTACATTTATTATCATACTTAATGAAAAGAGTCTTTGGAAACGTAGACAGATATGGTCTACAGACAGTAATGGCCTACTTATTCGCACAAAGGGGATACTCGGCGGCTATCTAACCAGGTTTTAAGCTTCAATTCATTTTTATGGTGCCTTACCTCAAAAGGTAAAAACGGTACCCTTACAGCATCAGTTTGTTGTCCGTCTGTCCCTCTGTAAAAACCATTGATCTCGAGATCGCGTAGCGGCTTCTAGTTAGCTGAAATTAATATCAAATATTCAAGTCTATGGTCTTTTGAAGTACATGAAAAATACAACAACATAATCAAAAGATAAAAGCATGTTTGCTGCATTTTGTTAGAAATTCGTCACGCAATCAAAACTTAGGTATAGGATACTTCCCGTGGACCAACACTTATGAAATTGGGTACGAATTGAGAACTTACAATACAAATTAAGGAAACATTTCGAAAACTGGAAAATTTATTGGTATTTTACGGGAAAATTCCTTACAAACTTATATTTGCATTTTATTTCATACAAAATGCGTGTATATGCAAACAAATTTGAGTTTATGATTTTTTATAATATAAACAGGAAGTATATCTTATAAAGAATTATAAACTTGAAGTAGTTGACTTACAATCCTAAGATTGATACAGATTGATACTTAATGGGTTTTAAAAAAAAACAATTATTTGAAGTATACTTCAAATAATAATATAATTTATATTTCCATTTCTTCGCTCTGGTGTCGAGGCAAAGCGCGGCGTTGAGTTCTGCCACTTAACACGCAATGCCTCCGAAAATTGGCAGAAAGTGGGGAACGGAGTGTCTTTCACTACGTTCCCTCTGCCTACCCTGCAGTGTGCGGGATACAGCGTGAAGCTGATTTTTTTTTTTTTTTTTACTTCAAATATACTTGAAACGTGTTGATACTTAAAAAGACTAGGAAACGTGTTGATACTTAAAAAGACTAGATTTATAAATCTAGTCGTTTTAAGTATCAACATACTCGTATATTATGATAGAAAGTAAAGACGAAACAAAGACCTGGCGTTGTAGAAAATCTTATTACTAACGTTAATAACATTATAATGACGACAAAGCATAAAATACGAGCTAGTATCTTTGTAGCTGTGATGCAATAATATAATAACGTCAAATAAAATCAGAGAAGACGAGAAAAAGCCCCATCTTTTATACTAAAAGACTTTCCGCAGACGTGCAAATTGTTCTTTGTAATACCCATCGCTAGTATCCCCTTGCTACTGCTGTAATTATGAAATACTCTCGTAACGAGCCGGCGCACCTGCCTCTAATATTAATTTAACGTTACTTTGAAAATTTTCAAAATTAGCTTTATTACAGCATTTTTTTATTATCGCTTATTATATAAATTAACGTGAAAAAATTGTTTTTTTACTAAAATTAATGAGCAGTTTAATAAAATTGCTTCTAAATTCCTGTCGCGATCGCTGTTTATATTTAACGAAATATTCATAGTTAAATATAATGTCAAATAATATAATCATAATGTACATTTGAACAATGAGAGAGATTTTTTGTTAGACAAATATATTAACTAAAATTTTGTTAGGTGTCCTAAGATTCCGTCTTTTATAACTTTTAGAAATGTGCTATAAAAATGTATATAACTGAAATTTTATTTATTTTTACTATCGCATTCGTCTTAAATTCAGTCGAAAAGGGAAGGATAGAGTGTCTAGGCCTAGGTCTAGGCTAGCTTGGCCAGGCGCCCTTAAAACACACCTATACTAGAATATATATTGATAAAGTAGATATAAGTTTTATAGTAAATTGATTAGAAGTAATCTATAACCAAACATTATTTCAAACAGATAATATCATAGATTTATTCAAAACACAAAAAGATTTAGAGTTTTGAAACAAATATCAGTAAACTACATTTATTCTACTTTGGAAGACTCGCAAAAGTATGAAGGATAGTTCAATACAAAAAGTATTTACGACCTTCCTGAGTGTATCGACGTGCCCTACTAATAAATATATCGACGTATGTTAAAAATATATAATTTTTAAAAATCTTTAAAATGTAATTCATATTTAGCTATTTTTTATGAATTTAAAAACATACTAATATATACAAAGTGGTTTCTTATTATCCTGGTTATCCCGACAAGAATATAACTTTTATACTATTAATATTTATTATAATAGTCGATATATATATACGTATATACACGTAGAACTAACAAAAATATGTTTAAAATAGAAAAATTACAAACTGTCAAAGAAAATTGAGCCAGTGATATATTTTTTACTCTACACCCTATTTTATTTTATTTCGTAACATTCTTTGACTCTGGTTATGATTTATTGAGCTTGGAGTGTGTTTCTATGTACATTTGTGTATATGCCTTGCCGTGTATTTTGTTCGACAAGATTGTTGTAAAATAATTGACTAAAACTTTAATTTCCAAAGTATGGATATCGCCTTTAAAGCGATAATGTTATTAGAACATTAAAGTAATTCAGATTAGTAAACCAATAATTGTGCAGCTTAAGCGAGCGAAACCGCGTGCGGGCCGCTAGTATGAATATAAATATATTTTTTGTAATCAATTTTAAAACTAAATGTTTTCATAAAAATAATACTGATGAAGTATGGATTGGACATAAACACACGGTAGGTACTTATATATAATGCAAATGTGCAATGGCGGCATTAATATGAAATGCATTATAAGGTTTAATGTTTTCTTCTTATTTATTTTTAGCACAATATAGTACATTATATAATGTACTATATTATTATATAATTTTATTAAATAGGAAAAAAATGTTTACGTATTTTACATTGACATATAACAAATGAAAATCTTAAAGATTTGATAAAGCACCATAATATTTCAGCCAACCTATACAGTTAATGAAATGTCGCCTAAGCAACAGTTGTCTAGAACGGTAGATTTTCTCCATTGACATATAAATATAAGAAATTTGAAATTGGGTAGTTTTAGTACTTAAAGCCCTATTACTTTTTTAATTTTAAAGTATTATTCATCACTTAGGAAAGAAAAATATTCATTAAGAAAACGTACAAAAAATTGAATTAATAAGTAAGCCCTCTAAGAAATAACAAAATTCCGCTCTTGAAAAGTTGTTCTGCATGGATTGCACTTTAAACTAACTAACGAAAATCATTGAACATTGAAGCTGTCGTAGGAACAGCGATTGGCTGCCGCGCCGTAGCGCGCGATGGTTGTGTGTTCAATCCCTACATAGAAGCATAATTATATTTAAATTGTTTTAATTTCCCGTTTCGGGGTAATTAAGATAAAAAATGGCGTTTCGCTACGACTCAACTCGAAATGTCTCGAATTTGGGTGGTAGCCGGAGAACGCAGCCTCCTGTTACTAGGTTCTATTGACCTACCTGATGCAAATTTCAATGACAACGCTCATGGCATAGTCATGAAGTCTACGTAAACGAAGGTACGTAAACAAATTATTACAAAAAAGTATATTTTTATTTCTGAAAGCCTTATATTTAAATCCATTATATTGCGAAGACAGGAACGAAGAATATTTTTTATATTGTAATGAAATACAACAGTTATAATTTACAAAGTAAAGTGAAGAAAGCTTGGTAGGGGCTTCAGAAGTTGCAGTTAAGAACTATTTTATTGCTACGTAGTTAGACAGCTTCGAGCAGCAAATTTTTAAATTCATAAATCATGTTATGTTCACATCGAGGCGTTGAAGAACTTTTGTGGGGAAATACAGTTATTTGAGTTAAGACTTGTAGCGGATACAGAATGCAGTGGAGGAATCTTCGAAGAAAATCTAAAAATAAATTGTGTGCATAAATGTATTCATATATTTAAAGTTTATGATTTGGAATTTATAAATTTTATATGTTCTTTATTGATTAATAAATCATCTATTTATTATAATTTGACTTAACCAAGCATAAAATTACGTATATTTAAATTGAAACTACTAACTTTAACTTGACCAGAATGCTAAATTTGATTGTTCTCATAATATAAAAACCTACTGTAAGAGGTTACACCTAATAGTGGATGCTATGTAATACAATTTTTATAGATCCCTCATATTTCTGCAGTGCGAATAGCGTTGGCAGAAAGCCCGGATGTTGGATTTACACCAAACTGCTCATATCTTTTTCAGGGGTTAGTGCAATTGCGAAAATTTGCAAGTCACGCCAATAAAAATACAAATTCACGAAAAATATGATGTGATTGTGAGGTTTTTGATTGTATTCCGAAAATTTATGAACACTTTATGTAAATAAAATATAGATTTATATTTATCGAATATTCTTGCAAAATGCAATGTTATTTTTAAAAATTGTAATTAGTATTGAATTGCAGCATACTAAAGATAAACTATGACCGTATACAATAATATGTGCGATATACAAATCTATCTATTTTCAATACTTTAAGTTTTTATTAGGTTGTAAAGAAATATATATATAAATAAAAAAATCAGCTTCACGCTGTATCCCGCACATAGCAGGTTAGGCAGAGGGAACCCAGTGTTAAGGCGTTCCATTCCCCACTCTCTGCCGAATTCTGAAGGCATTGCGTGTTGAGTGGCAGAACTCAACGCCGCGCTTTGCCTCGACACCAGAGCGAAGAAATGGAAATATAAATTTAAGTAAATATTTTATCTCCTCGAGTGGGAATCGAACCCACAACCAGTCGATTTAAAGTAACATTTTGTGCCCCTGCGCCACGACTAGCCTCAGATATACATTTAATTTTAAAATTAAGATATAAAATGTATAAGTAGCTCTTAGCTGCGGTTCCGCCAGCGTAGGACACAACCAAGAACTGTGGCATGACACAGAAGTAACATAAGTACCCGAGGTATCTCACACCACATGTACATTGTGGTACATCGAAATGGTTAACATGATGTTATATAAGCCTACACAGCCTTCCTCGATAAATGGAATATATAGTAAATGATTTTTCAATTCGTAACAGCAGTTCCTGGGATTAGAGCGTTCTATCTAGTAAATTCTTAAGCTTTATAATATTAGAATAGATTGTCATGTAATATTAGTATATGTACTGGTATAGCTAATTTTCTCTTGTAACTATAATATGGTAATTTTCTTTTAAACAGTATTGTATATTATACGGCGTAAGGGTCCAAGCCTGCGACGTAAATCGCAACGGTTGTGAGTTTGATTCCCACTCAGGAGAATGAAAAATTCAATATTTTCATTTTATCACTCTGGTAATACAAAGTGCGACGTTCTGTTCCGCCACTTAACACGCAATGCTCCGAGAATTCAATAGAAAATGGGGAACGAAAGACTTTTAATGGAAACCGAGTGCTTAAGACTATGTAGGTTCCCAGGTTCCTTATGCTTACCTTGCTCTGTGCTGGATACAATGCGGAGTTCAAAAATATATACTACGTATACAGTATATTTTTTGTTAGCATTTATTAAAAATAAACAAAAAATATATTTCCGGTCTAAAAACAAGATATTTATCATTAAAAAAATGTGCGAATCAAATAAAATTCCTTCATAATAAATTTTCCTTCTGCTATTTTCGCTTTTTAAAGTAAATGGGAATTCTATTTTGATTCAAACGAACATAAAAAGAGCAATGTGTCAATGTTTATATACAATTTTTATTTTTACATATTTATTACTATTATTTAGACTATTTTTTATTTTTATATATATTTTTAGGAGGACCTTGAAACAGTACGAACGAACCTATTGTTTAAAGATCATCCGGAAATGAAGAAGTATTCAGAAAATGAATAAGGAAACGACATTGACGGAAATTACATTTTTTTTAATATAATAAAATGCTTTTAAGCATTTTCCCGATCTGAGATCTTACTGTCGCTTGTACTGTCGTTTTTAAATTGCGCCAAGATTGCGTCAGTATAATGTCCAATAGATTGTAACGCCAATATATCACGCCTTATCTATAATAATCTATTTCTATCCTTATATCTATATGCTTATAATAAAATCTTAACTGATCGGTGTCAATATATGGAAGATGTATAAGAAATTATTTTTAATGTAATAGAACCCAAAAAAATTTTGTCTGTTTGTCCGTGCGTTTGTTCATACTAATCTAAGAAATGGTCTAACGATTTAAATTGAGTTTTTGCTAGCTATTGTATTTTGGCAAACATCTTAAATTGCCCAAATGTTTATTTTATTTCAGTTAGTTTATAAAAAAATGTATTGTTCGACTAAATTCCTGTAAAATTATTGTTTTATTGATTAGGCTGAAGCTTTAGGTTTTAGAGTTCCGTATCCAGAGGGAAAATGAAACTCTATTACTAGTCTGCGCTGTTTCGTTTCCTTTCCGCCCGTTTGTCTGTCTGTCCGTCCGTTTGTCACTAAACAGTATCTCATGAACCTTATGGTTCATGAGATACTGTTTAGTGACAAACCGACGGAGAGACAGTACCGTATAACGTTTATACGTTATACATAAAAGCAACGTTATATGAAGAAGCAGAATAAATAAATGTTTCACCTATCTCCCATAAAACAACTTTTTGTACAATTCTCGTACGAAAGGCTCAGAAACTCACGACTCGCACTTGGCCGTTTTTTTAATGTATAGGTATTTTTCTTAAGCTGATAATGCCATTACAACAAAATAGTCTAGGAAATAATCAAGGTAAGTAAATAAATAATTGTGTATGTCAAGCGGGCGAAGCCGCAGATGTGTTGTTTGCTAGTTGTACATAAATACGTACATAACATACAAGATAGTCAAAATAACTGTAGTAGTTTTTGAAATTGTTTTGAATATAGATACTGGATATATTACAAATTACAGAGGCTAGTCGTGGTGAAGAGGCACAAATTGTGACTGTAAACGTCATAGGTTGTGAGATCAATTCCTACACCTACCCTGTTATTGTGGAGTTGAAAAAAAGACGTACTACATATTATAGTCGTTGTAAAAGCTTAACTCAAAGACAGAGAACTGTTTGTGTATATTACGATTGTTTGGAAAATAATATATATATAAAGGAACAAGTGCAGTTCTAGATTCCGCACTAACTCCGCTCTTAGCCGTAATGTCTTTGTGTGAAAACTTGTTGTATAAGAATACCAATAACAAACTTACATTATTGCCAGCAAAGAAACACTACCGTTACAAATAGAAGTCAAGAGATTCTTTTTAGTTCCGTATTAGAAAAGGCTATTTCTTGTTGTGTTTGTTTTATTCTTGATATAAAAGTTCACTTTTTTATATGCATAGAGAAAATACACTTAGTTTTAATACTTAATATGTATGTGTCAATATAAATGGATCAAAAATTTGTTCTATTAAGAAAAATGCGTATAGTATGTTTATAGAAAATAATATTTTTTTGAGATGAATTTTAGAATTTTAACACTTCAAAAGTATAGTAAATATTTAAAAGCTCCTGACACAAAAAGGGTTAAATTTCAGGCCCTTGGGAGGTACGATGCCACAGACAGACATATATACATGTACAGACAGTCACAGACATCAAATTTATAGCACAGTTAAAAGTTCATTGCTGCAATGTAGTTTTTTTTCTTCACGCTGGTTCCCGTACATAGCAGGATAGGCAGTTTCCCATTTTTTGCGGAATTGCTTGTTAAATGATGAACTCAAATGATTAGCTTATATTATAGTCGCGATTTGTCTCGTTATCAAAGTGAGGAAATTAATATATTAAAGTCGATATTAGTATTATTTACTGATTTTTAAACTTTATAATAGTGAGATAATATTAGTATCTAATAATAATAGTGAGAGTAGTATGTTTGTCTGTGCATTTGTTTTCGCTAATCTCAGAAATAGTTTAACCGATTCAACTGCACTTTTGTATTTTAGCAAACTTCCTTTAACATTTAGTATTTGTTTTATTTTAATCGGTTCATAAATAAAAAAGTTAAAACCAGGTATTTATGCTGTATCGCGCCTAAAGCAGGGTAGGCAGAGAGGCAGAGAAAAAAACTGATTTTGTTGAAATATTTGCTTAGTTATTCCCTTATATAAGGAAATTATTTGACAAATTTCAGCTCTCTATGTAGAGTTTTGTATAAAACTAGGGGGGTTCGCTGCCTGCTCCCTTCGATCACCAACCCCCTTAACTTGGCTCGCAGTGATCAAAAAAGAAAATAAATAATAAATCGCCGCCGCCACAACAATATTCGGGCGTGAATTTACTTTAAAAATAAACGCCCCGACAACGTTCAAAACAGTCACCAGCGACGACGAAACACAACAGCATTTTTTATACAATATAAAGATATAGATATATTTGAAATCCACATAGATCCACATATACGCAAAGGTAACATAATAAAAGATTATCTATTATATTAATATTATATATTATATTAAGATAAGTTGCGTATACAACACTTATAAAGTATAGGTAAGAACGCGTTGCCATAGCAACGTGTATGTTCATTTTATGCAAAAGTATACGTTGTCGAGCAAATTATGGTAGTTTGTTGTATTTGTTTGTGTTTTATAATTTAATGCATTTTTAAGCTCTCTTCTATATACTATAACTGTGCCTAATTTCATTCTCCTCCGTCAGCACAATTAACGTAAAAAAGAGTATAATTTTTTTGTATCATGTATTAATTTATAATATAAAAAGAGATAAAGCTTCACGCAGTATCCTGCATACAGCAGGATAGGCAGAGGGAGCCTAGTGTTAAGACACTCCGTTCTCCAATTCCCGCCGATTTCTGGAGGCATTGCGCGTTGAGTGGCGAAACTCAATGCCACGCTTTGCCTCGATATTAGAGCGAAGAAATGGAAATATAAATTTAAGTAAATATTTAAGAACCCACAACCAGTCGGTTGTACAGTCACACTTTGTGTCCCTACGCCACGACTGGCCTCAATTAATTTGTAGATAACGGTTTTGTTCGATTATGCTTACGTTACGTTTTTGGGTCTCCACAACCTATTTTCGCTGAAGGTTCCCATCATTAATAATAATAATTGTTATTAGATAGTGTGTCGGCAATATACTGTGAGTGGTTCGTTCTACTTTGTAAAGGATGAATTTCGTGTACAAAGGTGTTGAATTAATGTGACTGCATTATTCACGAGAGTTAGTAGCTATTTGAATAAAATAAATTATTGTATTTTTATATAATTTTATTTGGAGGCTGTTGTGGCGCAGGGACACAGGGTGTGATTGCAAAGCGACCGTTGTGGGTTCGATCTCCACTCGCGGTAATGAAATATTATTCATTAATATTTTTATTTCTTCGCTCTGCCACCAAGCCAGAGCCAACATGGCAAAAAGCTCGGTATTTCTCGGTTCTGCCAATACGTAGTGTTTTGAAAAAATCGGCCGAAGGTGTATGTGAAACATAATGTCTTATCACTAAGTCACCTCTCCCTACCCTACATATATGCTGGTTTTGATTTATATATAAGTATGGTTCGCTTAAAATAACTTTGTTTAAAAATATAAATACGAAGCTTTTTTTTGAATTTGGACATTCATTTTGTTATCTAGCTGGGGTAAAATATTTTTAAATATGGCCGCTTCTACTATTCGGTTATTTTTGCAATATCCATTCGCAAAACAGCGACCAAAAGAAGAACAATGATAAAATGTTTTTTCTGCTCTTACATAAACTCAATTGAAGCAAATGAAAAATGAACATTAACTGCAAAATGAAAAAAATATTTTAATCATAAAAACTAAAACAATACGTATTATGTACATTTTTATTAAAAAAAAGTAATATCTTCAATTTAATATAAATACATATTATGCATAAATATATTTTTTTACATGAAAGCAATAGAAACTGTATATTTAATACACACGGAATAATGACCACTTGTAGTATAGGCTGAAATTAAATTACACCATGGCAGCGAAGACTTTTTGTGAATAGGTTATTGATATGGGAGTGCCGATACTGCGTCATCAATATATTATTATCAGAACCTTGTTGGGCAGCGGCGAATAAAAGGGCTTTATAACACGTCAAGATCGCATTATTTAGATGAAGCCGGAGTTAAAAATTTTAGCGATAACGCTTTAAATTGGTATATGAAATACTTTTTTTTTATTTTTCTCATCATGCTTGTAAGAGGCACAAGGCATAAGGGTGTAACTATACCAAGACGCTTGCGGGTTCGATCCCCAAAATTTGGCGGAAAATTTGGCGGTCTTAATACTAGGTTCCCTCTGTTTACTCCGCTGTGGGATACAGCGTGATGCTGACTTACATATATCCGTAAGAGTTTTTAGTATTGGATTATTTATCAAAGCTAGGAGGTCGGTGGTTGCTTATAAACCATTCTCTTGTCTAATCTATTTTTTTTATCTAGATTATTATTATTTCACTGGATTGAGTGAACCTTTATAATGGAAACTATTGGGTATAAGTATTTTAGCTTGGGATTCAAACCTACAACAAACGGGTGCACACTGAACAAAACCAAGCTTGTTTTTGAGCTTCTACCTGCATGTCTCATAAAAACTCTCCTAGGTAGAGGAAAGTTAGTATTAGAACACTCTGTTCTCCGCTTTTTGCCCAATTTCCGAAACATTGCGTATTGAGTAGTGGGGACTCAACGCGGCGCTTTATTATATCGGCGTTATTAGAGCTAGAATTAGATTAGAAATTTAAATAATTAATTCCCCCGACTATACCGTTTACAGCCAGACTAAATGTCACGATGACCTCAAAGACAAAATCTTGGCAATTTTTCTGATGTTTTTGCCCATTTCACGTATAACTAACGCGCATTGGAGCCGTATTTATTACTGTATAATTATAAAAATCAAATGAACTTACGATGTATTTTGAATTTCTGTAGATACTCACTCAGCCAAGTATGAGTGAACATTTAATTTGGATAATTCTTTGTTATCAAAATAATACTACATTCAAGTACTCTGTATAAATGCAAATAAGTAACAACGCGCTCCTAACGTATCTACTAACAGTTCTCCAAAGCAGATATGTTTGTCAAAAACAATCAACAAACTAATATACTGTATTGTATAATAAAATAAAAGCAATCCAATAACGAATCTCATAAAGGCCCAAATGTGTTCAATCAAGCGTGTCCTGTGAAAGCGCTGCGACTAAGAATTTCGTTGGAGCCGATTTTCTGCCGGCTTACAGTAAATAAGAAAATTCATCCGAATCGCATTCGCCGTTAAACGTAATCGAGCGTCGTGGAAAGTATTAAAGGAGCAGAAGCTATATTGCATAAGTTGAGATGTAACAATGAAAACTTTCAGTGTAGTACCGAACGTGCAGGCGTCCCTCTCTCGCAGAATAAGACTTTATTATGATAGAAATACTGTGTCACATTTGATGTTGCTTTTTTGTTTTATGCTGTGTGTGCATATGACAAGGTAACCTAGTGTTAAAACTCTACGTTGCCAACCTTTCGCCGTATTTTCGTGAGTCAGTGTTGACTTTCAGAACTCAACGCCGTGTTTTATTGTGTTACTAGATCGAGGAAATATAAAAATCTCAAATAATTATTTTTTCTAATAATCGAATCCCCAACCATCGCGTTTGTCACACGTTGTGTGAGCCACAGCGTCACGACGGATTGATGTAATATGAAATTTACTTCGTTCATGTTATAATGCTATTAGATATTCTTAAGCTTACTCGAAACAGAATCTTAGTATTGTTTAAATTTTATTTCCACATTTCGTTGCGAGGGAAACATCAAACAGACGGAGATGTCAAGCCGCTGTACGTATTTTGTTACTTTAATATTTTATTAAAACAAAGGAACGGCGGGCAACCTCATTGTAAGTTAAGACACATCTTATAGTCAAAATCTTTGTTTTTGTTGTTGATATTTTTTGGAACTGTGATTGTGTACGTTCATTCCACTACATTTAGGCAGGGAAGCCCGCTCGCTACATTTCATTAGAGCCCTCCCATCTCTACAATATTGTTTTGCTGTTTATTGCTTCAACGTATTTTAATTAATTTACATTATCGAGTTTAATTAGGATTTATGTTGCCTGAGGTAACGAAAATAAATTTAATTGATTTACACTTTCAGGTGTTTATCTAAATTATTAAAATGTAAGAATATACATATTTATCTTACTTATCAGAGTTACGGGGGAGTGAAAGTAAGTAATCTGAAGGTAAATTGCTTGTTAAATTATCATTATTTAGGTCGTTACTCTGAAAGAAGAGTGGTCTAAGTCTAACCGCGAGTAAGACAAAAAGAATTATTTTTAAAAGCTTTTTTGGGCATATTGACAGAATGAGTTATGGTTAAAGAGGCAGAGGGAGACCTCGATTGTTCTCCAAAACAGAGTACCGATGATACTGTAGGAAGGTCACGTAAAAAGCATGTTGTCCCCCATCAAGCGGGTACTTACAGTGGATGTGGACGTGGAAGAGATATGTGGAGACCGTAGTGTTTGGCGCTCCGTTCTTATTGGCTAGCGGCTAAAGATAACGCGAGGTTAAAAAGATGATCGAATTATAGCCTGGTTATTTTCTAAAAGTAATAGTTATTTGTAATGAATAATGATTTTGTAAATATGGAAATCATGGCAAAATGATAAGAATAGTTATTATAAATAAGTCGACGCACATATGCTTCTCGACAAGCCAACTAGTCCAGAGCTATCTTGCGCTAAATCATAAAGTTGCTGCTTCGACGCTCGCACATATGATATTGAGAGAGTAAAGCGCGAATTCCGGGGAAAAATATTAAAATATGACTGTATTATTGGTACATATATTTGTTGTATGGAAGTATCAGTAAGTATATTCTGACGTTTTTCAGCGGGTTTGTGCATCGTTGTATTTACAAACTAGCTTTTAGTGTGGTTTCTGTTCCTAAATGGACTAAGAGTTTTTCATGATATTATTTTCTTAGCTTCACGATGCATCCTGTATGTATTAGGGTAGACAGATGGAGTCTATTGTTAAGAAAACCCGCCACTTTCCAAATTCCTCAGATTTGCCTATTGAGTGGCAAAACTCAACGCTGCGCTTTGCCTTGACACCATGCGAAGAGCGAGCGAAGAAATGAAAATATTAAATATTTAATTTCCTCGAGTGAGGATCGAACCCACTGACTAGCCTGTCGCGCTACAGAAACACGTTTTTGCCTCTGCGTACGACCTCAATGCGACTGACGTTTTATGACATATTATGATACATTTTAAGGTCCCGATGTAACTCTTACCGCAGAACACTGGGTTATACTCATTCAAACTTTTAGTTGCTGCTTCCAGATTCGTTTTACCAAATAAGCTCTTCAGGTATAGAGTATTAATATATATTTTTTATCAGTTTCACGCTCTAACCCGCACACAGCAGGTACGCAGAGGGAACTTCATGTTAAGACACTACGTTACCCACTTAATATTTATAATTGTAAATATCAGACGCGCTGCAAATATATCTCATCAATTGATTATGAAATTCTTTTCTAAAATGATATTTTTAAATATCTTGTTGCTAATTACTTTTGCTAACTACTTCGAATTACTAAAGAACTAATATATAATTTAACGAGTTAGTGCAAACAAACTAAACTTTTAGCAAAATCAAAGTCTTTGTTTCGTTTTGATGAAGGCATTATGGACTTTGAATCGGCTTGTGTATTAATGAGGAGAGCCAAAATCGCCTATTAATCAAGTTAAAGCATCTGGTTGACAACCGACTGTCAGCCTAAGTAGCGTTTAGTTTACGACTTTATGATTCGAGTATGGATATAGTTAAGACTGCAATATTGTATTTAATATCGTTGGCGTATCTGGAGACAATTTTTATGGTTCAAGTGGCTCAAATTTAATATATGTATTTGACAATAATAAGCCCGTGCAAAGTCATTATAAAGATATCTGTAATATTTTCATTACATGAAACATAAAATAAATATTAAATACGAATTGTCAAAATAATTCAAAATACATATCGCTTTTAGTGATAAGGCCGCCATTGAAATTATTAATATATAATTATTATTATCTATTAATAATTTCATAAATAATATTTTTTATTACTTTAATGAATTTAGTGAAACGAATAATTTAGTAAAAACGAGTAATAGAAAGAAAACAATGTGAGGGTTATAGCTAATTGTAACATTATATTTCTGTTCAAAATATTTCGTTTTGTCTCACGTGTACGCAGCTCTAAATTGTAAACAATCATTTGTGGATGGCTTGTCGTGTTTGAATACCTTTATTGTTTAACTGTTTTGGTTCGAGTGACAGAATCAAGAAATTTATGTTTAATTACAATTATTATATAATGTAATAGAAATTGCTTAACTAATATTAATACTTAATTTTATCTTCATAAAATTATATAATATTTTTCTTGAAGAAATTCAATTCGATGAACGATGTACTATGAGTGTGTTTTGATCAGCAGATTAACGGCTTCTTCATATTGATAATTTCAAATTTTTACTAACACAATTGTACAAAAGGAATATTTTTGGTTTATCATTTATTCTCGAATCAGCTTATACATTGTAATTGTACAAATTAAATAATTTAATGCTAGTAGTCAACTCAATTAAACAAAGTAATTACAACTTAATTACATATGAGAGTAAAACAAAAAAATATATATCAGCGAACGGTCGTAAGTGGTAAGCTGTTAGTGAGAGAAATAAAATGTATTCCGTCTACCGTATCAACAATATCATTAACCCCCGTAGTGTGGCAATCATGGAGTAAGTGGGAATTTCCGCGTCGTTTGATACAGCTCCCGGCCCAGCTAAATGTTAAGAGCCCGGTGGTACTGCCGACCCCACAAGGGGACACACCGTCTTAATAAAAAGTGGTCGTTACGAGTGGTAGGTATATATATCTTTGTTAAAAACATTACAAGGAGGTAGGTTAGACTAAAGGTTAAGAATTATTGTATTTTACTCATGAGGTATTTTAGTTGTGGACTCGGTGGCCACTCAAGTAAATGAAATATTGAATATTTCCGATCGCTCCGGCAAGACGGTAAAGCTCGGCGTTCAGTTTCACAATTCTGCAGGTAATGTTTCCAGAATTCGACGAAGAGCGGGGTACGGAGGTGTTCTAATGGGAACGAAATGTATTACACTTCACAGGTTCCCAGGTTCCATCTGCCTATGTGATATGTGCGGGATAGAGCGTGAAGCTAACTTAGATGATGATGATATTAAAGAAACAATCAAATAATTTAAACCTATTGAATAATTTTTTTTAAATGTCTCTAAGCTTTTTTTTTATTTTAAATATAAAAAAAATATCTAAGCTAATAATATAATTTGGCAACTATCATTTTAAAGGTACGTGTGTAACGAGTAAATACATGGAACGATAGGTCTGTTTCTATTAATTAAATGCTTCTGTATTGTTGAACCCAGACGGCGGAGATAGTTTTTAGAATCCCGTAGAATATCATTATGAAATGAAACCGCAAAATCCTCTTTTTTCTGCACACGGTTATTTATTTTCAATTAATATACATGTCTACACGTATTCTACGTGTCGTTTCCGTTTTGTAGACAATGGTTGACAGTCAAAACGCGACTTTGAGTTCCCACACTTAACATGCATGTCTTGAAAATTTGACGGTAAGTGGCGAAAGAAGTGTCATCACACTAGGTATCCTCTGCATACTACTACTCTTTGAAGCCTGCTGCTTTATTCTTTTCTCAAGAATCTGAGAATGATTAAGAGGAACTCAGTATTTGGGAAGGTTAGGTTTGCATGGGGACGTAGGTCCTTCAAGTACCTCCCTTTGAGAATATAAAATGTTTTACTGTGACGCAATAATCGGGTTCCATCTCTGAGTAACCACAATTAATTAGGAGATGGTCAAAGGTCTAATGCGTAGGGACAGTATAAAAAAGTAAAATCAAAATATAAATTATTTTCTGGAGTTTAGAGAAATTGACTACTGGGCTATTGAATTAATAACGGAAGATTAGATTATCTTCTTTCTTAATAACGGAAGATTAGATTATTCTTCTATTATTTCAAAATTATCAATTGAACTGGCTGACAAAATTTCAAATATCTCAATTGAGGCTGACAGTAACTGAACCCCAACTACTCAGTGTGCACCGCTGTCGTTATTACGCAGAGCAGAATGAGCACTTCCATTTTTTCAGGCATATAGCTCTTGACCTTCACTCCCCCGGCCCTTAAAGGAAAGTCAAAGGCGGGGAACTATTTACAGTTTCCTTCTGGAGGCCTGCGAGTCTGTCATATTAATATGAAAAGTTCATGTTTGTTTTTAAACATACCCATAATTACCTATATCCTTTTTTTAAAAACATTTTCAAAGTGTTAATCCACACTTAGGAAAGATAAATACTTAATTAGAAAACGTATTAAAATTTGAACGTAGTGGGACTCGAACCCACGCCTCCTGGAAACCGACCAGGCGCTCTGACCACTGAGCCATACGTTCTCGCCAAGCTACGTCGAAATTCTTATACGCTTCTTACAACTTATTTATGTTGTTAGAGTTGTTAGTATAAGAATTTCGACGACACTTTCTATAACATAACATAACGATTATGTAATAAATAAAAATTTTTGTCCTATTATCACTACTAAATAGCTAAGACAAATTTATATATATTTTAACTTCTTTATATGCAGTTTCTGTTTAATCAAGAAAAGGAAAAAATATATAATGGCCTACGTTTCTTACATATTGTAAGAATTTAATTTACATACAATGTGATTGGTTATTCTGAATCCGATAAGCAGTTTCTGGTATAATAAATATTTAGTGCATGTTTAAATTCTTGATTATAATTTATTTAATATCGAAATATATATAGCTATAATATTTTAAAACATTGTAAAAAGATAAATCGTTCCAATGTTGAGGTTAAAAATGAAGAGTAGAATTTGTTTGTTTACCAGTGAATTCGTTAGATCAAAGATGAAGACTAAAAATCTCAGGCATTAATTCTAAACATATTTTTTTTTGTATTTATAAATGAATATTATTTTTATAATTTAAATTTCTAAATGTCCTTCTTTCTTTAATGAAATGTGTTGGTTAAATGAATGTGACAATTTCTTAAAATCCAAAAAAAAAAAAATTGAATTTTTCTTACCATGAATTCGACGATCAAACGGCGTAACATAAATTATATTACCCATTCGTTAACGTAGGATATAAATTATCCTATATAGCTTATACATAATAACTTATATGGGCTTTTAAGTTATGAGAAATTGTTAAAAGAATTAAGTAATCAACTTACATGATCGAAAAATTTAATACGATACGATATGCCAAGACGCAAGAGTGTCACAAAAACTGTAGTCGATAGTCAAACTTTCATTTAAAGTAAGAAACTATGAATTTACTTTTTCAAATTCTATTATCATTTTTCACTAACTACCGAGACAGACTTGAGGACTTCGTTAAATTAGTTTTACGGTACACTGGATACCTCTACCAACGAGATAGAATAATGTTGTTGTTTTTTGATTATTTGTATTAAGCATACAACAATGTTGTAAGTGCGTACTAAATTTCTTGACTTTATTTACAATGAAACTATTTTGTCTCAAAAATATTATACATTGTATTGTATGTAAAATATTACGTTATGTTCTCTACGCCATTGTTTGCCACCCTATCCTCTCGAAGTGCCCAGAGCACGTAACCAGGTTCTTCATCTTTCTTATTAGGACATTCGCTGGTAAACTGCATTCACTTTCTTTATTTTTTCTTTTGTAATTTTCGCGGATACAATCAGAATATCGGTACCAGTACTGTATTGAGAACAGGTACAGCGTGAAAATATGCTGATGTTCAAGTAGCTAATAAATCTATATTATTAATAATATTTCGATAACTTTAAAAATAATGAAAATTAAAAAATATCAATTAAATCATTGATATTTATATTAAATAGTATATAATAGATTTATTTTGAATAGTATCTATATATCTATGTAGATACTATTTAATCTCCGTTATTTTTGTAGCTTGTGTCAACTTGAGTATTTTTCAAAAGTATTTGTTCGATGTATTTAGTAGTTACATTTACATTTTCTTTAGTAATTATGAAATAATTTCATTTGCGTATAAATTTGTATGAATAGAAGCGTATATCAAATATATCGTTTGTCGCAGCTGGATGTGGAATACTCAGATTGTATAAAACCTTCACAAAGGTTTCCTCAGGTCAGTTAGATTCTCAGTCCGTTGGCGTGCAGGTTATAAGAATATTTGCGAGCACTCGACTGAGAATATTCAAGCGTCTTGTGAGCGGTCCGCTCCTTTTTGCCGTTTGCCGTCTTGTGGCTAAATTGAATATCAATTTCTATAACACAATATTTTTGGTGAAAAGCTAAGTGAGTGCTCCTTTTACCATTATACGTTTTAAGAGCATTTTTAGTTTAGTCAGCAATATATGGTTATATAAGCATAATATGCTAGTCCATAAATATAATATGTATATATTTTGTGTTATACCTATAAAATATAATTATATATAAAGTGTAACGCAATTGATAGATTGGTGGTTGTATATGGGTAGAGGACCTCTGTACTTATCCATTTCACTCTCATCCAGTAATTTTTAAATTATTTGTGAAAAAAATCACAAGTATTTTTTTCGTTAAAGTATTTGAAAGTGATTGATACAATTAAGCTTATTAAAAACTATTTTTGTTTCTATGTTATTTACAAGTTTGAAATGTTAAATTATACAAAAGGCCTATTACTAAGCCTTATTCAGAAAAAAAATAGACTCGACTCGACATCGGGCTGTATTTGCCAATCTTTTCAAGGTCTTTTAAGAAATTGTAAATTCTCAAATATCTGCGGAACCACTGAAAATCCGTGGTTCCGCAGATATTTGATGGGACATATATCGGAGTGAAATTTATAGGTACTGCAGTCGCACCGGGCATCAAAGTCTACAATCAATTCTTCAATTTTTTTTCAATGTACAAGAAAAATGAGAGAGTGAAAATGAAAAATACAATCTCACTACATGTCAATCGAACATGAACTAGTCGATAGTATTGTTTTTGAAAATGTGATTAATGCGGGTAATGTCCGTTTTTTAATTTTTGCAATAAATTTTACCAAAATCTAATGTTATGAGTTATATCTAGTTATTATAATTTTGAAAGCAATAAAAATTATATATCTACTCTACTGTGTTTTGAAAGTCAAAAGTACAAGTCCTAAGCTGCACCAGGCAGCAAATACCCTAGCAACGTCAATTTACTGGTCCTCTACTCATAAACAACTGTTGATCCGTCGATCGCGTTACGTTATAATGTAACATCTATTTTTGAATCTTGCATCTATCTTATATCGTAGAAAAAACCTTAAATATAAAGATTTTTCAAATGTAATTTTCAATTCCTTTTAATTGTATTTATAACATTCAGTTAAATCAATAAGGATTAAATTTGTTGTTCCGCGTTAACACTGATATTAATTACCGGCTTAATAACAAATGGAAATGGCGTGCAGCGGCATGCGTGGCTTTTCATCGCCGGAACAAAGTCGCCGCGCAACAAGTGACGTTACGTCGACCTTCACTAAGCATTGCTCAAGACATTAGTTTTTCTTCACACATATTTCTTATCTGTAAATCATTTTAAGGGTCCAATAAGTCTTATATCTTGATAATTTATTTTAAAATATTTATTTTCACGCACGTGTATTTTTTTTATTAATATTATTCAGTGTCAAAACATCTTACACGAGTTTATTTACTTTACGCGACTTTTGAAAGAGAATGAGGGAGTCCTGCGCATGCGCGACTCACGAGGGAGAAGGAGGCAAGGAGGCAAGCGGGACAGGAGACAGTTGTATTCGCTCCGACCAATCGATTAGTCGCATAACGATAGCGGCTTCTTAAATGCAGATGTGTCGTGTACACCAACGTCAGTCGGTGAACAAAAACCGCCTCGACCATACGACTATGGCTTCACGGAGTCGTTGTCGCCTCATTCGCGTTGTCCTTTGTAGTGATCGTATTGTTAAACCCGTCTAAACGACACTCTCTCGTATGTGGTTGAAATTGTAGAGCAATTTAATGTTAACATCGCACGAATGAACTGAAATTTTAATTAAAGCTTGCAATTATAACTTTGTTTAATGCCGGAACACTTGTTAGGTGTGAAGATGAAATTTATTGTAAAATAAAGTGAACAAAGGAGAGACTGTAAGGCTGAAAGGTAATTTTACTGATTTTATTTACAGATTGTATTTAATTTAGAACGTATTAGAGATTTATAAGATGCCGGCAAATTGTCGACAGTTATGGTTCCTCGGGTTATTGTGTATATAGATTGAAATTCAACGATTTGATTGTTTATCAAAATATTTTTATAACAATATAAATTGTATTATAGTTTATTGCGATTATATATTTACAATATTAACCATTTCATTAAATTTATATATAACATTATTCTAATATAAAATTTCATAATCAATCTGTAATACGTGTGACATATTGTCACGAAAACAATATCAAATTTTGTGTAACGTAAACAATTCGTCTAAAAATCCGTTGTAAAATTTAGTACAAATGTTTAAATAGTCACTTATTTGTTTAAATAGTCCAATTTATTAAACTCTATAAAAAAAAAAATATAATCACATCACCCAAGTTAAATTGATATCTGTAGCGGTCTCGTAGCACAGCGCTCGTAGCAGATGATAATATAGAATACGTATTATAGAATTTCACATATAATTTAATGAAATCTTCTATATTGGAAGGAGTGGGGCACATACTTGTCACCCAATCACCATTCCACCGTCTTTTACGGCTCCAATGATATTGAACATTTTATTTAACGACGGGCACGTGGTATCGCCTTGGTATAGGTGGCATACTAATGACATTATTGGTTATATGTTTTTATTGCCGAAAAATTATATTTAGATCCTATCTTATATTTAAATTTATATCCGTAGCAAATATTCATAGCATGCAATGCCTCCAGAATTCGGCAGAAAGTGGAGAACAGAGTGTCTTAACACTAAGTTCCCTCTGCCTACCCTGCTATGTGCGGGATAGCTGCGTGAAGCTGATTAATATTTATGTGTTTCCCACGAATTCGAAAGGTGATGTTTACGGCCGGACGTCCTGACGATTGAGTTTTTTGTCAGAGTTACGTATGTAAATAAAATATGTTTGTATTGTATGTTGGCCTTTTTTATTGTTTTATATGACTACTGAATGTCAAAGAAAGGTAGATATGAAAAGGATTATGGTCCTATTACTTTAATAACAAGATTTATTTATGTATCAAAGAAATGTCTATGGGAAAAAACTGAATAATGTATTTATATAGAGTTATTGTAAATCAGATTTTTATTAGTTAAAATAACTAAATAAATATAAAAATAATATCCGTTTAGGATTAACGGATCAGAGTGATCATTTATGAGTGAAATTTGTCGATATTCTATCAATTGTTTATTATTATTTTGTTTTATGTCTCTTCTTCTCTATCTTTGCGCGTATATTTACCAATGTATACAGATAATAATATTATGAATCTGTGAGTTTAATAAATAATAATGAATAAATTAATATTAATTTAGTATTTTTTATCAGCTTGTTTATTTAAACATAGTATGTAGGTGATATTTAATAAATATTTACGTTTGTCTTAATGTAGATTGTACCTTATAATGCTTAGCATTTATTTTTATTAGCTTCACGCTTTATCCCGCACACAGCTGGGTAGACAGAGGGAACCTAGTGCTAAGACACTTCGTTTTCGACACCTCATTTTCTGAGTTCTGGAGACATTGCGCGTTGAGTGGCGAAATTCAACGCCGCGTTTTCAACACAAGAGCGAAGAAATGAAAATATAAATTTAAATTTCGTTCGACCCCACAGTCAGTCGGTTTTACAGTCACATATTGTGCCCCTGCGCCACAACTGACCGCATTTATTGATAAAAGAAATAGTACTTAAAATAAAATTATGAAAATAATTAAGTATAATATTGAGTGTTGTAAATAAATATACTTAGTTAGTTATTATAGAACTGGCTGGCTCCTATATATATATATATGTTAAAGAATATTCAGAAATATTCGTTGGACCATTTAAAATATAAATTTCAATTGAAAGTAATAAGTATTCAAAGTAAAGTTGCTTTTAATGTATACTTTACGTTGCTCATACAAGCGTCTGAATATATCTACAATATTTATAAGTTTGATATCCTCTTAGGGTTAAATTTAAAAAAAATCTACGGTATTTTTCTTGTTATTTAGTTAACATACTAAAGAAAATTAAATTTTAGAAGATATTAGTAATATAAAATGCAAGAGTAAAGCGGTCGCAGCGTTGGGCCACATCATCCGTCGCGGGCAGCAGTCGCAGTCCACGCAGATGGAGCCGCGAGTTGTACACTATTTTTTTGAGAAAAAGCTATATTCCGATACTATTTTTGATATATATCATAGTTGTATAAGGATCGTGCGTTTTTTAATCTTTATAGTAGCTTAGTTTACGACAAAAATATTAAAAATATAGATAAAACATTGATATTATTGATAACAATTTAAATTGGAAAAAGCTAAATAAAATTACATTATATATAATGTATATATATATATATATATATATATATATATATATTTCATAAACGGATAATATTATTGAATACCAAACCAAGCAAAATATCTACAACGTGATATAGGTTTTGGCCTTACAGATTTGTTCTGTTTTTAAACATTTTTAAAGCGTTATTCCGTCCGTTTTCTAAATAAGTATTTTTCTAAATAAGTAGATTTGTTCTGGAACAGTCTATAAATATATTTTGTTTAATATAAAACGGAGAGCAAAATTATAATTTTTATTAATAGTCTAAAAATAGTATACGAAATAAAAACAAGTGAAATGGCAAGATTGCTTGGGCATCTGTATGATCGCAGTTAGCAAGGCCCTCAAAGCTCGACTAAAACAGACTAATCTATGTGCTTAGCCGTATCTAACCTTTATCTCTCAACCCGTTGGAGTTCTACGAACTAATTTCCGATAAATTTCTGCGTTCTCGTGGAGCAACGAGCCATCGAAATTTATAGCCTTTGAAGTGCCGTTTACCTAAGAATTGGGCGCTAATCTTGTGTGAAAGAGTCGCGCCGACGCGATATATTTGTGATTTTGATACGTAATTTAACGATTTGACGTCGCAACTCGATTCCGTATTATTATAAACGTAAAATTGTACCTAATATTTCATTTTCTGGAGAATTCATTGTTTATTTCTAACAACATTCAGAATATATGTGTTATATTAAATCAAATACATAAAACGAAATTGCTTTGAGCTTTTTACTATGCCATAAAATGTAATTTAGTAGTTACACATTTTAACAAAAGACGTTCAAAAATGAAAGAGATCGATAACACGGTGGAATGACATTCAAAATGATAAATATTTTGCAGAATTTCAACATAATATATGGTTGGACTTTGGTCACAAGCGCCATTTGAAACTTCAGTTTATGTTTTATAATTAAATTGCATAATTCTGGACCGGGTTTGGGTAAACACGACTGTTTTCATTTCGGTCGTTTCGAGCCAACCTTAGAGATAATCGTAGAAATGCTTCCTCTGTCCAAGTCATGCGGAATTATTTACCTGTATCTCATTCTTTGTCTATTTTCGCTCTACTAATTTTATTTGTTCTAACTGATTGGTTCATTCTACCATCGCCAATATAGCTGAGATATACCTGATTTGATCGGTTTAGGTTATTCGTGCATCGTTTATAGCCTGTAATTGTATTGTTTAACATTTGTTATTAAAATGACCATTTATATTTTAAGATATTAGTAGCACTTTTTTAATTTTGTTCCTAATAATGGATATAATGATATAATAAAAAAAAATAGGGAACGGAGTGTCTTAACACTAGGTTTTCTCTACCTACCCTGCTGTGTGCGGGATACAGTGTGAAGATGATTTTTTTTATCAATAATAATGTATAATATTAGCAATCGACCGATAACAAACTCATTATAATATAACTTAAAAATAAATTTAAAATTCATATTATACAACAATCAAATACATTATAGTTTAAAGAACGACGCGATCTCGCACAGGATGTAGTCAGCACATAAATCTTGTTAACGTGATAACTTTTGTTCCAGTAGCGAACGACCGGAGACGCGAGACAGACATGCCATCGTGAAAAATGTTCGAATAAGACCCTCTATGTGCTTTAAAACCGCATTCGTTATTTAATACATTCGGAAAATTGAAAAACCTTTAAGTAATGAAGTCGAAGCGAAACGTAAATCTGTTTAATGTGACGACGTGAAAAATGTTCCCAATGCGTACTACAGAATCACTTATTTAGATGGATTGAAAACGAATTAAATTTAGACATTTCTGAGCGTTCTCGAGAATGAAATAGTGGGATGCAATAAATATTGTTTAAGAGGAATAGTTATGAGGTCGTACTATCTAGGCTATCTAGGAATAGTAGAAGCCTTTATTTCATTTCTGTATATAATTTTGTACGGCTACGTTTGATTTAACGTTGAGATCAGTATATTTTTATCTTATCGCTTTATGTGACAGGTGAAGGGTCAATTCTTATTATAATCAAAAATTGTGTTTTTTTAAATTTGAAACAACAAAGTGCAGCGTTAGATTGAGTAACTCTCACTCACTCTTCACTTTCTTATCCAGAAGATTTTTAAAAGGTTTCATAAAACAACTTCTTATGCAAAAGTACAATAAATGACTGCACTTGATTGATTATTGACTACGCAATATGGACTAGACTTTCTAATATCACATAAATAAAATTAATTTTTGCTCATAAATTATAATAGCGGTTGACTTGCAGTGTCGAAATAAATATTTTTTTCAATCTTAATTTTTTTTAGCGTCACGCTGTATTCCGCTCACAGCAATGTATGGAAAAGCGGGATCTCAAAACGTTCTAATAAAAAGGGTCATATGGCTTACTCTATACCTAAGGCAATTAAGTCTTCAGAGTTTATCTCTGGAATTGTTAGTAGTTTATTAAAAAAGTAAAGTAAATATAAAAGAACTCTCAAAGTGCGTGGGATAATTTCCCACTGTGGACTTTTAAATTTTGGGTTAAAAATCGAGACTAGATCGAATCGATACTGACATAGTTACTAGCGACCCGCTCGTGATTTCTCTCGCTATAACAGCGGGATTATTGATTTATTAAAGTGAAAATAATCTATAAAAACATTACGCATTCGTGTTTTTAGCGTACTTATACAGTGAGAAAAATTTAATAACTAGTTTATATTGATCCTTGATTTTTGTCTAATCATATAATCTATTTAAATAAAATTATAAATATAACTAAAAGTTGCTTATGAGGAAGCTAATTCAAAAACAAACTATTATATTACAATAATTTCTTATGGTACGCTCAATCAATCAGTTAGAACAAATAAAACGAAGTCAGTGATGCGTACACATACAAAGACTCAGATACAGGTAAATAATCCCACACTAGTTGGACGCAGGAAGCATTTCTACTATTATCTTTGGGATTGGCTTGGGACGATCTGAGCGAAAACACGCATATTTACTATCCAGCAACAGAATTCAGCAATTTATTTATATTAAGAGAAAACTTAGATTTTTTGTCTTCAAAAATTGATAGATTACAACGACGAGTGTTAATGTGTGTTAATGTTGATGTGCGACTGAATACTGTTAATGATAACTCACACAATTGCAAAGCTCTGCTTAAGCCTGGTGAACGGTTCACGGCATATACTAAGTAGCCGAGGTAACTCTGACCATTGTGGTATAGTGGGCTGTACCGAAATGATTAATGTAACATAATCAATCTATTTTGATAAATACAGTATAAAAAAATAACAATAAATAACAACGTCTTTTTTTATTTTAACTAATATTTTTTGAGATTTTAACCAAGCAAACTCTAAAACTACTATATTAATATGTAAGTAAATTATTTTTAGGGTTCCGTATCGCAAAAGGACATAACTAATAGAATTACTTCGTTGCCTGTCTGTCCGTCTGTCATTTTGTGTGGAATTCGCCGCATGAAATTTTCAAATTTGGCACTAACCGACTTACACTCGGCCGATTTTTTTATATTTTGTAAATAGTACTCCGTACATTTTTGTTAAACATTTAATAAACAAAAAAGAAAGGAAATAAATTATTGGTTTTGAAAAACATAAAATGAAAATAATACACTTTATAATACTTTTATTATAGTATTGGTTTTGTTTTAGGGATGAAAGCGCTGATGTAGCGAACATCACAATGGATCACTGGGTGACAGCGGCTAGCGTGCTGCTGGCGATACTACTGTATTACAACACTCTGGACGCCGGCTTTGTCTACGATGACAGGTAATTCTAATTAATTTTATGTAAACATTTTGTATAATTTGACTATAATATAAAAGTTTAGGTTGCTATTTATTTTACAAATTATTAGCGACCAGCGTTGCCATGTTTTGTCACCGGAAAAAACGGTATCTTAAAACGTTCTAAGTGAAAAAACCGTCATTCTTTTACCTAAAGCGGGTCATATGGCTTACTTTGTCCCCAAGACAATTAAGTCTTCAGAGTCTATCTCTGGAAGTGTGAGTAGTTTATTAAAGAAAAAGTAAAGTAAATACAAAAGAAAATTTCCAACTAGTGAGTTTTAAATTTTGGGTTAAAAATCGAGACATCGTGTCAAAATTGAGACGTCTGACAAAGTTGCTAGTGACCCGCTCGTGGCTTCCCTCGCTAGAACTACGGGGTTATTAAGTTTATAATCTATAAAAACATAACGCATTTGTGGTTTTAGCGTACTTATACAGGGAGAGAAAAAATAATAACTAGTTTATATTGATCTTGGATTTTTGAGGCCAGTCGTGGGGCAGTGGCACGAAGTGTGAATGTAAAACCGAGTGGTTGTGGGTTCGATCCCCACTCGAGGAGATGAAATATTTACTTAAATTTGTAATTCCATTTCTTCGCTCTGGTGTCGAGATTAAGCGCGGCGTTGAGTTCTGCCAATTAAATATTTTTTAATACTATAAATATTGCTTAAGATAGTTTCGTTAGTTAGTTAGTAAAACATAAAAATTGTTACAGTAGGATGGCTTTAAGAGATAAATATATGTATATAGGACTGTCGCGTACTTTTATTTCGAACTTTCAAAAGGGTACAAATGGGTCATACATGACTTTTTCCGTAACTTATACCTTGACATAGTGCACGCAGTGGAAGCACTCCAGCTATACCGCTTTAGTTTCTTTTTTATTGATACTTCACTCCTATTGGTCATAGCGTCATGTAATGTAGTCTTTCTTGGTGCATACTATTGTTTTTTTTTAGCTTCTTGCTATATCCCGTTCATGGCAGAGTAGGGAGAGGGAACCTGGGAACCTAGTGTTAAGACGCTTTCGAGACGTTCCCACTTTCTCGTTACAGAGGCTAAGAATTAAAAGTATTAGTAAGTATTTCATTTTCTTTGGTGGAATCGACCTCTCGACCTGTCGCGTGTATAGGCGTCTAATATAACCTCACTTATATTATACTATTTAATAAAAATAGACTATTTAAATTCGAACTAGCAGCTACTGAGATTAGCGCGCGTTATACATATTAATATAGTCATAACGCATGACCCGTTGACTCCTGTGCTATTTAAAACTGCAATTTTGACCTACATAAGGAGCACAAAGTATTTAACGTTAACTTTATTGAATAAGACATAATACTGTATTGTTTAAATATTCAAAAATATATCTCCTTATTTTTTTTGTGTTTTGAAAAAAATAAAAAAAATCACACTGTCACAGTCACTGTCATAGAAGATCGACATGTGCTGTTGTGGACATTTTTTTAACTTTTGAAAGAGAACAATTTCGTCATACACGATGTTTGGGCAACTTTTACCGTTGCGCGCTGCGTGCACGCTCGGAAGCTCTCGAATTTTCCCTTTTTTTGCATTTTTTTTTAAATTGAAACTTCACTGGTATTAGTAATTGCGATAAATTAACTATGCAGCACGAAACGGTGACAAAATTATTCGAATCAATTCGAAGCTATAGTTTAGCGGATTCAAACAAACAAACACTTGCCTTTTATTATATTAAGTATAGATTTAAAAGACTTCATGTTAGTATTAGTATAGTAATCTATATTATTAATTAAGTATAGAATACATTTTTATACTTTTTGTATTTGGGTTGTAGATTTGAATATTTATTTATTGTTTACTGTTGTATTTTCTATTAAAGTTTTGTTACCGACGACGCTTGTGGGTTCGATTCCTACTCGGGGTATGATTTTTCGCTATACACGCCGAGGCACAGCGTAGAGTTAGTGAAAATAGGACGGAAAGTTGTGTTCTATTTCCCAACAGAGGATCTTCACTCGTACTCTGAAATATGCAGGAAAAATCGTAATTCTGATTTTATTTGAGGTAGCTCAAGCTCAAACTAGTTTTAAACGTATTAAATAATATTGCTATATACCTAGTTACTCTTTTTTTTTAAAAAAATAAAACCGAGTTCTTTGTGTTTTTCGTGGTTGAATGATTCGCACGATTGCCGTGAAATTTCATGTTCAGGTTTTTCGTAACATGAAAATAGAAGCGGATATTTCAAGTTTATATTTGATTAACAAAGCAACGCCTGTGGAAAAACGGTTATATTTCATTTAACAAAAACCATATGAACTATTAGAGACACTAGTTATACGGACGTCTAATGTTAGTAGATTTCGTTTTATTCTTAATAAAAACAATAAGTTCAAATAATCTAGCGAAGCTCGAATGTCGAGACGAGTAATTATACGAAAAATAATTAAGGGAATCGTTATAATAAAGTTGATCTATAAGGGGATGGGAATGTTTGGATGATCTCTCTAGTGCCTCGCAACGTTAAATTACTCCAGTTAACAGCGGGGAAAAGAGCCGAAAACGTGATGGAGTAACGAATAACGATAATTGAAGAAAATTTTAATATTCAACAATTTTTATATCTGTTCAGGAATTCAAAGTTGTTTTATAATTATTTTATTTGATTATATAGTCTTTTATAGATATGTTAATATTAATCTATTTTAATGTATAAACATTTTATATGTTAATATTATATTAATTTATTTTTATTGTGTCAGTAAAAAAGCGTTTTTGTTTTATTATCATTTGATATTGTATCCCATATATAGCAGGGTAGGAAGAGCGAACCCGGGAATCTACTGTTGAGCCATTGAAATATTCCTCAAATAGGAATCGAACCCACAACCGTTTACAATCACACGCTTGTACCCTTGCCGGACAACCGCTTTACGGTCTACAACACGAAGCACGATTTTGTTAAGTTCTTAATTAAAAAATAAATATTACGGTACATCGCTAGTATTTCTATATTAGCAACGTAATTCTTAGGTACGTAGATGAAGTACTAATTTGCTTAATTTAGGCAAACAAAATACAGATTAGAGGCCAGTCGTGGCGCAGCGGCACGTAGTGTGACTGTAAAACCGACTGGTTGTGGGTTCGATCCCAAGGAGCTGAAAGGAGATGAAATATTTACTTACATATAAATGTAAATTTAAATAAATGTAAATTACATATAAATTTCCATTTCTTCGCTCTGGTACCGAGGTGAAGCGCGGCGTTGAGTTCAACTCAACTCGCAATGCCTCCAGAATACGGAAAAAAGTGTGGAACGGAGTGTCTTAACCCTGTTGTGTGCGGGATACAGCGTGAAGCAGATTTTTTTGAAATACAGATTAATACTTCATTCTCCAATATCATATAAGAATAATAGGAGTATCGATACAATTTAATGTTATTATACGAATGTGTTCTGATTTAATGGTTCTACTTTTATACCTACATGCTACATTATTGTGACTTCATTATAACTTTTAAGCGAAAATGAATAACATTTCCGTAGTGTCAAATAATTATAAGTATGGAAGGCTAAAATGTTAATTTGAATTAAAATAAAATATAACCAAATCTTTTATAAAGCTAGCTCAGTTCGTTAAATTAAAAATATATAGGTATATATTGTTAATTAATCTTGACTTTGTTTAATAAATACAAATTAATAAATAAATAAAAAAAAAAAAAAAAAAAAAATTAATAAATAAATAGTTTTAAAAAAATGATTTTTTGAAATATTTAATGAACACTAGTATGAAATATATTAGCCTATTTATATATTACATATATTATATATTAACTTTGAGGCCGTGGTGGCGGATGGGCATACGGGTGTGACTATAACGCGACGCTTGTGAGTTCGACCTCACTCGGGGGTAGCAATTATTATTTATCAGTGTTTTTATTTTCTTGCTTCGGCACGAAAGCCTAAAGTGCAGCGTTGAGTTTTGCCACTCAACATGCAATACCTAAACAAAAATGGCGGAAAGTGGGGAACGAAATGTCTTAACACTAGGTTACACTATATAATAGATGCGTAGCTTTTGCGTAAAAACTAAATAATTTTATTGTCTTACTAAATGTAACTTTAGTCGATTTTTTATTGTGAAGTAACATATCATAATAAAAATTCGTGATATTTATATATCTTAATTATAAATTAAACACTTTTTATTTAAAAAACATAAATTCATTAACGAAATGTGTTCGATAAGACCCTATTAAAATTCTTTAACTTCGGGAACCGGCGAGCCTCGGAGCCTCAGATACTGTAGGACGTAATTAATAGCCTTTCTAAGGTCGTTTAATATCGAAAGATATCGAACTTCACATTTTATGATTCGTTTCTAAAACTAATTTTAATAGGTAGTCCCTATTATATAAAACAGGTTTATTACTTGATATTTTTTTACTATATTACAAGATAATAATTAGGAAAATTGTAAAAAAATGGAAAATAACAAAATGGAGATATAAAACAATTTTATTTTATAATAACAAAGATATATTTCCATAATTTATTCTACAATTGCTAATTAAGCCTTTTGAAATGTTTTTATGTTGTCTAGCCTATTAAATTATAAGCATCAATTGTACAATTATAAAAACCTCGATTTTAATTTTATTCTGTTTGTATATACAAAATGTTCTACGAACCCATTGTCCACTTTATTTTATCGTACAAAATAAACGGATTTATCAAATAAAGAAAGGAAAAAACATATACATATAAAATGTATACATAAGGAGAAAATAGCAAAAAAAATAACACGATCACGTTATGAGTCAGTTTTGCCGCTATCTAAGTGAAGATATCAGGGTTTTTTTTCATTTATTGGGGTAAACACACAGTGCACATACATATAAATAAACGAGCAGCATAACAAAATATATAAATGTAACACCAACACCGTTTACCACAGATTATTATAAATGTAACATAATATATACGTAGGTACGCCAAACACAACATTATTTAAGCAGTGATGTATTGCTTTTTTGAAACTGCTAGGACGCGTTGCCGCAGTACCAATAGAATTAACGTGATTATTATAAGAGTAGAACATTCTGTATAGTGGTCGACGTTTACCGGCTTTTGTGCCACATCGATTGGTTGCAAATAATCGACAAGGATTGGGGCAATGTGTTCTAGTTGGTATACAGTAACAAATTTGATTAATCAGACTAGGGCAGTCATAATTATTGAGGCATAAAATATATAAAAATAATGCTTGAAGCTGCTTAGGTCTTGCTTCTAATGTAATGAGCTTATAATCCTTAAGCAATTGCATATACGGCATTTGATTGCCATAGCATCTGTACTGCATGGCACGTAAAAATTTAATCTGAATACTTTCAAGACTTAGGGTTATGTTTCTAAAGTATTATATTGCCACCGAATCTTAATACGTGAGCAATTTATTATGAAAATTGGACGAAAATGTGACTAATTTAATAGCTTGAGTTTTTTTATAAAATTTTATAGATACACAGATATGTGAATTACGACTTATATTTTAAAATAATTAATTAAATTATTTTAAAATATAAGCCGTAATTATTGTATATTATAATTATTGTATAAGAATTATTCATAGTCAGAAAGGTCATAATTAGATTTATTTATATTTCTTAATAATGAAATCTAAGCTAAGTAACTAACCTAAGTATTGTTAAAGGATCATTTCGAGGACATCAAAATTGATTACGATTTAGCTTTGCATATGAAATCCATTTTCAGAGACAGGCTTCTAAAAATGCTAATATAAATATACTTTTACAATATCTACTATACAAATATATATGTAATATTATTATCGTTATATACTAAGTGAAGTGAAGGCAGATTTCATATGTATAGCATCGAAATCACGTTCAATCAAAACTTTTATTTATAGGCATAACTTTCGTTTTCTAATAATAATATAAAATTATATTATAAAACAATATCTATATCTATATTAAAAAGTAAAATTTCAGCCAATTCAGTAAAACAATTATTTGTAACCATTTTGTTGACCAACATTTCTTAAAATGGTATAACTGTATTATTTTAAACCCGATTCTTGTTTTATTTCATGAAACAAAAATGCAATGTTAAGGGAAGCTTGTCAAAATACAACGGAGCCGTTTCTGAGATTAGTGTGAATTGTGTGTGACATACAGACAAACATTTAAAAAAATATTTTTTTTCGTTCTATTACGTTATTAAATGCCAACAATAACATTTTTCTTATATATATTCCATATGCAGACCAATCCGTTACGATTTTATTATAAATATAGAAATTTAGATATATATATCTATATATAAGAGCAGCCTTCAGAACTAAATCACTTAATATAGTCGTGGGTTAGTTCGTAAAAGGCTCCATCTGTTCGTTGATATGCGCCGCTCTCAGGTTTACCGCACTGTGTCGCTGCTTCATAATCCGCTTTGCTTGCGAGTGTCGGAATTAGTATTTAATTCAACAATGCTTTCGTTGCTTTTCTCGATGAGATATTTTCAGTATGAGGTGTTTATTTTAGTTCTTGGCAGTATTTTGTTGTAAAAATCTATACGGTCTTCATTCAAATAATTATTATAAATGTTGATTTTGTATAATCAAATTGACTGAACGTGGTTTGTAAATAAAATAATATAAATAAATACATAAAATAAAATTTATTAGTATTGAAAATACATTGACAATGTTGACAACTGTTAAAGTAAAAAATTGCAGGGCAGCGTCTACGCCCACGTAGTTTAGGTACAGTTGCTTCAAACATACAATGTGCAAAATGCCAATATAATGTGTTTACAACAGTAAAAAAAATAGAACATATTTAAGTAATTCTAAAAGATAATTGCATACAAACAAAATTTTGGTAAAACCAGCTTCACGCTGCATCTCGCACACAGCAGGATAGGTAGAGGGAAACTAATGTTAAGACACTCCGTTTTCCACTTTCTGCCGAATTCTGGAGGCGTTCCATGTTGAGTGGCGGAACTCAACGCCGCCCTTTGCCTCGGCCCCTAGAGCAAAGAAATGAAAATATAAATGTAAATAAATTTCTTTTCCTTGAGTGGGGATCAAACCGACAATCAGTCGATTTTACAGTCACACTTTGTGCTTCTGCACCACGACTGGCCGCAAAAATTTTGATAATCATGAGAAAACGAAAAAAAAAACCGGACTGAACCGTATTTTTCTTAAAAGGTACGAAACCCTAAACACACATGATTGCTCTATCAATGAAATAACAAGCACAAAAATGTCATATGTTCTACCAAGAGAACTTATAACAATTGCGAAACAAGTTATAATATGCAACTGTATTAATTCATATTCATATCAGGTTCTAACCTAAGAGACGGACAGCAAGTTATGGTAATGCGGTCGACAATCTCGGAGTAATCTCAACCTAATTCTGAACAAACAACGCTAATAGAATCGTATCTTTGTTCTCGTAATCGTCCTCCGTATGTTTACGTTACATAAGTGTGTGTGTAGTGTATATCTATTGTATTCTTTTTGTCTTTCTAAGAAAATATATATTTTTTTTACTTAAATTTTAATTTGTTATATACAAACTTCACGTGTGCGCAATTAGTTGAGAATAAATTATTAAAAAGTTTTTTTAGCGTCACGCTTTGTCTCGCATATATCTCGTATAGCAGGGCAGGCAGGGACACTTAGTGTTAAGACACTTCGTTCTCCACTTTCCGTTGAATTTTTGAGGCATTGCGTGTTGAGTGGCGAAACTCAACGCCGCCTTTTTGTCTTCGTATCAGAGTCAAAAAAATGAAAGTATTACTAAGTAATAGTCCTTTGCCCCGATTTAGAATCGAATCCATAACCATCACGTTACAGCCACACGCTGCTCTACGACGCCTGTCTTTAGTAAAGATACATAAAAAAATAATATAAAATCACACTTAATATAAAATTTACATAGAAATCCAGAACAAATATTGAATTCATATAAAATAAAAAATTGTAGCATATTCGCTCAATAATGAATTTCTTTTCCTCGCAAGCGCTACGAACGATAATGATGATAGAATCGACGAACTTTGTTCTGGATCGCTGCAAACCACTCCAGTGTTTCGTAATTGAGGGCTTACGTGACGGCTCTACGCCACAGCTGCCCCTAACTTTAGCAGCAAAGAGTTCCCCACTATCTTCAACTTTATCTCAATCTAAGTTTTGGCACGGTTAGAAGTGGAAATAGTTTTTGTTGAAACTTACCCACAATCATAAAACCTGTTTCTATGTTTGATCATCGTGTAATTGGTGTGTTTTCTTTTAGATTCTCATGTTTATGCTAAAAGTAGAAAAAATTCTGTTTATTTTAGAAGCATTAAGTACTTTTTCTTTTAAATAACATAATATATATCCAATTATTATAGTAAAAACATATTTGTACAAAGATCTTAGTAAGTTCTTTATAGTTTACTATTTGTTAAATTCATTTATGACGAAATATTTATTATAGTAATTGTCTGATATTATAAAGTGGATACATGTGAACGTACTCGTCCCGTTATTGTAAAGTCCAATATTGGTTTAAAGCTTCAAGAACACACTTCAATTTTATGAAACTTATATAGATATATGGTTTTCATGAAATTGAAGTTCAGGAACAATGGCAAATATACAATATTTTGTAGATCATCAAATCAAAAGGTCGATAGGAAAATAAATCTATGTAACTTATAAATAAAATAAACAGTTACTACTTGTCAGTGGACTAAAATAGAAGTAGATTAATTTTATAAAACTCAATTTTAGGTGCAACCCAACCACACAACAAAGAAATACATAAAACACCATCATTACGATTTAGTTATTGTCGTAAAAACAACGTCCCTACAATAGCAATTTCGCAATTTAATCCAGTCGCAAAGTTAAAGAAAAAAAAATGACTGAATCGGTTTATGTTTTTGTTTACTACTCCATTATTCTTTATTGTAGCGGGTTATAGCGTCCAAACTATACGTGGACCATAAAGGTGCTTCGGCTATAGATGCGTTCATAAATATATTGCACTGCGTTCTGTGTCACATGGAATTGTAGCTATAAACTTAAAAAGTAAAGCCAATAATATAGTTTCCAAACTCATAACTGTATAGGTGATATTTGATTTTATTTTATACGTTGGTAATGGAAGGTATGAATATGGTGTTGATTCGTTTATTATATGTTTGTGAACTAGTGGATTAAAACGTAGTTATGTTCACTCTGAGAGTCACAAGTAAACCATTATAAAATATCAATTTAGTAATAGTTTGATTTTTATAATATAACTTTAGGGCTCCGTACCTCAAAAGGAAAAACAGAACCTAGATAGACGGACTACAAAGTGATCCTATAAATCACTTTGTCCGTCTGTATATTCTGGCTAAAATTATTATCAATTATTCAAATCTACAGTCCCTTAAAGTACAGAAAAAATCAAGCTTCTAATGCAACGTAATCTAAAGATACGAGCATTGATGTAAAGTTTTTGCTTTATATTGAATGAAATTCACCGCGTGGTTAAATCTGGACTACTTCCCGTGGAGCTTCAGTTTTGAAATTGGGCCCGAAGTGGGAACTTACAATACTAATAAAGGAAGAAATATTTCAAATTATGTTTTATTACTTGCTGGCAAAATTAAATGTAATGTCATTGTTTTTTTTTACGTTAAGGATATTCTCTGTTTCTGATATTTATTTTATGTTACTGTATTTTTCTTATGGTAAACGTTTCTCTAATGCCGCGATTTGCAGTAAATAGGGCTTAAATGTTGTTAATGAAGGAACTGTTTTAGTACAACCGCAACCTCGAATCTATTTGTTTATTACTATAGGTCCCTCGAACGAAATAAAAGTCATTTTCTCCAAAAAGTTTTTATGTAAATAGGTAAAGGGAAAGGCGTCTTTCTCACAATTTGCAATACAATGGCCGAATTTTAGAGATGATTTTTCCTTCTTTCGTATAGTAAGCACGGCTTTGGCCCTATAAAAATATATTATTCAATCGCCTATTTTACTGGCTTTCCACTTCAAATCCGAGACGTGGGATAAAATGTATGAGAATCAATAGAAAGAGGTAGGAATTAGGTACGCATTTGCGACAGAAAATGAATTTAACTTATAACAGATCAAAAGAAATATTTTATATAGGTACTTATTATAATTAGAAAAGCTTAAGTATTTTTGTTATTAGCAAAAATATATTTTTGTTGTAATGAGGTCGTGAACTTATCGATTTTGAGGTTCTTGTAGAGCTAATGCTACTAAATCTGAACGGGACAATAGGAAGAAAAATACATAATTTATACTGTGAAACAATACTCTAAAAAGTTTATAGTGGTTTTTATGAAAATAGTTAGAAACGATTTCTTGAGTTTACATTTAAGATTTTTTTCAATTCATTGTATTTTTTTATGCACGGCTTAATTTCGCCTTATAATATATATAATTGTATGTATATACATTATAGAATCTATAATAAAATGTATTCCTAAAATACAAAACTACATTTATCTAATACAACCGAAATATCATATTATTGTCAATATTTTATTGAATTAAGTAAATTTTTCAAGAATGCCACCTAAAGAAATAAAAGTTGACACACCGCGCTAGTAGCTTGAAAAACTTTCAGATATCTACCGAACACGCGATCGAAACTATTGTAATTAACTTAAGCATCAAATCGATGGCTATTATCAGTGGCTTCTACTTACTAGAAAGCTGTTTCGAAGTGAAGTTTTAGAATAGTACCGGGTGTATCCTTTTAATATACCGCAACTGCTTTTATTTTTTTTTGTGGTACAAATAACATATGTTAAGCCGTACGCGAAAACTGTAGAAACAAATCAAAAATCTGGAAGTGAAGAATCATTAGATTTTTTGTCGTTAGGTGCGCAATTCTCTTTTAATATATGACAACACATTTGAGAATATAAAACATTACCACATAATTTAAATTTGTAGTCTAAAGAGCTGCCCGATTAAATCTCCATCCACTTTAATATTTTTTTCAAATCTATATTTCGAACAACTTTTATTTCATTTTCACTTAATCATCATAAAAGTAATCAAAACATATTAATAAGAAGGTGAACAATGTAAGTAAAACATGATATGAAGAATGACATAATATACAATTTTAAAGAAGAATAAATAAAGAGAATCACTGAACGATATTTCATAAGTTACATAAAAGTCAACATTTAATAGCAACATTTTAATACCCGTCAGTCTTCTGTGCTTACAATTATTACAATAACAAGTCTGTATTTCGTTTCTTGTCATTGTGTCAGGGAAACAGGTACGTTGTTCTCCGGCAAAATATTAATAGAAATTTCAACTGTAGCTCACTCTAATAAAGACGATCTAAAGAATGGCGGGGGGTAGAATACAAAATCCAATAAGCGTCAAATACACGCTTCAAGAAATCAATCTTGAAAGAATGATGCTAAACGTTTTCCATTATTTAGATGGTATTGTGCTCGGTGTAGAATCGATTCGGGGATATAATCTGGTGGTCGTAGAAAAACATTTCGATACATCTAAGCCTGATTACCGAATGACGATGCTATAACTTTGTCGTCCGTGTAATAGAGTTTTCGGTAAGCTTGGGTCAGAGCATAATACGTATATTGGAATATAATTATTTAGTTACTATTAAAAACCTTATATCGGTTACAAAAATAATTATAATATTTATTATCTATACATATACATAAAATTAAAGTATCTGTCTGTGTTTTCAAAATAACATTGCGATTTGCGAACGTTTTTAAGTTTTAACTGACGATAAAACCGAAAAAGGTTCTCAATTCCACGCGTATATTTTTTTAAGAAAATCGCATTATTTTCGATCTATCCCGCAAATAAGCAGGAGGACCTTGTGCTTAGACATTATTAACTACTTTCCGCCGAAATTTGGAAACATCATGTATTGAGTGGCGAAACTAGATGCATGCTTTTGCCTACTTCTTCTTTGCTTTTGTTATCAGAGAGTGGAAATTAAAATATTGAATATTTCATTTCCCCAAGTGGGAATCACACCTACAGTTATCGCATCTACAGATCGCACGATTGTGCCATTGCGCCATTTTGGCCTCAATAAATAAATGAAAATTCCGAAAAATTAAAATACAAACTTATATTTGTTGTACATTTTATACAAAATTATGACTGCCTTTTATATATCAGGTTCCCGTTAACCTACAACAAAGAAATTGATACGGAACTCTCGGTGGGCAAGACGTTGGCCTCATACTTGATCAATTTTATTTGTTAGTATTTATTTAGTATATTCATATACGTCCACGATATACCTATATAGCAAATTAAATAAAAAATGACACCTGCTAACAACACTATCACTAATTTCTAAACAAAAAGTTAGATTTTTATTTGGGACAATAATAACAAGTTTGGCTGTTCGTATTATTGGATAATGATAAAAATACATAGATATTATCAAATATATCACGTTGCACTTAAACTATGTATATATATACTCAGAAAAATATAGGAATGTACCATTGAAACTTATATATTATATATAGTTCTAAAAGAAATTTAAAAGTAATATCGTAAACAAAAAAACGCAATGAACTAAAAGGGCTGTCTATGTAATCACAAGAAAATTATCTATGAACCACCAATACTTCACCCTAATCACCATACACGCACAGCAGTAAAGTCCAAAGGTGCTAATTACATGAATGTGACCTTTTGAAATACCCATAAATTACATTGTCTACCTATCCATATTTGTGAGTGATAAAAAAATTACAGCTCAATCACCTTGATTGATCTATTTATAAAAATGTTTTAATTTATATATAAAATAATCAATTCTCTGAAACGAAAGATGTAGAGGCGCGGCGTTGAGTTCCGCTACTCAACACACAACGCAGAATACAATGGAAAGTGTGGAATGGAAATATTGTGATATATACTTTCTTAAAATGAGATTCCCAGGTTCCCTCTGTCTACCCTGCTATTTATTGGATACAATGTGAAGCAAACATATATGTTTGTGGGATTTAGCAATATATTCAATTAAATATTTGTATAGAAGTGTTTAACCCTTTAACGGGCATAGCACCAAATATTATATTGACATAGTTAAGTTGTTTATTTATATAATTGAAAATAACATCTTTTTCTTTTGTTACTAAATTATTTTTTACTCCCTGAAAGATAAGATTAGATAAGATAATAGTAAGATAATCCACTTTTTCTTATACATTTACTAGATAGAGTAGTAGATACTAAGAAATAAGTATCATTAAGGGTCAAAGACATATTCAGATTGTTGTTCAGTTGTCAGGAAATTTTAGTATTTCTACTTTTCAAAGAATTACTTTAATATCGTCGTCGCAACATTTCAAAGGCTACCATGATTAGAGTTGTTAGAGAATCGCAATCAAACTTGAAATAATTTGGATTCGCTTTACTTTGAAGCAAACTTGTTAAACACAAGTATTTTCTTGATTTTTATATGTTTCATCAAGTTTTAGACGAATTTAGGTTATCCTTATTTAACAAAATTATGAATATGTACAAGTTGTTGAAAACAAATATAAAATTTTTGCTATCATGTTTCATTATAAGCGAATAAACAATAAAAAATAAGAGGTTAAATATTTTACTTAAAATTGTTATTTTTAACTATATTTAATTTAGCTTATTTTAACTTTATTAGCTTTATTTAATTTGGCTTTCATATAAAATTTGACGTGTATATTTTTATTCCACAGGCGGGCGATACTGTCGAACCCAGATGTCATCGGGCACACACCAATCAGAGCATTGTTCGAAAATGATTTTTGGGGAACAAAACTAACTGACCCTGGTTCCCACGGCTCTTACCGACCCTTATGTGTAGTTACATATCGCTTGAACTACATGTTTAGTGGATTTAAGCCGTGGAGCTATCATTTTCTTAATATCCTACTGCATTCTGCCGCGACGGCCTTAGTAGTGACGACTGCACGACGACTTTTACCCCCACATTGTATAAAAGTCGGTACTGCGGTCGCCGGGTTAAGCTTCGCCGCACACCCTATACACACAGAGGCCGTGGCCGGAGTCGTCGGAAGAGCTGATTTGGCAGCATGCAACTTTTTTTCTACTCAGTTTTTTGCTCTATAGTGAACATGTACGACTTAGAATAGACAGCCAGAAAAAACAATGCCATCATGTTGTCAAAAGTAAAGTCTTGCGGCACCAACTGGCCACGAGCGACCAAAATTTTCGATTAAGTTGCCACGGTCTAGTACAACAAATTATGATGAACGTCCGAAGACTCCTAAAAGCAGGCAAAGCGGGACCCTTGAGAATGTTGAATGTATGTGAAGTAGAAACTGGAGCAGTGAAACTTAATCAGTGTCAGTGTAGCGGTAGTGTTAGTGGAGATTCAGGTGAACTTTTACAGTGGTGTACGTTAGCAGGGACACTTCTATTTGCGACGGCAGCCACTCTCTCTAAAGAGCCCGCTATAATGGTGGTGCCCCTGTGCATATTTTTTGACTTTTTAAAGGATACTCGTCAAGAAGAACCTTATTCCAAGGTAAGAAGTTCTATTTTACTATTATATTTTTGTTCAAATTGAAAGTAAAGCTACATAATACATGAAAAAGGTAAAGTATCATAAAGTTATGAGAGATCGTATTCCGAAGAGTTCGAGATTGAAGGGTTTTTGTTCGGAGCTTTAGAAGCGGTCGAATAAAATATATATTGCTTCATATTCGTACGTAACTCTTGTTATGTAAAATTTCAAAATCATTTTTTATTTGATTGCCTGATCTGTAGCGGTATGAGACTAAATACTAAGTTCTCTGAACAGGCAGTCAGTCAAAGGCCAGTAACTACTAATCCAATTTGTATCCCTGAATGTCTGGATTGTTTTGAAGTCGTGATTAGAAGTTTGATAAGATGATTCAATGTTTTCGTATTCGTGGGACCGTTACATGAGTTACGAATATGTCATTAACGACGAGTTTATATATTATATTAGTAAACAAAAAAAATAATTAAACAATTGTATTCAAAAATTGTTTTTGTAGAGAAGGTTCTGAATGCTTCATTATGTGCCGATTCTTTTATTGTTCCTTCCTTTATGCCAAATGTAACGAGCTTCCGTGTCAACTAAGCTTTTTATTTCATTGTAATACTCCATTTCGATAATGAATTAAATGTGACAATGGAATGTTTTTTTTTTAGCTTCACGCTGTATCCCTCATGTAGCAGGGTAGGTCGAGAGAGCCTAATGTTCAGACATTTCGCTCCCCACTTCCTACCAAATTCTGGAGGCATTGCGCGTTGAGTGGCGGAACTCAACGCCGCGCTTTATCTCGACACCAAGTGTGTGATTGTAAACGTGACTGGTTGTGAGTTCGATGCCCACTCGATGAAAGAAAATATTTATTTAAATTTATATTTTCAATTCTTCGCTCTGGTATCAAAATAAAGCGCGGCGTTGAATTCCACCACTTAACACACAACACTATCAGAATTCGGCGGTAAATGGACTGTAACGGAATGTCTTAGCACTACGTTTCCTCTGCCTACCCTGCTGTGTGACATAGCGTGAAGCTGATAATGTTGAAAAAAAGCTTTAGTTATTACAATTCATGCTTGTAACAAATAAGCTTTATATTAATTTCAAGCATTAAAAACCAGCCAAGAGCAAGTTGCACTCTCACACTGAAGGTTCCGTTCCGAAGACTAGTGCTACTTATAATAGTTAATAAACTTAAATTTGCGGACGTATGCACTGATTTTGTATGAAATGAACTATAAATATAAGTTTGTAATTATTTTTTTGTATGAAATGCCTATTACAATTATAATTTTAACTTTTTGATTTTTTACTTTATTTGTATTTTAATTTGTTGCCAAATTTCATATAAACTGTAAGTTTACATTAAATTAAATTAGCTTAACGCTGTATCCCGCACACAGCAGTGTAGGCAGAGAGAACCTAGTGTTAATACACTCCTTGCGTATAATTTCGAGGTACGGGACCCTAAAAGGGTGGGCTAGGTTCATTTAACGGATATAAAATCTCAATTTGAGATGTTACGCTACTTATATAAAAATAAATAAAATCAGCTTCACGCTGTATCCCGCACACAGCAGGGTAGGCATAGGGAACCTAGTGTTAAGACTCTTAGTTTCCCACTTTCCACCGAATTCTGGAGGTATTGCGTGCTGAGTGACGGAATTCAACGCCGCGCGTTGCTTCAACACTAGAGCGAAGAAATGAAAATATAAATGTAAATAAATATTTAACTTCCTCGAGTGCGGATCGAACCCACAACCAGTTGATTTTACAGTCACATTGTGCTTCTACGTCACGACCGGCCTCAATTTCTACTTATATCATTTCAAAATAATTTGTTGAAAACCCAAAAGGCAGAGATTTTACATTATGACAAATGATTATGTTAACAATGATATTTCGTATTAAATGGTAAGTATACATTGTACAGACTTTATAATAAAATGGTGTCCCTAATGGTCCAATAAATTTTCTGTTTATAGAGTGAAGATATATCCTAATGTTAGGTGGATTTTTTTACGAGGTTGAGTTACGACCTCAATATTTATTTTTACTTCGCTTCGCTTCAAGTATGGTTTGCGTAAGAATCTTAACGGCTATTTTATTATCTTGAATTTTAAGATATATCGATAGTTTCACTTTATTAGACGACTGCGAGAAGCAGAAGGATGTTTTTCAGTCAATCAAAATATAGTATATTAATATATTAATATTATTAAATAAAAATAAAAATTAATTAAAAATTAGCTTCACGCTATATCCCGCACACAGCAGGGTAGGCAGAGGGAACCTAGTGTGACACTCCGTTCCCCACTTTCTGCCGAATTTTAGAGGCATTGCGTGTTGAGTGGCAGGACTCAACGCCGCGCTTTTGCCTTGGCACCAGAGCGAAGAAATGGAAATATAAATTTAAGTAAATATTTCATCTCCTCGAGTGGGGATCGAACCCACAACCAGTCGGTTTTACAGTCACACGGCCGAGGCCGGCCGTGGCGCAGTGTAGGGGCACAACCGCTACCTAATATGCTAACTAATATGTACATAATATGTATATAATTTTGGTAGGTGTCAATTAACGGAACGGAATGGTATCGAAGCGCCCTCACAAAAATTTTTTTTTACAAAACAAACTTATAGATTATTCCGTACCTAACATTCCGTAAAGACTGAGAAAAGAAACTAAGGTTTTTTAGGGTTTTTAGTCACCATAACTCCCTAACTGTAAAAGTTAGAGACAACCATAATTGGTTTGTCGCTGTGTTATATGATTGTATTGTCTTTTTATTTTGTATAAAAGAGCGATATAATCATAGTAAAAAGAATTCAATAGAAATCAGTGCAGCTTTCCCATACTTATCCCGCTAGAACTTTATAAAACATAACGTGTTGAGTGGCGGTACTCTACGCCGCGTTTCATATGTCGTTTTGTGATACCAGATCTATGAAATGAAAATAATTAATACTTAAAGTGAGAATCGAACCCAGAATGCAAGGGGCATTTACAGTTAGTCATGGCGCAGCCACGACAGTCTCCTCCTTGTTGTGCAATTAATTAGTCTTTATTATTTTATTCTAATTGTCCTTGTAAAAAAAACGACAAAGAGAAACATTTTGGCTAAAGCTCTTCTACTTTAGCCAAAATCTTTGGCTTTGTTGTTATTATTGAAACATAACGTCTGATAACTTTTTGACAATGGCATGGCTCGCCCTGTCCAGAAGTCATCATCATCATCATCAGTAACCTTGGTAATATTTTACATGAAAATGTGTTTGGTGGGATTGAATATGACATATATAACATCTTCATTCTCAACCTTTATACACCCTTGCTATGTATAGATCTACTCACTGGATTTTCTATCATTGTTTTTGTTTACTCTTCTAATCCATTGTCGGCTAATAGGTTTGACAATATCATCGGCCCATCTAATTGGTTGTCGTCCAATGTATTGTTCTTCATGCCTAGGCTCAAATCTAAAATGTCAGTTCTTCGGCATATCTCCCGTCCATCGCCACTTGCTCTGTGTAATGCTACAGTAAATATCGGTTACATATATGCAGACAACTAGAAATATACCTAATATAATATAACTAATAATATAACTGGTCATTTACTAACGTAAATAATAATATAACTGGTCATTTACTACCGTAAATATATATAACTGGTCATTTACTAACGTAAATAATAATATAACTGGTCATTTACTAACGCAAATATATATAACTGGTCATTTACTAACGTAAATATATATAGTCAATGAGTTAATTAACTTTTTTTGAGGATTTCTTGCCTCGAACCAAATTTTTTTTTATTATACAAATTCATCCTAATTCGCTATACGAGAAAAAAGTTACTTCTGACCTTACGTATATTATGGAATTGGAACTACATCAGCGTAATATCAAATTATCCTTATAGTAGCATTTTATTGCCGCTGCCTTTGGAAGTTTATGCGATCTCATGCAATATAGTGATAAAACAGTTAGGTCGCACAACGTTACCGACTCGCCTTAGATATATTGACGCGAACAAATAAAACAGCCGTTAAAAGCGAAAACTTATCCAATGTATAGTTTTCTAGCTTTCATATGAAAAAAAAAGAAATAAAAGTCAATATAATAAATTCAAATTTATCAAGTTTTTATATGTGATAATTGTGACTAGGCAGAGCAAAATGAGAGACACGCTTATATAATATTTCATGCCCAGTCCAGAAAGAAAATTATCTAAATTATTACAAAGTTAGAGTCATTATAATAAGGCTAAATTAAACGATGTAAAATTTCATAGACCCTTTATTTACATGATATCCCTTTCAGTTATAATAAATGTACGTTCATTTAAATGAATATCGATTAAACGCCGCCTTGTCTCCAGCCCATTTACCCCGCATAAAATTAGTATCTGGACCTTTTCGCGGACGACAGCTAATATTTCTCCTATCTTGAGGACTGAAGCAATTTTGTGTAGCGCTTAACATTAAATTAACATTTGGGCTTTTTCAGCCCTCACTTGCCCTCCGTTCTTTAACATCGCTAGCCCAGTATATTTCAGCGGTCGCGTAATTTGTGGCTCGTAAATGTTCTGAAATTGGTCATCCCTTTGGTTGAGGTGAATTTATGGCTTTCTCGGTCGGCCTGTCGAAAGGGGAATTAATAAGACCCCCTCTAATGGTGAAACGTACCCTTACCATCAATTTGAATGTCCCAAGATCGCTGCCGACCAACGAAACGAGCATCTGGATCCGAAATATCTCACTTATAGATTTTTTTTCATTTTTCCTCACCCTATAAATTGGATTCACGATATTGCCTCTTTCTGTTATCGTTAAAAAGATCTCCTCCAAATAAATTGAAATTTTAAATGGATAATACACTCCATTTATTATTATATACCGTTTCCGTATGTATCTTGCTTTAAATTGACAGGGCTTTTTTAAAACGGTTTTCACAAAAAATCTTTTATTTATATAAATAAATGTTTATTTTTTATTGTAGCACCCATTTTCCGCTAATTTTGGAGGCATTGTATGTTGAGTGGTGGAATTGAACGCCGCGCTGTCTCGCCTCGAGTGCGAATCGAACTCGCAACCCATCGCATTAGTTTAGTTACACGCTTGTGCTCCAGCGCTGCAAATGGGATGGAATGGAACCTTATTATTTTTGTTGTCGATGTGTTTGCATTTTGTCTTTGAATGATAGTTGGATACCTAATAATAGCTTTTATATAAAATATATTATTTTACATAAAGTATTCAAAAAATTAAATCTCTTTATCATTATTGAATTTGAAAACAATATTGAAAGTTACACACTGTTCCTTTCTAAGTCGCCTTTTTTAACCGACGAAAATCCCGGCGAAGGTTCTCTATTTGATGCGTACTTTTTTTATTTTTTTTAGCGCCTAACTAAGAAATGATGGAATATCTTATATAGGCCTATATCTTTATATAATAGAAGTAACCAATACCCCTATATAATAGAAGTAACCAATTTAGTTATTAAGGCAAATAATAGGTCAGGGCGAAAGTATTTCCGTATTTTGAATGTATTATTAATAGTAATGAAACCTCTTTGGCTGTACTGAATATAACTGGATGGTTTTAATATCATTAAATGTGACATTCTGAAGATGCAATAAATTAAAAAAACTTGTGGCGAAGAAATCGGTACATTTTAAAGTTTTATTACAAAAAAGGTAAAAATGCGACGAACGCCGCAAATAAAATTTGTGCAGTTGACGGACCTAATGCGGTATCAATAAGAGTAGCACAAACGTGGTTCAAGCGCTTCAAGTCTGGAAATTTTAGAGTGAAAGATGAAGTTCGCTTTCAGTTCGCTCAGCCATCTTTGAGAGCTGCGCGGTTGCTGAAGAACAGGATGTTCATTATAAAACAATTTTACGTAATTTACGAAAGTCTGGGTACAAAAAAACTTGACATCTGGGTACCACATGATCTCAACCCTGAGGGAAACCTAAAAGAGTCGCACACACGTAGCGTGTGTGTGACTCTTTGTTGAAACGTAACAATTCCGAACCATTTCCTAAACAGTGGTTTACGGGTGATGAAAAATGGGTGACTTATGATAAGAATGTTCGAAAAAGAGCATGGTCGAAGCATGGACAAGCCCCACAGACCGTGGCAAAGCTTAGCCTGACTCGGAAGAAAGGGATGCTATGTGTATGGTGGGATTGGAAAGGAATATCCCACGATGAGCTTTTGCCACCGAGTAAAACTACCGAATCTGATCTCTACTGTCAGCAATTGATGAGGTATAATTGGCCTAGTCGGGCGCAGAGGCACAAAGTGTGACTGTAAAATGGATTGGTTGGGGGTTCGATACCTACTTGAGGAAGTGAAATATTTATTTACATTCACATTTTCGTTTTTTTCGCTCTCGTGTCGAGACAAAGCGCGCTCGAAGTTCCGCCACTCAACACGCAATGCCTCCAGAACTGGGCGGGCGTGTGGCACGGAGTGTCTTATCACTAGGTTCCCTCTGCCTACCCTGCTGTATGCGGAACACAGCGTGAAGCTTATTTTAAAAAATATATTTCCCTTGTATGAATAATACGAAAATATTTTACCCTGACCTTATATTTAAACGGTTTACTATTTCATATTGCATAAAGAGATAAAATAAAAGTTAATTATTTTATCTTTGCACTTATTTTTTCATTTTATTATTTCGATTATTAGAAATTTTTTTATGTTGAAAAAATTAATGTTGAAAAAATATTTATAAACAACATTATAATAGTAACACCCAAATAGTTTTTTTTAAAAAAGGCAAAAGTTTAACAAATTATAAAACTATTATTATTTATTCTTTTTTATTATTATTAAGCCTTTCATATTTTTGTGCTTCACCACCGCTTTATATTTGCAGTAAGATAAACAAATCTAGTTGTAAATAATAGCGCTTAAACGCCTCCTTGTCTCGTGCAAAAGAATAATGGTATCTTCTATTTTGTTAGGCTGGCTGTGTATAGTTGCTTCCGCTCGGATGGTTGCCAGCTGTGACTAAGTCCGGTAAAGATCTAAAGTTAAGTGTTGCTAGAAATGTCCACAATTTATGTCCCCTTCACGGGACTTGTCTTTCGAGTGCCACTCTGGACACAGGAAAGAAGCGCTCACGCTATAGTGAAAAAGATAAATATTTACAATCTATTCAATGTCATCCGGCGGTAGAATGAAAAATGTATGTGTGTAAATGAAAGTGCCTCCTTGGTTCAATTTGAAATAAATGTTTTATTTTTATTAGGAAAATCTTTGAATATATGTATGGATTTTTATATAAGTAGATATATATTTTATAACGCAGTAATTATTTATCATATTATATTATAATTGAATTCCTCCACTGTGCTTATTCTTCAAATTTCTGTAAGCATACTCGTATGTATTTATAAAATGTTTTAATATATTTATTGAGTTGAACGATACTTTGTAGTTATGAGTAATTAAGCTTACAATATAGAACTTATTGTAAAATAATGTTTATGTAAGAATAACGATCATACTAATTGATTAACATAAATTTGTATGATTATTATTTAATATTTACGTAGTTTGTATAACACAGCTTAGCAATTTGATTAGGTAGCGTATGGGTATTAGTGTTATTTAAAACTGTTAAATGATATAAACCAGGCGAGACTTCGATTTCCACACGAGAATATTAAATATTTATTTATTTCATTCATTCGCTCTGGTAACGAGACAAACGCCACACGCGTTGAGTTCCACTACTCAGATCGCGCCGCCTCCGGTATTATGCAAAAAAATGGAAAATTGAAATGTCCTAATGGGAACGGAATATCTTAACACTGGGTTTCCACGTTCCCTCTGCCTACCCTGGATACAGCGTGAAGCTACGCTAATATGAACATAATATGAGAGCCAATAATATGCCACATCTATATTTTGCTCTCAGAGGATGCTCTAAATCAAAAATCTCTTCTTACTTCCATATTTTCGCACCCCACAATGTCGTTTAATGGCTATTGAGCAAATTTATCGACTTTTATGTCATATTACCATCTTTATGTGCCCCTTAGATTGGTTTCACATTAGAGGTCAAAATGTGTACAGATTTTTAAATTAAAAATATTTTCTTCTGATTATAATTAGCGTATTTCATCTGTATTATAAAATTCTAAGAAATGATTTACATTTAGTAGGGTTTTAACTTTTAATTTAATAAAGGTAACCTTTTATGTAGCACTTTCAGTTTAGATATTTTTACTCCTTTTATTTTCCCTTGTTACATTTTTTGAAACTTAGAAATAATTTGACAACGATTATTTTTGTATTTATTCTATAAATAATTTGTGTAATTTGTGAGGTGGTTACATGTGTATGTAAAATGTTACATGTCTATCGAAATGTAATTGCTGATATGACCTATTTAAACTAAGGTTAAGGTTAGGGTAGAAATTTGCGCTTTGCCCTAAACAATGTAATAACAATAATTATATTAATTGCCATAAGCCAATTATGATAATTATTAAACGTTCAAATAATTATGTTAATTACAACCAAATCTACGGCGTTATTTAGCTTAAGTTTTAAAGGAATCATGTGAACTCTTTCCTGACGGGTGACAACAAAGTTTTTCAAGTAAATGAAAGCAGCTTGCATGAGATCAGAGTACCACAAAAACGCCTTAATACTTTGAAAAGTTGTTCACTCACGTATGCGGCCTATTCACAGGGCTGGGTAACTGGCGTGAGCAATCACAAAAGAGCGGAAACGAGCAGCGCAGAAACATAGCCGTTAATAAACGTCCTTCCCGATGTCGTACGCCATCGGGTTTTCAAAGAAACGTTTTTGTTTCATTCAAAAATCAAGTTTCACATCGGTTGCGTAACATTTTCTGTCTATTTCGTTTATTTAATGAACTAGCAACCCGCTCGCGGCTTCGCTGCTGAAACTACATGATTATTGATTTAATAAACAGAATTGATTGACAACTATAATGACTTTTAATGTTATTTTTTTACTACATTATCGTAATTTCTATAAGAATTTTGGATTTTTTTGAATTAAAAAATACGACCAATGTTGATATTTGATATTTATAAAATACACATAAAGCTAATTACTTATTATACGTATATATTTTTTGTAACATTACGTTCTTTTTATCTATGTTATGTAAGTCTCATCATAATTTTAAAACTCTGTTAAATGTGCTGATGTCAGTGAATAATTTAATTTACTCCTCCAGAAACAGCCTTAAATGTTAAATTATTGATTTGGGTAAGAATTCATAATATTCTTTGTATAATAAATTGTAATGATTGCATATTAACTCCTAAGTTTTTAATTAATTACATATATTATTAGATAAATGTACAATTGGTAAATATGTAGTTATTACAGTGGTCACGTAGATAGGATGTTTTAGGCATTTTTATATAGATATATGTACTTGATATTTCCTCGAAGATAAAATCGTTCTTTTTCTCTGTGTTAACATAATTACAACTTAAACTTAACTGTTATGATTTATAAAGGTAATCTCCTTTAACAATTCAATTTTGTTTATTTTATTGTATAATTTTGTTTACTTTATTGAATAAAATATTGTAAAATAGTGCTTCAAAAATATATATTTTTATCAACAGTCATATAACCAAGACGTTTAGAATGTCATTCTTTGGCCAAAAATCTTACCAGCGCGATTGCTATATATTCGCAGGCAAACTAATGCCTTGAGTTTATTCAAATGACGATAACTTTCTTTTAATGAACCGATTTTGATGAACCAAATTTTAGCAGTTAAGTTGAGTTAAAACAAAGCAATTGGTGAAACTCTTAAGTAAATCGGCTTAGTGCTTTCAGAGAAAAATGTGACCATACATATAGACAGACAGAGAGACAGACAGATAGATAAGAAATTCGAAAAAATATTTTTGCTTTCTATTATTCTTTTTAAGTGCCCCTCTTTCCATTTCAGTCAACATTACTAAATGTACAGACAAAATATTTTTACTGTCTTATTATATATAGAGATTAATATCAACTGCTAAAGAATTATACTACATTTAATTAAATCTAAATGTTTAAGTTTTAACAATCATAATATGATGATTGTACTACGATTTCGATATCAAAGGTCGGAGAGTGTTTTTATCTATAATTGAATATTAATTATTTAAATAAATGATTTATTCAGACCTGTCGTTCAATTTCATTTGACAACCATCTACTTTTAGTTAGGTAAAACCTTGTAGATTCTCTTTACATTACATTAAGAATGATCTTTGTTCTCAACAATAAGTTAGCAGTATTCCAAACAAACTTCTTCCGAAGCGAGAAATGAAAAAGTCTAAAGTGAATTCACAAACAAGGCGATATGTGAACGTTGTTCGTTCTGAACTTGTCAATGCAAGAAGCCATTTGAATTTATGGCAGTTATTGAACACTGAAAGTTACGTATACATGACTAAATAGTTGGAGTTTATTATTGACAAGTTTTTTCTAACCCCCTTTTACGATCTTTCTATAAAACATACGCACAATACAAAAACCAAAAAAGTAATATGAACACATAATATAAAAACACCTATACTAGCAAGGTGTACAAAATAGGTCTTTAAAAATTACATTAATATCCCTAAAGTATTTTTTCTCGTTTATTGAAATCTTGCAATCATTCGAGAGTACAAAAGGGTAAGGTAAAAGTATACCTGGGGGTATACATTCTTTTCTCTCTATTTTCTATCCTCTCTATCTTTTAAAATAAGAGAGGGAATAATAGTACCTCAAGGTTAATAAAGTTCATACAAGCAGCAGCCAGTTTCAAATAAAATTAGAATAATACAAAGTATAAAATATTATGTTTAGTAATGAAAAACCTGCTTCCTGTACTCAATAGCGCTTAGCTTTAGCTTACTTTGGGTACAGAAAGCATCTGGCATTGAGCTTAAAAAACAGCATTCACATTCCTGAGCGAGACAGTGGACAAAATGATAGAGGTATACCGTGCATTTGTAAAGCGATTTTCATTCTAATCTATTATTTGGGATAAAGTGTAAAGCTGATAAAAAAGATTAACATTGTTTCATCCGTGAAAGACCAATTTATATAGATTATAAAAATTATATAGAATGCAGTAAATAATAGATTATCGGCTCCGCTTTGGCCCCTTTGCTTAACATATTTAAGAATATTGAATATTTATATTTGGAAGGCATGGCTTGGAAGTTATACAAATATTTAATCTATTTTTTGCGAAAACCAGTCAAGTGAAGTTAATAAAATAGGAATACATTAATTTTAAAACATTTTAAATAGCTACGTATAAGATCTATGTAGGTACAGTAACATCCAAAAGTTTTTAAACACAAAAAAAACAATGATAAAAAAATATGGAGTTACGGCCCCGGCCCCACTTACGGCCGAATTCTGGAGGCATTGCGTGTGGAGAGACGGAACTCAACGCCACGCTTTGCTTCTACACTAAAGCGAAAAAATGTAAATAAATATTTCATTTTCTCGAGTAAGATCGAACCCACAATATATATATATAATTGATTTCTAATTAACAACCAGTTGGCAGTAACTAACGCGATATCCGAATTAATCCTTAACACTCATTTAATATATTATATAAGTGAAGAAGACCATCTAAAGGAAAAATTTGTATTGTTCTTATTCTTAGAATTAGTTGGCGGACAACGCTAGGTGCCAACGCAGCGATTTGGGACGACGTAACTATCTTTATAAAACACGTATTTTCTTAATTCTTAACAATATAGAACTATTATTAATAATATTTTTTATTATTAATATGACCTAATTTACTTGAATACAGCTTAAGAAATGTTGGGTTAAACGTAAACTATTTTTTTTGAATAGTGTGATTTTTGGCCATTCGTCTAGTAATAGTCTCCATAGGTGTTGTCAATATTTTTGCATACTAGTGTATAAAGATTACCTCACAAAAACACTATTGGTTTATATCTAATACAGCGGAATGGAATAAAATCATTGCAAAGACTCTACCGTGCTTGATTAAAGTGACGGTGACCGGTTCTAATGCTCTCTCGTTAGGCCGACGGCGGAGAAAACTACTTTCTTGAAACCAAACATTTCAAATTTCAATTCATCGCTCCGAAGAACTTTTCATTCAGTCTGCAATGTGATGTCCAGTCCAATTTTAATGTTATCGGGCCCGATTCAATCTCTTCTTCAGTTAATATCTCTACGTAGTGGTAGTATTCCGTTATGCATCTCTTCAGTCTAGCATAAAGTAACTTTCTCTTAATTGTAATCACACTGATAGGTTTTCTGTGTGTTTGTACAAATCAAACTCTGTTGCTATATTGGATGCAGCTTTCTTAATAATGTTATGAACAGGTTTAAGTGGTAGGTTTAAGGTTTTGGAATTTCGAATTTTCTCAAATTCTTTAGCTGGACTTCTGAAGTCCAGTGATAGTTCCATTTATATTTTTGGAATATTCTGTAGATTTTATCTTTTTTTTTATACTAAACATAACAAAAACGCTTATGTGAAAGAACTTCTAATAAATTAATTTTAAAACGTTATTAATTTATAAAAATGTGCCTTGATAATTTATGTTTAAACGTGTTATGATTTTATGTAAAACAAAAACTAAAATATGTAATCGGAAAAAACCTTAAAATTATTTGCTTTTTTACCTATATTTAAGGCCGTCGTGACCCAGGGGTACAAGGATGTAACTGTAATGTGACGATTATGGGTTCGATTCCCACTTGCTCTGTAGCCAAGGTAAAGGCACGGGGTTGAGTTTCAGCGGAAAAAAAAATCAGCGGAAAGTAGGGGAAACTACTATGTGCTGGATACTGCGTGAAGCTGATTTAATTTGTTTTTTTTTTAATTTTCTATACAAAAAACTTTACTCAAACTACTTCTAAATTACATAATATGTCAAATTTAATTAAGAATAACGTCCAATCCGTGGTCTTCAAAGAATAAACAATAATAAATTCAATTAAATACTTAGACTAAACTTAACTAAAATTAAAACAAAATATATAATATATAATATTTTGTTTTAATTTTATACAAAAATATAAATGTGTTCAAATACTTTTGGAAGGGCGTGTACGTCATATAGATAGCAGTATTTAAAATCAAAACGGTAATGCATAAATCTGGTCAATATATCTACTAAGTGCTTTACATATATTTCATTATAATAAAATTAACTATTTATATATTGTAAAACTTCTCACCTCTTGCTTATTTACTAAAATAAAATACCGAGAGCAAAGTAATGGAGCGCCAACATGTTTCTTATTGACGGCTGACGCGCCCTAGTGGAGTAACAAATAAATATGGGAATTGCCGTATTCCCTTTTGTCAATTTTCGACTTTACTTTTTGTTATATTTGTTCGTAAACCAATTTCCGACATAGAAGTTGATTTATCCTACCTGGTTGTTTTAGCGGTACTAGTAATTGGATGTACGCGCTTTGAGCACCATCAAATATGCACAAGTGAAACTCGTACGCCTCATCGACAAGTCTGAACAATTGTTGTGCCGAAGCCAACTACTGCGAAATAAAAAATTGAAAGGGTAAGTTGAAATGTCGACAACGCTCCCGTATGGATAAAGCCAGTTTCGCATGGCTCGGAACGGTGAATATTTAATCGTGAACAAAGCCAATATTCAATTTTTATTTTCAATCGATAGCGTAACAAAATTTTCAATACGCACAAAATTGAATTAAAGCCTAAAAATTATTTGGATTTAACTAAAAAATCGTGTCCTACATAAATGGAGTCGAGGAAATTTATTATGGAATGTTTTTTACTGGCGTTCGAAGTTCCTTAATCTAAAATCGATAGGTACGACGTCGAACCAAGTTGTGAATAGTACCTTAAGTCGGGAATGGAAGAAAGTCGGTCCTTTCGTTCAACACCTGTGTAACGATACGGTCGGTTGATAATGCTGGTAGTTCCAGAGCTAACATCGAATAAGATAAAACCAAATGTTTTCTCTGTAATTTATTGACTTCTCTTTTGTAGTTTTAAATAAAAAAAAATGTTGTAAGCTCAATATCTTTTTATATTTTAATTTAACTATTTCATCATAAAACGTTATGATCAATATAGTTTTGTAGTAATTGTCGGAAAATATAATGAAAATATCTTTATATTTATAGTTATGATCGGTAAATCCAACGAACCATAATAATATATGATTTTTTAAATGTTGTCTGTGTGTTTGTTTATTTATGATTTACGAATACAAAACGCACATCTTCATTGTGAATTTAAATAATTTTTCGTACAACCATTATTTAAGCTTGAGAAGGTAGTATCTGATTTTGAATTTTTGTACATCTGAGCTATATAAAACGAGAAAAAGTATTAAGAAAGTGAGTCAACAAGAAAACAAAAAAAATGAAAATAATTGTAAATTGAGATTATCGTGGCGCAGCATTTGACTATAAACACAATGGTTATAGAGTTTCGCTTTTGTACTTTCACAAGGAAATAGTATGGCAAAGGTCACGAAATTGGATCGTGAAACGAAGTTGAAGGTGACAACTAGCTTAAAAACATTTTTTTTAGGCCTCATCAAATATTATTATATAATAAATCATACGAAATGATACAATAATCAGTTAAGAGTTTCCAAAGATTCAACACACACAGACCTAAGCGTCAAACTTATTTTCACAAAAAAGTCCAGAATATTAAATGTGGTAATGGTATACAAACTGTAAAACTTCCTACTGCTGATAAATAAAATTGACTGACCAATTATTATAATTACACATTATTTTATAAAAGTTTTTGAATTAAGTTTTTAAAATAAATTTTAAGTATTGTCAAGAACTGTAGAAAGAAACTTTTATCCCATATTATTATATACCAATATAATTAATATTATTAACTACTCAATATCAATTGTATTATATAAATATGTCATATAATAATGTTCAACTTGAAATTAAGTAGTGACAATAATATATATTATTGTTCAAGAATTTGAATAGGAAACGTAACCTCATAAACTTCCAAAAGCACAACAATCTCTTTCATACTACTTTCATTTACTTGTTCTATATAAGTAGGTTCTATACAAAAGAATTTAAAGAAGCGAATGAAACTATTTATGCTAAATTAAAATAAATATAAAATAATTATATATAATTTGGATAATCAAATTTATTTTTAATGTGTTAGTATTTGGTATAATTGTAATCGTAAATAAATTTAAAATATGATCACGATCACGATGCCGCTGCGCTCACGATGTTTCTTCTTCTTCTTCTTCTCTTCCTAAATTATTATGAAGTAGAATATATATGCGTACAAGTTTAGGAAATTACTAGACAGATTTGAGTGAAACTTTGTTATATATGTTTTTTTTTATAATGCTCTAATCACGATCACCTAATTTTGGCGCCTATTTGAAACCGCCCAAACGCTAACTAACGTCAATTTTCTTACAAGATTGTTACTACTTATTTCATTTCTTAGTGTATCTTTCGGGAGATGTTTATAAATTTGCACTTGAAATGCTATCTTAACAAAAGGTGATCAGTTCAGATCAGTAAGTAGTTTTTATTACAAATAAAAATAATGAAAAATAGAGGCCAACGTGACAACGTGCAATAGTGTTCGACTGTTATTACGATGATTGTAAATTGGATCTCCACCCAGGAGTATAGTCATATTTCAATATTTTTTTTCCTCACTTTCGATGTGACAGAGTGTAGTGGAAACTAGGTAAGGGAGTGTCTTTTATCTTTGCCCGATTACTTTGTATGGAATTTTACATAAATAAAGCTGCTTTTACTGCAAATGTAATGCTCGTAATGCTAGTACTGTAAAAGTTAATAACTATAATAAGCAAAACAAGGACGTACCACGATTTTATATCGCGTTTGTCAGGGGTTTTTTGTGCCTAAAGAAAACAAAGATCTGATGATTTGATATTATTGTATAAATAATTTGAGCTTGATACCTCTACGCGCTCTCGATTTAAACGTTATTGACAGACGGACAACAAAATGAGGTATGGAACCCTTCAATTACTGGTGAAGTAAAAATACGAACTTACAGTACGAATGGATCAATTAAGCTTTGCTTACTAGAACCCTTAGGTTTAGGTTATTTACTAGGTTACCAGATCAAATCCATTAGTAATAAAATTATAAATGATATTAATAACATTGACTTGACATTAAGCCACAATTTATTTATCGTCAGTTAATTAATTAATGACTTTATAATTTATTGATTGCATTCGTATCGAAGTCATTTTATATAAGTTTTTAACCAACACTTAAAATAACCTGTGAACCGGTAATGGCTGTCTAATGATTTTTATTTAAATATAAAGTTATGAGTTGACTAAAGCAAAAATATATTATTTTTATTAAACAGATATAAAAAAGTGTTGAGGTTGTTGGAATTTTAGTAAAGAAAATATATTTTACTTACCTTAGTGATGAAATGTTAAGGCCATTATGGCGTAATGGGTCAGCGTCTCGTCGCAAGCCCGATGGGAATTGTTAATTTAAATTATTTTCACTTCTCCGCTCTGGATGACACTGGAGGTGTCTGTCTGTGTTTTTGTTCTGTATTTTATTAATTACACATGGATAATTGCTAACTGTGCGTCACGCTTTGTAGCGTCCCGCTGTATCCAGCACGGTAGACAGAGGGAAGTTAGTGTCAAGACACTCCGTTTCCATTAAGACACTTCCGCTCCTCACTTTCAGCCAAGTTTTCGAGGCATTGCATTTTGAGTGGCAAAACTCAACACACTTTGCCTTTGCCGCACTTTGCCTTTTGCTGTTCCCCCGAGTGGGAACCGAATTCACAACTGTCACGTTTACAGTCGCACGCTCGTGCCCCTGTGCCACGACATCTTTAAATGATTGTTGCATTTATTTTAATATTATTTATTTTGCGTATTACGTTGAGATTCAGAATGTGTTTAAACGTGATGATTTTATGTTTCGACACTTTCGTATGACTAAGGCTCGTTTTTCATGACTATAATATAATATAACCTAAACTTATTGCGAGCTAGGTCACTCAAAGCCGAATATTTATAAAATAAAGGTAAAATAAAAACGTAATGACTTAGTACAAACATAGTTAAATATTCATACTATCAAAAACAAATGAATTCTATTTTGAATACCCCGCTATCCATTGCTGTTCCCTGAAACAAAGATTTATTGTCCTTTTATATCCATATATAAATCACCCCTTTTCACTTTTCAATTTCTGACAGAATTGTTATTTTTTTTTCATTTTGCATAAAGCCAGGCATGACGATTTTTTTTGATTGATATTTTTTTAGGAAATAACAAATTTATACGTAATGTTTTATGCAAATAATAGAATAGGACGAATCAGTAATTTTGTAGAAGGCAATTATTTTCTATGTTATGAGACACATTAACGAGAAATAATCGTAGCTATCACTTAGAAGTAAATACACACGTTTGTTTGAGCAAGGCAATCCAATTTTTTGTTTTGGTGGCCCAGCAACAGCTGAAATGAAACTAAACGGTACACAGGATTAATTGTTAAGCATTCGGATAAACTAATGTCCGTATTATTGATTGTATAATAAAGCAATTAAAAAAATGGTAGGCTTCTTATATTTATGTAATATAATACATACATGGAAAAATACATAATATTATACTTTTCATAGATATAAAATTAAAGCAAAAATAGACAAGTAATGGATTCTCTAATACGTGGTTATTTGTACGTCGCCTGACCCCAAGTGACTATTTTTATTCATCCGCCTGGGCTAATATTTGAAACCACTCACCCAAATGAGAGTTGAGGTACTTTTTATTATACGAAGATATGACATTTTAGTAATCTATATCTTTATTGTCTAGATTATATATTCCGTAAAAAAAATCTATATAATATAGAAAAAAATTGCATGGAAATTTCATTTCATCAATTTGCAATAATAAAATTTTATATATCAAATTTTATATATATTTATAAATTATTAAGCTATATAAATTAAATTGAATAAAATGATAAATCGGTTCACTCTATGAACTGCGATTAATTGTTAGGCTTATATTATTTTCGAGATTTTACATATGACCTAGTTTGTTAATTTTTTCCTTTAAATTACAAAATTCAGCTTGTTATATGTTGGCTAAATGTATTAGCCCTTTGCGATTGACGTGGCTTAATTTTTAAGATTAAACTGACGTGGTAGTCCACGAGACACCTTAAGAGTAATTATTTTTATAGAATTAACATATGCAGCTCTTTTATTAATATTTATTAGATCATCAAATTTTTTTAAATATTAAATTTAATTATATAAAAATAATTTAATTATATAAAAATAATTTATTAAATAAAAATCATTTATTAAATAAAAATAATTTATTTACAATAATGTGTATTTTCACAATGAAACAGTCCTTGTATTGTCTTCAAATAAATTACCCTATCCATTTCTTCTTTAACTTTGATAACACAGAAAAAAATACACAATCAACTTAATTTGTATTGAATTTACAATCTCAAAATTACACCCTTTTCATAATTATGAAATGGAAATTGTCTTTGAACTATTACAGAAACTTTATTTAGTCTTTTTTAATTTTTGTTGGACAAATAAGACATAATTTTTTGTCATTTCTTTGAATACGCCCAACTGTTTAATGGTGGAGGAAGGATATTCTAGCTTGAAATCTGCCTAGTGACAGTTATAAGTCTCTTATGACCATTTTCACTGAATATTAAATTATTTTCAGTTTTTCATATCATTCATCACTAAATCTCTTGCTATATTTAACAAAAAAATAATATTCTGTCCCTTCAATTTGGCGTCGTTGTCGCGACAACTTTGATATAATACAAAGCTTATTATCCTAGGATTTTTCGTAGATAAGCCACCGGAGGAGTATTACTGCTGCAACAACAAATAGATCATTTCTTATCCACCTTATTAACTCCGTGTGACCGTTTACCGTGTGATCCGGGCCTAGAATAGGATCATCCTGGTACTGGTGGTGTCGTAAGAGGCGACTAAAGTACGTGTGGTAGAGTCACGTCGCCAGCAATGGCAACACGCATGGGCAGACTCGACCGGATTATTACCACCCCCGGCATTTAAAACCGGCGTGAAGTAGTGGCTTTATGCCACTGCGTTCCGCATCAGGTAATGCCGGGCTCCGGCACCCAGTCCACGTTAAAGGCCGACAACGCACCTGTGCACGCACGCAGCTCCTCTGGGGTTGCACGGGGTCGTGGGCGGCGGTAGTCACTTACCATCAGGTGACCCGAACGCTCGTTTGCCGTGTCTTTTCCATAAAAAAAAGACCTTCCATATGATTTCAATATATGTATATAGTCAGCAATTATAACGAAGTCTCCTGTATCATTTTCCATTTTTAGAGTATGATAAGAAGAAAAAGTCATTGTTAGGTTTTGGCTATTTATGACAAGCATAAATTACAATACAAATTTATTTTATTTTAAAATATTAGTTTAAATATACATAGGCACTGTGAGTGGCTTTTGCCTCTATTATGTATAGAGGCAAAAGAGGTATGTAGATACCTCTTTTGCGTCTATACATAATAGAGGCAAAAGAGGTATGTAGATACCGTAGCGTTTGGCGCTCCGTCCTCTCTGACTACTCCGCTAGAGATAAAGCGTGAAGTTAGTTTAGTTTAGTTTTAAATATACATATGTATATAATGATATTATATATCTAATATAAACAAAAGCAAATTCTAAAAATACAGACAGTATAAACATATAATCCAACTACCAACAAATACCAAAGTACAAAAATTTTCTCTCTCTCTGTACCCGAGGGCTCCCTGCTACCACCTGTCAGACTCTATCGATGCTTAAATTTGAAAATACTGACAATAAACCGAATTGTATACTTCGCAGTGTCTACGGGACCACCATGTCAATCGCAGAGGGTTAAATACTATTAATATAGTGGAACGTGTAGTATGATATCAATTGTCATGCCTTTACTATCCTCCATAGCTTGTAGGCAACAAGACAGACTAAGAGTCAAGACTCTGACGTTATTTGTTAAAGAGACAGGGACTCAACAATAGGTTTGGAAATTAAAAAAAAATAAATATAATAATACCTCCCAGTGGCTGTACCGATTGCTACAATGATATATATGGCTTTGATATGGCCTTGTGGACTTAGAGGTAAAATCCCATGTCTGCTCTTGAAAATAGCTGTTCCTCTACCTTCTGAATCTCTAATTTGTATAGAAATGAAATCAATTCTCAAAATATTTTATTTTATCTTAATACTTCGGCAACGAGATAACTTTTTCCCAGAGGTTGTACACGATGAATATTTTAACAATCTACCATTTTATTATTTTCTATGCAAACAAATTCCTTTTAATGAGGATCCATAACATGAACCATTATTTTTGTAACAACGTTGAGCTTAGAAATATGTTCTGTATTTTTAATGTATATTTAGAGCTGGTTGATTTTATCTTTTAATGCTATTTCATGTTATTTTCATGTTTTTTTTTCATTTTCACATAACATCGTAGTGTGATATCAAATGTAACAAAGTTAATGGGGAGAGAAATGCAGGGATTCTGTATTCCTTTCTCTACCAAAAGTGACAACTTAAAAAGAAATACATAATGTAATATATGTTTATTATACATGTATACTATATGTTTTTAGTTGAGCTATTTATGTCTCTAGATAAGTTACTAATTTGTTAATCAATTATTTCTTTGGTTATACATTTGATCAATTTAGCACTAAAATTCAACATTTTATATAGTTATTTAGTGTAGCTTAGCGAATAAAATAAATAATTGTAAAGAGTGCAAGGCGATTGACAATAAGAATCAACTGGACCCGTGGAGTATAATATCATTTTTTTTTTAAATATTATGTTATAAATAATGGATAGGTATACATATATATACACACATATATATATATATATATATATATATATATATATATATATATATATATATGTAGGAGATTGTTCATCGCAAACGACTCTTACTGGACCTGTGGGCTCCATTGTGGGTTAATGCAAGCAGAAATAACGTAGCAGATTCGTGACACTAGTCCTTTCTTCTTCGAAAACATCAGAAGAATCAATCATTCTACGATCGTCAACTTCCTCCTTTTTTAAAAGCAAACAACGCTTCACCCTCACGCGTCACGACTCCACTCAAGGCGTAAGCCTCCACGTTATTGGTCAAATTACTCCACTGGTCAAATAAAAGTCAAAACACAATCTCTTAAAATTCTATCAGCCAATCGTAATTCTACATTAATCCACAATTAGATTCTTTTCGATCGTTTCCTCTGAAGCTGAAGGCTGTCATAGCCTTTTATCTAGACACTATTGGTCCAAACATCTAATTGATTATACAAAAGTCAACACATTGTCTTTTTACATTAACATAGCCAATCATATTGTAAAGAGTTACTACTAATAATAATATTAAACAATCAATAAACATCTATGATATTATAATTTCCGTTCCAATCGCTTCCTTCGACACGGCCCTCCTGACGTTTCACGCGCCCTCGCGTGATGTTTTAAGGTGATCATCGTTCACTGAAAAAAAGATAACAGTGTATGTTAAATGTTCGGCCATTCCTGACATTTCGTTTGTAATTACAGTTGTCAAACAAATTCTTTAGCACCGCATAATTTTCTTTAATTAATTCTACCATATCCTACTTTAATATCTTAAACATTTAAGACTAAAGACTAAAATTTTACCATATCCTACTTTAGTATCTGAAACAAATCAAAAATAAAGCTCTACGCGCGCATGCACAAAATAAAATGCTCGTACTCTCGAGCTCTTTTTATTCTAACCCCTCAAATTATTATTAGTAATTATCTGAAGGCCACTTGGCCATAGAGATAATTCTGCAGGCCTCCATGCCATCACTCAATTATCATCGGGCCACCTCGCCACTAGATAATTCTGCAGGCCCCCCGGCCATACTCTTACAACTCAATTATCTAAACGGCCAACTAGCCAGTCTAGATAATTCTGCAGGCCACCAAGCCATACCCTAACAATTATCCAAATGGCCAACTTGCCAGTCTAGATAATTCTGCAAGCCACCAGGCCATACCCTAACAATTATCCAAATGGCCAACTTGCCAGTCTAGATAATTCTGCAGGCCACCTCGCCACTTTACACAACTCTCCAGGCCAACGCGCCTCACAGATACAAATTGACTCGCAAACCATTCGTGCATGCGTGCGTGCAAAAAAAAAAATAAGTTTTGGATTTATAAACGCAAATAATTACATTCCATTATAAAATTATTAACTGTACGAAATTCTTACCATCGCCTTTTTTTTAACTAATAATGGACTGGAGAAAGGGGATTTACTCGGTCGGATAACTCCTGCTAATAGTAACTCGCTACATTTTTTTGCATACTATATCCCTTTATTCATGACTAAGATGATAAGGCTGACGCTGTACAATTTTACAAGGGTCCACTAGTCTTATTTCTAACTCGCCGGTTTTTATTCTATTAATAGGAGTACCATCCACAAATGACACAGCAAAATCATGTAAAATATTAATTAATTGCCATTTATACTCATCTTGAACATCCGTATCAAATTGTGTGAAGTTACCGGTGACAGGTATAACGTCACATACTTCTACTCTTTTAACTATGGCGGTAGGTGTTAAGTTACTGCCCATAACTCATTGTGTATTTGAGCACCGCGACGTTATGTGGCCTTCACCACCACACTTAAGGCACGTGATAGGAGGTCTTGCTGGGAAGTCGGAGCGATTGGAAGTAGAAATTATCTTGTTTTCGGCTTTTTGGCTGAAACATTCAAATGATTTGTGACCAAACTGAGAGATTTGAGAAAGCCAAGTAGGAGCAGAACCCTTCATAGCTTTACTAAGTTTAAGGATAAGATTACTCCCCTGACATTCTCGATCCGCCAAACAGATGTCCGCAGTCGTAAGCCATGTTCGAGCATCCGTGTTTGCATCTTCGGGGTGGAATTCAGGCAACACAATCCGCTTGGCAGTCTCCTGGGGAGGTGGTTTGCGTAATATTTCCACGAGGAGGCGCATGTTGTCCTGTTGGGCTTCCAATAAGGCCCGCCATCATCTTTCTCCCGATTTCATCCCTTGGTACTTCAATATTTTTCTTCGCCTGCATCGATCCCACTTCTGATGTAGGAGATTGTTCATCGCAAACGACTCTTACTGGACCTGTGGGCTCCATTGTGGGTTAATGCAAGCAGAAATAACGTAGCAGATTCGTGACACTAGTCCTTTCTTCTTCGAAAACATCAGAAGAATCAATCATTCTACGATCGTCAACTTCCTCCTTTTTTAAAAGCAAACAACGCTTCACCCTCACGCGTCACGACTCCACTCAAGGCGTAAGCCTCCACGTTATTGGTCAAATTACTCCACTGGTCAAATAAAAGTCAAAACACAATCTCTTAAAATTCTATCAGCCAATCGTAATTCTACATTAATCCACAATTAGATTCTTTTCGATCGTTTCCTCTGAAGCTGAAGGCTGTCATAGCCTTTTATCTAGACACTATTGGTCCAAACATCTAATTGATTATACAAAAGTCAACACATTGTCTTTTTACATTAACATAGCCAATCATATTGTAAAGAGTTACTACTAATAATAATATTAAACAATCAATAAACATCTATGATATTATAATTTCCGTTCCAATCGCTTCCTTCGACATATATATATATATATATATATATATATATATATATATATAAGGCATATTTTGAGGCTTAAACTATCTATCCATAAAATAGACAATAACTACTAAGCTCATCATTCAGAAAAAGCTTCTTACTCCAAGATCAAAACAATTAAAATCAAAGTTTACACTCATTGTAGGCCACCAGAGAAACAAAAAAGTAAAATCACCATCTACGACCCTTTGACCAATAATTTAATAGATATTTTTGATTTAATTTTGATTGAAAAAAGGAGAAGCTAAAACGAAGTTACTTAAACAGTACTCTTAAAGATATCTTTCACTCTAACGTACGAAATTTAGCTCTACACGTCACTGTCTCCTCTATGGTACCGCCCCTTCCCCCACTCCTCCAGGATCGACGCCAACAACAATGACGTCGTATTTCAGACGAAATTGCTCTAACATGGAAAAGAAAACGTGGAATAGCTGAGGGGTTTTGTAATGTACGCACGTCTCATTGCACACCTCAAACCACTATATCATATGGTCTCGGAAAATAAAGATTAGACTTATATCTTGCCTTTATCATTTTATTATCTTTATTTCCTTGTTAATGATTTATTTTTACTGTGTAATGATTTTGATAATGTATGTACGTGTGAAAATAGCTGTATTTATATAAAAAAGTCATAATAATCACTCCATAGATCATGATAAATCAGCTTCGCGCTGTATGCCGATCACAGCAGGGAAGGCAGAGGGAACCCAGTATTAAGACACTCCGTTCGCGATTTTCGGCTGAATTCTGGAGACATTGCGTGTTTTATATGACCTGGAGTTATGTTAATAGTTCAAATATCATATTTGAAAAATTGGCTTACTTCAATGTATTTTAATGCACAAATATTGTTAACGTCTGGCAAAAGGTAAACCGCGAAAATTTATTGGAAAAGTTACATTTATGGTATTTTAACTAAAGTCGATTGAGCTCCAATAGTCTCAGCGTAAGCTACTTTTCAACTAATACCTATAAAAGTTACCCACAAATGGAATGAAGACAAATAAGTAAATAAAAAGCATTGCTGCTTGAATTTCTTAACGAGAAAGTAAAGAGAAGTTTTTTTAAAAGAATATTGATCAATTCCGGATATAACTTAGAAGTTAACTTAAAACAATATAAAATTAATATAATGTCAACCCACATTATTTTGTCAATAATATACATGTATATACATGTATATTATACATGTATATACATGTATATTATATTTTTCGTTATTTGTTACAAAATACTTTAAATAGGTTCGTTTATAAACTACCCAACGTAAACAATTATCTCATCATATCCATAAATGTGAGATAAGAGGGAAATTTTGATTTTAAAATATAACCTGTGTGTGAATAAACAATTCGGCACCTATATTTTCGATTTATATGTCGGTGAGTTATACTCAAGATTGAACTTACCTCTCACTTCACATTTATGTATTTGATGAGATAATAATTTACGTTGAATAATTAAAAAAATCACATTCTAAATTTCACTCGATTATTTTTAACGTACAGCTCTTATTATATTTGCAAGTTAGTGACTTCCAGGCTGTACTGGAATTTTAGGTTTATATTTGATCTGGTGCCTGGTGGTAAAAAGTAGCCAAATTTAGAGCTTGAATTTTATCCTAAATGAACGCATAATACTTTTGTCAGTGAAGTCGAGAACGGCACATTACTTAACCTAACTTGACTCTCATTACACATTTATGTTTTTGATATCATTATTTTTTATAAACAAAACTATTGCTATTAATCATTAATAATTTATTTCTTATCCAACTTTCGTACTTAATCTTTTTTTTACTTTCTCCATCGAAATTATTAATAAATCGTGTTTACACGTCAGTTTTTAGGTTATGCCATGAACTTGTTTGTAAAATAGTCTATCTTGGCATTTCGTATCCAAATATCAAACTCGAGTTCATCTAGAAGTGAGTTAGGTTTTCGATGAGTAAGTGAGTGTTTGTATGTTAATGTTTCAATAACCGTCTGAGTTAAATTATTGAAATTTTATATATATCACAAGCTAAGAAATTTTAACAAATGTCAAATGTTTTCGAGTGCTCAAAAGTAGCTTCAAATGGTTTGTGTAAAATACACATGCGTATTTCCAGCTTTTTAACTTGGCTGGACACGCAGGCGCGTGTCTTGATTTCAATAATTTTAATTTTTAACCGACTTCAAAAAAAAGGTTTTGTAAAAATCATTCAACAAAATCAATTAATCAATAAAACATTTTTCCTATTTTTTTTATTTTAATACATATTTTTGCTCTTTAAACTTACGTTAAGCAGTAGATGAGACAGAACGTCCATATCTAAAAACTTAAGCTAAGATTAAAATGAAATAATATTCTAATTACTTAAAAGTAATGAAAATTAAAAAAAAACTATAAATAAAATTATTGACACTTGTGTACCTATATAGATAGTATTTAAAATCCAAAAGAAAAGAAGAAAATTCACCGTACAAAAGCTATAAAATTACGATTGTATGGTACGTACGTTTGTATTGTTGTACGTTATATTATTATATCAGCAAAATGTATTAGTTTCCAAACAAATTCTGAGCTAGTTCGTTTCGATAGAAATTTGCTTTTGTTGACGGCCCGTTACTAGCGGGATCAACATAGCTTCAATGCAATTTACTTTTAAGCGTGCCGGCGCGAACAGGCTTATTTTGAAAATGATAAGATAATGAGTTCAGCTCATTTGCTGATTTCTTAATAAGAGCTATACTTTTAGAAGGATTTAATTTTTTTTCCCTCGTTAAGTAATCATGTATCTAGTGTTCGTGTGCTAAATAAATAAATCAGCTTCACGCTGTATATGTAGCACACAGCAGGGTAGGCAAAGGAAACCTAGTGTTAAAACACTCCGTTCCTCACTTTCTGCCAAATTCTGGAGGCATTGCGTGTCGAGAGACGGAATTCAATGCATCGCTTTACCTCTAAACTAGAGTGAAGAAATGAAAATATAAATTTAAATAAAATAATTCCTTTTTCTCGCGGTGGGAAACCCCAACCAGGCAGTCACACTTTATGCTTCTGCGCCACGACTGGCCTCAATTGACTGGCCCTTGATTAATTGCTGTCTTAAAAGCAACGATTTCTTAAACAATCCACGTAAGATGTATTACGTTGCGAAAATAATCTTTCAATTGCATCTAAGCAGATCAGATACTGTTTTCCTTACAGGAAAAGAAAACATTTGAGAAATACGGCGATATTTTTGTAACATCTTTTCGTTTTAGTTTGTCTTATTTATGCCATTACAACTAACATTTAGAACAGTTTTTGAAGAACCAGAACGAAACTAATTTGAAATCTACATATGCATCTATTTTACATCTATTGTCCCCTGAAATATCTTTAAAATTCCAGTGAGACCTTTTTTCTACTCATCAGTAATGTGAGGCTTGTGTTATTTATTCGTTTCTTTATTCCTTGTCATTTAGTATTTTTCATTATAAAAAAAATACAATTCAAGCTAAAAATTTTACTTGGCTACTTTTCTATTTACTTTTCATTAAACTAAATATTAACCTAATGACATTAGTCGAGTACAAGCACACAATTTTGCTAGGAAAGGGAAGTACACCAACTTGCAAATTTAATAACGATTGTACGTAAAAATTGTCAGTTTGATGGTTTGGTTCTTTGATTATGGCGTTCCGAGTGTGCCAGTAGAGCACGTATCACTTCGCCAATGTCACGTTGTATGGAGAAAACATTGTCAGTTTGAACTGTGTGTTTTTTTTCTATATATTTAATGTTATAAAAATATTAATAAAGATGTACCTTTTTATTATTTCCAGACCTGCCTTCATTCAGATATTTTTCGATATACCTAATATAATACCTAGTATACCCAATACAACATTTTGTTTAACTTTTCAGTAGGCTTCTATTTATGTAAAGGGACTCCTGTCACTTGTTATGCTTATTTCAGTCGCAAAAAGTTCTTTACTAATAATGAATAGCAGCCTGCGTGACAAATGCATATATAATTGGATTTCTACCGACTAGGTCGCCATGAAATAATTATGCCTCAGAAATTTCAGCCTTATTTACTAAATTGTCTGACGTCGCGACAAAATAATTTACATATTTTGCCGGAGGTTACCAATTCGAATAATTTTGTGGTTTAAATATTTTACCTAGGTATAGGAAGAAATGTATCGTATGTATGTATGTGTATGTATTTCACTGGCTGTCGTGTTGTTGTTTTCTCATCTGCATATTATAGAGTTAATAATGCACACTGTTTTTAATAAGCCTTGTAATCTTATCTAAAATTTTAATATATAACAAGATATTTTTCATTTGAAAATCCAAGAAAAACACATTTGTATTATAAAAGTAATATAAGAAAAGTATAAGAAGTTAATGAACAATAAGTCAGCATTGAATTTATTTCTGGCCACATTCCTTCACGGCCCTAACGATGGATCTATTCAATGTGAAATGTAACGTGCGCTATAAGTATTAACGTAGAACTTCGCACGGGATCTACGTGAAAGCATTCGTTCATTCACTTCGTACGCCTTTTCTTAAATATTTTTTTAAGAAATTCCCCTCCGTCACACTGAACATTATTCTTTACATTAAATAATAAAAATAAACACAGAATCTCATTTCGGAAGAAAAATTAAGATTTTTTATCGAGATTATTAAATAAACGCACATGTTAACAGTCACTAAGCACGAAACACTTTATCGATCTCGATCTCAGACACATTAACGTTGCAATAATAAAGTTACAACTGTTGGTGCTAAACAAAACTAATATGTATTTATTTTTTTAATAATATACCTATAAAACGAGCAATATTTCAGGGTATACAAGTAAGGTGTTTTTAGCTTGACGCTGTATTCTGCAGAATAGGCAGAAAGAACATACATATAATACATATAACAACGCCGCGCTTTGACTTCTCACTAGAGCTACGAAATGAAATCAATTGCCCCGATTGACAACGGAACCCAGAACCGTTGCGGTTACAGTCAGAGCCTGTGCCGCTGCGCCACAATGATCTCAACTACTAATACTATGAGTATGCTAACTAAATACCTATATAATGTAGTAATTTTCATGCTTTAAGTAAGATAATTAAATGTTGCGGAAAATGGGGGTCGAACTGTCTTAATAGGAATGGAGTGGTTTAACACTAGGTTCCCAGATTTCCTCTACATCGCTATGTGTGGGCGTACAGCGTCATGCTGAGAGGGACAGAAATAAAAATTGTTTTGCGTGCACTTAAGAACGACGGAAATTTCTAACTTTGCAAATTGCGAATCTGTAGCTGACTTGAAAACTTTTTGCAATTCTTTTTAGTTTGTATTTATTTATAAAATATGGTAAGGTATTTCTATATTTGGGCTAAGTTAGATTTTTATTTTTTATTTGAAACGAGTTCTCGCTTGCAACTTCCTCGACGTAAACTTTATGATTATTTTGGTCTTCCGTAGATTCGACTGTAAATATAATAGTTTTTACCGTTCCCATAGAAGTTTTGAGAAATTTTCTGTTTTGGTGTGAGGGTATTAAGAGCACCGTAGAGATATTTCCAAAAAAAGCCTGCAAAATTTTGCTTCCTATGCGTGGTAGTTTTAGCTGTGCATCTATAAGGCTCTTAGCAACGTAACAGATTTATATGTACATATAAATCTGTTACGCTGTATAAATAAAATGTTATTTATATAAATACCTTTTTAAAAACATTCTTTATTCAAAACGTAAAAAAAATATAAATTCAATAATATTTTATGAAACCCTTAAAGCTTGTCTCGCGCAATTATTTAGTTTTAATTTTATGTTTTTTTATGCGCTTTTGCAATATCATAACATAATTATTTTCATGAATATTTAATTTTATGCTTTTTAATTTTCTCTTAAGCTTTTAATTGCTATTAATACATCATTATTACAGGATGTTTCTTCGATCGCCCTCCTTCTTCAGGTGCTCGATATAATTTAACACCAGAGTTCATGCCAAGACAAATCAAACAAGTCCAAATACAAGGTATCTTCCATAGTTCAGAAGTTCCTTAACCCACCTTCCGGGTCCATCTTTACTCTAGATATCAATTAACACGAGTGTACTCACCAAGACCAATTAAACGACCCACCACCACCACTACCTCATCCTGCTCCATTTTCACTCTCTGGATTTTTTTTTCATATTGTATTGTATTTAACTAATCAAGCTTTTTCATTTGATACTCATATAAGGAAAGTAGTGCAAAAATATGTGATTCACCATTTTGTTGCGGCGGCCATTTTGAGTTAACAAATAATGAGTATATGTATTTTCATTGTTTACATGTTATTTTCATTTCCATCAAAACTGTATTAGTAAACTAAATTTTACCTCAATTAGACGCTGGGGGACGTGGGTCAAATTCAGCTTACAAAATTTTGCAGCGCGAATAAAAGTGACCGTAAATACCTACCTATTTATAGATTTTTTTTATTTTCGAATTAATATCTGAAATTTGTTTCGTGAAGATGTTCAAAAGATACAAATAAATTTGAAATCAACTCATACGATTAAGATAGAGAAAAAAAGAATAAAGTACTTGCTAATAAAGAATATTTCAATATTTTTTATTATTTGTATATTAAGTTTTAATGAATTGGTTATTTGAGCTAATCAAAGCAAATATAAAAACTTGACAGTTTTGCAATAATTCGAGAATAGTCAAAAATAAAAAAGGCTGTAAGTGCTAAAACTGTCAATGAAAGCTCATCGAATACTGTTAAATTATTTTTAAAAAATAGCCAGTTGCAGCCTAAAAGCCTATTGAATAGATTTAAATTTTAAATATGCGGGATGTATAAGCGTGAATATTTATTTTGTTTTTTTTTTGGCCAAATAAATATGAATAGTAGTTTCAATATTGCAAAAAGTCAGTCAAATGCGAGTTTGACTCGCATACCAAAAGTTCCATACATTTTCAAAATTGTATGTCAACGGGAGCTACAATTTATAAAAGTTGACAAAATTAAGTTTGCGGATTATATATATATAAAATGAACTACAATTATAATTCGTATTTGTAATTAATAAGCAGTAATGAAACTATCTTTTGATTACTTTGACTTAGAGGCTTAACTTTTTTCTAAGCTCCAAGGGACCGAAGAGCAAAATATTAGACATTAATTTCAGATTGATACATTCACGCTTGATACATTCACGCAATTTTGAGATAAATTCTCTTCACAGACGGTTCGTATAATGGTTTTTTTTCGTTTTGAGGTACGGAACCCTAAAATCAGAGTTTGCGATGATGAGACTATAAATAATCACTGTTATCTCTAAAAAAATAAGAAGATGCTTAGTGCTTCGTCCTTAAATGTCAAATATTATATATATGTTCATTGTATATTATACATCTAAAAAAAGTATAATGTAATTAAGTATAAAAAAAAGCTTAGTAAATGTTTTTAACATCTAAGTACATATTTTCAGATGTATTTTATAATCGATCCTCGGATTCATCGTTGGATAGATATCAAAAAGTATCAATATGAAAAATCCCATTATTTTTTTTATGGTAATTTTCAATATTCAATAAACATATCTACAGCCCCATAATTTCCTGATAAAGACATAATTCTGTATTTACTTAGGAAGAATATACGGCCGTTTGTATCGCAAAAAACGAGTAATTCGACACTACATGCGTACTTCCGGTTGAATTAGAATTATGTAATTTAGCAGCTAGCATCTACATATAGTACTTATTCAGGAAAAGAAACTGAAAACTGTATATTTATCGTTAAATCCTAAAATAATAGCCTTAAATAGCAAAAAGCGCGTATTTCGACACTTGAAGGGAATTAAAAGTCATGGGCTACTTCTGATTGACCTAGAATTGTGAAATATGGCAGCCAGCTAGACTGTAGTAACAGGTAGTACTAGTTTAGGAAAAAATCTGAAAACTATACATTTGTGGTTAACTCCTAAAAAATAATAGCATTAAAAGGGGGCAATTAAAGCCGCTAGTTTAAGTGAGGTATAGGGGATGGTGAGACGAAGTTTTTGTTTGATTATCACAGTTAATTTTTATTATACGCAACAAAATGGTGAATTATTTGCATAGTGGTTCCTGCTACCAAGAATTATATAAAAGTGGTCCTTGAGCAAGAAAAGATTGGGAACCCCTGATTTAGACAATCATGTGTGATTCTTCGTATGCCTATATACAGATCCAATAGTTTTAAAGCAGAAAAAGATCGACTCATGAAGTACATCCAATCGGGTATTGATGATTGCTGATTTCGTGATATTTGGCATGCCAATTGTCTTGGAGTCACGCACCATTGATCACGTGAAGACATGTATTCGACGTTGCTATGGCGAAAGAATTGTTCCAATTGGTTTGATTGCCAATCTTGACTGCCAAATGTGGACAACTACAATGCTTTCTTATCGGACATTTTGCTGACTTCGCATTCAGAATAGTATCGGGTTGTCGTCGACACCATTTTGGGATCTTCAGACCACTGCCTGGTATGAAGTGCTGTACCCGTTAAACGCGTCAGCTGCGAACATCAGCAACTAGTACCACAATGGTGGCCTAGGTTCGACCCCATATAGAGTACTCTTCTTCTTCTCTTCTGGGCCGATGCAACCCAGTATCACCTGAAACCATAATGGCATGCAACGTAAAGCCATTTGGATTATAATGGACGTAACAGTCTATGAAAAGCTGGACACTTCGGCTTTTCATAGAGACGTCTCCTCTCTGTGAGTTCGCCACCAAATTTATCATGTGAAGTGTTTTGTGGAACTGGTATCTGCCGCCGATTTTTTTAACTCCTTGGTACATTATAAACTTAAATATCATCCTCACTATCTCGGTATGTGATACTTCACTACAGTTTTTCTTGTAGAAACTTCCTTCCACGCGCTACATAACTGTGGAATGGCCTACCTTTGGTCGTGATTACGGGAAAAAAATCCATTTCAAAGGCCGGCAACGCAGTCGATGTAGCTTATCTGGTGTTACAGAGACTCATGGGTGGTGGTGATCAGTTACCATAAGTTTGGTTTTCCATAAAAAAAAACGAAATAATTCACACTATTGTGCTAGTCACGATTCGTTATCGGTTTGATCTCAGTGTCTCAGTAAAAAAAAATTTTGTATGAAAAACAATGAGAGCATTCATAGTATCGTTCCGGTCAATTCAATTCAATGGTACAATGTCACATTTTTTTCATACAAGAATATGAGATCGGACCAAATACATAAAATTTGAATTAATCCAAGCTGTTCATTCTATTCTACTTTTTATAATTATTTATTTTATGTGTACGTCGTTTATAATATAAACTGTAATTGTTTTGTAACTTTTGAGAAAATTCAAAACAGTTTTGAAGTCCATTAGTTACTTTTGGGCATGTATATTTATTTTGATTTTTTTTATATCCAAATGGCTTCATAATTATTTTTTATTACATTTAATTTTGTTAATATATAATTCAATATTATTAGCTAACTAACTTAGGCAATCGTGGCACAACGACACGCAATAATGGAACAGCGTATGAAATACGATGGTTATGGTGTTAATCCCTATTCACAGGAATAAATTGTCTTTAAATAACCACTTAGGTATGACAAAGTGTGGCGTTGCAGAATGCAGGGAACGGAATATCGTGACACTAAGTTCTCTCTGCCTACCCATATGTGAGATAATACGTAAACTAACATTTATAACTTTCAGAAAAAGATAATAATAATAATAGCTAGATAAATACCTTTTTCTTCAATGAAAGAAATGCCTACGTGCCACCGTCAAATAAATTTGTGCCAATTTAAACCTTTTTTTATCTTTATACCAAACACGCTGAATAGAAACTTAAGTTTGTGTTTTAAATTATTAGTAGGGGTCTTTGGTTTAATAACTTACTAAACATGCAACAGTAATTTGTTATAAATATTTTTATGTATAAACTTGTAGTGTGTTAATTTAAGCTAAATTTATTGTTTTTTACTGAAATATACAAAGAATTGAAATGTGTTTGTTTTTTAAGTTTTAACTTGACAAGTACGGTTTTTACTAAATAGCAGCAACCTAATTATTTTGATTCCCTTTTACATTATATGATATAGAAAAACAACCTTAGTCGCTGTAATGCTCAGAAACACCTAATTAAAAAAATACTAAGTACGAGACCCGTTCAAGTATTTTTTTCTCTATACAAAAATTTATTTTAAGTACTTAGACGCTTAGACGGAATTCAACATGATATTTTGTTAAAAGGCATTGACTATGTGTTTGTTTTTATATTCATCAGAATGACATTTGAAATAAAAAAGGTACTTTAAGTACCCGTCCGATATTTGTTTCTGGACTTAATACTCTACCCTAGGTCCTTGAGCCACCATTATAAAGCGCTCCATTATAAAATCGTTATTCGACACTTTTGGACCGATATGAGATAAGTCTGGGTACCGCTAGGGCCTCGCCGCTAAACGACGCTCAGGCACATCGTCCTGCGACACTTGCGACACGTGCGCTAGGGTTGCCGTGTCAATTGAGGGCATGACTTAAGTCATTAGTAACCAGGTGAAAATTCCGCTTTGTAACCTCAAATATTGGTTCTCTAACCCTAGGTTGTATAGAACTCGCATGCTCGCTAGGCTTTGGGTTCAGTTTGCTTTCAGGAAACTCAATCGTTCACCTTTAGAAAAAATCAATGAGGGTCGATTTCAGGTTAAAATTCCCACGAGTGGGAATTGAATTCACGAACGTCGCGATTACAGTCAGACTTCTGCCGATGTGCCACGACAGTCTCCCTTTAAGTATATTAATAATTAGAATTTTAATAATTAGAAGGAACCTAGGAACCTAGTGTTAAAAAAGTCCGTTCCAATGAAGACATTTTCCACTTTTCATCAAATTCTGGAGGCATTGCGTGTTGAGTTGTGGAATTCAACGCCGTGCTTTTGCCATAACACCAGAGCGAAAAATGAAAATATGAAATATTTGATTTCCTCGAGTGAGGATCGAAGCCACAACCAGTCGCGTTTGCAGTTACATATTGTGGGTTCGATTGCCGCTCGAGAAAATTAAATATTTAACATTTTCATTGTTCGTCTGCGCCACGACAGGCTTCAGCAGTATATATTAAGTTTCGAAATCGCGCTATAGGCTATGGAAGTAGACCTTCTGGTTGCCACGAACCGGCAAGTCAATTATGAAATAATCCGATAATATGCTTGATGTGATTGTAATACAGATTGATGCAATTTCATTTCGTATGTGTTATTATCTTTTATTTCAAAAATTATAATTATTGGTTATAATAATACTATATACACTTGTGTTATAATTAGGTTCTTATATAAGCGGTGATTTTATATTATAATAAAATTTATTTTAAAGGCGACTAGAGTGATTATTGATACTATAATTATAGCCTCCAACTGCACTAATTTAGGCTATGGCATTCTACTTATTTAGAAAACGTATAAAAATTTGAACGTAGCGGGACTCGAACCCACGAAATAATTTTAATTTGAAATAATTCTTAGTAATTATCTTTGGGTAGCGGAAATTTGTAAAAATCTCCCTATAGAGATGCTAACAACATAAATAAATTGTAACAAGCGTATAAAAATTTTGACGTAGCTCGATTAGAACGTATGGCTTAGCGGTTAGAGCGCCTGGTTGGTTTCCAGGAGGCGCGGGTTCGAGTCCCGCTACGTTCAAATTTCTAAATAAATATTTTTCTTTCCTAAGCATGGAATAACACTATTACATTCTTATCTTTATAATCATATACACGGAGAGGATGTTTTGTGAAAATTGTTTAAGTCTGAGTGGCCGGCACTGTGTTCTAAAATACATTATGATCATAGTTTAACTAAATATTCATGCTGTTAATCGTATATAGCATGGTAACCAGAGGGAACCTGGGAACCTAGTGATACGATACTCTGTTTTCAACTCTCGTTCCGCACTTTCCGCCGAATTCTCGAGGCATTGTGTATTGAGTGGTGGAACTAAACGTCATCTTATTCGGTCAATAATTTCATTTTCTCGCTTTTGCGCCGAAGCAAAGCATGGGGTTGAATTCAACACACAATGCCTCCAGAATGCGGCGGAAGGTTAGAAGTATCGTAAATGAAAACGGAGTGTTTTGAAACAAGGCTTAGCTTAGCTCCCTCTACCTATTCTGCCACGCGCGGGATAAAGCGTGAAGGTAAAGAAAGAAAACGATGACAACCACGATTGTATTGAGTATCTTGTTGTACTCGAAACTTGTGAGTTAGATTAGATAAAATATTACAAATTTTTTATGGTGTTGTTTTATGGTGTATAGGTTTTTTTATGGTGTCGAGCTTAAATTACCTCGATATATCGAAAAAAATATAATTATGTAATTAGAGAAACGTCTTCATCGTAGGCAGGTTCGTAAGCGGGTCTTCGTGGGTAGCACTATGTCGGTATATCTCGTATACATACAGTGTAATTGTGTATTGCTAAATCTGAGATTTATGTTGGACATATTTTAGTTAAAGTAAGATTTAATTCTACAAATTCTGTAAGCTTATTCATTAAAAAAAATCGTTTCTGTTCATTATAATTGGATTACAGTCTCTGAGGAAATTCAAAGAGGAGACAGAACGTAACTTAGAAACGTGAAGAGAACACAAAAAAACAGTCATCAGACCGAGGGTTCCGCACCAATTTTAGGATTGTATGACAACGGGAAGCACAATTTATATAAATTGGTAAAATTTAGTTTGCTATATAGGTTTTTCGATTACGTGGGGATTTTAATACTGAATATTGCAAAAATGATTCATAAACGCTCGTACCTTTCGATTGCGTTGATTTAGAAGCTTGATTTTTGTGCTTTATGGATCCGCCTGAATATCTATACTAATATAATAAAGCGAAAGAGTTTGTTTTTTAAACGCTAAGATATCTGGAACTACTGGTCGGAGTTACATTTTTTTTACTTTGTATGATAGCTACGTTTTACAAGAGTGCTAGGCTATATAACATCAGAAAAACAGAATCTTTTAGCTTTAAATAAATAATAATAATGAACATAGCGCGCGTGCGCTGCAGTAATAGCTAAATATATGTAAGTACATTATATTACAAAAACATTCAATTTCATTAGTTCTAAAATAATGTTCACGATACCCTATCAATATTTCATAAATAAGTTACATTAAGGCAATTTGTGACAAAAAAAAAATTGAAAATTCTAAGGTGATATTTCACCGGTTTTTATTTGACGAAGATATTAAAACTCACGAGTGAAAGTTATTTCATCATCAAGGAAATTTTATGAAGATAATCTAAGGCTTTTAAAGCATATGATTTCGACGTACACTTTTCGGGAAAATGTAAAATTAAAATAATTCAACACTCTGATTGCTTGGCTCGAGTTCCATAGGGGGCGCACTTGCCGCAAATGACATACTTGCATACATACTTGCACTTGCTCAAATTTATGAAAATAAATTTTCGTGACTGAATTTATAAATTATATAATATATCTGCTAGAAGAATTATAGGTGGTATGCGGGCGAAGCCGCGATTGGACCGCTAGTTTAATAATAATTTCAGATCAATACATCCACACGATCTAAAGCTAAATGCTCTTGACAGACGGGCGGATGGTCCTATAAGGGTTCCGTTTTGTCCTTTTGAGGTACGAAAACCTAAAATAATTAACACGTCCAACCACTTATTTGTTTGTAAGTTATTATAAACTCTGAAGTTTATATTTGTTACTGAGTTAGTCTGAAATATTTAAGTAAAAATAAAGTAGGCCAACAGAGAGAAAATATGTATTAAAATATTTTAATAAGGACATTTTTACTTATTTTTACTTTTATTTGACTTATATTTATTACATTTAATGAATTAACATATTCTTATGTAGTGTATCTCACAATGACAAAAATAAAGTTTAAATTTAAATAAATAACTTCCGCAGAGAAAAAAAATATTTTTTATTGGTGGTTGCAAGTTGTGAATTTATTTCTTAAGAAATAGAATATTTTATAAATGGTTCTGTGTTTGTTAAGACTTTGAAAATGAAGAATAATATTCATAAAAACCTAATATGTTCTTTGATTTTCACTTGACTTATCGTACATCGGTCAAACAAAGAGAAGCATCGGCGTTAGGGTGAAGAAACTCATCTCCGATATCAAGAAAGGTTATGTATTGAAGTCAACAGTGTGTTAGCATACTATGGATAAACCCAGCCTTTACATTAGCTTTAATAAATTCAAAATTCTCGCTAAGGAAAACAGATATATCCCTAGAATGATCCTCGAGGATAGAGAAACACAAAAACATCCTAATTTCAATAGAGCGGTTGGCTGGAAGCTACCACCTGAGACTCACTCATAAAATCTTTGAAATCTAAAACCCACCATACCAGAGGGTAAGATACTGTCAGCTCATTCGCAAGGATGCAGGGCTTCTGCCCTGCAATTAAGAAATCGTTGCCATTAGTTCTATATAATAATTATGTCAACTGACACACGAGTGCCACCCCATACTACCCGTGACCACGGACTATTGCAAAATGTACGGTCTACTGAATGGGTAATACTAAATATACGCAAATAATCCGGTTAAATAGATTCATTTTAAATCATAAACATATGTAATAAATAAAATTCATATGAAAGAATGGTATAATCTAGATTTACATTTTGTAACTGTCTTTACGTCAAGTAAATTTCTGAAACTCACGGCTTTAACGTCATTATACTGTGGAAACTTGTTTAGTTGCTGTTCCTTTGTCATAGCTGGCAGGAATTGTAACTTCCTTTTCGTATATAAAGTTGATTTGTATAAACTATTAATTCAAATGTATAAAAGCAAAAAAAGCAAAAATTAAAAATATGACATTGTGACATTTTTTACTTACTAATTAATTATTAAAATATTACAGAATTAAAGGTGTACCCGTTTTCGTATAATCCTTCTCATATGACAAACGTTTGTATTTGACAGGCTTTTAATCAGAAGGGCCTATCCCGGATTTAGTGACATCTCCGTCTCATCGCATTATATGTATACATTACCTTCAGTTTATATCATGAAAGTGAAAATATTATTTTGGGGCCTTACAGTAAACAATTTGCGTTTAATTGAGTACACGCAGAAAGTAAAATATTGTTATTTTTATTTGCTGTTCCATCCTGGTGATTTGAGGGTATTTTTAACATAATTATACTATTGGCTTTGCTTTTAAAATATTTTAATCTCCACTTAGCCTACGCATCTATAAAACTAAATCTCAAAATTAACAATTTTTTTTTTGAAACGGCATATACATACATTCAAATTGTTTATTACTATAAATAATGTTTGAATATTCATAGAGAATGTAAATATTTTACAAAGCTTAAAGAGCACAGTGATATAAAGAATGACAGCGATTTAACAGGTCGAATGTCGACGCTAAAATTAAAAACGGTCTTTGTTATAGAGATTTTGTCTCATATGTCGGTGTGAGAGCATTAAACTTAATGGACCCTTTGAAATTTTATGAGTTCACGGAAGCTTCTTTACTTTATTCGTGATATTCACTAAGAGGCTTCTTCATAAACGTAAAAATATCATCGACGTTCTAAAAGGCTCTATATGGGCATAGGTATAGGGGAGGAGCCGTTCGTGCCCACCCCATAATAATCTGGCCCACCCCAGAAATATAACAAAATTTGCTCTGAAAAATAAAAAAAAATTATAAAATTTACACGAACATATATGTTCAAAGCTAAAGTGTCCAAAACCCCCCAAAAAGAAAATACATCTATAAACTCTAATGACCTTTTAGAATCGGACCTGTGAGATAGTGGGCATTTCAAATGTACATTTATTACTTGTTAATGCTGTTGGTTTTTCAAACGGACTGGCAAATGAGCCGGCATTTGTGAGGCGAGGATGGTAATGTCAGCCACCCAGTAAATTTTCCAGATAAGCAACCCTCCGACGTCTAGGCCGGGCTCGCTCGCTTATTTCATTTGTTGTTTGCTTTGACTTCAACTTCAATTTTGTTGAATAGACAGCGCGCTAATCTAATTATAACTTTATTCTTGATGACCACTTGTGTTGATTTCTTTTACTGTTGTGGTGTCCCTTAGATTACAGAATTAAAGTAATAATTGTATTATAATATTTTTGTTGTTGGGAAATATTGTTGTAATACAATAAAAATATAGTTGGCTATTGCGTGTCTCGCGTAAGTGTTGTTTTCTTTATGTTACACGATTTTACGTATTTAAGTACTTCAAATCAGTTCAGTTTAATTATTTTTTTACATTTTTGGATGATATAAAAAGTTATAACAATATAAAAAATATTTTACGTTATAGTATATTATATTGTGCTACTTAAAAATTTATTGGAAGCATAAAAATAATTGCAATTATTCCATTTTCGGGTTATTTAAAGATTTTTTGTTACAGAAGTGTTGACCAAAATTCATAATTTATGAATTATTAATTTAGGGGAATACATGTATCTTTAACAATATTTCAATATTTATTTATTAAATATGAACCAAAAATCTGGCGTTGAGGTGATCTCTTTTTGAGTTGAGACTCTCTTTGAAATATTCGAAACGATTATGGTTGAACTATATATGTATAAAAACGATTTAACATTTATTGTTTATGTTGCGGTGTTCACTCGTTAATGAATCGATTTTCAGTAACCCAACTTGGTCACAGTCGTTTTTGCCTCAAAACTTTACAAATACAAAAATACTGGTTTTACCTATATGAAAACAACTGGATCGCATCGCTAGTTTTTAAAACTATATCTATATTATGTATATAAATAAATATAAATGTTCATTTTATTTTTTACCTACAACACTAGGTATAAAGTATCAAAAAACATGTTTTTATAAAATTCCTGTATCATTATCTCACTTTCATATGCAGCTATTGTGCCAATTTTGGAACGCCTCTGCAATTTCCTGAAAGTAAATATATATTTTTTTCATGTTTTTTATTTCTTTTCATATACTAACTTTAGTTGCAATCAGAAATTTTGAAATTTTTATTGCCCTTTTATACTCGGCTCATAATGGGTTAAAAATAAGAAAAACTTTAATAAAGTTCTTAATAGCGATCAGAGAATGAATTCAAAAACGCACTTGAAATACAGTAAGTCACCAGAGAACGATTGGGTCCGGATAGGAAATGTCCAAATAAATAAGCTCTACAAGTTTTTCTTTCATGTTTCTTCTAGTGAAAAATATTTTTTAATAAATAAATTTATTGATTTTCAGCAATAAAACTCTTCAAATAAAATACGGGTTAAGTGGTGACGGGCGTGGAACCATTTCTGTTATGAATACACAAAACCAATTTTCAACCGATTTCCTATCAATAATTTGATTATTCCACAGTCCTTCGCAAATTGTTTAGCGAACATTTTTTACGCTGAAAAGATATGATTGAAAATTATATATAAACTTGCTTTTGAGACCCATTGTCGTATTTAATTGGCTTGGTTCGCTATAACCGAGGCATTATCGTACGCTCATCAATATTTATTTACTTGGATGAATATTTTTTAAATTATTTTACTACATTATTAAAACAGAATAGTTTTCATTGTTGAATACTAACTCACTGTAAGTAAATAACGATTAACGAGGCAGTTTCAGAATTCTTGAAGAAGAGCGTCTTAACACTAGGTCCCCAATGCGGGATACAGCGTGTAGATAAAAAAATAATTAAGGATTGAAACTTTTAATAAAAAAATAATTAAGGCTTGAAAGCTTTGAATTCAATGTACAAAAGGAATAAATTTGAAGCGTAAAATTGCAAATTTGGTGCGTGCGTAAGAAAATCCTATAGACAAATTTAATAACTTTTGTTTACTTCTATGTAATAATAAAAAAATAGCAAGAAATAGAATATAGACCCAAAGCACCATTAATTTATTACACACATTAATTTACCGGGGATTTCCTTTCACACGTACACGGCCTCACCTCGCCGTGTAAATTGCTCTGGAAATCTTACACGGCGTCGTTTGTTCTACAGAGGTTTCCCAAGGGCCAGGTCGGAAAGGGGACGCGGTAGTTACCTTCATAAATCTTTTCTCCGGTTCCCCGCAACTAACAAGCCAACGGGAGCTACCACTGCCGTCTATCGAGCGGTGTGCCTCTATATGCAATTATTGAAATGTTCATGCTCCGTGTTTTATCGGCACAGCGTTTGGTAGTTGTGGATTCATTTCGAATTCAGAGGAATGAATTTATTTAATATTTTCGTTTCGTCGCTATAGTAAAAAGACTTTCTACGACAGGAGAGAAATGAAAATAAATCATTTCACTGAGTGGGAACCCGATGATCGGAGAAAATAAATTTTAAAATACATTGAAGCTTTTTTGTTCAAATTGTAAAGAAGTATATTAATCAAAAATGGGGGAAATCTCCAGTTATCGACTTCGAAGCTCTAGTAATAGATACCTAATAATATTTTAGTGTTGATTTAAGATATTTATATTTATTTCCTTATTGTCAAAAATAAAATAAAAATACAATCGATTCGAGTCGAATTGATAACCTCATTTTCTTCCGAAGTCGGTTAAAAAGCGTTCATCCTAGTTGATTGTCGAATAATGGTGCTAGTACTGCAAGTAACTCATTTCAACATATATTATTCTTTTAAATTATATATAAGATAGCCATATTGTTTTTATATGAAAAAATAAATAGAGTTTTATTTTTAATGTTACAAGATTGTTGTGTAATTTCCATTTGACAGATATTAACGAATTCTTTCCGAGTGGTGATCAATCAAAGTTGGCGAAGTTTTTGCATTAAGCCTCGATATTTAAAAATACAGTTACAGTATCGTGTGAGTTTTTTTTATATATTAATTAAATTATTTGACAATATTGTGTGTGTAAGATGCCAGCCGTGGCGCAGGGGTACAAAATGTCATTCTCAACGCGACTGGTTTTAGGTTCGATACCCACTCGAGGAAATTATTATGTTTATTTAAATATATATTTTCACATTTCTTCGCTCTATTGCTAAATTCTTGAGGCATTGTGTTGCGTTCCGCCATTTAACATGCAATGCCTCAAGAACTGGGTGGAACGTGGGGAAAGCAGTGTCGTAACACTAGGTCCCTCTGCCTACTCCGCTATATGCGGAATACAGCGTGAAGCTGATTTGATTTCATTCGATTTTGACAATATTTTTTGTTTTCATTACGGTGGAGTAGCTAATCCTACTTTATATTCCATTAAAATATTATCAACACGTATGACAACAAAATGTATTACGGCAAAATGAATTTACGTCAATGGAGTTGATACTTCGATTTATTTTGATACATTATTATTTATTCGCTTATGTTTTTCAGAGGTATTAATTTTTTATATAAAAAATTTTTGTTATTTTAATTTATTAAGTTAATAAAAATCTAGATCATGATTAAAGGTTAATTACTTACAATATAGATAGTTTATTAATTATTATACTTTAAAAGTTATTTAAATAAGTGAATTATAAAAGAAACAAGATATTCGACCTCATAAATTAAATATATGTACGTACGCGCTAAAAACATAACACCCCTTTTAAATTTCACCGTAATCGGTTAAAAACAATACAAAGTAAATTTTTTTGATGCTAGAAAAATATTTAAAGCATTATTATCCTATAAATTAAGGTAATTGTTAATGTATTTATTAAAACACTTTTAATTCAACATATCTTGTTGACGGATAGTGATGTTCTGACGTACCCACGAAACCGACACGCAAACCAAATCTATTATAATCAGTTTACACACAAAGAAATAGGGTAATTATTCAGAACGCTTTCTTTGTATAAAAGCAATTTGTAGCTAAAGACATTTTTATTACCTTTTTTGATGAAAGTCGAAACAGTAGATGCGCGGGGTTATTGAGGTTAGCCGGCTTCCTTGGAAAACTGATCGAGATATTATTCATTCACTTGAAACTCGATGTTCGCAGCTATTGCTGTAAAATAGAGTAGGAATTTTTGAAATATAATAGTGTTTCGAATTCTATTGTTGTAAAGTAGGTTCTATTCAACTATTTATTTTGTTTATAAAGTAAGATTTACGAGGCTTGTAATAACGTTATCCTATATGCAATGTATGTATGTAGTTTGTGTAATTTTTAAATAACATATAATTTGTAAGACAGGATAAGAGTATATACTTAGACGATTTTATTGTTTGAAAAAAACCGGTTAATTGCGAGACGGACTCCACCTACAAGGCTCCCGTATTAATTTCAGGATTGTAGGTCAGCGTGAAAGTACTACTTATATAAGTTGACAAACTTAAATTTGCGGGCATATTTACGAATTTTGTACAAATAAAAGATTTGTAATATTTTTTTTATGAAATATGTATAATTTCTCACTTCTTGGATTTTTTTTTTTATTTATATTTTATGTTCTTACTTATACAAATGTCATAAATGTAGGTCTAGCAAATGTAGTAGGAAAATTTCATACAAAATGCAGCAAAAACGATGCATAAATGCTCGTATCTTGTGATTGCATTGATTTAGAAGCACATGCTAACAACCATAGATCTGAATATTTGATATTAATTTCAATTTGATACCTACACTCGATCGCGAAATAAATTCTTTTGGCAAAGGGATAGATGGACAATAAATTAATACTAATTGAGCTACCGAACCCTAAAAATAAAAATATAATCATGAGATTCTTTACTTTTTAGTCTACTGATAGACTTATTTTACCAAATTTACTATAAACCTGTATCTTGTACGCGTAATATTAAATTTGTATATTTATAAGCAGGAAACATGAAGTTTCCTCCAATATAAAGTGAACAGTTAGTTAGCGAGAATCTGGAGAATCTGAACGATATATTTCTATTTCCGTTGTGGATTTCAAGTCATTTATTAAACAATAATATTATGCTGCTATTCTCCAAATTAAAGTGTCGCGCTCACGTGTAATAGCAATGCATTACTTTCTCCATAAAAAATTACAACGTACTCTTTTATTTAAAAAATATATGAACATATTAATAAAAATGACATTATATTCGTCAAAAGAAAAGATGTGATACTCAAATATTAAATTATTGTTTTTTTATTGTTTCAGTACCGGTGGAGAAGTATATGCGCGCTAAGCACCGGTGGCTTTGTGTTGCTGTGCTGGAGACTAAGGCTAGCGGGTGCACCATCTCCTTTTGCTTCCGCTGACAATCCTACTTCCAGAGATCCCTCGCTACTAACAAGATTTTATACCTTTACCTACCTCCCAGTTTTCAATTTTTACCTCCTAATCTATCCTTTCCAACTAAGCTTTGATTGGTCAATGGATTCTATTCCTAGAATAACGACAATATTCGATATAAGAAATGTATACTCATTAGTATTCTACGCTGTCATATCGAAAGTGACATGGAAAGCTCTAACATATGAGCTACTAAAGCAACAAGAAAAGAGAGAGAAATATTATAAGAAAAACAGCAAAATAAAACACAAATGGAATTATAATTGCAAACATAATAACAGAAGGCAAGATAGTGAGAGAAAGAGTATTATATCTCACAAAGAGAACGCGTCGTCTAAAAGAGCCATGTGTCCTTGCAATGGCTGTAAGCACACGCTGACCGACGAGCATACGAACGTGTGTCGCGCTATCAACAATAACAATACCGTGATGCACCATTCCACGTGCATTTGTCCAACATCCCATGGGAGAGTAAAAGCGCAAAGTACCCAGAAATACGTGCACAGAAGCCCTCAGGTCGCGATGCTATTATTCACGGCGTTTATGATCCTGCCGTTCGTGCCGGCCAGTAATGCTCTATTTTACGTCGGCTTCGTCGTGGCTGAGCGTGTGCTGTATTTACCCAGCGTAGGTTTTTGCTTCTTACTAGGGCTGGGTGCGGGCTCACTGACGAGAAGTTGGCGGCGTTATGAAATGCGCAGTCGTATATTCATGCTGGTTCTATTGACTAGTTTATTGGCTATGAGCGCGGCAACTTTGCGAAGGAATTTAGATTGGAGTGACGAAGAAAGCCTATTCAAAAGTGCATTACACGTCAATCCGCCTAAAGGTAGGTCAAACGTTTTGATTAAACTTAACTACACAGTTTTACGGTTTTGTTACATCGAGTTATTGGTTAATTCTGTTTATTTTTATATGGAACACTGAATATTTCGATTAATAACATAGTTTGTATTAATATTTGATTTGGAATGCTATCGGATATCATATATTGTATTGTTTGTTGTTTATTTTATTACTTAAATTGATCAATATTTATATAAAATCCGTTGTATTTACCAAGTTAAACTTAAAGAACCGTAACAATTATGTTACAGATTTTAATTATATTAACTCGAGGCGTTTTTATGTTGCTTAATTAACTTATTTACAATACTTGAATATTTGTAGCATTATTAAATTTCTTAACAAAACAAAAACATATCAACGATTTTTGTTAGCTTTACGCGTCACGTCCCAGGGTAGACAGAGGGAACCAGGCAATCTAGTGTTAAGACACTCCGTTTACATCGTCGCGATTACGGTCGCACGTCTGCGCGACGACGCGCTCTTGTTTTTGACTAAAAATACTTTATGAGTTATGACGTATTGATTAATTCCATCGAGTGAGATTCGAATCCACAAACATTGCTTTTACATCCACACGCTTATGAGGCATCAATTTTTGAATGTATTTTTTTACTACACGTGATGCAAGAAAATTAAAATAATTCAGTCTTTTGAATAAGAATTGAACTCAAAACGATGGCCTCAAATATATATATCCACTGTACAACTATACAAACTATTAAAATTTTTGAAATATTATACTTAATATACATTTTCAATTTTACACATCAATGTTATACATAAAAATCATTAAAATTAAATATGCTATACTAACAATTCAAGATAACTTGTCAAATTCACTTAGAAGTTTATGCTATATTTCAAAGTTCGTTGTGGCGGAAACCATTCCGTACCTCACTCAGAAGTTCGTGGTATACTCGTCATTCGAAACTAAGATACAATTAATTTATTTAAGAGACAGCTACAAAGCTCCTGTCCACGGTGTGTTAGTGCTTCAAAGTTATAAAAGAGACTGTCACAGGCCACCTACTGAGTGTTACTTGAGAGGTTGTAATACATTCACTGCCTTTTCCTTACTCAGACTCTTGACCTTTCTAGGACGCCATTAAAAATGCAAGAACTGCCCCAGGGGAACACCCGGCCTTGGGTTCGCATCTAAACTTTCACCCAAGAAGAATTTTGGCCCGATGGCTCTCATTTGAACTCATTCCATTCATAAAATGTTGCCCATAGCCCCTCGTATTGAATTACCTTTGTATTGAAATCGTTTCATATGAAAATTGAATAGGAATGAGTTTGTCGAGGAGAATATTCGTTTTTGATTAGCTTTAAGAATTTCTTTTATTTTGTTTTATTTTATTTAACAGTGCCTGTAGATATATATTTTTTAATTTTTTTTGTCTTTGATGTTTATACAATGTACTTACAAGTCAATGAAGTTACATTATATTCTTTTAAAATATCACTTTACGTACAAAGGAAAATACAAATAATAATTTTATTTATTATTTGTATTGTACGTAATCAATAATAGCGAATATATTAAAGATTGTATCAATTTAATTCGGAAAATGATACCGTTAAACTTATTTAGAAAACCAGACAAGTGCTAGTTGGAGCCTGAAGAGTCCCGTACCATTATCTTTAAAAAGGTCAATAAACGTCACATTTGATGTATGGAAGCCTCTTTAAATATATATTGTTCTTTTTTAGTATTTTTTATTATATCGGTCATATAAATGTTTGTACAGTAAAAATTAGAACTGTCTGATTATCACAGTTCATGAGATACAGCCTGGTGACAGACGGACAGATAGAAAGCTGAGGTTTATCAATAGCCCCCTTTTATCCTTTGGAACCCTAAATAATAGAAATGTGAATATTTAAAATATACATGAATCTTAAATAACTGTTTATATGAGCAATATTTTAAATTTTAATAGTTTGCATTTTTTAAGAAGCAGTTAAACTAAAGATATACCAAGCTCCCAGTTAATCATATTTTATATATATATATATATATATATATATATATATATATATATATATATATATATATATATATATATATATATATATATATATATATATATATATATATATATATATATATATATATATATATATATATATATATATAATATGAGAGAGGCGAAATCCAAATAATAAAGATAACAAAATCTACTCTCTTAGACAGAAAAACAATATTTCAAATAAATTATGACACTTTATCCGAAGGGTGTTCGATGTAAAACTATCTAACTTGGTTTTTCGGGTTGAAGAACTTTTTCTTTGAACTGATTGTACTCTTCTTAGTTCAATATCCATTGAGTGAATGGACTTGGGCAAGAACTATGGAAAATTAGTAATATATTTTATCTTATTTAAAAAATGACTTTTGTTTTTAAAATATATATATATATATATATATATATAAATATATCTATATATATATATATATATATATATATATATATCTATATATATATCTCTTAAAGATTTTCTTTTGAAACAAAAGTTTTAATTCTTTAACTGGCATTCAAATCGCTCTTTGGTGCATATATTTCTTTATATAATTTAAGTTCTTCATCCATTCACTTGTATATAAATATTCCGAATAAAATTAAATTAATAAAACAATATATTTGACTATAAAATCAACAGTTCAGATGATACATATAAATTTAAAGTGAATGTTTAGAATTTTCTCATAAGTTAGGAACAAAGTATGTTTATTGTAAAAACAGTACCAGCATTTATTAGATTTTCTATATGCAGGATGGTGAGTGAGTCACCCGCTTTCAATTGCGTTCAAGAAAACTAAATATAAAATATTTACTTCAAGTTTCTTCTCGATAGCGCAAAATTTAAAGTATATTTATAAACATAAATTGATTGCGTATAGGAAAGCACTTTATAACATATGAGAAAAAAACACGTTGCTTCAGTTTGTAACCCGCATACTAAGGTAGCTAGAGAGAACTGTATGTTGACACACTCTATTTTCTTGTTTTCCTGTTGTCGAATCAAATACTGTTTGATAAGCGGCGAAACTCTACGCCGCGCTCGTCCTGCACAGCGGAGAAATAAAAAAAATTAATTCCCCGAGTGGTAAACAAACCCACAAACGCCGTGTTTTTAGTCAGACTACTCTCCCACTGCGCCCATTGGTCCCATGTTTTACAAGATATTCTTTGACTCGCTCGCAGAAGGTACCGTACCAATTCCTGTTAAAAAAAAATATGTTGTCAGCTTCACGTTATATCCCGCACACAGCAGGGTAGGCAGAGGGAACGTAGTGTTAAGACACTCCATTTTACAAATGTAAGTCTGTGTTGATTTTTTCTATGATTTACCCAAAATACATATTTTTCGAAGTTTCACCTTTGTTTATAGTGTAAGATTTCACGTCATCTTCAAAATTTTATAGTTGGAGTTTATTAGTTATTTTGTAGTTTTGATTATGCGCCAAATAAATACAAAATGCTGCAAATACTATGGATACTAACGACCATATCTTTTGATTAGGGACCGTAGAATGGATATTTCATATTAATTTCAGCTTGATACCTCCACACAATCTTGATTGACGGATAGACACACAGACAGACAGATCGGACACAATCATCCTACAAGGTTTCCGTTTTTTTTCTTCTCAAGTACGATACCCTAAAAATAACCAAATTTACGATTACTACCTCAATTATTTATGTGTGAATTTGATTATAACATTTTTTTATTTTGTTTCTATATGTATACAGGGTCAAAGTGTTAGCAACACTTTAAATGAAACCACAATTTTTACTACTCTATAATACAATTAAAAAAACCCTGTATACATTCCTACAGTTACTCAATGTTTTCAAAATACACATGTACAATTTTCGCTAGTTATGAAGTGAATTTAATCAGTATTTTCAATACATTTGATCTTCTCCAAGATATTGTGTTTAACGTAATGTATCTTTTTTCTCTAATTCCTGTTTTTTACTCACACCATTATTTATTAATTGATACGTTTTTATATTTATTCTATTAAGCCACAAGAAAATTTAATAAAAAATAAAAATAAATAAGACTTGTTTAAAATTTTAAAAGTAACAAATTTAAATTTACTTTTTTCTGTGCAATTTTGTAAGCGCTGGATAATTCTTTTACCATCCTTTAAAGTCTGGCCCAATCCAATTTGTCTCGTCGTATATCCGAAACAAGCCAATCACTGGCGGCTCTATTACGAAACAGTAAAACAGAACCGGCGATCTAATCAGCTAAGCTACGAGCTTTATCGAATACACCTTTTGCAGTGATAACCGATCTATTGAACAAGTAACCCGTAGATTAGTGCCGCACCGAACACGGATTTGTAATTGAAATCCTGAGTTTGAATTCATTTAGAACTCGAAGCTCAATTCGCCATAATAAAGTTATTTTCGAAGTGGGACACGTGATTAGTCATAGTTTAGTATGGAGGATATATATATTTTTTTATGTCGTGAGGTTTTTATTTTCTGAATAGTAATTTTATTTTAAAATTGGCTTTTAGATTCTTTTCCTCGCAATTTTTAATCTGGCGAAGAACTCTCTTATATAAATGAATATGTTATTGTCTATCGTGTCCAGGCGAACTGATAGCGTGGTAGCGAGTCTTTAGGTATTATTAAAAACATACGGTCAGTCAGTATTTTTCTCTACAAAATCTATAAAAACAATGAACAAACAGTGTAAACTTGTAAATATTTGTACTTGACGGTGCTAATTCTTATTAGCCTAGCTTATTGGATTTACATCACAATATAAATAAATAATATAAATTTATAGTAATGTTACAAAAAACTATACTGTTTGTATCTGAATATAATCTTGTCTAATTTAAACGCAGGTAGGCAAAACCTAGTGCTAACCTGCTCCTTTCTCCTGTTGCTTATTATATTTAAAACTGAATACTTGTAGTGTAGAAATTTGTAATGAAAGAATTCATAAATCCTCTTTAAGAGACCGCTTCCAATGCTTCGTGAAAGCAAACAGCGTTTTATATTTTTATATCTTCAAAAATAAACCTGAAATATTTGAATGTTCCTCAAATAAAAAAAGCAGTTAGGTAAAAACTGTTTTAGTGGAACGGCTTATACAATTTTAAGCCAATAAGTTTGTTTTGCCGTTTGTTTCTAATTTTTGGTATTGATACTTCCATTTTAAGTCTCCGACGAAAACACAGAAAACATGGTGTTATAAGTTTAGCGAGTCTGTGTACACGATGTTACAAACAGACATACAGATACACACGTATCTATATGTCTGTTTGTAACATCGTGGCTCCATAACGGAGGAACCAATTTTGATTAAGTATTTTTGTTTGAAAAACATAAGTTATATTTTTCTATGGAAAGCGACTTATTTTAAATGTGTTCTTCAGTGACGCTTTTAAAAATCTGTTTATTCGTTTGAAAATTATCAGCTTTTTTCTAGTTGTAAATACACTTTTTAAAACTTTTTGTGTGAGAGGTTTTTAATTATCACGTTATATATAATGGTCTGTGACAAACTTATAGCTGTAGTTTATTTCATGAGTAGTGTCAACTTTTATAGGTTGTTCTTGATGTAACCGGATATCCTGAAATTACCAAGGAACCATCGGTGGGCGAGTCCGACTCGTACTTTTTAATAAATAAAACTAAACAAAACATAAATATGCAAATAAAAGAGTATTTTCATTTAACTTCTATACATAGCGTTCATTATCCTCAGCCGAATTTGTTAGTCGATCGCATGCTATGCCGATTAAGGCAAATCCAGCGTTTGCCAATAAAGCGACTCTGTCCATGTCACCTATTGAAACATAAAGACCATTGACATCTTTACACTAGATTAAACATACAGCCGTTTCTATTTAATGCGACTAACATGTTTAATTGTACCATTTTCAAAAGTGATTTGCTTCTGATTAAAAACAAGTGAGGTGTATGAAAACTAGATTGTGGCTTATTATATACTAGCGGCACATTTGCGACGTCGCCCGCATTGCATTTATAATTCTTGTTTTGTGCTGCATTTGCCAATAGATAGATTATATAATATTTACATTCAATCGCGAAAAACTTAGGTTCATAAATTTGAAAAAGTACAAGTACTACGTGGCTGCATGCGAGGATGTCATCGGCGGCGACCATCGTACCCCGCGGATCGAGCCTAGGCTTTCGGCCGTAAATAGTGTTGAATTATTTTAATTTTACATTTTCTCGAAAAGCTATTTTTTGTCACAAAATGCGTTATTGTGTCTTATTTATAAAAGAATGATATACGATGTTGCGGACTTTATTTTAGAACTAATGAACAGGCCTATTGAGGCCAGTCGTGGCGCAGGGGCACAAAGGGTGACTATTAAATCGACTATTTGTGGGTTCGATCCGCACTCGAAGAAATGAACTTGGATGGATTGGATTAATTTTTTCCTTCTGGTGTCGAGGCAAACCGTGGCGTTAAGCTCCGCCAGTCAACACGCAACGCCTCCAGAACTCGGCGCAGTGGGAAAGGAGTGTCTTAACACTCTCCTACCCTGCAGTGTGCAGGACACAGCGTGAAGCTGAACTGTTTTTGCAGAGCACGCGCTTCAATCAATTCGATGATGTTCATTATTGTTATTATTTCGTTATTTAAAGCTAACTAAGATTGACACTTTGATGTTTTATAGATCTCCTGCAAAATGCATATTTCATACAGAACAATTAAAATGTAAATCCGACCAGTAGTTCAAGAGATCTTAGGGCTTAAACAAACAAACTCTTCCAGTTTGTTACATTAGTATAGAATAGTTAAACAAAGAGAAGCATCAGTGTTAGGATGAACAAACACATATCCGATGTCAAGAATGGGCATGTATCGAAGTCGGCGTTGTGTGACCATACAGCGGATACCCAAATACAGAGTTTTTTGTCAGCATTACTTTAAATGAAACCACAGTTTTAACTACTCTATAAAAGCCTAATATAATAAATTATTTTATTTACCAAAACCGAAAAAGTGGATTTTTTCCAAACAAAATAAATAATAAAATGATCTTTGTAAAATTAAATTTGTCAAGAACGTATATAGCATATACGTACATAGGTAGCAAATAGTATAACATAAATATTAAATAAATATACTATAATCATTACTATAGACATTACTATAAACATTACTATAAACATAAACAAAAAGACGACGCAGGTACGAGCACTGATACCTCGTATTAAGCTTTTATTTAACTTGCCGTGTTAGTTGATATATGTAATATGTTGGGTGTATGTAAGCTAAATATGACTTACATACAAATTCTGATGACAATGAAACTACATATAATCAATATTGTTGTTAATTTCTTACGGCCGCCGGAACAAAATGGCGGATTACAATTCTATGCACAAATCTTCTTTTATGGGTTTTATGGGTACGGTTTAACCCGTAAAACAAAATAAACTATGAAACAAAAAAACATTTACAGACTGAGTATGGACCCGGAAAGTGACTAAAGAGATTTCTGAACTAAAAAAGGTTGACAAGTCGTGCTTGGACTCGTTTGATATATCTTGGCAAGTACTCTGTTGCAAAATTAATAAATAAATAAATGATATATACTAGAGTTGCAAGATAGTGCCGAAAGGTGACTAAAAGGACTTTTGAACTAAAGAAGATAGTCAGCGTCTTGTTCTGTTTTAGCTTGTTGATATATCTTGGCAAGTATTTTAACTTAAAGTTTGAACAAAGAAAAAATTACAATAATTATGTGTCAGCAAAAATGAGAAAATTATGAGAATACTCTGGAATAATATATGAATTTTAAAAAGATTTTTAATAATAAGCTTTCATTCAAAAGAGCATACGAGCATAATAGAAACAGAAAAAGAATCAAAACTTAATAAATTCTTTGACCAAAACAGCCTTTGTAATTATTGTTTCTCATCTTGACATATTAGAGGATTGCCGTAGTGGATTTTCTATCAATTTCAACATTACGCCAAGTTCATTCATACTAATATTTTAAAGGGTTAGGTGTATTTAGTCGAAACGAATCTCAGATACAGTTGTTCGAATAAAAAAAATGTTTACGCTTTGGATTGTTAATTTATGATTTGATGTACCGACCGTACCTGCGAGTAAAGGCCGCATATAAAAGCTAGTTATAAATATAAGTTTTATAGATTTCGATTTGAACCTGCAACTTCAACGTTTCAGTTATATAATATATGCAAAATCAAAGATTTGTTTTGCAATATGCAATAATCTTCACGCTGTATCCCGCTTATAGTAGGGTAGGCAGAGAGAATTTATTGTTAAAACACTCCGTTCTCCACTTTTCGCCAATCTAATCTTTTTTCGATGCATTGCGTGTTAAGTGGCGAAAAGCAATGTCGGGTTATTTTATGTCAAAGCGTGGAAATGAAAATATTGATAAATTATGTTTCATTCCCCCGAGTGGGAATCGAAACCACAACCGTCGCGTTACATTCACTCGCTTGTACCTCTGCGCCACGACAGCCTCGTCTATATTATTAATTAATTTTAATTATAACAAGTTTGTCGACTCGATTCACGTTATTACAAACACCGTCAGCTCAACTTTAGCTTCTAGCTTGGTGACTGTTCGTTGTATTATGAATTTTCATTAGATTCCACGCTAACAGCCAATTCCCACATCTGTTTCCCTTACAGAGTAATAATGAAATATATCTACAAAACATTTTAGTGCTACCGGCTAAAGTGTGAAATAATTAAAAAAGTTATTTAACTTAACTTAACTTAACTTAACTTCACGCTTTATCCCTAGCGGGGTAGTCAGAGAGAACGGAGCGCCAAACGCTACGGTCTCTACATAAAAGTTATTTTATGTTTTTTAAACAAAATGTATAATCATTTCATAAAAGCGAAGCTTCGAAGCTCTCTTTGTTCATCATGTTTCGTTCATTTTCGTACGTAGTGTACTAGGTATCAGCCAAAATTGCGCTTGGTGTTATGTTAAAAGATAGTTCTGTATTGAAAATATAAAGAAGAAATATAATTTTGGTTCTTTCTTCTTTTTCTAATACGTTCTTTAGGACATACATTAGTAAAAATACACGCAATGTTGTTATCAATGTACGTGTACCTAAAATGTGCAATATCTAATAGTTATGAAAAGAGCACCACATGTCGGTTGCACTTATTTCAATAACATCTTTAGACATGATTAAAAAAAGTCATTACAATAAATTAATAAATGGAATAATTACTTAATTATACAGAAAAAGTTTAAATATGCACCAGCATGGCCGTGTAATTATTTGATGATAGTATGTGTATATCTACATTATTACCTATATATCTAAATACAGATATTTCAAAACATATATTGAGGATCAACCAATAGGTGTATAAATATAAAAAAAATTATATCAGTTTCACGTTGTATCCTGCACACGGCAGGGTAGACGGGAACAATACACTTCGTTACCCACTCAGAAGGCATTCCGCCAAATTCAGAAGGCATTGCCTGCTGAGTGGCAAAAGTCAAAGCCGCGCTTTTCCTTGACACCAGAGCGATGTAATGAAAATATAAAATTTAAATAAATATTTCATTTCCTCTTTCTTCAGTTTTACAGTCACACTTTGTACCCCTGCGCTGCGACTGACCTCGTGAACAAAAATATGACGCTGAATTAATATATTCAAAAAGGAATAATATCAGTATGCACATTAGTATTAAAGATCAATGTCACAGATCTAAAAATATGTACATTTATCATGTATATGTTGTCTGTAATTACGTTAGATTGGGATACAGCGAGAATGAAAAATCTGTTAATACACATTGATGACCTTTCACTGAGCCATGTCATTTACAGAGATAAAAAATTCGTGTGTTAAGTCACGTTGTGAATTACATATGTGAAAAATTCATTGAATTTTTCAACCATTTTTTGTTTGATTGTATAAAACATTAAACAAACTCTTATACCTATTTTTTTAGCTTCACTCTGTATCCCGCACATAGCAGTGTTAAGACGTTTCCATTCTCCACATTCCGTCGATTTCTGAAGGTATTGCGTATTGAGTTTCAGAACTCAACGCCGCGCTTTGCCTTGCTATAACAATGCCAGCAGAATTTAGCAGAAAGTGGGGAACGGAGTGCTTTAACACTAGGTTAACTGTGCCTACTCTGCTACACAGCAGTTCCCGTCATATCATATTAATCAATCAATTGACTAAAAAATCAATTCCCGCTTGTGCGGGAAATTGATTTTTTAATTTATAATACCCCTTGACGTCAATTACTTGAGTGAGTTATGGTCGACTCCTTAATAGAACCCATGATGTTTCTATCTGTTACTCTTAACATGTAAAAATGTAATTGTATAAAGTCTCCATAAAATTCCATATGTACAAACATCAAATACTTTTATATCGAAGAATTTGACCTTATGTGTATCAATGTAAAAGGTATCTGCCGTATCACGAGGCAGACTTTTAATAAGTGTGAAAATAATAGGCAATATTTAACATTAAATATTTCGAAAATACTTTACATTTGAGTTTCTTATAAAAAAAAAAAGTTGTATAGCAATTTTATGAAGATTTTTTTTTGTAGCATACGGGAACCTGGGCAGCGTGTTAATAACGCAGGGACGACTCACCGAAGCGGAAATAGCATTCGAAAAGGCGCTAAAACACCGTCCCAATATGGCAGACGTTCACTACAATCTGTAAGTACATTATAATAAATAACATAACATTTATAACGTGAAAATACGAGAAAGCCGACGTGTGCTTTTCGCGTGTATTTATATTCATCGCATAAATTTCGATTTCACGCTACGTATCCGCGAGTTATGGGCATAGCGGGTTATGAAAATTGGCGGAAAACACGTCCCATTACCAAAACAATAAAAATTATGTGATGCCTACGTACCTTTTTATGTAATCAAGGGTCGTGGTGCAGGGGCACAAGCGTGGGACTGAAACGCGACGGTTGTCGGTTCGATTCTCACTCGGGAAAATTATTTATTTATTAATATTTTCATTTCTTCGCTCTGTTAATAGGACTAAGCGGGTTGTGAGTTCCGTCACTCAATACGCAATGCTTCGGAAATTCGGTGGAACGTGGGGAACGGAGTGTTTTAGCACTAGATTAAATTTGATGCTGCTGTTTTAACACTTAAGCGAGATATAGCGTGATGATAAAAATCTTAAAAATAAGTATTTTACTTTCCTAAGTGTGGAAATTTTAAAAAATATAAAATAAATAGCATTCTCTCTTACCAGACGATAATTCTTAGTAATTATCTTTGGGTATCGGAAATTCGTAAAAATCTCCCTACAGAGATGCTAACAACATAAATAAGTTGTAACAAGCATATAAAAATTTCGACGCAGCTCGATGAGAACTTAGAGGCTTAGAAGCTTAGTGGTCAGAGCGCCTGGTCAGTTTCCAGGAGGCACGTGTTCGAGTCCCGCTACGTTCGAATTTCTGTACGTTTTCTAAATAAGTATTATGCTGATATAATGTTTTAAGTAACATATTTGTTGTTTATATATATTTTTATTAATAAACAATAAATTTTATGCATTTTAATACTTACATTATAATACATTGAAACTATACAGTATAAGCAATTATTGAAAATTTTAATAGAATTATTAATTAAAATCGCAATTATGATATCAGCGAAACAAGAATGTCGTTCATGTAACTCGCGTTTAATTAAATATTTATAGATGTTACCGACAATCTGTATAATTCAGTATTCTATATAACATCTCTACAGTGTTTAGAATTACAAAAACGTATGAAATGGAGCTATTTAATACTTTGACTAGATACTCTATAAAATACCGAATGCAGGTAATTTAATCAATGTATACCACGAGAACTAGGGGAGGGGAGGGGAGGGGGGCTCTGTTAAGTGCGGTCAGGCAGGCAATAAACGTGTTGTGACATGTTTACTTGCTTGCATTTCATGCAGACTACTATTGGTACTTACATATGTACTGACGCATCCACATCTACATATTTAACGGATTTTCAATGCACATTTGGTTTAATAATAAAATAAAAAAATTCTAACCTACATTGCACTTAAAAGCCACTAAATCTGTACCGCGAATATAGGAATATGGACCAAGATCTCTTTATTTAATATATTTTATAAATATATATAATATATTACAAATATTTTATACAATCCCTAAGAATTTAATTCATTGCCTAGGTAAAGTAAATACTTTATTATTATTATTAAATAATAATTTTCATATTCAATATATTTAATACATTGCTTAGACGCCCCAGATTATTTTATAGATTGTATAGAATACAGATTACCGGCAACATAGTTATGTCTCTCACGGTTCTACATATTTGATGATGATTAAGTAGTTAAACTCATACATAACATATTTGCATACGAAATTCCGCTTTAAACATCATTTGTGCTATAATTCCCCATTTATTTCATGTGAATATTATAGTGTTGGATATCGTTTATTTTGCCGTTGACTTTAATAGGAGGTTATTGATTATCCAGAATGAGATATGTACCTAAATATGTAGTGTTAGAAATCGGAAGCAGAGGTCTATATGTTTCTAAACTATTTGGAAAGGGATACTATGTAATTGCAAAAAGTGATATGTGTCACCTAATAATACTTCACACGAGTTTCCTTACAACAGGGGTCGTTGCCTACAAGCAACTACCCCCGATTGACACGATTCCATTGATTTTATCATCTTTTTCATCTATATCTCTTTAAAAGGGGTTCTTTTACACGATTTGGCTAACAGTAGGCTTATCAAAGTTATATATTATAGTCGAGAAGAATAGTGGCGCAGGAGCACAAGAGTGCGATTTTAATTGCGACAGATTGTAGGTTTGATTCCCACTCGAGCAAATTCAAATATTTAATATTTTAATTTTCTTGGTAGCGAGGCAATAAGCGCAGCGTTTAGTTCTTAAGACTTAAGAAGATTTGTTCATCTATTTCACCCTGAATCCCAAAAATTTTTTTTTATTTTTGTCATGGGGTATATATATATATAACTACAAAAATACTGAAACCCTAATCCTAAAGAACAATGATTTATATTTTTGCATTATAACCTTCACAATAGGATTATAACTGCTATATAAATTGTATTCATCATTCGCATAACTAAACATGAATTTGGCTGATCGATAGACAATTTCCCTATTGTATTTGTCACATATAGTTTACATAACTATATATGAGGGCGTTTACATATTATACTTGTTTTATTACAAGGTTACAAAATTTCAACTATAGGAGTAGTAAATTAAAGTTACGGTGACAAATCCTTTACAATCCTGTAAAAAATCTACTGTATAATAAATTTGGTTTGTAAATTAAAAAATCTAAATAGCTAATACCTCCAGATACAATCAAAAATCTAAACGCTAAAACAAAAGTCTTTGTCTATCGTTCTGCCAGTCACCCCGTATCGTAAAAAAATATACAAATCAGCTTCACGCTGTATCCCGCACACAGCAGGTTAGGCAATGGGAACCTAGTGTTAAGACACTCCGTTCCCCACTTTCTGCCGAATTCTGGAGGCATGGCGTGTTAAGTGGCAGAACTCAACGCCGCGGCTTGCCTCGACACCAGAGCGAAGAAATGGAAATATAAATTTAAGTACATGTTTCATCTCCTCGAGTGGGGATCGAACTCACAAACAGTCAGTTTTGCTGACTGGTTGTGGCTGGCGCTGCACCACGACTGGCCTCAAAAATGTTAAATAGATTAAAATATCATTATAGACGTAACTATCACACGAAAACGTTTTTAAACTTTTAAACCTGCTCTGGAAAAAGGTTTAAAATGTCCTATAGGCATATTTTGATGTATACAGGCTTCGTTTATAGCTACACAATCAATAGACAGACAACACCAGCTGTCCCATTAATTCACGAGGCTTCGAGTTCTTGAATTAATCGGGTACTCCTCTGCCACCTAAGCGTTGGGTTTCCGTGCAGTTTCACAAATTAACGTCAAGCCATACGATCACACAATGTAATTACTGGAAACGACAGCGTACGACTAAAGTTTTTCCGTTATAATTTGTGCCCTCCTACGCTGCCTTTGTACTGCTTCACAGTTATTTCATTAAAAATGCATAAAGTTACACAAAATTGTTGTTTTTGTTTATTAAATGGAAGTTGAATTAAGTGGAATGCTTCCATTTGCTTTGGTTACATCTTATAATTTGTTATAAGACACTACACTACAGGGAATTTAGTATTCAATTTATAATTTTAAATATTTATTTTGTGAAAAATTTGACCCCAGTCGTGGCGTAGGGGCATAAGCATGCAACCGTGAACGCAACGGTTATGAGTTCGATTCCCACTGGGGGAAGTGTAATATTTAATATTTTCATATCATTGCTCTGGTACAGCCAGTCGTTTAGTTCCACCGCACGCGATGCCTCAAGAATTCGGCAGAAAGTGGGAAACAAAAGTGTCTCAGTGGAAAACGGAGTGTCGGAACGAACTTTTCCACATAGGAACGAAATGGAACGCCGTTGAGATGCTATATTTTATAATAAACATTTTGCGTACTGGCAGGGTTGTGTTCTACTGCTGTTTAGGTACTTTTCCTTGACATTGGAAAATATTTAAATGTTTAGCAGGGAAGGCAGATGGAACCTAGTTTTAAGTTCCCGTTCCTCTCTTTCCGCCAAATATTCCAAGGCTTTGCGTGTTTTCGCCTTAGAGCCAGATCGAAAATATTAAAATATTAATAAATAATAGATTCCTCCGAGTGCAGATCGAATCCACAGTCGTCGCGTTACAGTTACACCTTTATACCTCTGCGCCACGACGGCCTGTATTTAAATGTCACAATATCATCGTGTCTCATTTCTAAAATCCTTCAATCACAAATGACAAATTCCATGAATTTTATATCATGTTTATAATGATGTACCAAGTAGCGATGTTCGAGCGCCCGGTATGGAGCTTCATGTAAATATGCAGTGGTATTGTGATGAATAGGGTCAACCGGCTTATCAAGTTGCTAACTCAGCGAATTCATTAACTTTCACAGTTGACTGTGAGTGGGTACTTGTAAATGTATCAAATGTCTAGCACAATTTAGTTTTGGAGCTAAAGTAAATATATTATATCTGATTAGATATTAAACCTTCATGATTTGAGTAAATCCTGAAGGTTTTTGTTACTTGTACTTATATAGGATTTAATATCATAACATTGAAAAATATTGTTCGAAAAATAAGTGTTAATTAAATTCATTGAAACTTAGCTTTTCAATATATATTGTATTAAAAACCATTTTAAGATAAGAAAATGAAAGTAACACAGATTAGTAAATCATTTATTTAATTTATATTAAATCGTTTTTATAGTAAATCGTTATGCAGTTCAAGCAGGCCAATAATTTTTAATAATATTACTAATTTGATTCAGGATTTCTTTTCTTATCGTTATAACTGAAACAAAATATTTTCATGATGCGCAAGATAAATATTATTATTATTTTTTTACAGAAATATAGTGTTAAAAAAATTCATTTTAACACTATATTTCTGTATAGACAACGCCTACTTAATATGTAGGAAGTCGTTGAATGTGACTTTTAATATCAAGTTTTATAACCAGCTTTATATCACATTGAATGAAACATTTACAATGTTGTCGGTAGATTACATACAGCCTACAAAGCCATTTTCATATTTAAATTGACACCGGAATATATTAGTAGAGTTTTAATTAACGACCTTTGAGCCTTCAGCTTGCCTTTCGTTTAAATATGTTTTAGTAATAATGTTAACATATAATACATACGTTTTTTTAATGAAAAATATTTGGTTAATAAACGGTAAAAATATTTTTGGAAATATCGAAAGGCTTTGAAGTTTCATAACCTTTTAGAGAGTAGATACATCAAAATATATATTTTGTACTCATTATGTGTTACAAAGCAAATAACGTTCATTAAATAATTATTTATAAGGAGGCCAGAGGCTTAGATGCACAAGCAAAATATAAACGTGAAAGCAAAATGCGTGCGACTGTAAACGTTATAGGTTGTTGATTCGATTCCCGATTTTGTATTGAGGTAATCAACAATTGGATTTCGTTTGAGGAAATTAAATATTTTATATTTTTATAATGTGTGTTTGTAACATTTATAGCGTCAATGCAAAGCTTGGCGTTGAGTTCTGCCACTCAACACAATGGCTCCAGATTTCGGTGAAAATTAGGGAGCGGAGTGTCTTAACACTAGGCTCCATCTGTGCAAATACGGTATTACGTACCGTCATCTAAGCCATACAATATTTCTAGATTTAATAAAATAATAAAAACAGTATGATATTATTACCTTTTAAAATCGTGAAATCGTAGAATCTTTACATTATTTTAATTACCTCTTCCTGGTAGATAAAGCGTTACGTTGCGTTTCTCAATTGTCCCGCAAATTGGGCGGAAAGTGGGTTAGAGAGTATCTTGACACTAGACACTAGACACTATCTATGCGTAAAAAGCTTCTTGTATAAATGGAGTGCTCGAACACTAACTACTTACTCTCCCCGATAACAAGGGTGATAAAATATTTATTTTATTAGATAAAATATGTATTAAGTGAAATCTGAGAACATGGCGGGATGTTTGCAGTTTCATTCTACTCAAGCGATATATTATAAGCAAGATTAGATCTTACGTACATGCGTTATATATTTAAACTTGATAGGGGTGTGAAAGCATTATTTCTATACTTTGTTTGCATATAAAAAGAACAGCTTCTTTTGAAAAAAACTAGTGATCATTTTTTTAGAATCACGCTGAATCCCGCACATAGCAGGGTAGACAGAGGGAAGATAGTGTTAAAACATTTCTGTTCTCCACTTTCCATCGAATTCTCTACGTATTGTGTGTTGAATGGCGGAACTCAACGCCGCGCTTAGCCTTGTTACCAGAGCGAGGAAAATATAAAATATTTCATTGCACGGAGTGGAAATCGAACAACCGTCGCGTTTACAGTCACACTCTTCAGCCCCTGCGCTACAACGGCCACAAAAGTGCTTGCCTAGCTTATAAAGTAATTTATATTAAGCAAAAAAATATATTTAACATAATTTCAACACCCACTTTTATTGATTTGTAAATAATAATATCATACAACACCATCCATTACATATCTACATATTCCATAGAATATTCATGACTAACAGTCCTGTCTTTAACTTTGTTCTTACATATAAAAAATGAAATGGACGTTGATTCTGTTTTTTAATAACAAAAAATATTTAATATGTACCAGCTGAAATGTTCACGTATTCGTCGTGACACGTGTCTCGTGTTTGTTTCAGGATTTACGACACCAAATCCTAATGGTAGCTATTAAACGTGAAATGTTTATTTATTTTGTCCCCATATTATAATATGTATGTTATTTTGAAACCTTAATGACATTGTTATAAAAGAAAATCATGTTAATATTATTACTAGCGAACCACACGTCACTTCGCTAGGATTGAGTTGGAAAAATATTCTATCGAAATTATTTCAGTAGTTTCGACTTTTTTGCGTATAAGTGGAACAAATATCCATCCTTACAAAACTTAGTAGGACTCTATAAGGACAAATACATAACTTTTTATGTAAGTACATAATAAGAACAACAATTATATTTAAACGTAAAATCATCACTAAAACGTAATTCACAGACCATTAACGTTCATTATAGGTTATACTTTATTAAAACAGAAAATATTTAAATAGAAAAACAAAACATTTAACTTGCTTTGTTTACTTTGTGTTCATAAAAGTTTTGCACCGAAATTCCGCTTAGTATCTTGATTTAAAATGCAATTATGCTAACAATAATGCAAAGTTTTATAAACAAATGTTTATCTTATCGATTCTACTTGCTTTAAAAATGCAATTTAATTCATAAAGGTAAATTGGTTGCACTCTTTTGACGTTCATTTAAATTATGATATTTGTAAAATTCATATCTATTTGACAATATTTTCTGTAACTTAAATATTTCTTTGGTAATATGTGAAGTGTTGTGTGCTTGTGTCTGTAAACGACACGAGGACAGGTTGTGGTATCGATTCCCACTCGAGGGAATAAAATATTTTATATTTTAATTTTGTCGCTCTGGTGTCGAGGCAAAGCGCGGCATTGAGTTCCACTCAATATGCAATACCTCCAAAATTCGACGGAAAGTGGCGAGTGGAGGGTCTTAGCTCTAGGCTCCCTCTGCCTACCCTGCTACATGTGGGAAAAAAAACATATAACACAACATACTGTCGTAAACCGCTCAGGTTTGTAATAAGCTTATAATACTACTATATTTTTGGGTAAAAGTATAAATTGAATGAAATGAAAATGAAATTAAATAAAAAAAGAGAAAAACAAGCAAATGCAATTATTATATTAAGATATTGCATTAATTAATCATAAACGGAAAATTAAATTCAGGGCGAACCTTTGAATATTTACCTTTCAACAGCCTTATAAAGGCATAATTACAACATAATATATAGCAACACACGCTGTTATATTGAACTTAAACATCAGACCGTATTATTAATATTCCGTCCAAATATTATGAACATTTACACTCCACTGCTTTTGCCGTGAGCATAGAAGGATTTAAAGCCAAAACCATATTTATCTGATACCAAATATGAAAGTCAGTAAGTAGGTTGCTTTTTTAATATTCTCTTTTAGCTAACGTATGATCTTATATTGATGTTTATAAGTTGTATGTATTTAACTGGATGTAAAGAATATATTACTTATTTGAGAGAAAATTCTATTTCATTGAATCTGTGGTAAAGGTTGCTGCAAGCCTTGTTTTGAAAGTGGTACGTACTGTAAGCTTGGTATGTTCGCTTTTTTTTATAATTTCACGATTTATCTCAAATTTAGTAGATTTTCCTTCTATCTAAGAAGGAACTTAGTGTTAAGACACTTCATTTGCGCCCAAAGTGTGACTGTAAACGCGACTGATTGTGTGTTCAATCCCCACTCGAGGAAATGTTATATTTATTTAAAATGATATTTTATTTCTTCGCTCTGTTGTCAAGGCAAAAGCGCCTCGTTGAGTTCCGCGTCTTAACACAGAATTCAGCAGAAAGTGGGGAGTGTCTTAACACTAGGTTTCCTCTGCCTACCCTGCTGTGTGCGATATAAGAAAACAGAATCCTGTACTGATTTATAGCTGCTGTAGAATCCATTATTCCAACAATTTACAACTTAACTCCACTTCACTCCCATGCAAATAGGCAAAGAAGATTAAGCGGTGATTTTATACAAAGATTAGATTATTCCAATTCTAGCAGTAAGAAATCACTTGGGCACGTACATATACGAGTCGCTGGATTTATGCACGGAGGCCGGAAACACATTGTTAGCGGATAGGCTGAAATAAAATGTCTGCCACTGTCCTGTTGACTAGCATAGTGAAGTAACAGACTAATTTAATTGTGGCAGCCATGCCGCAGGGGCACTAAGTGTGATTAAACGCGACTGGTTGTAGGTTCGATTCACACTCGAGGAAATTAAATCTTTAAAATTTTCATTCATGATTGATTTAATCGATTTTAATTAATTTCTTCGCTCTGGTGTTAAGGCAAAAACACGGCGTTGAATCACCACTCAAAACGCAATTCGTACAGAACTTAGTGGAAAGTTGGGAGTGGAGTCCTTAATATTAACTACTGCTATATGTGGGATACTGCGTGAAGCTGGAAAGAAAAACGAATTTGTGCTGTATATAGCAGACTATTAAGAGAACCAAGAACTAATAAGAGAACCAAGTGGGGATCAAACCCGTAAATATCGAATTTTCAGATGCTGATTACTCCGACAAAATCAATCTAGTTTTATAATGCGATAATAATGACAATATAATAAAACGTGTGCTTAAAAACACCGGATTCTTATGCTGTCTGCTATTTTAAAATAACTAAACTTCGGAAATCGAACCCATAACCTGCTTCGTTTACAGTCACTCACTTGTGCCCCTACGCCACATCTGGCCTCAGTACAAAGTATGAAGCTAAAAAAATATTATTTGAACAATTAACGTTCATACTCGTATACCTACTTATTCATATGTAAAGCAAGCTGGAATAGCGCGATAGTGTTTTTGTTTTCAAATTACACAAGGGACAAAATACCAAATTCATTGTGCTTCTACCACTTCCGGCGTAAAATATTACCCGGCCAGCTATCTAATTTGCATTATTGGCTTCGTTTAGTTATTTATAATAACATTCGCTTGCGAAATGGTCACGTTATGTCAACTTAACTTTATAATTTGTATAGAATTTAATAATTGTTTAGATATGTTCTTGACGTTTCATATTTTTGAAAGTAATAAAAACATTTTATCATGAATAAATGCGTAGTATCATTAAAAAGATTTTGATATGATGACATATTTATTTAAAGACATTAAATGTAACTTAAATACTCCATTTACCATTTTCTGGCGAATTCAGGAGGCATTCCGCGTTGTTGCCTCGACACCAGAGCGAAGAAGAAATGGTAAATATTTCATCTCCTCGAGTGGGGATCGAACCCACAACCACTCGGTGTTACAGTCACACTTTGTGCCCCTGCGCCACGATTGGACTCATATATAAGATACTAAAAAAAAAAATAAGATAGTATTTTTAAAAAAATATGTTATGTAGTGTTTTTATGAGATATAAAGTTCATATGAGATGTTAATCAATGAGAATGCCTCATAGATTAGTTTATAATATGTAGGCAAACAACAATAATATATTTTTTTGAAAAAGAAACAATACACTATGTACCTAAATCTATAATGAAAAATATGGTCGATATTATAATTTTTTCTTAGTAGAAATATGCTGAATAATTTGCAAGGATTGAAGTTATGCCTTTGAGTGAATTCTTCTTCTAAAAGACGGCATGTGCTCTTTGTATGAAATTTCGAATTTTAATGCTTTGATAAGCATCTATGTATTTTATATATATATGTATTATATATATGTATTATATATCTATGTATTTATTGGGTTCTGTACATGAAAAGGTAAACACGGCACCCTTACAGGATCACTTTATAATTTTTTTTATAGTATATCTAATTTTTTTCTATTTTCAGATTTTTTCCCGTTATTTGTATTGTAAGTTCTTACTTGCCAAAGTTCATAGTTGTAGGTCTACGTTAAGGGCTCTATAGGGTTCGATTATTCGTCAAAAACGATTGGTATAGGTATATATAGGTCGTATATTATGATTGCGTTGATTTAGAAGCTAAATCAAACAAAACTATTCGCGGATCGTATATTGTCTTTAATTTAGCGCTTATGTCGTCTAAATCGAGTAGGTACTCATTGGTAAATTCCATTACTGGCTGTGCAAATCCAGATTCACTTGACACCGTTTCCATTGCGAGGAAATGGAAGCAAGTACGTATAATATACCAAGCCGGGTAGCGGGTATGCAAGCGTACGCGTTACTGATATACGTATGCATGTGTGTATGTGTGTGAGTGTGTGTGTGTGTGTGTGTGAACGGGACGAGGGTAGTCGGGACATCGCTAGCGTGTCCCAGTCGCGATAAGGCGTAGATTAAACTCAGGTTTGCTCACACACACATATTTAACATTCTCGGCAGCTAGACTCGCGACAACACTGCGAGGTATTTTGCATATCGCTTGTTTGCGAAACAATTTGGTTTGAACGTATTTGCTTGCTTCGTAGGTTGATATCGTTGTTTAAGTATTTGTACGTGTTATTTAATGTTAGAAAAATGTTATTTTAGTCTGTGTCGAATTTCAGACTTCGTACTGCTGACGCTGTATATGTACCTAATTGAATATAGTATTACAAAATCAACAGTTTACGTGTCTGCTTCTAAGGAGGATAGGATATCTTGATTTTTTTACATGGCTTACAATTATAATACTTATATGAAATAATAACGATTGAGGCTGTCCTGGCACTGGGGCACAAGCGTGTGACTGAATACGTGACTGTTGTAAGTTCAATCAAATATTATATTTTTTTTACTTTGGTGGCAAGGCGAAGCTCGACAAATTCCACCACTCAGCACGTAATGCCTCGAAAATTCAGCGGAAAGGGGGGCACGGAGTGTCTTAATATTACGATCGCTACCCTTGCTATATGCGAAATAAAGCGTAAAATATTATAAAAAAATCGTATAAAGTTAACTGATATTTATCTAAAGATAAGTTTTATAATTTGTGTAGATAGTTTCTAAGGTAGATTAACATGCAATACGTTAGGTGCATTGATATTTATATAACCGGCTTGAGGAATCATAGTTTTAGTTGAAGTTTACCAAGTTAAGCTTATTTGCCATCTGAATTGTAGAACCTGTAAGCTAAATTTGAATTCGATTTGCAGGAACCAGATTCGTCCTCACTCTGACTGGGGATGTTCAATAATGCTTCCGAACTTGCCAAAAGTTCTAAGTCTAAAAGTAGTACCTTCTTGCAGAGTTAAACAGCAATAAGTATGTAAAATATTTAGTGTTGAATGGCGGAGCTGAACGCCGCGCTTTAGCCTTGGTACCGGAGCTAAGAAATGACAATATAAGTAAATAATAATTTGTTGCCCCTAGTAAGAATCGAACCCACACAACGTTACATTCACACGCTTATGCCTACGACGGCCTCAAATATAATCCGATTATAAATTTATCTATGATTTATACGTGATTTGCTAATCGAGAGTATTTGTGTCGATCAAGTAATCCACCCGTAGCTTGCTCTTCGGGGCGATATTGTACATAATATTAATTTGACTTTCGGTATAATGAAAATTAAATAAATGCCGTCTTGCGGCACAAGCTTGCGGTGCAGTGGCACAAGCGTGTGACTGTAAGCGCGACGGTTGTGAATTCGATTCCCATTTGGAAGAATTAATTATTATTAAATAATGTTTTCATTCCTTCGCTCTGATAACAAAGCCAAACGTGGCGTTAAGTTCCACCACTGTACACGCAATGCCTTAAAAATTTAGTGGAAAGTGTGGAACGGAGTGTCCTAACCCAAGGTTCCCTCTGCCTACCTTATTATGTGGATATAACGTAAAGCTGATAACGTATAGATATATTAATAAGGCTCAAGATACAATGTTTCTATGTACATAATATAGTGAGCATACAACAGAAAAAATTGTTAAACGTTTTCTAATATTTATTCAATACGATAATTATTACAATATACGTCAATAAAAGTCATTTAAGATAATCTTTTATATTTATATTACAACCAATTTTAATTAATTCAAAGCAAACAAACAAACGAAGTCCCGGAGCCAAACCAAGCGTCAACACGAACCTCCCTAAATGAAGTTTAATTTGTTCAACTATCTGACGTGAAGTTATAACGAGAAATGTTACAAATTAGTTGTTGTTCTAATGTGTTGTTTATAATTTAACAGGTAAACGTAAGTTAAATTTACTATTTGTCACCTCGTGAATAACGGAATGTCGGTATAGCGTGACTCCGCGACGGTCGCGCAGCGGAAGCAGCCAAGCTCTTTGGTGGGTTTTGTTGCATAAATTATTTTCTATTCATCCTTACCTCGTTAGTGTTCACGTTCTTCGTCAAACAAATAATTTGTCATCGCCATAAATATTAATGCATCGTCAACATTAAGGGATTGTTACTGTTTCAGTAATGAAGGCGTTTGTTATGCGTCATTATGTTGCTGTGCGGTCATTTTAGACTAAGATCCAGAGGCCGCAAGTTGGTAACTGTCGCTAAATTAAAACAGTAATTATGATAATAATTTGTGAATACTTTACGAAAGTATTTTTCTGAATATATTTCTGAAATTTGAATGGTACTTAAGCTTTTGTTTCTTATTGCAGTTTTATTTTGACTTTTAATTTACTGCACTATGTTGTTTTGTTATCATTGATTTTAATTGTTGTATAGGATTATCTTTTTTCGTTCAACATATATATTTTTATATTTTCGGGGTCTCAAGTATTTATTTAGATAGATATTTTTTAGCATTCGAACTTCATAATGGTTTTTCGTAGAATTAAAAACAATTATATTAGATGCTTAAATTCCTCTAATAGAAAAAAATCTAAAGCTAAGTTAGCTAAAAAGTCTCTTATTTTAATTAAATAACTCAAATGTCTAAAGTATATATTAAATGAAAGTTTGAAAGTATTTTATCAATTTATATAATAAAGATTAGAACTAAAAGTTTCATAATAACATCACCCAAAATTACTTTACTGTTTAAAAACTTTTCTTTTTTGCAACTTTCTTAGAAGCCGTCGTGGGCCACGGGCACAAGTTTGTGGCTCTGAAGCGTTAGTTGTGGATTCGATTTTCATTCTTATTTATTAATATTTTCATTTCTTTACTCTGGCAACAAGGCAAAAAGCTCGGTGTTGTGTTCCGTCACTCATCACGCACGCAAAAAAATCGGCGGCAAGTGACAAACGGAGGGTCTTAACACTAGGGCCCCTCGTCCTTCCTTCCTTTTGCACGTAATTTAAAAATGGAGGCAGTCAGCGGAGTTTTAGTAACTAATATATGCCATATTGTGACCTGTTATTAAGCTAATAGCTTTTAACATAAAATGCATAGACACGGAAAACCATTTAAGCTTTATTTAATTCCATACATTATCTATATTTATTAATCTACCGATATTATCTATAACACGGACTTCCATATATAATGATAACCTTTAAATGTGGGTACAATGTGAAAACATGTCACATCGCTTTAACATTCATATAAATATTATCGTTTATCGCATGACTTGTATACTATTTGTATTAATATTATTAGTTTATAAAGAGAGTACTGTTTTTTTTTTTACATTTTTTTTAAATAATGAAAATGTATAAGAGTTTGTGTTAGTGTTTTATAAATTTACAGGCTAAGCTGTATTAATTTCCCAAAAGATTCCACTTATAACTTTCTTCTCACTTATTTTTTCAACTATATATTTTTATGGGATCAATTTTACAATAAATTATCACGAAGCTAAATATAGATGGTCAAACATACTTTGCAAATAGCTATGTCCTTGATAAAATACTATGAAAATATACAGAAAATTACGATGTTTGTATATCTTAAGAAATAATTGTTTTTTATTCAATTTCATGTATATAACATAGGTACCGGTTGACCCCGAGTTGGATTTCAACCTAAAACTGTCGAGTGTATTCATTTAAAAGGCCCATTTGTCATGATAAAGTGGTACAATAAAGGTAATTAAAAAAAAGCCTGAAACTAACTTCAAAATTACAATTGTAAACTTAAAAAAAATAAAAGTAGAAAATAATATTTTAATTACTTCACAATATAGATAATTAAAGAATAATTAATGAAATTATTCATACTGCTCCAATTCAATAACTGGGTGACTTAAAAAAATATTGATCTGTGTTCAGTATTTAACAGTGCCCTTGGTAATATATTAGTATAAAAAAAGACACAAAATAATATGCTTTGTAATAAGAAAATATTCTTACAGTATTTCAAAATAATTTCCATCACACATAAAATATTATGTTTACGTATAACTGTAGAAACTAAATATTAAAGAACGAAGATTAAGATACTTCGTATTTTTTGCCAAATTCTGTAGGCATTGTCAAAAACGTAAGTAAATTTGCGGGCATTTTGTATGAAATGTAATGTAAATTGGCACGGAAGCCTTGGTGTGTGAAACCGATTCGCACTTGATCGGATTTTTTAAATTAGTTGCGCATGCGTCAATTTGTTAAAGTTTGTGTTTCTATCATCTATCATTGTACAATCTTGTTTTACGCCTCTTTATGAACGCTTAGTCCATTCATCTGCAGGATTTCTGAAATTCAGGCTTTTCTTAGCCAGAGCCGTTTCATTTGATATCTCACTTGAACTATCGGCTTTAATATGAAATATTTTCCCCTTTTCAAAGCTATTAGTTTTTAAGATTTAACCATAAATTTATAGTGTCATATTTTTCCTGAGTTAGTACAACCTGTATATGCTAGCTGCCAAATTTCATAATTCTAGGTTAACTGGCCAGTACTACACCGCCAGTACCACTACCAGTACCCTATGAATTTTGATTCTATTTGTAGAGTCGAAATATGGGTTTTTTTTTCGATCATGGGGCCGTATATGGTTTGAATTTCAATCCGATATCTCCAAGCCTTATAAGGGTTCTTTTTTTCTTTAAAACTTATGAAACCCATAAAAATTATAATTTTACAACGCTCTTTTATATGTTTAACCGCAATAAGACGACCTGATGATGTAGCGACTAAGATTACAGTAACCACATTCAAACTGACGATACCATCACTAAATTATAGTATAATATGGATACATACTTCGAAAAACCTTTTTTCCACACCCTCATCTAGTGACAATTGACGCAGAAAATTGTAACGTCTAATGACTCGCAAATATTATTTGTATTTTTTTTACGAAAGAAACTATTAATGTCGGGTTATTTGTCTACAGTTTTTTGCCCATAGTTATCTACTTTTATACTAATATTATAAAGTGAAAGGCTTTATTTGGTTTAACGCACTAATCTCAGGAAGAAGTACTGGTTTGATTTAAAATATATTTTTTGTGTTGGATTGTCAATGCAATACAAAAAAGGGAAAGTTTCAAAAGTTTCGACCGCTCTGTAAGCGGTTAAAATTACGTACATTACATATTACAAATATCAGGTATGATGAAATTATTTTTTAATAATATGTATCAACTGCGACAGCATATTTATCTTCTAATCTGCGGTAAGCATTTTTGTGTCTGACAAATTACAAAAAAATAAAGAGATCATTTCGAAACCATTTTAAACAACTATATTATTCTATTTCCAATTAAATAAGTTACACATGTTGTAACTTTTATATAAAAAATTGGATTTAACAGTATATCAGTATAATTTAGTATGTCATGATTGATGCTGTCTTGCGGTGCTCTCGCGGTACGTCAGCGATGCTTGTATGGAATTGATCATTGACATAACCACGCACACAATAATCTAAGGTTCTTACTATTAGACAACAAAGACATCACAAAAAGCCAAAGCATTTTTCAATAAAATTACGAATTTGCAAATAGCAAACGAAGGTATATGTAAATTGGATCAATATTTTTTATAAGGGACCACCACTGAAACTTTTCCTACCATACGAAAATCACCAAAAAATAATCATCATAATCAAATCATATCAAAAATCTCGATAAAACATTGTTATTTTTTAAACATTTTTAAAGTGTTAATCCACACTTAGGAATGATAAATACTTATTTAGAAAACGTATAAAAATTTGAACGTAGCGGGACTCGAACCCGCGCCAACTGGAAACCAACTTGCTAACAACATAAATAAGTTGTAACAAGCGTATAAGAATTTCGACGTAGCTTGGCGAGAACGTATGGCTCAGTGGTCAGAGCGCCTGGTCAGTTTCCAGGAGGCGCGGGTTCGAGTCCCGCTACGTTCAAATTTTTATACGTTTTCTAAATAAGTAAAACATTGTTATGTTATCGAAATTAATTCTATTAAAACCTTCCTGTGTGGCACAAACAAATCTATTTGCCAACGGTTGACCAATAAATTAGTATATCGCATTGTACACGAAACACGTCACTACAATTACGGAGGAATTAGTAACAAATTATTGCTGACGTCACTAGAGTCACAATAAAGGGGGAGGGCCCGCTCTCATTAGTGACGGTGAGCCCCCGTCGCCGACCTCGTACACTTGCATTATTCATGTGAACATATTGCAACGCCGCGTCTATGTATTATTAAACTGATTTTTATTTGCACAAATTATAAGCGGAAGTTGGTTAAGTTTTCGATTTACTTGACGTGAACGTAGGATTTAAATTAAATATTTACTTTGAATATTTTTACTTTATTATTTGTTCTTCTTTTTCTTTTATATGTAACTTAAGGTAACAACAACAAAAATGGATTACAGCGACTAGTTTGATGATATTGTTAAGGAAAACTAGGGAAGGGTAGGCTGTGGAGTAGTTACGTTTTCTTTTGTTGATAGTTGATTCTTAGTTTTTTATAAACTTAGTGTACATTTATATTAGTGGACATTTGTACTAAAGATGTTGTATGTTGTTTTATATGTGTTGTCTTATATTAGCCTATGGACTTATTTAACTTAGTTATGTTTTCAAATATTTTATATATATATTAAAACACATTTTAGTAAAACAAATGATAAATAAATATTCATCAAGCCGTTGCATTTAATTGTAATAGGTTATGTAGCTTAGCGTGAACTTAAATTAGTCTATTTTACTTATACCAGTTTGTTTTCAATATCCAACCCAAACTAGATTTGTGACCCGCCTACCCTATTCTAGTGCAGTATTGTAGCTTTGCTTCCATGCAGTCTCACTGCCAGCAATACATTACATCGTGTGGGAACGCACACGTAGTGGCAGCTCGTATTATAGCGACTATACGTTCTATATATGTACGTCTTTGGGATCAAAATTTATTTAAAGATTTTTTCCTTTATTTCTATTTTGTTTAGCTTAATCTCAAAGACGAGTTTAGCTTTGTTACCAGAACTAACAAATGAAAATATTAATAATAATCATTCATATCCACGAGTGGGAATCCAACCCTGAACCGTCTTGTTCTGTCTATGTGACTGGTATCATTTAGTTTTCGATACGATATACATAACGTGTCCTAATAATGAATTCTGTGTAAATACCGAAAGTGTAGTAATTAATTTACACGCCGGATATTTGCCAAAAGGAAATTGTTCACTATTAAATTACGACCAGAATTGCGGATCAAAAGATATTTATAAACAATATGATAGAAGGGTGGAAGTACGCAACTATTATAATGTTTCCACTTAAGTGTATTATCGAGAGCTTTGCGGCCCAAGTTTGGCTCATTCTGATATAGTAATTAATGTCACTTCTTTCATGGATTCTCTTACTTTGTGACTTTGAATGAAATATGTGCTTATGTTTTTTATATGAAAATGGTTTAATGTACCTTTGTGTATAAGTCAAAAAAAAATTCACGCTGTATCCCGCACACAGCAGGATAGGCAAAGGGAACCTGTTGTTAAGACACTTCGTTGCCCGTTTGGCGTCGAATTCTGGAGGCATTGCGTGTTGAGTAGCGGAACTTAATGCGCTTTGCTTCGATACCAGATCAAATAAATGAAAATATAGCCGCTATAGGCCTAATATACGTTAGTGTACATGGTGTTTATGTCAGTTTTCCCAAACAAATAAAAGATAATATTCTATTTATCTTTCATCAATTTTGTATCAATATACCTGAATTTAATAAGTAATCTATGAACACTCGTACGCAAAACAGCCCAATTTACACGACTCGTTGTTTCAGGGGAATTTTACATCAAAACCAAAGGCGTTACAGAGAAGCTATCAAAAGTTTCGAGAGAGCAATATATTTTCGACCGTCCATGGCTTGTAAGTATTTTCTTATTATATTTTTGGGTAATTAATAAATTTCTGGATAATATAAAAGATTATTATATATAAAATACTATTGATAACATAAATTACAGTGGCGTATGTTAATCTCGGGACTTCGTTATTGGCGGATGGGCGGTTACCTGAGGCGGCGAGTGCATTGCGCGCGGGTGCCCGTGCTGACGGCGTCCGCGTACGGGATAGGCGGGAACACGACGCGGCCCGCGTGTCCGCACTAGTACAGCTGGCATCTCTACATTCCCAGAGGGGACACTGGCACAAGGCTCTCTCATCTTACAAGGACGCCCTGCTGATATTACCAGATACAAATTCCCCAATTTCCGGCTGGACGCGACACGTATGTACCAATGAAATTCTGATATGGCTCGGTGCCAGATTTTACACTCACTTTGTGCAACAAAAGTTTACTATAAAACTTAACGTTCCTTAAGCAATCTGCTACAGTTTAATTGAAGATTTTTGAATAACGTTGGCTCAGAAGTGATTTAATTCTTTTCAATTTTCTTTAGAGCGTACTATCGATGGCGAGCGAAATATATATGCAACTACAGCAGTGGCCGCAAGCGGAACATAGCATTTTATCTGCTTTGGCTTTGTCTCCGAATCATGTAGGGACGCATGTCAACCTGGCTCAAATACTTGCTAGAAATGTAAGTATATTTGTACTGGAAAATAATATATGTTACACAGTATACATACATACATACATATATATTTACATATATATATATATATATATATATATATATATATATATATATATATATATATATATATATATATATATATATATATATATATATATATATATATATATATATATATGTATGAGGCCGGTCGTGGCGCAGCGGCACAAGGTGTGACTGTAAACCGACTGGTTGTGGGTTCGATCCCCACTCGAGGAGATGAAATATTTACTTAAATGTATATTTCCATTTCTTCGCTCTGGTATCGAGGCAAAGCGCGGCGTTGAGTTCTGCCATTTAACACGCAATGCCTCCGGAATTCGGCAGAAAGTGGGGAACGGAGTGTCTTTCACTATGTTTCCTCTGCCTACCCTGCAGTGTGCGGGATACAGCGTGAAGCTGATTTTTCATTTTTTTATATATATATATATATATATATATATATATATATATATATATATATATATATATATATATATATATATATATATAGCACATACTGGTTCAGCTTATTGGCAATGATTTTACGAGATAAAACCGTAAGAAAACATTGGTAAAATATTATATTTTATAAATTAAATTGAATCCTTATCACTGGATTTTCAGCATTTTGTATAATACAAAGAAGGAGTTAATTGATATATTTTTTTCAATAAAGGAATTATTATTTGCACTCCTTAATTTAAATATTTTTGACTGAAATTAGCAATGTGCTATTTAATTACAAGTAACAGTGAATGAATAGATGCGTCAGAAATCGAGCGCGTAGGCCGGTCGTCATTATCTCTTGCTCCGCGCTCTCGCTTGCTGGCTCGGCTCAGGCAGCACGTGACACAGTCGTGCTTTCGCTTGCGTGCAGTCGGCGTCCATAGATTTATAAGACGTTATCACATCAACAATGTATTTTATATACCTATTAACTGAGGCCACAAGCGGCGACTATAACGAGACAGGTTGTGGGCTCGTTTCCCATTCGAGGAAATAGAATATTAAATATTTTCATTTCTTCGCTTTGATAAATAGCCAAAACGCGGCGATGAGTTCTGCTACTCAACATTTAAGATGTGGAATGTGGGGAACGAAAGTATCTTAATAAGGGCGTCTGCCTTTCATTTTAATACTAGGTTCCCAGGTTCCTTCTGCCTACACGTATGTGTGCAGGATTTGGTGTGAAGCTAAAAAACTTATTAACTGTACATTCTATAAAAATAAATAATTTTGAAGAATTTATCATTTTTTCCGTGTATGTACCTACATATATATCTTACAATACCTTTGTCAATTTAATCAATTTTTCAAACAGTCCAGCAGAAGTGTGGAGGCCGAGTCGTGGTTCAAAAAAGCAATTACTTTAGCTCCTGAAGACCCATTGATACGAGACCAGTTTGGTAAGATATACCATTAATCATCAAAAAAATCAAAAGAAATAATAAAAGTAAAATGCATAAGCCAAGCCCTAATGAAAAAAAAGAAGAAAATGAATAATTTAGCTAAATGAAATCATTTTATATCTTCCTAAACTTGAAAATAATATAATGTAATTTATTTTTACTCTTGAAATAATCAATAAATATTTTTTTATTGTCGTCGTAATGTTTCCACTTATATTGTGTATCGCTAGGCTTGTTCCTGAGATCACAGCGACGGTTACGTGAATCAGCTGAGCAATTGGTAATGGCTGCTCAGCTGTCACCCACCAACAGTGTCCGAGCAGCATCAGCGGCACGGGCTTTGAGAGACGCGCGGCGCTGTCGCTCAGCCGAGCGCTGGTACGCTCGTGCTGTAGAGCTAAGTCCTGATGTAAGTCATAGAATAATATTAAATCAATTGTACTATCATAATGTAAATGTGATAGTAACGTTGGAAATTATCCTAGTATTATAATAATAAAATAATAATATTATAATAATTCGGATTTGATTTTGATCTGCCCTGTGAAATTAAGATATTTTAAATCCACGAATCTACGACTGAGTCATTTCTTATAGATATTTCTTATCTTATTTACTGATATGTTTAAAGTATTCAATTAGTCAATTTGTTCATTTATAAATTTATTTTAATAAATTTCACCTCTACGAAATACAAATATCATCCAGCGTAACTTAATTTTCCGTATATTTACTAGGGATTTAATGTAGAGATTGAGCAGACGACTCGACTTCGGTCTTCACATTAGATGTTAATAACGTTTTTTTTATATCTCAAACAATAATATTAATCATATTAATCAGATTAATATTAGAGCTATTAAAACTATTGCAAAGGCGTCTTATTTTTATTTTTATAGTTAAACTGGTGTTCTGTAATTACAGGTGTCCTATATTTTTTTGGAATATATATTAAAAAACACATAATAATTATAGAGCTGCCTATTAGTAGCTGTCTACTATGCTCAGAACATGATCATTATAATTATTTTTTTATTGCAGGATGCAGAATTCCATTCTAATCTTGGCGCAATTTTACATCTCAATGGGAAATACGTAGCGGCAGCCACTTCATATCGGCGCGCCCTACAGTTGAAGCCTAATGACGAAATCACTATCACAAACCTGAAGAGAGTTCGGACACTAATGAATAATCAACGAATCAAAAAGTAATACACAATTCACTAACAAAATGAAACATAGGATGTCAATTGCCAAAATGTAGTTTTAGTACCTACGAATATATTCATAACAGACACAAAATCTGTATAAACATTTTTATAGTTATGTACGTTATTAAAATTTATCTTATATTTAACTGTGTTACTGCTTCAATGTAATTAATATCTTGAATGTGTTTACTGGAAAATAAAGGAAAAAAGTCGTATAAGCCTTTAATTTGACACTAACTCAATTAACATTTTTGTAAGTTTAGAGACAACGCTTTATTATGTTGTTTTATAAAATATTTAACAATTTTCAAAAGTGATTATAAAGTTACAAATTAATTTATATTATGATAATGCGGTGAAGAAAGTTCAAAAGTTAAAAATACATGAAGTTTTAAAGAAAGAATAATTATATGAATTATTTGCAATTTTTATAAATTGTTTCTTGTCTCTATCTTTAAAAATCTTTAAAATTACAGTCACAATAGATGCACTGAAAGTAATTAGCATTTAATAATATATGGTTCTGAGAATAAAATTAAAACATTTTAAAGAACAAATCACACTTTTGGGTTATTTAAATCGTTCAACAGGAATTTGAATCTTTTTACCAATATATTGTATGTAGTACGTAAGTGTTAAGAAACTGATATCAAAGAATGAACAATTAGATATTACATTGGATTTTTCAATAACCTTTGTTCTAAGCATAATGCACAATGGGATTTCTATTTTATTCGTATGCATTCTTTGTTGTTATCTGTATCTTGTGGTACTAACTTATATTCTACCAGGGGTCTATAAACAACGCTATATTGTAAATAGATATTGAAAAAAAAAAACTTTTTTATGCAGTCGTATTGTATAGGACTTCGATCAATTAATACTACGAAAAATCTTCTTGTTATATTTATTGCTTAGTCTTCCAATACTGTTTATTTTTTATATCTACATTAATTCTAGTTATTTTAAATAAATATATGTCTGCGAAAAGGCTAGTGTATATGTTATATTAAGCGTGTTAAGTTTAAAAAGTCGCTTACGCAGATTCTTTTTTGTAAACGTTATATTTAACTCTTGTGTAATAAATTTATTATAAATATATACTTACATATTATATAATATACTGCGAGAGTCGTGAATTGATTACATTTCATTTCATTTTTTTTTAATATTTTATAATGTATTCTTAAAATTAGGTACCAAATTCTCCTAGTCTTTCTTTTTTGAGCTTCATGCTGTATCTTGCATGAAGCTGTGTAGGAAGAGGGTTTTAAGTCCCTCTTGTTCCCCATTTTCCGTTGTACTGGCTTTAAGATATGTATTATTACCAGAGCGAGGAAATCAATATTTTATATAATTAATTCCTTCGAGTGGGAAAAGTCGTACCTATAACCGTCGACAGTAAATAAGTCATACATCATCATCATCATACGTCATGACGGGCTCATTTTCGTTTTATTTTACTTATTATATTTTTATATATTATTGTCTTTATATTTATATGTTGATCGTAGTATAAGCTGGATTAACAACGTCGAGAACGAATATATTATATTTCAATTAATTTTACATTAAGTCTGAAACATATCTATTTCAAGTTACTAGGTAATGGGCAAATTGATTGTTAATTCGTGTTAAAATTGTAATATAAAATTGTTGTAAATAAAAATGCATTAAAGTTATTATCATAAATAAATGATAACTTTTAATTACTGAATCTCTAATATTTCTATTTTTCGTCATTCTCTTCTCACACCTGTGACAATAAATTACGCTTTTTAGTAATAGATGAATGCCAAATTATTTTTTCTTTTGTTTCCGCTTCGTACTATATTTACTTATTAATAATAAATGGGCGGTAACTATGTTTTGGGTGATTTAGCTTTTTGATAAAAAAAAGTTAATTTACAGATATGTATAATTCTGAATTATTTTTTTAACTATTTATTTCTACTATGTTCCTTTATACGTATAACCTACATAGTACATACTATAATTATAAAAATAATACAGAAAAACAGTTTCAATAACCTTGGCTAATTTTATAAAAAAAATGCATATTCAATATACGATTATTATAAATTTAAATGGCTGCATTTCACGAACTTGTTTTATCGATATCGTTAAACAATCGAGCTATACAAATTTATTTGACACGCTAACTTCAAATAAATGGTAATATGTTACTTAGGCATTCGACGGTGAACAATTTCAATAAATACATTTTTTTCACTATTTAATAAAGTACTTTGAAATTTCAATTTTACATTATATATTTTCTCATATGCGTAATAAAATATTTCAAATTGTAATTTACAAGTAAATTACAATGATATATATACTCAATACTCAAAAATAGTTGTCGATCAAAGATATTTTTTTTGCTAATTTATCTATTTTTAACATTTTTAATATTTCATCTGTACTTCCAGTGAATAATTTAAGATAATTATATATTCATTTCTCAATCATATTAACGTAAGTCTTACTGTATAAATAAACAATTTATCGAGGAATTGTATGTAATCATTATTGATTTTACACTAGTTATGTATATTCATGGTGTTATGCAAGTGAAACTGCAAATTCCCAAAGTGATATTATATGTTGATAATTTTGTAAATAAAAGCTTCAATATTTTATATGTTGTTCTTATTTGTGTCCATTATATAAAAAAGAACGTAGAAACCTAAAAAAAATATCTATTGTTCTCCGTGATTCGTTGTATTTTCATTGCCCTGCTCCAGTACGACAAAGACCGGCGTTAAAGTCAACACTCATCACTCAATTTATCAAATTCAAGCGAAAAGTGGAGAACGGAGTTTTGTGACACTAGGTTTTCTCTGCATATCTCAATTCTTATTTTAATTTTGTACACATAAAATTAAGACATTTTAAAATTGTCCATATCACATGATATCATACCATAGATACAACTATTTATTAAAAGATACAATTCCCTTATAATATTGAGTTTAAAGAATTACAATATAAAATAAATGTGGTGAATAATAAAAGACAGGAAACTTCTTAGAATACCCATTCTTATAACAATGACATATAAATAGCATTAGAAAAAAATATATAACGATAACAAGTAATAAATAAATTGAAATCAAATTAAATTAAATGAAATCAGCTTTACGCTATATCCCGTACACGGCACGGTAGGCAGAGGGAACCTAGTCTTAACATACACTGTTCCCCACTTTCCGCCGAAGTCTAGAGGCATTGCGTGTTAAATGGCGAAATGGCGGAACAGAACGCCGCGCTTTTGCCTCGACGCCAGAGCGAAGAAATGAAAATATAAATGTAAATAATAAATAAATATTTTATTTCCTGGAGTGGGGATCGAACCCACAACGCGTTACGGCCCACGGCTTAAAAGCACACTTTGTGTCCCTGCGCCACGACTTGTTTGCATGTAACTAAAAAAAGAACATTGAAGGAATTTTTGATTAGAGATCATCCAATTTACAAATTTTAATTAAATTTATCTGGCAGTTTCTACACAAGCGTCAAAACCTATGTTTTCGGACCGTTTGCTTCAAGGTTTTGAACATTTTTTAAATGTAGGCATCCTATTGAATTCTGGACCAAATGAAATAATAGTTCTAGGAACAGACAAATCAATATTGTCTAATGTTGATTTGAGACAAGCTTCAAAAAAAGAATTTTCATTGTATATATATTTGAATGGTATATATATATATATATATATATATATATATATATATATATATATATATATATATATATATTACCATTCTCATTATAGCAATGAAAAATGTACTTTTTTTAATTAACTTATCATATTGTAATTTTTTTATTATACATAACAATAACTTCCTAAGCAAGATCTATCTAATTTACCATAAACTCTCTTCAAAATCTCCTCAAATATATCCTAGTTTTACAATCATTCTTATATGGCCTCAATTGATATCTTAAAGCTGACAATTCTATTTTAATTATATTCCAGCCCACGTCGATCGATCGACCACGGAGGTGGAACAACCGTTAAAGTATTTGGTCCTAACTATCTATGTATACAGGGTGCAAATAGATCTACGGATCAGCGGTGGTCTATGCGTAGAGGACCTCATCACCTATCTATTTCAACTCCATCTATGTTCAGCTATTTTCAGTAGTCTAAAAGATATTCGAGAATTTTAGATTTTTTGAAAAAAAATAGAATTCTTAAAGAAAACAGCACGACTGTTTGGTCTACACACGTGGTTTTTTTCAATATAGCTCAATAATGGTCCTTTCATATCATACACTTTAAATAACTATCGGTCTATAAATCTTAGCAATAACATCAAAATAAAAAAAAACGGTTTACGCATAATACATTCACCAATAAAAAGCAGACTGGAGAGTATTATTTCTGCCTAATTAAATCTTCCAGGGGTCAGTTCCACCACTCAACACGCAACACCTCTAGGATTCGGCGGAAAGTAGGGAACGGAGGAGTATCTTAAAACTAGGTTCCCTCTTTACATAACAGGGTAGGCACCCTGCTATGTGCGGGATTTATTTTTTAAATTAAGTCTCTTAAATTATCACAATTTTACTGTGACAATAGATATATAATAATTCCATAAAACGAATTACATTCCGTATTTGTAAAGACCACACAAAATAATAATACGACTTTGGAGATTTGCTCGACGATTAGGGACATTAACGCCAGGCCGTGTTCACGTTTTGTGATATTTTTTGTGGTCGCGTTTCAAATATGTAGCCGGGAAAACGCGTAAAATAAGTTGGTAAAAGGCCTACACATTCTCGTATTTCCTTTGTGAACGCATCGCTGAGGCCCCATAATTTTCTTCGAAGACATTATATTCCATGGCTCGCGCTCACCCTAGTATAATTTACTTTATCTTTCATTTCCTTTTGCAATTTATCTGTAAGTGTTACAAGTGCGGCTCAGTCTTAAACTATTATTGTAGAACCAATAACATATACAATAGAAATATTTTATATTCTTTTTTCTTCACACTGGTGCCGAGTCAAAGCTCGGCGTTGAGTTCCGCCACTCTACACGCAATGCCTCCAAAAATCGGAAACGAGATATCCTAACCTAAATAGGTTCCCTCTGTCTACCATGCTGTGTTTGGTAATAATCGATAATATAATATTACGAATGAACCGCACGTTTTAATGTTAAATATTTATATTAAAATATTTGGATATATATTTTACCGTAGTTTTCACCATATTGTTTGATTAAATTCTATCTAAACGGTAGTAATTGAATCTTTGTCTAAATTACCTGCCTTAGCTAAGGAGAGTTAATCCACCTGCAACCTAAAATAGGCAGGTAGCCAAGGTTTTAATGCAGTGGCTAACTAAACTACTGTATAAAGACGATCGATAGTTGCGTTCAAATTTGTAAGGTCTGTGCCTATTTCGTATTAGATTTTTTATAAGAAATAAAACAAAAAAATAGCTCCTCCAAAGCTTTTCAATTCAAAGCCTTTATTATACCAAGAAAATATTATATATTTTTTTTAGTACCGATGCAAAATGTATAAATATGTATATATATAATACTATGCATTTTTATACGTCTCGTTTTAGAACTTTTTATGTAGTTGTTTTACATTTTTTGTTGTATATTTTTAATACAATATATATATATATATATATATATATATATATATATATATATATATATATATATATATATATATATATATATATATATATATATATATATATATATATATATGTTTAAATTAGCAATATATATGATATTCTTCCATACGCAGTGAGTGTTATGATGCAGTTTTTATCATTCATATTCTCGAAGGAACAAAATTAAACCCTTAGAGGATCACATTGTTGTCCGTCAGTCCGCCTATCCAGACCCTATTTCTCAGGAACGCGTAGAAAAGTTTAGCTAAAATTGATATCAAATACTCAGATCTACTGTCCCTTGGACGTGTGAAAAAAACAAATTTCTAAGGCGACGCCATCAAAAGATACAGCAAACTGTAACTCTCGCAAGGGAATCAGGACCTACGGGTTACTTCCCGTGAACTCAGAATCTTGGAATTTGGTACGAAGCAATGCCTTATAGCACATATAACGGGAAAGTTGTATAAAGTAATAATTATTAGATATTTCATAGAACTTAAATAAAATCATTACAAACTTATGTTTGTAATTCATTGCATAGAAAGTGATTGCAAATGTCCGCATATTTAAGTTTGTCAACTTAAATAAGTAGTGCTTCCTTTTCGTTCCTCCTTGACCTAAAATCCTGAAATTTGTAAAATAAATGTTAAAATGCTTTAATTTAAACGAACATTTTTTATTTATAATACAAATTCGAAGTTTTAACTTTACGTGATATTAGTATCCCAATATAAATTATTTTAATTCTTCCACAACTGCACCTAATACTCGAATGTATTTTACTGCATGAAACAAATTGCAATATGTATATATTGCAATTTGTTTAATTATAAGCTGGTTATCTCGACTTGCAGCAGTAGTCTTCTACCACTTATTACTACTGCACTGATAGGCTATACAATTTTATACATTAAAATATAATAAGCACAGAGGATATGCAGAGAGCGTAGTGTTCGGCGCTCCATTTTCTCTGGCTACACCTCTAGGGATACAGCGTGAAGCAAATGAGTTTTAAATAATTAGGTAATAGAACATTCTATTTCTTTTTAAACACACAAACGATTGAGAAATAAATGTCAGTTTGCTTCTGTATTTTTTAAAATAAATCAGTCGGTCCCTACAACGAGCAACAAGTACATGAACCGAGTCACGATTTACATTGAAAAGAAACATAGAAGCTTGACACTGCTCGGTAGAACGGCGTGTCACAAGTTCATTAATATTAATCGTCGAACAAAACCGAGCGGCCACTGCGCTTACTTCATGCATAATTTCAGTTCTTCTTATTCTGAATATTGTAATTGCTGGACTATATTTATATTTTGCAATGTTTCTCTTTAACGATATATGATAATAAGGGTAAGTCAATTGACCCTCATTTGAAAATTCATGACTTATTTCATATAAATTTATTTCACAACAGCAGAATGTCTATGTAAATTACTCTACAATATATAAATCTAGCAGCCAGACAGTCCCAGTTCAGTACAGTACGGGTTTCGACGGATGTTTGAATTAGCAATATATATGATATTCTTCAATATTACCACATTATACTAAGATTCCACGTCTTCAAGGTAAAAAAAATCCAGAGCCAAAAAGTCAACCTATATTTTTTAGTACAATATTTTTCAATCCCTAGTTTTGCTACCGTTTAAGCCTGCTGCGATCAGTTCAAGCTTCCGAAGACATTCTCCCAATGACAAACAAACTTTTAGCTCCGACGTATTCGCTTCACGCGTTTGACTGTTCTTGGTTTATTTGCGTGAATGCCAATCTCCACGTGCTGCCGTTTAATACCAGATTGCATTCGCACTTCGTACGTTTCAACAATTTTGCTATGTTTTTTTTTATCGCACCGTACTCATGTAGATTAACATTTTTACATGATATTCAGAAAAGGATTCTCGTGTATTTTATTTACTAGCACACTCTTAATAAGCCATCTCTCAATTTTTTTAGTGCGAGGTTTTTTGTGGCAGTGTTAGGTTGTAAACGCAAGGTTTTGGGTTCAATTCCCACTCGTGGGAAGTTCCACAGTCCCACAGTTACACCGCTCAGCACACCATGCTTCCAAAATATGGCGAAATATGGAAAATGGAGTATCTTAACACTAGGTTCCCTCTGTCTAGCCTGCTGTGTTCGGGTAAAGCGTGACGCTAAAAAATATTATAAAACTGTTTGTTCAAATTAATTATATTACAGGCGGACATTTAAGGAGCCATTGCTAATTAACGCTCTCTACCCAACGAAATTACGTGCGATCACTGTGCTTCACACTTGGAACAGTTTTCAGGTGTTAAATGTATATTCTTAGTTCATTTTTATGCTCGTGTTAAGATCCCTCTATTTCTGATATTTTATGTTGAATTACATAAGTTAATGTCACGCTTTGTCAGAAGCGGAGACGAATGTCTTTAAATATAATTGTTATCATTCTCTAAGGGGAGAATAAACCAATGTACATCGTTCCCATAGACACCGTTCCAATACGCTACTACAACTACACGTAACTACTTGTACATCTTTGTCAAGACACTCCATTCTCCACTCTCTGCCGAATTCTGAAAGCATTGCGTGAATGCGCACTCCGTTAAGTTCTTTATCGGCGCTTTTTCTCTGCCGCGCTTTGCCTCGACAACAGACGAAGAAATGGAAATATATATATAATGAAATGGATATATATAATGAAAATAACATTTTACTAGAATGTTTAGTCGTTATCAATACATAATTATGACATTACGAGTATAAGTGAAAGTAATATTTACTATTTAAAAACTAGAGGTAACTAAAACATAAAAACCGATAACTTTGCCTGCCCTCTTAGTATCTATTTACAATTTAAAGCAAATTTAAAATTTATGAGTACATCTGATTGTCAGAATGGTGGTAGACGGTTATTGTTGGAATGTTTTTTAATTTATTTGTTCGTTCCCCGTGTAGAGGATTACATTAGCGACTGTAAACACAATTAGCATAACGCGCTGGTTGAGGCAATTTTAAAGACCATAACACAAATATTATTACATGAATTATTAAAAAGCTCAAACAAAGGTATTTTTTTTAAAGACAATATGTAAATAACGATCTGAATACCTTTAAAACGTATATTTATTGAATAGTACTTTGGCTTGTAATGTGTCGACTGATTAGGTCTTATATCGTTGTGACCGTGAGCAACTTAAGATCTTTTAAAGATTCAGAGTTAACAGTGTCAAGCAAGTGAAAATAGTTTCTTCGATTTATTATTCGATTTTATTTTATATTAAGGTGATAGAAGGAAATCTTTCCAATAAGATATTAGCCGTCAGAAGGTTTTTTAGTAACTGAATAAAATCTCGACAACTTTGTGTTGATAGTTCTCAGATATCTTTCAAAGAACGCCGCGTCCTTTTCTCTCTATTCTAAAAGTGTACAGTTTCGTTAACTACAATAAAAGGAAGAAAGACAAGGGCACTGTCCTGCCTGTATACTATGAAATTGTCATATTTATATTTACTATAATATTATTTTTATAAAGACGGCTAAAAGATAGGGTACAGAGAAACCAACCCAAAGACAAAACTTTAAAAAAATGGTTGTTTCGGGTTCTATTATATTCAAGAAATGCCCCCAATAATAATAGATTTTCTCATTAAATCCATGCACAGACAGGCATCAGTTCATGTATTGATTTATAAAACTCGAAATTCAGACTCTTTAAAATATTTCATTGAACACGTGTTTCATGGTTTGTTAGAATTCACCCCCTAAGGGTTCAAATAAGGGGTTGAAAGTTTATATGGAAAAATCTTTAAATCCCCACCGATTTTTATAAAAATTTAAATTCAGACTCTTAAAAATATTTTATTGTTATACACGTGTTTTGTGGTTTTTTTAGAATTCACCTCTACGGGTGCAAATAAGCGAACGAAGCCGCGTGCGCCCACTAGTTATTATACATAAGTATTAAAGATTGCAGTTTTATCCCATTCATAGAGCACACAAAATACCAAATATAAGCAATAATACGTTTAATAAGTTTAATTTATACTTTCTGACTGCTCAAAGCTCAGAGGCCCAGAGCTCATTAAATGCTGACGCAAAAAGTTGTCTGGCGTGAGGTCTCCAGGGGAGCTTACCCACGCGTTCTCAATCTGCCTTCTCCAAGAAGAGATGTACCATTTACGTTATTGCATTTCTTTGTAAAAAAAGATAATAAATGCATTACTCTTTTTGTTCACTTCCGAGAACCCGTGGCAATACTCTGTTCTTCATTTAAATACTCTGTTACACCCCACACTCCGCCGAATTCTAGAGATATTGCACGCAATATAGTTTAGTAGTGGAACTTGACGCCGCGCTTTGCCTCATTACAAGCGATGCATTGAAAATATTAAATATTTAATTTGTCCGAGTTGAAATCGAACCCACAACCATCGCAATTACAGTGGCACGTGTGTTCCCCTGCGCCACAAAGGCCTTAATTGCAATAATAATAATTAATAATCACAAATGCATTAATTATATAATATAATAATTATAAATATTTTATGTGTGTTAATACTGTTAATTAACTGTAAGTAATTTTACGTATTATAGAGACTACTTCCAGCTTGTACTGGATTATACTATTAGGTTGAGATATATAATTTGGTGGTAAAAATAGCCAACTTAATTTTTTATCTAGAATTATATCCCAAGTGAACGCAGAACTTCGTACAAGTATAATATAGTATGTATATCTCCGATTCTTTTGCTGAATAATCTCTCATTTAATATTTTTTTGATGAGATTATTAAGAAAGAAATTAAGATGAGATTATTAACAAAGAATTTATTACTATTGATTATTAATACTATTAATTATTAAAATTATTTTATATTCCTACGTCGTTTGATCTAAGTTTCATACTTAAGTTTTTTTACTTTAGTGATAATAATATTTATAATTTCAGTTTTTTTTTCTGTAACTAGTCTGCCTTCGTTCCCAATATCAAATTTTCACGTCTAGAAAGAAGAGGGTTACACGAGTACAAGTCACAAAAAATCCAATTTTTAACGTTAATATATCGACAACCGTTTCGCTTAAATTCATGAAATATTAAATACAATTTTATTCATTACAAGCTATGAGATATTAATAAATGTGTGAAATTTCATGCATGTAGATTAAATATTAGCTTTGAAACATATAAAATTGGCGTTTGGTAATGGGGTTGTTGGTGGAACAACAAGTCGAATATTTTTTGATATATTATATTTATTTTATCAACTTTTATCGTCTGGACATATATGAGAAAACTATAATGAACCACACCGGTACTAGTTCACCAAACGCTTATAAGTAACTTCTATTCTGTAAATTTTTGCTGGGGACATGATTTGCCTCAGCTGCCAGGGCCCTGTCATTACGATGAGAACTTTCAATTATCCCAGAGAATCATTTTTAATCACAGGTTTTGATTTAAAAACTCTTTTTCAGTCAACGTGCGTTTGCCGGTTTACTTCACTCAATTTGTGAGCCCACCCACCTTTCAAGCATTTTAATTATTCTCTTTTTTTATGACAGATAGTCTAAAACAGTTTTATCACTAATACAAGCAGCCTGCAAGTTACTCGGATGTGGTTTGCGATGGATCGGCTTATCGGCGATCCGCAATAGCCTTCAACTCTTCATTATCAACTTAAGTATCCGGTCGGCCACGGGGATTGTTGTTCTGTAGATCGAAATTATCAGATCGAAAACGTAGGGACATTATTTTCTGTTACGTATTTTCTTTTGCGATACGGCCACCATACACATAATTAACCCTTTGAAACGTTTCTGCAGCACTGATGCGAAGGTGGAACTCGTGTTCGTAAATAACGTGATATCTTCATTTATTTTCATTAATTTTTTCCATTTTGTGAACTGAGTGCCGCAAACAGAAAAAAACAAATGAATAACAGTTAACGGAATACAAATATCTAAATATAATAGTATAAATATGTATATATAGTAGTATAAATTTAAATTTGGAATAATTTGTGATTACAGTGGTCGGTACGATAAAACCAAGTTCATAATGTGTAAGGACCTAATAGCTTACGAGTTATAAACAAAGGCCTGAAAGTTTGAAATGATTCATGTAAATAAAATCCATATTGGGCATTTTCAGCTTTTTAGCTTGGCTGGACATGCTTGCACGCGTTAATTGCGCGCTTGCATACATTAAGTATTACATTTTTTTTATTTTAAGAATTTAATCTTAATTGATCTTTGATACTTATACTTTATATCAAATAATAATAATGAATTTTATTGAAACCAAAAATTGATTTTAAACGGTTATTTAATAAGAAAATATAGAATTAAATCAAAGATATTATTATTATCTATCAGATATCATTTATATTGCTAAAAGTACCCTTCTAAGAACGTAACTCATTCCAATAAGTACCGTAGCGCCATCCGCGCCTCAAAATTAATTGTGAATTTGCTACTGTTTCAACTGCGAGGTGAAATCGTTACTTTATATTGTAGAATTAAACCTAATGGAAGCCCAATAATAATGTGCAAATGAAATGCTCCTGCGTTAACTTCTCGGGTAGATCTTGAACATTTCTAATGAGGAAACAATTTAAGCGAACGTCTCAAACGCACTTGCGCTGTTTAGTTCAATGTCTGAATAATTAATTTATGTTTATCTACGATTGAAATTATATAGTAGTTATTAAATGAAACGGGTCTACCCGTGACCACGGACTACTGAAAAGTGTTCGAAACGTCGGGTTTCCAAAATGTAAAAATCTTAAATATACGCGATTAATCCGGTTAAATTAGTTTCATTTAATATGTGTAATAATCGTGAAAATCAAAGAACTTATTATTCATTCAGTAGTTATTTTGTTTTTCCTGCCAACCTAACTTCTTTTGCTTGCAAAATTAAAATCAATCAGATTTTTTACACGATGATGTTGAATTTTTTTGAAAAACCTGCTTCACGCTGTATTCCGCATGTTATGGATTTTATTGATATTAGCAGGCTATGGAGGTGATTCTAGTTTTAACACACTCTGTCCCCCCTGTCTCCCGAATTATTTTAAGCATTGCTTGAAGCACTGAATGGGGGAACTCAACGCCGGGCCTTTGCCGTTGTGCCAGAGCGAAGAAATTAAAATATTAATAATTACTAATTCACTACCCCGATTGGGGATCGAACCCACAACGTCGCGTTACAGTCACACCCTTCTGCCCATGCGCCTCGACAGAAAATATATATATTTTCCAATTAGGAACTCTTGGCATTTTTGAAAAATTTCTCAATCAATGTATTTTGTATTTTATCAAATAATTTAAAAATGAAAATAACTCGGTTTTGAAATTCAAACCCTCCGTTTTTTTGGAGCACATTTAGATTCTTCTCATATTTTTGATGATTGGCGAATTCTTTAAATTAAGGAAAATAAAAAGAGTAGCGAATATTGTAAATTGCAAAAATGTGTAATTTATGACTGTGAAGCCATAAGAAAGAAAAACGACTACTTCAAAGCATAAATTTAAACACAGTCAATTGTGCTTAATTTTTTTCTACTTATAAAATAAAATATATTCAGAAAATGGATTTATAAAATACAGTCAAAATTAGTTACATTACTATTTATGTGTAATTAATATTCAGATATTTAAGCTAAATCAAAATTATTATAAATATGTAATAGCATCAATATGGGATATAATTTCTCTTTGGTAGAATTTTTATAAATATTCATAAAAATTTGGACTTTTTCTATGTTTTCCAAATATTATAATATAATAATAATAATAGTAACATATAAAAATAAGTACTATACATGTAGTATGATACAAAATGTTGCCTCCTTCAATGTCGGTACCGTTATTTCAACTTGCAAGCCCCAGGGTCTTTCCATTTCCTAACTTTTGAAGCAATTACGAAAGTAGTAGTGAAGTTTCACATCGTCCCTTTAGATTTTCAATGTGAAAATGAAATATCAAATTTCAAAAGAGCATTGTTATTGATAATTTGAAATTGTGTAAACGAAGTTCGTAGTAAGAATCCAAAAAAATTCTCACTACGAGCTTTTGCTTATATCGTATAGATATATATTCACGCTACAACAGATACGAAATATATATTCCCTAGTATTCACAAGCTGTTATCAATTTGATTTGTGTTATTTTAGGACCGATTGTTCCAAAGCAATAAGCCTACAGGGAGATTGAATAAAATAGTTCAAAAGGGAACATAATGTAATAATAGTATTATCTTTCAATATTCAAATTCATTATGGTTATTGACCTTCAGGTTGAATTTATATATTGAATATTTAATATATTGTACAATACATTGTATATATATAAATAAAATGATGCATATAACTTGTTCACAGTAGCACAAACACATCTAAAGCTAAGCTTTTATTAATTTCAACGCTTATTATGGTAAAAGTAAAAACGTTTTCAAAGAAACTGTTAATAAAGAAGATTATGATAGATCCAGTAGCAGTAGTAGAATAGAACTTCATTACGCAGGTCTCAACTATTAATATTCACTAGTACATACAGATCTTTCAAATGTTATGAAGTATTAATTAAAACGTATTTTTTTTTTGTAGTTTTATGTTAAAACGTCTAACTGAATAGGATATTTGCTTAGTTTGACATGAAGTGATGTATTTGTTGGAAATTAAGAGGAGATATGTGATTGATGATGACATAAAGAAGAGGGTAGGGTAGTCCAATCGGACAAATACCAGATGTAGAAGGTAGGTGTAGCTAATATTATCAAATAATTAATTATCCAAATAATCAAGTAACCAGCGGCAGCGTACGAGTAGTGTACTGAGCCACACCAAAGCCAAGGCTGGGTAAAATAAATGAGAGCGCCTAACGCCTAAAGTAATAAATAAATGATATACAAAAAAATTATTTAGGCATCATTTTGTAACAAATTCTCTGCGTAATCAAAACCTATCGGATATTTGCAAATAAGGGGATTGTTTGTATTGCAAGTTCTTATTTCTTGCAAGTACGCTATAGGTCTTTACATATAATCTAAAAAATGGAAATTCGTACAACTGTCACTAGTGATGTTGTTGCTAGTGCTGTTTAACACAACTTTATTTGTCGCCACGTAATCGAAACTTATAGGAACCTATAAACCCGTTGATCTACAAATATGAAGTTTGCCAAGAAGTGAGAACTTACGGTAGAAAAAAATTGTTTCACGCTATCAACACGTATCACACACAGTAGGGCTTGCGCTGCATATATTGTTCATGTGATTTTTTATATTCTCAAATTAATTGCTAACATCTCATCACTAAATATTTTTTAAATATATTTTTGATACGTTTTAGATACGTATCCATCTAAATCTAAAGCAAATTTCAGTCGTTATTTGCAAAACGGTAATTGCTCCTGATCCAACGTGGTCGTATGTCACGAATGCCGTTGCGGTCCCCCGTCGCGGGTTGTCACTGCTAATTTGCACACAATTGTTCATCCCAGAGTGAAAAGGAATAAGAAGTAAAATGTAGCCGGAACTCTATGTAGCTCACTAATTGGGCTCATGATTTCGTATTCTACTGACTAAGTCCACAAGCGCTTCGTTAAAACTGAATTTTGTCTTTAAAACGTCAAAACATTTAAGCATCTGTTGATTTATATTGGTTTGGTTATTTTTAAACGAAATTAAACTAACATTATATATATATATATATATATATATATATATATATATATATATATATATATATATATATGTATACACTATCAGTTAATTTTCCTATCGTCTGAATCTTCCTACTGTTTTTATATATTTTTAAATTTTTATATTGACTTTATAAATATAAAACGTTTTTAAGTAAGCGAGTTAGCTAGAAGGCCCATATAAAATTGTCAGAGGCGAATAATTTGTTCCTTAGTTTAATTTATGTATTATACTCGAATGTATATTATATGTCCCTACGAGTACATATACATGGATATCTATATGTACTCGTATGTACATATATACAAAGAGCACTTTTCTATAACCAAATATTGTTTCGAAGCCCTCTGTATTATTATACATACATTAACTCCACTAAATTCAAACAAGTAAGAAGAACTTGCATAACTAGTTTGAAATTCATGAACTTTATTGATGTATCGACAGTAATAATCACATATTAGCTACAGAACCAATAAAAGCTTTTATAACTCTAATTGGTGGAAATTGTTAATTTATAGTGTAGTCAACAATTTTCCCTAAGCTGGCCGTTTAATTAGGCAACTTTTGAAGCCGGTATCATAGAAACATGGGTACTCGGAGAGTTATTAATTAGTTTGTATAAATTTTGCGATAAATCTTAATCATTTATGTGTACATTTAATATGATTATCTAATCACATTAGGTATATTCAAGACTAATCAATTCTGATGACAAATGTAACGATAAATAAAAAACGATCTTGTGCGAGTCAGACTCGCCCACCGAGAGTTCCATATAAATTTCAGGATAGTAGGGTGCTCCCAGGGCTCCCTGTAAACCTGACTATTTGATTTTAATTTCAGATTGATATTTTTACATGATAGACTCAAAGATAGACGGGGAGAAAAGTGTTCTAATAAGGGTTCCGTTTTTGTGCCGTGTGATCCCGGCCTAGAATAGGATCATCCTGGTACTGGTGGTGTCGTAAGAGGCGACTAAAGTACGTGTGGTAGAGTCACGTCGCCAGCAATGGCAACACGCATGGGCAGACTCGACCGGATCATTACCACCCCCGGCATTTAAAACCGGCGTGAAGTAGTGGCGTTTTGCCACTGCGTTTCGCATCAGGTAATGCCGGGCCCCGGCGCCCAAACCATCTCAAAGGCCGGCAACGCACCTGTAACTCCTCTGGGGTTGCACGGAGCCGTGGGCGGCGGTAATCACTTACCATCAGGTGATCCGCACGCTCGTTTGCCGTGTCTTTTCCCTAAAAAAAAAAAACAAAAAAAAGGGTTCCGTACCTCAAAAGGTATAAACAGAAGCCCATATATATTTTTTATTATTGGATATCTTTCTGGTTGTCTGTCAAGACCATTTATCTCGAGATTGTGTGAAAATATGAAGCTGAAATTGAATCACAGAAAAAATCAAGCTTCTAAGGAAATGTCAAAAATAAAAAGATATGAGCATGATATGAGCATTTATGCATTTGCTGCATTTTTTATGAAATTTGCCGCGTTATCAAATTCTATAGGATACTTTACGTGAACTTACAGTAATGAAATTTGACACAAAGTGATAAATTACAATAAACATAAATAAACAAATATGAAAAGGGAAAATTGATCAGTATAAAATTACTCTTACTACTAATTAATATAACTTATATTTTAAATTCTTTTCATACAAAATGTAACAAAACATTTCATACATAAAAAAATCTAAGTTTATCAACTTTTAAAATTTCTAAATTGTGCTTCTCGTTGAATTGAGTCCGAGTCGCACTAAACCGTATTATTTTTCTTTTGAGATACCTTTATATTATATGTTACCATAGCAAATGTTTACTCACATCAATCAAGCGTGTCGTTTAACGTTTTGTAATAACATTTGTTTATGTCATGAAATTAATTTTAATGAATTGTAAGCAGTTGTTGGAACAATCATCTGGAAATGAAAGCTTCGTTAGCCGCATTGAGTACTATTTGGTCGTAAAATATCTTATAAGTTAGCGTTACCGACACCTTAAGATAGGCGCATGACCTGTGTATACGAATACCTAAATTATATATAATAGGTGTAACACATTGTACATTCGTGATGGAGTTCTCGTCACCGATATGCGTAACAACTGTATATCTGTAGCTGTAATAATTTGTAATATTAACAAAAATATCGTTTTATTGGTAATCGGCGTTTCGCGGTAATGTTTAACGTAATATATCTCCTCTCCCGATATTATATTTTTTGTTATTGTAGCAACTTTTTGTAATGTATACTTTCTCTAGAAATTCTAATTAGCTATCGGCGTTCAGTTTGGAGTGTACTCGTAGGTACGACAAATTTTCGTTAGTATATTCCGTTTCTTTCATTCTCCTTCTCTGGATTAAATCTGGGGGCTAAAATTCTCTGAATAGGTTAATATTTGGTCAATGTGTATCCTTACAAAAGTCTTCATATACGCTTGAAATATCTGGATACTAATACAACTACATATAATAGTTCCTATTTTCCATACACTAATAAATTATGTAATTTCAATTCGCCAAAAAATATTATTAAGATGCTCCAATTCAATAGTTTCTATATCTTAGGGGAACCTTAAATCTATTACGACACGGTAGGTATCTTCAAAAAAAGATGTCAATAATGAGGCTCGCCGTTTCATTTCATTTTTGTCAGTATCATAGAAATCGCCTTCTAAGCATGTTCCATGTTGTGTTTGATGGTCAAAACAGATGGTCTCATGAAACGTGCTGACAATATTTCTTTAAACCATATTTCCTTATAAAAAGTAAATTGTTCCGGTATAATAAAGATATGGTAAAAGTTTTGGTAAAAAATCAATATATGACAAATAGTAATAAGATTAAAAAATTTTTACTGTTTCATAATTCGAGTACATTTTTTAACACATTGCCATTGAGCCATGCCGATGAGACTTTCAGAGATTATTCTTTACTAATACTAGTTTGAAAATACTTTAAAAAAATCTAAACTCATTCTTTTCGCTACAGCCCTTGAAAGTTTTTAAGAATAACGCTAATTTAAAAAATATTTTTGTCTCCATGTTATTTCCAAGATTTATTAGCCAATACTTTTGAAATATTACATTATACAAAAGATCTAATATTAAGCTTCATTGGCAGAAAAAATGACGAGCGCAGACTCAAAAGTACTTGCCAATTTTCTCCAAGAATCCGATTTTTTCCAAAATGTCACAAATTCTCAAATATCTGCCGAGCAACTAATTACTAAAGGAGAACCAATAAGGAACTTCATCTCTTTTCTATACCCCGCATTCATTGTCATTGTGATAAGTTTGAAACTTTAAAGTTATTAAAAAAACAATAAAGACACCTTCTAATCATCCGATACGTTAGCGGGTACTCCAAAAATAAAAATATTTTATACTTTAGCAAGGTCACTTCTTATATTTTTTTATTAGATATACTTAAGATAGAGTAATTGACTACTCTTAGTTTAATATCCAACAAGAGAAATATGTACAAGATATCTATTATATATTATTATTTTAACTATACAAAAAACCAGAACAAAAAGTAAATTAAATATATGTAGATAGTATATGATATGATATATTGATAGTCCTAAATTTAAATAAAGGGGCATGTTCACGATAAAAGTGTCCATATTAATACCGAGTGGAAGTGAAACGAGCTTTAAATCACTTCACACATAGAAATGGGATAATAGATTTGGAAACTGATAGACTGTAATAGTTTTACGATAGTTTTCGATTTAGAAGAATGAATACTCTTAGTTTTAAATATTACATTTGAACTTTATTAGGACAATCTATTTGTAACCTATTTAAAAAATCTCCTATTTTGCATCCTATTTAATGACTTCGATAGGAAAAACGGAACAACTTATATATGAGGATTGGGATTAAGTAACATATAGAGCTATTACGTAGGTACTACATTAGATGTATGGTAATACTTGTGTGCATGGGCGTATCTAGAGGTATTTTCTGGGGAGGGGTCCAGGCCTTTTAGATTTACCTTTTAGGCCTTTTAGATATGTTCGTGTAAATGTTGTTATTTTTTTTTATTTTCTTAGGCAATTTCTTTAGTGGGCATCAGGCTATTCTGGAGTGAGCACTGATCATCTAGCCCCCCGTTCTTTATACGTCCATTTATGTATGTCATTATGATAGCATATTGATATTGATGATAAATGATATCTTTTATTTTTTATCTAATATAATGCCAGAGGTACTCGAGTTGTACTTTTTTCTCTCCTTAGTTTTTATTTTACAAAATTTGTTCTAAATATTTACTCTAAAATTTATACCTAAATACGTGTTTTATCGTTCACTACCTCACAAGAAAATACAGAGCCCTTATAGGATCACTTTGTTGGCCTTCTGTCCAGCTGTTAAAATCATTTATTTAGAGATTATGTAGAGATATTACGCTTAAATTAATACCAAATGTTCCGGTTTACGATTGTAAAAGCAATCACGAGATACAAGAATTTATATATCATTTTAGTAATCAAAACCTTTATATAGGGTATTTCTCGTAGAGTCCAGCAAGTTATTAAATTTTGGCACAAAATAAAAACTTGCAGTAAATTATTTGATATTAATTAGATTAGTTACAACAAATTTGACTTCTGATTGATCTGCAATACAAAATTTTTCTCTGACTGATACACCGACACCGGGTTTTTTGTTATATTATATTGTAAATATCTATATATCAGTATATTGTTTTGTTTATATCTAAATTCATTTATTGTGTATATATACTATTTTAGCTACGTCCATCACCCACCTTCTTAATTAATTAATATTATGACAGTTTCTTTTCGCCCTAAAGGTTGTCTGGAAGAGATGGCTACTTAGCCATAAGGCCACCTTTTTGTACATTTGTTTTCTTTTCTGTATTTTTATATAAGTGGTGTACAAATAATAATATATATATATATATATATATATAACAGATTTTTATTGTAACAAAGCATCATGTATTATACCATAGCGTTTGGCTCCCCATTCTCTTTCACAACCTCGCTAGAGATAAGAAAGAAAGTGCTTATCTGTTCTTGAAAATTTATATAACTAATACGTATTGATGTAACTATTTACTTTGATCTATTATACTCGTAAATAATCGTTCGGGTCAATAACATTTTAAAGCTCTGTAGATATAATAAAATAATGACTTATAACAGGCAATGGTTAGTTGTTACACAGACTTGCAAGCGTGTGACTATAGATGCGAGAGGTTGAGGGCTCGGTTGCCACTTAAGGAAATGAAATAGCTAATATTTCAATTTTTTTGCTCTAGTGTTAGCAAATTGTGGTTGAGTTCCGCCACTTAACACGCAAAGCCTCCTGGATTCGACGGAAAGTGGAAAGTGGAGTGCCTTGACACTCCCTCCTCCCTCTGCCTACCCTGCTACATGCGGTATACAGCGTGAAACTCAATAATAATAGCAAGCAGGCAATGTTTAACGTCAGCAAAATGGTACATTTAATAAGAGGTTAAACGAAACGCTTGTTCAATTAATTTTATCAACACGTAATGGACGTCGTAATATGTGGTCAGAAAGTAATGTATCAATATGTTAAAGCAAATCTCACGTCCATTGAATATTGCCCGAAAAGCATTCATTAACATACATATATAATTTACAATCTTCTACTTTGTAGGTACAAATTTTGGGTTTGCTCTATTTATTTAATCTAATATTTATCTAAAAAATCAATATTTTTGTTACATTATTTATTTTGAACTATAAATAATAAATAAACTTTATTTATAATTTATTGAAATGTTTAAGTCCATTGGTTCCTGTATGGCTTGTTTTTGTTGTAAATTCCGTCGTATTGTGTTGTTGTTTACGCTGTATCCCGTATAAAGCAAGAGAGGACAGACCGAAAGCAGACGGAACCTGCGAACCTAGTGTTAAGACACTCCGTTCCCTTATAAGACACTTTCATTACTCATTTTTCATCGATTTCTTGAGAGTGAGTGAGTCTTTTTACGGAATCCATAACCGTCGCTTTTACTAAAGTATCAATATATGTGATTATTGATAATTATTTGAAAACAAAGGTCCTTAATGCAGATTAGTATATAATATGGAGTTTAAACGGGACATCAGGTCGCTAGTTATATGTGAAAAAAATCTTGTTCAGATCGTGAATAATTACTATAATTTTATATTTATTTTTCTTTGCACATACGATACGCATAAATATCAAACATTGAGTTCAATATCTGCGAACAGTTTTATGCAAACGATTAGTACGATTACAGTTGGTCGATGAAAGAGATCGCGTGCGTCTCGACGTAGATAGCAGTTTGGAGTAATTACGATTGTTGTGAGCGCCGACAATCACTTAGAAGCACCTTATCTAAGGCCTGCTTAGTGCTACGCTATTAAGTCATAAATCGCGCGCTAGTCACGCAACAAGCTGACGATTTGGTGGTAAGCGATTTATCTTCGTCCATCTAATTAGGAAAATCTGTTTTTGAATTGAATATGATTTATGTATTTTATTTATGTTTATGCCGATATTATTGGTACAGTAAACATTTTTGATTCAATATTAACCATTTTTAGATTGTTTTCAAGGACATTTGGCTACTATTGCTAACACCAAGTTCCATATGAGAATATTTCGTCGCTACATCTCTTCTTACACTAAACGCTATGTATCCATACTAATATTATAAATTCTAAAATAACGCTGTCTGTCTGTCTGTGACGTAATCTCGGCCAAACCGCTGATCCGATTGTGATAAAGTTTCTTATAGAGCTAATTCAGGGTCTTGGGATGAAAATAACCTACTTTTTTCTATTTTTTTTTATAAATATCATTGAGTCAAAATGACCTAGCCCCCATGTTACGTGGTGTGGTGTGGATTGTTGAGTCAATTTTCATACACTTTCGATTTAAATCTAATGTTTATGTAGTTATTTGCTGTTTGTTAATAATTAATACTTTTGTTCGATTTTTTTCGCGTATTCAGGGTACAGTATATTAATTAGATTTTTTAAAATTGCTAGGTTCGCTATTTGAGCATGATGAGCACTTTCTATTGACATATAATCATATATATATATATCAATAAAATTGAAGACTTAGAAGAACTGAAAATTGAAAATTAAAGAAAAAAATTGAAGAACATCTGATTAACAACAATAACCAGATCCAACTAAACTATACGAAATAATCCCTAAGGGATTTTTATTAATAAGAGTTGTTAATCGTAATGAGCATTTTTCGATGTTTAGTGTTTTTTAGCTTTTGAATTTAAGATCTGGAACGTCTGATTTAACGAAGGCTCTCGATTTCTCCCGTTGTAGCACAATTATTTAATTTTTTATAGGGTTTAGCGTGATGTAGATGTAATAGCTTACTGTGTTATTATTATGTATATTATTTCAAAACAAACCAGTAGTTCCTATGATTATCAGATCCAATCAAACAAATTCTTTCCCATTATAATATTAGTATTAGTAGTGAGTATATAATAAAATTATAGATATAATTTTTTACCTATTTTTCTTCACTTATTCTCTCAACGATATATAGTCTCTCTTAGATCTCGGGATAGTTTTGAAGCTATTTTGCACAATACAGTATTCCTTATCCAATTCCATAGGAACTGACGTTGATTCGAACATACGTTGTGCATTGTGTATAAATCGAAAAACAAAAGCAAAATTTGTTCAGTTTGAAATGCTGTAAAGGGCAAAATTGCCTTTTACAGCATGTCAAACTGAACAAATGGTCGTTGCGTCGCGAGTGGTACGAGGAGCGGGCGGCAGCGGGCGCAAGCGGCCTGCGCAGCGCCGAGGAGCGTGCCTCTTATTATTCTATTATATAAACTAACATTATAAAATATTTTAATTGCGGAAGCTACTGATTTGGATTAACAAAAATCTCTTGTTCGTTTCGTTCGTGTTTCGAGGAAAGTTATAGTATTTCAAGTCAATAGTTTCAATGTAATCCATTGTACCTGCGGTCATAGTAACCGAGTTATAAGTCATTCACAACTCTTAGTTATTTCTATTGGACCATGTGAGTGGAGCCGCAGACAAAACCTAGTAATAAATAAAGTAATAAAATAAATTGATTTATTCTGCGCTCGTAATGTATCACCGTTGTCACACGTCAAATAGAGTATCTCATCAAATGGACATATTAATGCACTAAGCGTATTAAATTGTGTGAATTCTTAATGAGATCATAAGTCAATTATGCGTCGGACATAACAACTGATACAGATAGAGATATTTTATTTTGAACTAGTGGCTGCCCGCCATTTTATTTATGTGGACTTTATGGCCCCTTTCCATGCTACTTCCATATACAATCCGTTGTAATCGAAACTCACAGCAAATGGCAGGCAAAGAGAACCTAGTGTCAAGACACTCGGTTCTTCGTTTTCCACTAAACTTCGAGTCACTGGGTATTGTGTTGCAATTCAACACTACGGTTTGTATTATATGAGCGGGAAATAGAATCTAAAATATGATAACTTCCCTGATATATCCATATTCATAAACGTTGTCGTTAGCCACGACAGCCTAAATTTTCAATAATCTTTACCTGTCTCTGTGAATAACTTTTGCCTTAGCAAAAAAATAAAATAAAAAATTCAAAAATGCAATAAAAGTCAAAAAATTAAAAATAAACTGTCGTCTTAACGTCGTTTATTTTTTATTTTTTGACACTGAAATAGTCTTGTATTTGACCGCATCAAGCTTGATGAGCTTTGATGCGATCTACGGTGATGCAAGCTTGTCTAGTAAATACCGGTTCACTCTATCTTTGAAGAACACACTGTATATCATAGGAAATACAGACAATAAGTTTCAATCTCTCACTGTGCAACTGAAGAATATTTTGTTCGTGCATTAAGAATTTCCACCAGGTTCTACGGTAAAAAGGGGCATGGGGAATTATTTTCTTAATTTAGAAGCCTGGACCATAGTGATTTTTCCTCAGATATTTTGGATCTTCAATTTTTATATGTCAATAGAAAGTCATAATTGGGCTTAACAATATTAGTTAAAGATACATTTGTTAAAGATAGATATTCTTTGCAACTTCCTTAGCTGAATCGTTATGGTTGTTCATCAGGTGTTCTAAATTTAAATTTTAATATTATGTCAATAGAAAGTGCTCATCACTATTAATATTATATATATTTCTTATAGCTTAGCTGAGATTAAATAGCAATCTAGTATTATAAGTAAGTGCAAGAAACGACGAAGCGTTTTTACACAAGTTATGTATTGCCACTCCGCTTGAGATGTAATTAAATAGCTGATATTCCATGTTTATATTCGTGCACGACTTAAGTTTAATATTTAGGTTTATCAAAACGTAAGTAACGTTGCTATTTTTATACAACCACGCTCATTCTTTACATTTTTTCTTAAAAGAAAACATATATAGATTTTCGATAATTGTTTTCGGATATATACGTACTATATGAAGGTTGTAGGTTCCTTCTGATCGATAGATCACCCATCTTTACTCAGAAGAATTAATTATTTTTATCTCTGGAACTCATCAAGTAATGTCTCAAATTTAAGTGAAGAGCAGAGATTGGAGTGTCTCGACACTAGGTTTTCTCAATTTACTCATATTATGCTAGGAAAAATATGAGAGAATAAAAAGACTATATAAAAGCCAACGTTTAATGTAACAAAAATATCTACGCCAATTTTTTAAATCCATGCAGACGACAGTTAATAAAAGGAGATTACGCGAGCCATGATATCTGTCCAGCAATCTGTTGCGACATGTCACGTAATATTAAAACGCGTTTCATAATCCCACATAGAAACTGACATCGTCATGTTTCCTGCAATTCATCCTTTTCTGATGGAATGAATGGCGGTCGACGCAGGCTTGTTCATGAGATTATTACTGGGGATTTGGCTTAACATTGCGGTTTTGAATTTTTTTTTAAGAGAAGCTTCGGCTGCTTTTTATAACTTTGTGCATTTCTCGCTAAGCCATGTACAAAGATGAATAGTATCATTAAGTAATTCCGTGTAAAGTAAAAAGTGTAAATAAATGCAAAGGATATAAAAAAACCGATTTTAGATACTAATGCGTCTCCGCCCTTTAAATCAGTTAAGCCGTTTCTGAAATATATATATATATATATATATATAAAACATCATGACAACCCCTTTTTGGGTACAAAAAAAATACATGAAATATTTGCCTACGTTGAGTTAAATATAAAGTTTGTAAGGATTTGGTTAGTTTAAGACAGTAAGATTCAAACACGTGTAACAGTGGAGACGTCGAAACAGTAGTGCCCCAAGTTTTGGAACTTGTCTAATTTAAGTGCCTTAATAGGACGTTGAATGAACTTTAGTGACAAAGTTTCTTACTCAATTTATGCTGCAGACGAATTCGTAAATATGCTTTCTCTACCACTTTATAGCTCGTATGATGTAATTTATTTGCTTCTTTAAGATTGAATCAATAAATACAATTGATTTGAGCTTTTTAGAAAGCAAAGAATGGCATTATAATATTTTTTTTTATCTTGACCACTTTAAGTAAAAACACAGTTTTAACTACTCTATAAAAGCCTAATACAATTAAAACAAAGACATTTTGCAAGAAAATAAAAAAAAACTTTTTCAAACAAAAAAATAATAAAATTATTGTTGTAAAATAAGACGCCATGTGTTACGAATGACTCATACAGTAACACTACTACACTAACCTATCAAAGCGACAACGTCGCAAACGTCACCTTCACGATCAAATCAGGTTGTGTAGGTTTATTTGTATACGTAAAGCAAAAAGTTTGGACCCCTTTTTATGAAAACTGCGCAGACGAAGGAGTTTGAAAATTGGCACACTTATAGTTTATATGTAGGAGAAGTAGAGAACGCTAATATTTTTCAATATTAATATTTAGAAAGTACATTATCAATCAATAAAAAAAACATTACACACATTACCACATAAATATATACACTTTTGTATTTACAAAGCGATATACACGTTATGTGTTATGGCAAGGAGTATTATGGGTGTCAACGGGTCCTCTAGTTATCAAAAATAGGTAATTGCGAAAATAGAACAAGTTCGCGTTCGGGTAAGTTTTTGAGAATGATAAGTGGCCGATTGGCACACGAAATACAATATGGATAATAATCATGAAACGAAAATAATAATATTATATAACGTCTAAACTGTTGACAAATATAGATAATTTTGTATAGGTAGGTTAGAGTTTGAAATATTTTACCCTTTATGGTGTCCACTCCGTATATAATGCAATACCTTTCTATGCTGTAACTAAAAAGTAATGGCAAGTACCGTCTATGTTTAATAAGCATTATCCGTAAAAAGCAATAGTCAGCAGGAATGTGAAACATTTAAAAAAATCAGCTTGTTGCTGTATCTTGCACACAGCGGGTTAGGAAACGGGAACCTAGTGTTAAGACACTCCGTTCCCCAATTTCTGCTGAATTTTAGAGGCATTGCGTATTGACGGCGGAACTCAACATCGAGCTTTACCTATACACCAGAGCGAAGAAATGAATATTTTATATATTTTATTTCTCCGAGTGGGGATCGACCCCACTACCAGTCGCGTTATCAGTCACACTCTATGTCCATGCGCCACTCGTGCGTTCAAAAATTAATAATAAAAAAGTATAGTTAGTAGCAATATTATATATAGTTTATAGTTTTTGAAAAGTCGTTGTAATTATCCTTTTATACTTACCATTTAATAATCTTCAAAGATTGTTATAAGATGACATCAAACGTGACCTCGTAACTTCTCTCTTGCATGAAAAAGAATAATATGCAAAACTATACAAAATCTGATGTAAGGTTCATCCATCATTGAGGCGACAGGGGCAAAGGCTGTCGACCCTAATCGAAGTACAAGTATGAAGTTACTAGACAGCATGTACCTTTAAGTATTTGCATAGAATAATGAATGTAAAAACTATGTAAGTATTCTTCTATATTCTTCAAATTGTTACGTCTCGGTAGAATGTGATTATAACAGCTTCTGTTCTCTTCTTTGATTATGGCGATCCGACTGTGCCAAGTTGCGCATTGATCAGCACGAGATTGTATTTTTTTTAATTGTATACCCGACTTAACTCCGTTCTGCTTTTCCAAGTTATAGCCATACAAATCTATAGTAATATTCCGATATGGGTAAGTTAAAAACGTAAGATCTATGATAATAGTGAGATTTTCTTTATTGAATATTAAATTATGTCAACATAGTTCGAAGGTCTTGAATGTTATTACCCGATTGTGAAGCCTAAAAAGAAGGGTATGTTTTATATAAAATGGTCAGTACATAAAGATACAACGTGAAACAAAAAAAACAAATATATAAGATTTATATTTGGACACTTCTATTACAAAAAATTGTTTCATATATAGATGAAAAACATGTGTTGTGACGTAGTTTCTAATAATTAGAATAAAATATTTTATATTGAAAGACTTAAGAAAAATACTAATAAGAAATGTACCAATTATAAGTAAACTCATCAGTAGAACTCACCTGACGGGTATTCAGTTAGTTCTTAATTTAATTTTACACCAAAAATCAGATCAGACAGACAAAAAACATCAGATAGATTAGAATCATAATGTAATTTTAAACAATAATCACGTACAGAAGCTTCTTAATCAACGCCATTAAATATTCCACAGCGGTAGCTAAGATATGGTATTACGTAGCTAACATTTAATAATTATCTCGTATAATAATAATTTACTTGTAAACGTATTAAATTTCTAAAGCATATGTTGAGTTCGTTCCCTAGCAAAGGTAATTAGGCATATTCCTACTCATCAAAGTGATTACGCCTTTAAAAGGCAAATGTATAGCAACTAACACTCAGCTACTTTAAAGGTTTGACTTGTTACTAATTAGAACGTGTAAGCATAACTTCGTTCTTGCTTAATCAATATGTTTGGATAATAATGTGAAGTTTATATGTATATGGTATCAATGTATACATTTTTTTTAATTAATCATTTTCTACGTTAGATTTTGTCTGTGATATAAAATAATATAGATTGTTTTGAAATATTAAATCTACTTTTTTATAAACAATTTAAGTGTTTTCCATACTTAGGATATAACATTTTTGTAACAAAGTATAAATAAAAATTTCAACGTTTTGGGACTTGAACTTGCGCACCTTAGGAATTCTAAGTCTAATACACGCGGGATGATTTCAATCTTGCTTCTAATTTAAGTCTACTTCTAAAGATTGTGTTAAGTTTAGGCATTTTTATAGTCAAAAGTAATCTTTTGACATTTTATGAAATAAATAAAAAAACATTTTATGAAGTAAATAAAAAAAATATAGTTTCAAATTAATATTTATTTATTTTTGAAAATGGGGAACGGAAGGATCTTAACACTAGGTTCGTGGGTCTCATGTGCCACTCAGTATCCCTATATCCGTACAAAATAATCCTTTATCATATTTATTTCAACTTTAAGCGTGGTTTCTTAACCCTCAAAGCCTTATCTACGCCTGCGAGGCGTAGACTCTACTGGATATCGTTTGTCTGTTTCTAACGGTTGAAGTTGGCGTGTGCTCTTTGCTCTCTCGCCAACTCAGTGGCCCGCAGGAGCTCGCGGATGGTTTTTCGACTATAAAGGCAAACCCGCAATTTTTGATATATCGAAGTACAGCACCCCTGCGAGACATATGTTTAGGCTTTGTCTAACATTTCGTCTTTACAAAAATATGGTGCTTTTCCAACTGACTGACAATGGGACTTTTTGAAAAACCATCGACCACCATTTACGCTAACATTAACTTTGTTTCACCAATACTGGGCCTCTTACTTCTATAAAAAAGGAGAATGTCAAAATTAGTGATTACAAATGTTAGATTTTGTGTGTGGCAAGCACTAGGTTAATGTGTCTGGATTGCTTTTAAAGAGTAGCTAGTTTCTGATTAATTTCAATATTTGCTCTATTAATATCTATGTAACGTTAAAAACAAATAGATTTTTAATAATAATATATTTTAGTTGATTGTGAGGAAGTAATTTTTTTGCCCAAATTTATGCATATTGTTTTTTTTTTGTCTTAATAAATAACTGTGATTATAGCTAATTCAGTAGTGTTGTTTTATTGTTAGTTAATATCTAAATGAAAATTTCCACTAAATAATATTTCTACAATAAAGTGACTTTACTTTTTAATTTTTATAATTTTAAAAATAAATAATTTTTATAAAAGCGGCACAAAATTTGAAAAATGTTATAAAGCACTTCGTGTTAATCAAAGTGCAGCATTCGAGAGGCTTAACTGGTGGGTGATTATAAAAGTAGAGGCAGAGAAAAATTATTAAAAATAAAGTTCATTGTTAGAAATTAATAAAATTCTACATAAAAAAATATATCAATCTACGCCGGAAATTAAATCTTCATTATTTTTACTCTCATCTGATGTGTCGTTTAATTAAATAATTTATGTTTCCGTACATGAAATGTAAGATGGTTTTCATAAAGCAGTATAAACTGGTTTAGGTCAAAGAAATGACGTTACAGTTACACTGTACTATTTATATGACCACTCACACAAATGCACAGCTCAGTTTAGATTTTGCAGCTTGTAGGTAATGATATTACTAAGTCATTAAACACGTCGTCGCTTGCAAAAACATCATAAATCATCCCATATACAGCTCTGCATATATTTCCATTTCTAATTTTCATTTATTTATTACCATTACAATAGATTAAACAATAATATATTTTTTTAATAATCATAATATTACTGATATCTTTATAAAATTGAAACCGTCTTGGCCTAATGGGATAGTACGGCCATTCGACTACCTATTAAACAATTTTCATTTTCTCGACAAGACAAAGTAGAGTTTGGGCACTAAACACGCTTTGTCTTGAAAATTGGGCAGAAGATGGGGAACAGAGTGTCTTAGCACTACATTCTTTCTGTCTCTAATGCACTACACAGCGTGAAATTTTATATTAAAAAAATATACATAACATTAATTTATAATCTTGGTTCGAATCTACTCCAACCATCAAAGAAAGAAGAATAATGTAATTAATTTGTATCAGAGTAATAAAGTATCAAGAGTTAGAAAATATCACCAACGAAACGTACATCAAAGGAATCTAAACAAAATTACAAACCCCCTAGCGGCTACCGATCCCTAAAAACTTCCACGAAGCACAAACAGTTGAAATTGAAGTAAATTCGATAATATACCCGGTCCCTCCGAAGTTAAATAAAGAAACATGTGAATAGGGGTGATCTTGAGAATAAGAAAGACCAATATCCAGTTAGGAGCGAAATTAAGCGCGCAAATGTGAACGTACCCATCGAGTTCGAGTCTTTATGACGTAGAATGCTTTTAGCCAAATGAGTGAAATAGTTTCATTATAGCACTGCTCGGGTCGCTGAATCGAATATAGTGTTTGTTATTTACCATATTCATAAATTTTAAATGAAATAACCTATATTTATTACACATTGTCGATTGTTCTCCCAATAGCTTTATTTACAACTAATGACCGCCTATGACTTCGTTTGGGTGGACGTTATGGTTCTTACTATGCTGTTTACATTTATCGCTCCTTGTAATTACTTGTTACTTGAGAAAGTAACTAACATCTTTATGAACGATTAAATTTTTATACGTTTTCTAAATAAATATTTTTCTTTCCTAAGTGTGGAATAACACTAAAAATCTCTATGAACTTTTAAAGAACTATGCAGAATATAACAGAATGCAGAATAGCTTTTGTACAGACAAGAAATCCCAGTTAGTATAAAATATACTACGATGTTCGATATTCTCTAGAAAATCTAAAACGTTTAAAAAACATAACTTAAAGTATCTTTGTGCACTGAAACACCAATCTTGGAACAGTTTTATTATAGATGATTCTATCCCATACAAATCTCTTTACAATACGTCCCCAATATTAACTGTGCTAAAGCTAATTACTATTGTTTCATTTGTTACATGCCTCAACTTTTTAAAAGACTATAGAATAAAATCGGGATAAAAATCCTATCATATTTAGAAAAACAAATGTTTTTTTTTTAAATACATTTTCCATACGAACTCTCTTTATTATAATTATTATTTAAACAATCTGTTACGGCTTTCGGCAATTGATGGCATTGCGTGTTGAATGGCGGAACTCAATGCCTTACTTTGCCTCGACACTTTAAAATATGTTTAAAAAATATTTAAAAAATAGTATTCTCTCTTGCTAAACGATAATTCTTAGTAATTATCTTTGGGTAGTGGAAATTTGTATCTCTACTAACAAGATAAATAAGTTGTAACAAGCGTATACAAATTTCGACGTAGCTTGATGAGAACGTACGGCTTAGTGGTCAGAGCGCCTAGTCGGTTTCAAGGAGCCGCGGGTTCGAGTCCCGCTACATTAAAATTTTATACGTTTTCTAAATAAAAAATAACATTGTTTTTAATTCTATTATAACATTGATATATGCCAGATGCCAGATAAGTGACAATTATATCATATGTATAGATATACATTAGTCTACGAACTTAAATCATATAACGAGTCTGTCCATTATTTGATACCAAGCCTGTTCAACATACATACATACTACATACATACCACACATTTTAGACCTATATATAGACTGTACTACAAATAATTTAGAAAATTGATTGCGTATCTATTATTAATAGGCGTGTGCGGTTCGTATAGCTATAAGCACATTGTCATCACGTTAACAACATGCCCGCACCAAATTAATTAATGTGATGGATCACGTATCGCCAGCGTACGAGTACGTACCCACCGTACCCACCTGCCCGTTTTTCATTTTCATAATGGCCCCAGCAAATTGGATTAAGTGATTTTCTGCAAGAAGTCGTTAAATTTCACTACATATCTTAATATATACAACCTCTACTGTCCATTGGGAACAATTTGTCTGAAGTACTTTAATATTAAATTATATATTGTAAGACTCCTTAAAACTTTCAAGACTGTCATATTGTTTTTCTTTATAATTGAATTTTTAAAAGAATTATAAAAAATATTTTTTTAAAAGAAAGATATTTATGTATACCTACTATAAAATAATTGAAAGGGGGTTGTAGAAATACTAATAATATAATTTGAATATGAATATTTTTTTTTATGGAAAAAACACAGCAGGACATGAATGCCAGCTATGAATAATTTCTAATCAAAGTCAATTAACAAATGGTTAAGTTTGATTATAGAATGATAAATAATTCAAATTGATGTATTTATTAGGCAAGGTAAAAATAGCATTAAAAATATCATACACATACCATATAAAAGATAATTTAAATTCATTTTATAAATTAAATAAATATTATAAAAAAACAATAAATCAATTGCATAAAAATAGAAATAAACAGTAAGCCCAATATTTCATTAGGACTTACACAGTTGGGAACCCATTTATTTTTTACATGGCTCAAAGAAAAGGTTTTTTTGCTTATTTTTTTATTTCAAACTTTTTTGTTAGAAATTCATTTAACATTCGTTATTAGTTAGGGCAGACTAACGAAATACTAACGTACTCGTACGAGTACACCTCTTATAAGTACGAAAATTTTCAAAAATGCTCACCTCAAATCCTTATATTATATCCTAAAAAGTTGTTCAAAATAAAAAATTAAAACGTAATGATAGTAATACTTTTTAAATGTTTTTAAATAGGCGACACTCCACTTAACGTAGTAAAAATTAAAAAATGAAATAGCGGGAGAGCTGAAGCTCTCGTTCAGCGCGTGTGCTGCGTAAAAGGTTAAAGCTACGCAAAAACTAAAATGTATGGCAGAATTGTTTCCCTTTAAAACTTAAAAAAAAATCGCGTAAAGAACCCTAAATTAACATTAAAAAAAATTAAAAAAAAATTATGTTTTAAAAATAAAAAAAATAACGAGATATTTTCGAAACAATTTTAAACATCAGGAAGTATTTCCTTATCGGATTAAATGGGTTGTATGTTTTATATAGATCAATATTGTCTTTTATAGCTTATTAATAAAACGAATATTTTAGAAAATATACTAGTGCTACTGGTGAGTGTCAACGGGCGTACCTATATTTATTATCTATAGTAATACTATAAAGCGCGTTAGATGCGAATAGATTTGAGGCCATTTGTGGCACAGAGGCTCAGAGTTTGACTGTAAAATCAACTGGTTTTGGGTTCGATCCCCACTCGAGGAGGTAAAATATTTACTTACATTTATATTTTTATTTCTTTGTTCTGGTGTAGAGGCGCAGCGCGGCGTTGAGTTTCGCCACTCAACACACAATGCCTTCAGAATTCGACGGAAAGTGGGGAATGGTGAGTCTTAGCACTAGGTTCCCTCTGTCTAGTCTGCTGTGTGCGGGATACAGCGTGAAGCCGATTTGATTTCATTTGCTTTTGCCTTAGATGTTACAGATTTGAACTGTACTGTGTAAAGAAAACTGTGAAATGTACGTGTCAGCATTGTTTAGAACAAAAATGTTTTTGCGTTGGATAATTAACATAACATAGATAGTAGGATGTAACTGGCTGTACTTGCGGTCTGAGTTACTAGGTTCTGAGAATGTCTCAAGTGCCATACATAACGGGCGAAGACGCAGGTAAAAGCTAATTGTCATATATAAAACTGCTCTATTCATTTAGCTAGAAAGTTGTTATTAGTTCGATTCCACTCAGTGGGTCAATAAATTATTTTCATTTCCTCTCTATATTATAATTCGGGAAAAATTAGGAAACGATGTGTCTGATTAGGTTTTCTTGCTTACCCTACTATATTTAAGATACGGCACATGTATCTTTAAAAAAACCATCATGATCTAGTTAAACGCTATAATGAACTCTCCTGTCTTATACTATATTTTAATATTATAGCTATGTTACTTGTACTTATTACTAACACTTAAAACACAACTCTGGCTTATCCTGTTATTCATATAAAAAAATATAATTCATTTATTCAGAAACGTCACTTATTTCAATGGAATACATCATATTGCAACGAAGTAATAAATAAAATGAGGTTAGAGCCTTTAAAATTTCCTCTTTTCTTTTTCAATTTCCTATCCTCGGGCACACTGGGATGTAAATGTTATTCAACCTGTAATTTTAATGAAATTAAAGTTTATATTTGACGTCAAACGTTGTTTCGCTTAGGTAGGTACTACTTGGTGTGTATAAAACTGTTGAAAGATTAAGTACAGGTAGGTATGTGTTTATGTGTAATATATTCTATGTACCAGGTATAGTAAAACTGTAATATACTATAGTATTAAAAAAATCCATCCATCTGCCCGTCCGTCCATCTGTCTGTCTGTTACAAGCACTGGCCGTGAATTGTCTCATGCATATGCTTTCACAAGCTGTAGAAAAAAAAATATTGTACAAAATAAAAACCACTAACACATATAAAAAATGTACCTGTAAACTTTACTGGCAACATATTATTATGCAGTTGAATCAAAAAGCAGTGAAAAACTTAAGCTTGTCAACTTTTATCAACTATACTTCCCGTTCACGTATAATCTGAAAATCTCTTGAAATCGGTACGGAGCCCTCGGTGAGCAAGTACGACTCACACTTGACCTTTGTTCGCTTTTGAGACACGGAATCCAAAAAAATGAAGAACCTTTTTATGCTATAATAAGTATGTCTAATTTTGAAATTGACATCCTCATACACACCTTTCTACCTAAAACGGTCTTTTCTCTAAAACGGTCTTTTTTCAAGTACGTCTACTTGTTACCTAATACAAAATCATTACATTATATAAGCGATGCTAAATAACAAAGACTATCTGATATTATTTTACATAGAGCTTGTCTTGAATCGTGAATCCACTAGCTTATTAATTTTGCTATGAGCAAAATCAATATCAAATTTACTCGTATACTATTATTTATGAATAAGCTTCACGCTATATCCGGTATACAGCAGAGTAAAAGCAGAGGGAACCTAGTGTTAAGACACTCCGTTCCCACAGCTTACGTTTGTCGTAATTATGAATTCAATTATATAATATATTATACTATTATTTATACAAAGTTATATTTTTAAAATAAATTTGGAAACAGTAACGTGCATACCACAATGGTCTACTCATAATAAATTCCGTCAATAGTGTAGTTCCAACTTACTTTAACTGTTATTGAATGTCGCAGACTCGAGATATTGAAAAATGAAAAGAATGTCTATACTTCGATTTCCTATTATATTCTAAAGGAAACGTAACAAGAAATGAGAGCAGCCAATATGAACAGAATTTTGATATTTGAATTATATTTGTTTCTTATTAGTGAGAAATATTTTGTTTTTGGTTCTTATTCTTATTTGTTAACTTAAAAGCTTACCATATAATAATTTTTTGTAATATAATGATAAAATAAGTAATAAATGATAAAGAAATTGTAATTTATTCTTAAAAATTAAAATAGACTTATATATAAAAAATCTGTTTGTATCGCAAAAAAAAATATGTTGATAGTAAATAATAAATATGTAATGGTACTAGCTACGATAATAAGTTTAGCTAGACATATATTTAAAAAAAGAACATTAAGTGTCATCATTAAACAAGTCAAATTTTACTAAACGAAAAAAGCATGTCGACATTCAGCAACATTAATTATTGTTGGCTAGAATCCAAAACTAAACGAGTCTGACAATTTCCGCTGTTCAGAACTTGTTCTGGAGAAATAGTAAGTGCTTTCGACGTTGTATATGATCATTAAATATAATTTTAATGACCTACTTTTGAGACGAAGGGAAATAATGATTTCCGAAATATAATATACATATGTAATTTCTAAATCCTTATCGACAGTGGCGTTTTACGACGTGTAAATATTTAAAACTCGTTTATCTTAATTTTTTTGAGGCCTCTGCCTCCAGTTTTAAGACACTCCGTTCCTCACTTCCAGCCAAATTCTGGAGGTATTGCGTGTTAAGTGGCGGAACTAAACACCGCGCTTTTCCTCAACACCAGAGTTTAGAAATGGTAATATAAATTTAAGTAAATATTTCATCTCCTCGAGTGGGGATCGAACCCACAACCAGTCGATTTTACAGTCACATTTTGTGCCTCTGCGCCACGACTGGCGTCTTACATAATATGATATTATTATACAAACAGTTGCCTGCTACAAATAGAATTTTCCGAATTTTATTCACAAAGATAAGCACGATAAATTCCGAGAAGGACTTGAAGGGGACATGTCTGTCCCTAGCAGCTCATCGAAGGTAAATGAAAATCGTGATACCCGGGCGGAAAAGGCGGTCCACTTAGATGCTTTTAAGGGTTAATTAGGAGTTGTTTAAGGAAGAATCCTTTTAAAGACTCATTAAGATACTGAAAGCTTTATTGTTAATAAAATGCTTCACAGAGGTTTTACAGACTGTAAGTAAAAATAATATATTAATTTAAAAAAAATAATTAATTCAACTTCACGCTGTATCCCGTACACAGCAGAATAGACAGAGAGAACCTAGTGTTAAGACAATCCGTGGAGACTAATATATTATATCTTATTTCGATAGGTTCACAATTTTAATATAATCAATATTCATGCACAAATTTTATGGGTCATTATTATAATAATAGTGCATTTGTCTAAATTAGTATTTTTTATATTAAATAAAATATATAAAATTGCCAGTCGCTCATGCCGCAGGGGCACTAGCGTGCGGCTGAAACGCGACAAGTTGCGGGTTCGATTCAAACTCGGGAAAATGAAATGTTTAATATTTTCATTGCCTCGCTCTGGTAACGAAGCAAAGTGCGGCGTTGAGTTCCACCACTCAACATGCAATGCCCCCTTAGTTCGGCGGAAAGTGGGAAACGGAAGTGCCTTAACAAGAAAGGAGTGTTTTAACACTAATTTGTCTACCATGCCATGTGTGAGACACAGCGTAAACGTAATTTTTTTCTAATATATATGTAGAATAAAGAAATGTTTATCGTCAAAACGAAATATTTTTCTTAACTTTGCACTGTATCCTGCAAATAGCAGGGTAGGCAGAGGGAATTTAAGAGGCATTGCGTGTGGAGTCGTAGTATATGACGCCGTGCTTTGCCGTATTACCGGAGCGAAGAAATAAAAATAATAATACATAACTCCCAGTGAGAATCGAATCCACAACTGTCACGTTTAGAGTCACAAGCTTGTGCCACTGTGCCAAGACAGCGAAAGTTATGTTAATAATTAAAAATATTATTAAATTTAAATAAAATACAACGCGTATTTGAAATAAAATACGCATTCGTTTACGTGTATAAGTTAAAAAGAATCACAAAAATTTTAAGCAAAATTAAAATAATTAGAAGAATATATTTGAGTGTGCCCATTAGCTACGAGCTTTACAGATAATGCTAGCAACTGGCTTATTGTTCGTCCAACAACAGCTATACATATTATACTTACGTCGGCTCTTATCTCGTCAACGAGATCATTTGTACCAACACTGTACAACCTGCATCATCTAGATACTGTATCGAATGCTTTTGAAATATGATATTTGACTGCATTATGTAACTGGAAAGAGATTATTTGATTTGCTATCTTGTTTTTCGATATCATCACTATTAATTATTGAAATTACTTTTACAGCTAATTAATTATTCAAATTATATAAAGTTCAGTTTGATACCGAAATTGAATTGTTAATAAATTATTAGGTTAATAGAGAAATTATAAATCAATAGACTCCTGTCAATTCTTTTTTAATTTAATACTTTTTTTTTTCAATTAATAAAATATTTGACACTCTGTTTACATAAAATGTAAAAACTCGTCTAAAAACTTGGCAACAAAAAATTGCCTTTTCTGCAGACTAATTCATTAAAAAGATTTCAATTCTATTATTTGAAATTACTGAATAGCACTTTGAAATCTTAATGGATTTCAATTTCCTTTTACAATTCCTATCTTGTAATCAAAAATATTACTTATTGGCTTTTAATATTATGAACATTCCAAATTGCAAATTTCAATAACGAAATTGAATAAAACGTCTAATATATCACATTTTACAAATATTTATGTTTTGTTTACTATTCAACGAGCTATATATTTACATAACTATCCAAAAGAGCCATTACAATTATAAAGCTAAAAATAATTGCCCTGTGTGGTTATACGAAGGGTTACGCGTAAATAAAAGCCAAGTATGTAGGGTGTCAGTTGAATGGAGCCCTTGTACGGATCGGCAGCGTTTCTCCATTAGTGTGATTACGGTCAAAATGTTCGACCCAGGGGAGCCACGGCTCCTTTATACGAAGCTAGCTGTGAGACCCGGTTTCATCAAATTTCTATTAAGTAGTTTGAGTCAAACCAACACAAATGATATATTTAGGTATTGGGAATGGCCTTACCTGACAAATATTGGTACATTAAAATAAAGTAATGCATTCAAGCTCTAAATTTGACTTGGCTATTTATACAGCCAAGGTTCTGTATTGTAAGCGTGACGTGAAGCGTTGTGGATTCGATTCCCACTCGAGTAGATGACATATTTACTCTCTCTCTCTCGTTCTGGTTGGTGGCGAAAAGCACGACGTTCACTTCCGCCACCGCAACACCCAGAATTTGGCGGTGGCAGTTTAATTGAAATTGCTAAAAATATTTTGTAAAATTCCCTTATGGATTATCTAATATCAATTAATCATATAGCTTGACAATTATAATATCTTTATAATTCGTATTGCGTTATGTAGCGTTTCCAGCAAACTAAAAAAAGGGGAATAAAAAGAACTTGAAATGCGCCATGTTAAAGTTTTCACGAACCATTTTGAGTTATCTCGTAAACTATTTAAACTATATAATTTGTTTTTTATGGAAAAGACACGGCAAACGAGCGTACGGGTCACCTGATGGTAAGTGACTACCGCCGCCCACAGCTCCATGCAACACCAGAGGAGTAACAGGTGCGTTGCCGGCCTTTAAGGTGAGTTGGGCGCCGGCGCCCGACATTACCTGATGCGAAACGCAGTGACATAAAGCCACTACTTCACGCCGGTTTCAAATGCCGGGGGTGGTAATGATCCGGTCGAGTCTGCCCATGCGTGTTGCCATTGCTGGCGACGTGACTCTACCACATGTACTTTAGTCGCCTCTTACGACACCATCAGTACCAGGATGATTCTATTCTAGGCCGGGATCACACTGCAAAAATCTCATACATTTATAAAAAAACCTAAGATTTATTATCTAGTTGATCTAGAAACTTGATATGTGGTTCAAAAGTAGACTTTTACATATTTACAAAGGAAACATTGAAAAGTGACTATAAGAATCAACGAAGTCATAGATGAGATAAAATTCAGTTATTTTGAATTATTGATAGTGCACACGTTCGCGTGTCCGCGACTCATGATTCAAATTACATACCGGAAAAAAGATACCGGAGTGTCTGTTATTAGGTTATATCATGCCTGTCCTACTGACTGAAACATAAGAAAGCGTTATTTATTTATACCTTAAAAATATTTTTTTAGTTAATTCAGAATAAACTAATAATACATATTGACATTAACGGAACATTTACCTAATCGCTAAATGTAGATTTGTAAAAAATAAATCAGCTTCACGCTGTATCCCGCACACAGCAGGGTAGGCATAGGGAACTTAGTGTAAGGAACGGAGTGTTCCTCACCTCCTGCCGAGTTCTGGAGGCATGTTGAACATATCTTAACAAATTTAAGATAGGTTTAATTACATCTTGAGTGGAAAAGCACTGAGATCTTCATCTTGAGTGAAATAAAATTGTCCAATAATCACTATTGAACTTGGCTCTTATTTTACTTATATTTTACCATTACGATCAGATTACCTACTATTAACTACTGCTAGAGACGGAACAAAGAGATAATCATGTATGTTTATTTCATTTTAAAATATTTCTTTATTGTTTTATTTAAAACAAATAATAAAATTATAGAAAAAATCTATCTATTAAGATGTAGGTATAAGATTTAATTTAGTGGTATCTTAAGATCTATCCCGACGCTGTAGGACTGTGTCTGATGTGGGTTCGTAACCGACTCGGGGTTCTTAAATGACTTTCATTTCCCCACTCTGGTAAATAGTAAGTACAAATAACTTTAAGACGCTATCGGCAGTTTCATTCACCGGGCAAATGAAGGCTCCGAGACTGATATAGTGGAACACAACATTAAAATGGCTATTTCCTATAGAGATGAGGAGGCAATAGATATATTACGAAAACAACTAAATGCGCCGCAATCAACATAAACAACGGCCAAAAAATTCGGATTTGACAAAAGCAGACCATTCAAGATATTAAGGTCCACTTCAAATTTTAAATAGAAAATAACATTTTTAATAATCAATTAAGAACAAAAAAGGCACGGACAATAAAAGTCTGTGGCGCATAACAATCCAAAACAAAAAACAACAAAACCATTTTTTTCCATAAATATTAAGACTACATAGCTGAAACTTTGTAAGTAGACATAGTCTATGAACCGCTTTATTATTTTTATACAAAAATAAAACAAGGCATCCGGGTCCCCTCCACTACGAACTTAAATTTTGGGTTAAAAATTATATTAAGGCACCTAAAACGATTTTTTTCTCATAGTCAATGTCAATGAAATTTTTTGCCCCTCTCCTTACCCCTGGAACTTTTTAATGAAAAAGTTAAAAATACATACATACTTTTTTGTTAATAAACATTTTAAAAAAAAATTGTTGTAACGAGATATAGTCAGCAACTTTTCAGATATAGCGCAAATATTATTGTAAATTTTGTACGCAATATTTGACATGATATATATATATATATATATATATATATATATATATATATATATATATATATATATATATATATATATATATATATATATATATGGGGGTCCAAATTCAACGCCTCGCTCCAATAAAGTCTCCGAGTAGGAATCGAAGCCAAAACCTTTGCACGTTCAGTCTTACTTTAAAGTCACTTTAACCTCATTTGCTGTGAATTTTCCTATTATGTTATAAAAGATAGTAACACAATGATTTGATAACGAGACTGCTAAGAGTTCTCACTAAGTTTTCTCGGACTTCTGAGGCACAACAATGAAGATTTTAATTAGTGACACTTTTATCAAAGGAGAAGTAAAGAATATTATAAACAATTTTCGCTTCAAGTCGTAGCTTCCTGCGGTATCATAATTAAATTTAGCACTGAAAACGTAAGTAACAAACGTAACATAATGAGGCATGCCAGTAGGTAGGGAGCGTGGGGCATTAAGGCCGGGCGGGCAATGTTAGCGGCGGTGATGCGACAAAACTATGCACATCAGATGTCTGATACGCAAGACTTTCTAGTCACCCGTCATGTGACAGGAAATGTATTTTAAGTCTACTCTTATAAAAAATTACAAAGTATAGGGTTTCAAATAATCGTGAAGATGTAAGATGTTATGTCACTATATATATATATATATATATATATATATATATATATATATATATATATATATATATATATATATATATATATATATATTTAATGAAACAATAATGAAATATTTAATATTTTCATTTCTTGAACAAATTGAAGTTTTCAGTCGATTTCCCTGGAATTCTATCATCAGATGCATACTTGGTGAAGCCAACGAGAGCCATACTATTTTAAATAAAAATAGAGTTTAATGTTTGTCATCCCGAAATTGGCCTCACATAAAAACATATATGCAGTTGTCGAATTACAATTCTATTCAACAATGCTACTACTTGCCATGGTACGTCAATTTATTATTTAGGGTACCGTACTTTAAAAGGTAATAACGTTTCATGCAGTCATTTCATACGAAATAATGGATACGCCCGCAATCTTCAGTTTCTCAACTTTATTCGCGGCAAAATCTGTAGGATATTTACTGTACTATAATAAATATTGTTATTATTGTGGATTTAACATTGTGAAAGAGGAAAAGTGAGAACTTGCAGAGAAAATAAAATCCGAGACCTGGAAATTTGTATTAGTTATTAGAGATGTAGTTCATTTCATATGAAATGAGTGAACCCGTGTGTGTCTGTGTATGTACACAGACCTACAATCCGAAAATTAGTACGGAACCCTCAGTGGGTGTGCCCGACTCACACTTGACTGGTTTTTTGTTATTGGTGTCAGGTTTTCCCTAAGAATATTCATTATTATTGAAATTAATCGACGTTAGATTCATTAAAATAAATCAACCTGGATTCCACCTTTTGGTCTCAGAATGCCACAAAAAAAAATTTGGCATTCCAAAATGGAGAACAAAAAGTAGTCAAATAAATAATAAAATTTAACCGTCTGATTGAAATTAAAAAAAAAATCCTAATATTAAACGTTTTAATCTATATTTTTCCAAAGTAGGCCCCAATTAACCGGATCTCCCCCACTCTAGTTTCGCGTCTTACGGTGAGTCCTCCAGCAAATCAGCATAATTACGTCTTTGGAGCAAGAGCATGCAACTTGCACATCCGACACTCTAAGCTAGGCGGTTAAGCAAATGAGTGGGTACTCAGACACGCTCCGACTGTACGAAAGGTTCAGGTAAACCTACCGTGCGCTAATGAACGCAAAATTAGAATGACCTACCTCTTATTTTAACTTTCACTCTAAGTGTTATAAGGGCCAAATGGTGCTTTAGTAACACTAAGAATGAAGAAATATCAAATATATATATATATGTGAACATGATGTTTTTATTTTAGCAATACTGCGTTTCGATCCGCGGAATATTTGTCGTTTTTGAACAACTTCATAGTTCTAAACATATAACAATAACAATAAGGTGATGAAATTCCATATATACTATTTTAAATATATAAAAATAAATTAATAATCATAAGCTTCTCGAATATTTTCTTATTTTTCTCTTAAATACTATTATAATAGTAGTTAAGAAAATATAATTTGGAGATAAAAAACATTGTAAAATTTATCTTTATTCTGGGCAGCTAGGACTAGATCTTTGGCAGAAATAAGAGAATAAAAAAAAAAAACTTGTTGTAATGCGGTGATGGTTGAGTAAAAACTAAGTAAGTTTTTTGACATACCTACTATGAATCAGGTATATATGTCAAAAACCTAAGTTTTCATTGAACCATCTTTTATAATAAAAAAAATGAAAATATATTCTGTGAAAAAATTAAGTTTAACGGAAAAAAAATTAATATACACATCAAACCCAAATTGAATTTAAATATTCGTGTTATTGTTCACCAAACAATAATATCTTGTTTATATCGAGGCTAGTTGTGGCGCAGACGCACAAGAGTGTGACTATAAGCCCCACGCGCGAGATGATATGGATTAGATCCCCACTCGAGAAAATGAAATTGTTAATATTTTCATGTTTTCGCTCTGGTGTCGAGGCAAAGCGCGGCGTTGAGTTGCGCCACTTAACACACAATACCTCCAGAACTCGGAAAATGGAGAATGAAGTGTTTCCCCTTTGCCTACCCTGTTATGTATGAAATACAGCGGGAAGCTAAAAACAAATATACTTGCTTGTGATTTGGTACGAATTTTTCAGTGCATTATATTTATTTATACATACGTACGTACTTAAGAATAGTACGTACTTAAAACACGAACGACTACTGTTCAATACGTTATTACAAATGCGCTATTTATATTCATAATTAACTTTATTAATTATGTGGAATTGTCATGCAAATATATTTTTATTATTTTCCTTTCCCAAGTTTCATAAGACAATGCAGTTCTCCTACATAGAAAATAACGAATTTAGCCAAATTTCGTCAACACATCTTTAAAGTAAATATTACTTTGTGGTTTAAATAAGGTCGTGTTTAACAAAAAATATTATAATTTGTAAGCTTGTCACGTTTTTCCAACAATGTATCACGCTGCTATACGAAAAGCTAAAGTTATTCAATATGTTATGATAAAAAATCTTAAATGTTTTCAGTTCGTTTTACAACAATAGAATAGGAACAATTTACTATACTTACGTCTCAATTGCACGCTATAAAAGCCAAAGATTATCTTCATTAAAATTCCTTGATGATTAAATAACTTTCACTTGTAAGTTTCAATATTCATGTGAAATAAAAATCGATGAAATTTTCAATTCAATTAATTTTACAATTTTCAATTATTTCTTATCACAAAATTTTTAAATTAACTATTTTAAAATGCGCTCGCGCTTAACGCATGGCGTTAGTTACTATTGTTATTCCGCTATTTAAGGCTAACTAAGAATTACACCATAATATTATGTAGCCTATAAGCACTTTTAAAGAATGTTGTTATTTGTTTTATACACAATAAAAGAAAGTAAATCGGACCAGTAGCTCCAGTGATCTTAGCGTTTAAACAAACAAACACGCTGTTCCGCTTCAGTATTTATGATATTAGTATAGATTATGATTGACTCATTGAAAAATGACACAAAAAATTATAAAGCTTCTGTTTTAAACATTGTACTGTAAACTAAATAAAACTTTATTTGGTGTATTCGCCAGAGTTGTAGGTAAGGTATACACGAATAGCAATGAATGATGCTACTAAAATGGAGGAGAGCCTCTTCAATGTTCGCGGAAAGAGGCATCATTGGATTCTGAGCCTGAATGAAAAAGGGGACGGTGAACAATTGGAATTTCTTTTTGAATAGTAAAAACGCATGAATAAAGTCAACCGGTCAAACTACACTTGACGATTCAAAGGATAATATTTTAAAAATAAATAAGAATTCTACAGTACAAATAAAAATTTTAAAATGTTATTATGTGATACCAACATTCTATGTATTTTTCTTTAGCTTCACTCTAAAACTTCCCGCATAAAGAAGAGTAGGCAGAATATTTAAGGCAACACTGCGCTTTTGCCTTGGAACCCGAGCGAAGAAATGAAAAAATTATAAATAATAATTCATTCACCCAAGTGAAAATCGAACCCACAACCATCGTGTTACAGCCAAACGATTGCGCCCCTGCGTAGGCCACGACGGCCTCAAAATCCAAAAGAAATTATTCTTTTCAAATTGTAAAGATTCAATCATTCTCGTTTATATAAGTACAAAATAAATATTATAATGTTATAAAAGAATTTTATGTTAAAATATTTACTTTCTGTGCTTTTAGTTGAGTGCAATATATTCATATTACAGGAAAGAGGACATAATGTGGTCGCTAAGCATCGTGCAGTGCTCCAGTATACACTAGCGTAAAAAGCTCTTAGTGTAATAAGAAAGCTGTAGAGGTATTTTTTAGTGATTATCTGAATTTGGTTCACTATTTAGACTTTCAAATTTTATATTTATATTAACATAGATTTCTGTCACGTTATATGTTCATGATTTTCTTTCATAGGTCAGTACAAATCCTTGATTTATCAAATTTTATTTTTTGATGTTAAATATTAATTTACTTTCACTGGCATTTTTTACATAATTTTTTTTTTTTATATTTATGTTTATCAAAAGAAATTCAATAGGCGGGCTTATGTAACTTTTAAATGCACAAATCTTGGAAATAAATTGTAGTTGCAGAACAAAATTTTACAGAATTATTTAATATTCAAATTTAATAAGCATCGTATATACATAATGCACAAAAGAATTAGATCTTTTTTACTACTAGTGCCATATACACACATATACATATACATACATATACATATATAGAATTATGAATTTATGAAAAAGGATATGAAGGAATTTTGTTGTATATGTAGAATAATTTATGTTTTAAAGAAGTATTTTTAGCTGTGGACTTATTGTAACTTTAAATTGACAGTTTCTTTTAATAATATTTTAAGTTTAAGCCGAGACTACAAAATTTCTAGCAGAACTTACTACTAGTTAAATGTTAAGTAATGCGTCGTTCTCTACTATAGCGACAAAAGAGTAAGATCTTTATACTCGTAGGTGCCGAGTTCTGTGTTCACTCCGCTTAAAATTCAATTTAAAAGTAATTCAATTTAAAAGTGACAATTAGAAGATTGCCATTTGTCAAAGTTTAGAAAGTTATTCGTTGTTTCTACTGAAAAAATAGACCAACAAACTTTAAATCAGAATAGATAATTCCAATTGTCAGTCAACTTCACGCTGTATCCCACACACAGTGGGGTAGGCAGAGGGAACCCAGTGTTAAGACACTCCGTTCCATGCCTCCAGTATTGAGTGTTGAGTCGCAGAACTCAACGCCGCGCTTTGACTCGACACCAGAGCGAAGAAATGGAAATATAAATTTAAGTAAATATTTCATCTCCGATGATCTTCCAGAGTGGGGATCGAACCCACAACCAGTCGGTTTTACAGTTCGCTTCGTGCCGCTGTGCCACGACTGACCTCTGACTGGCTTCCAATTGTAATTTTAATATTATAACTGAAAAATATTTTTTCAGTTATAATAATAAAATTATAATAATGATTATGATTATAATTATGATTATAACTGAATGGCTTAATTACCATAAGTAGTTTTGTATAACAACTGTATAAACAAATAATATAAGAATCCAAAAGACCTATATAAAGTTAGTAGCAGCCAAAATTGTTACGAAAAGGGAAACAAGTGAAATTTTGTTTGACATGGATATACTTGAGTTCATAAGGAGCCAGCAAGAGAAACGGCCGTCATTACTCATGGCATGTGCCTCAAGCATTCTTTATTTCTTTTACTTGAATACTTTGTGTATATCCATTTTGAATTTGGTACCGAGTCAGGCTTTTACTGATGATACTTGTTGTTTGTTAAGGCAATAGGACATCTGTCACTGTCTTTGAAAAATTCCTTTATTGAACTACTTTTCCGTATAGAAATATTAGTGAAATGGTAGTCACATGTGTTAAAGGCCCATTTTGTTGTCTTATTATATATCATAATATTTTACGTATATATCTTATTGGTTATATGGTTTCACTTTTGACTAAGTATGATCTGTTTGAAACAGCTATTTACGCAAATAAGTCTACATGTATAAGCCTATTAGAGGAGTATTTGAATCTTTTTTTATAGTTTAACACCGTATCTCGCACATAGTATAAATTAATAGAAAATAATTTTCGGTTTAATTTTATATAATCAAAAAGCAGAGAGAGAGCGTAGTGTAAAAACACTCCGTTCTCAATTCCACTCGAATTCAGGTGAGCGTGCGTAAGCAGTCTAGCCGCACAGTGATTGCATTCAATATTTCATTAAATAATTGTTTTATTTATTCGATTTTAATAGTACAATCTATTTGTTACTTGTAGTCTATATATTATATAAGTTCATATTCAACTGTCACATATTATAACAGATATTCGCGTATATTGTAGCTGTTACATAAAATATTTCTATATCAAATCACGGACAAAGTAAGCGATACGATTCTAGCGGGAACTCTATGAATAAAATTATCATTTTGCAGAATTGATTCTGGAGCATAGTAAAATACTTGTGTTATGCCTGGTTAGGGTATTTCCTAGCAAATTATTTTTAGATGTCATCAAAATGTATAGTATATACACTATATTATCGTAGTGGCCAACAACAAAATATTAGTTTTATTACCCATTATAATTTTTGGTGAGTTGTGGGCAGGGGCACAAACTAACTGTACAATAGACTGGTTATGATTTCGATCTCCACTCGAGGAAATGAAATATTTATTTAAATTTTGTATTTCCATTTCTTCGCTCTGGTGTCGATGCAAAACGCGGCGTAGAGTTCCGCCGCCCGACAGGGCGGCGGAACCCCAATACCGGATGTGTTGATGTATCAACGGATGTGTTGTTGTATCCTCTACATAGCCCTGACCTTGCTCCATCAAATGTCCACCTGCTTCGGTCCTCGCAGAACTCCTTAGGAGGCATAAAGCAAACCTCAAAAGAACACTGTGAACACTTCCTGTTAGATTTTTTAATCAAAAAGCTCAAAATTTCTACAGTATATTTCATAAATATTCAATTGGAGTATTTTTTTTCACCAAGTTCAAATGGCTCTATATTCTGCTGGAAAAACATATATGTTATGAAACACTATATTTTCTTTATATAAATAATAATGTAAATAGTACAAGCGTGCGATATTATATGCTAGTCCCTAGGTTTTCTGTCATAATTATGTATGAATCTTTCTACCAAAAGAGAACAAACTAAAATAACAGTTTTCTACTAAATAATAAAATGTATTACTAACGATATACGAGTACGTGATAGTGTAGATATGCAATCAGCTCTTTGATACATGATTAATCACAACCGTGGAAATCAGATAATTAGTACGGTGATTGGATGAACGCTGGCGCACGAGGTTGACTTAGAGTAGTTAATATTGTATTAAATGTTATGTTTTATCTATGTATTTCATAACTGGTAATTTGTTGTATGATGAGGAGAGTCGTGGCGGAGGGGCACATTGTGTGACTGTAAAATCAACTGGTTGTCTGTTCGATCCCCACTCGAAGACATGAAATATTTATTTACATTTATATTTAATTTTTTTCGCTCTGTTGTCGAGGCTAAGCGCGGCGTTGAGTTATGCCATTCAATACACAATGCCTCCAGCACTCGGTGCTGTCTACAGGGTACCGCGTGAAGCTGATTTCATTTAATTTTAAAATTTTAATTTGTAATATTGTATTATAGGAAATATATTTACTTTTTGTGGACACAAAAGGTGGAAAAAAGAGTGTTTTTTATATGTATTTTATACTCTACTTACTTACTTTAAAGCAATTAAGGATTTAAAATAAAATAAATAAATGCATTGGAAATATATAAAAATGCAATTTTTTATAAACATTTTTATCATCATGTTTATTATATACGTTTCTTACAAACGTTTTGCAAGAATATAACAACTGTATCATTATTCATATTTATAGAAACAAGAACAGCAAATAGAAGTAATACGCTTAGATAATTATTTTTATAAACTTATTTACGTTTACTATTTTTATTCGAAAGGTAGAGCCCTCCGCTCTACCTTCTTGGAAAGAGATTTAGATCTATTTTAGACAAATATATATTTTTTATTCTCTTTATGAGGGAAACATTTTTTTTTGTATTATCATTTAACTAAGAATGTTGCCTCAAAGCTTTTTTTATAATAACCGACAAAAAAGTGTTTAATAGCCAAAATTCCTAGCGAGCATACTGTCATAGTTGTTAATGTACTTCACGTTACTTACACGCTTAGCGTTACTGTATCAAAGCGTGGAATTTATATTGAATCTAGTGTTTGTATATGTATATTGATCATTTATGGTTAAGGGTATTTTTAAAAATGATTGTATATACGTTAATTAGAAAGAGTCAGCAAAAAAATACTAACTATATCACAATTTACCCACTCTACGTCAGATCTACTAAAGGTCTACTAAAAGTTATCATCTTACGCTAATCCCATTGGAATAATATTTTGTTGTTTCAATGAGGTACTGTTTATTTGAAATTGGACGCACTAGGTGACACTGCAGTCGATAAGTACTGAAATAGACCAGCCAAAGCGACTCAAAAAGAAATAAGCAAAAGTAAGCAAAAGCTTTCGGCTTAAAGGATATATCCTGATAACATATAATATTTTAAATCAAAGGTCAATAACGTCTAATATAAAGGAATTTTAAGAGACTAGACAAAATTATGGTATTGTACTTTTAGAGAAGACACTCATCCTAATGAGTTTTTTTGTGAAAGAAAAATGTCCGCTGGTCCCGCCAGTATACGATAAAACAACATATAATTAAAAATCCTTTTATTATAATTTTAGTATTCTTATCACAAAAGACTTTTTATTTAATGTATTCAATTAGTTCTTATTTCTATTAAAAATATATTTAATTTGTAAAAAAAAATTAAATGTATAATGATAAAATACAACTACAACGCTATCATTGAGAGTAGTGGCGAAGTTATGAGAGTTCATAGCTTGGGTTGCTTTTAAGAATTTTATTGATATCTAAGGATCTTTTAGAAACGATCCCTTTTGTTGAGAAAATATTCTTGCAGTTCAGATTCAGATGTTCATACTGGAATACCTTTGTAAATTAAATTACATCAACCATATAAATGTAGACGTCAAGTAAAAAATTATAATAGACTAAATAAACATTTAAAAAAAAAAAAATTTTTGGGTCGTGACGGTATACTTTAATTTTTCAGTTAAGGTTTAAACTGAAAAATGAAAGTATACGATAGAACGATAATCTAATGTAGAACGAAGTTAACGTCTTGAGTGGATTCTTAAGAATTAAATTATTGATTCTTCCTTGTAGCTTCTCTCTTAGTTTTCTGCAATATAAAAATTTTCGAGTTATACACATATTTCATTAGCTTTGAAAAAAAGGATTGGCGCTTTATTTATTCTAAATATTTTAAGTTTATTATGAACTCCTAATATAATTTAATATGTATTTATGCACGCATATAAACAAAACGCGCATCTGTTTATAATTGGTCTTGTAAATGCAAATCCACGTCGGTATCGCGGGAACAATTCATCCATCTGAATTTAAAATGACTAAATGTTAAAACCATTTATATTGAATGGCTTCCGACTGTAAAAGCGATGAATGTGGGCTCGATTCCCAATTGTGAGACTCAATTTCATTTCTTCGCTTTGATAACAAGAGAAAGCGCGACGTTGAGTTTCGCCACTGAACTCATAGTGTTTTGAAAATAGAGCGAAGAGTAAAGAACGGAGTGAAGATCTCTTGAACTCTACTTCTTAGTTAATATATCTTCGAATGAAGTGACAACTCGAAGGTGGTTATAAAACGATAACTAGTTTTCTCTACCTATACTATCCTTAATCTATTTCTCCTGTATCTAGTGTCTGACGTTATAGTCATTATTTTCTCTCGCGAGGCAGTGATAAGACCTTGTTACGAGCAGTTTTCAAATCACTGCTCAATATGTCGAAACTATAGCAGTAATGATAAAATAAAATTCACATATATGCTTGGAGTTACCTATAGTGAATATAAATCTATGATAGTGAAATATTGTGATGAGATAAGTGACGTACAGGTAGTAAATAACATACAACACAGTACACAGTTAAATATTCACTGAATCGTTAAACTGGCCATACGGACGCAAACACGGCGCGGTGTCCGGGGACCTATCCATCTATCTAGATACCGAGTTGGCGCACTGTTTCGAAATATCAGCCTTTAAAAATGCAATGCAATCCGATCATCATACGCTGAAAACCGTGGAACGTTTTAGCGTTTAAAATGTCAATAATGTCAATAGAGCAATTAAACTGCGAAGTGATTGATATATATATATACATATATATATATATATATATATATATATATATATATATATATATATATATATATATATATATATATATATATATATATATATTCATCATGTATTACTTTTCATTATATATATACTTATATATGAAATAAGGCGTTTTGTATGGGAGGAACAAAAAGTCGAATATTTTTCAGTATGACATATTTATTTTATCAAAATATGGACCACTGTCCGGGGCATACGGTGAACACATACCAATTGAAGATTTTCTAATTTGGTAGCCGTCTGTTTTATAGTGTGTGGTCTAGCGTTGTCGTGAAGCAGCAGTGCCGTAGAGCGATTGACCAGCCTCGGTTGTTTAGCCGCTAGCTTTTCCATAATGGTTTGCAATTGCTGACAACAGACGTCTGCCGTATACGTCTTGCCAGAATTGAGAAAACTATTATGAACTTATATGACTTTTATGAGTCCAGCCATTGTGATGAGCACTTCCAATTGTCGTAGAGAGAATCCACTTTTCTTAGTTTTAAAAACCTTTTATTATTGAGCCGGTTAAGTAACGTAAAGCAGCAGTCGACACGCTGAACGTTGCTGGTTTTCTTCACTCAATTCGTGAAGTACGCATCTCTCCAGCTTTTTAATCTGCCCAAAATGTTTCAAGTGGATTGGAACTACTATTGTACGGGTTTACTGTTTTAGTACTAGCACCGCACCCTTCAATTCTTCATTATCAACTTGGGTCTCCGGACGTTCCTTAACATTGTTCTGCATTTTGAAATTTTCAGAATTGTAAATGTGTTGGTTTCGGGCTCCATTCCCACTCGAGGAATGCATTATTTAATATTTTTAATTCGTCGCCCTGGTAGCATACATTTAAATAAATGTTTCATCTCCTCGAGTGGGTAACGAATCCACAACTAGTCGGTTTTACAGTCACATTTTGTGCCCCTACGCCACGACTGGCCTCAAGACTGTCTTTATTTAGTTAATTAATTAGTATTGTAATTATAAATGTGGTTAAGACCTATTTGTAATTATCTACATGGAGTCTTGGCTCTGCCGCTGGCTATCTTTGACTATTCCGATAATTGGTTATTTAGTTAATCAATTATTATTTTAATTATGAATGTGGTTAAAACATATTTGTAATTATACTGGGCTGAAGCAGTCAAGGCGAGTATTAGAATCTGTAAAGGGGCCCCTGAAGCCTACACTTGTGGTCGCAAGTCCCAGGCACTACTCCACGCTTCTAAGAGTCTAAAGTCACTTAAAGAGTAAGTAATATATAACTACCATCCACTTCTGATGTTTATTCGATACGACTACCCTCTTATTATTCGTTAAGTCTATTATTCTATTTTATCTGAATTCTCTACCATTTTTCTAACACGTGCACAATTTCACAAGAATTTTCTTTATTCGTGGATTGTCTAATATTAGTAATCTAGGATTAAATTAATTAATGTTACTTGGGCTTTATTTTCTAAAGCTTATCATTATTAATTACAACATATTTTAATTTTTTTATGTACTTGAATATCTGAAGATAAATTAAAATCTAAGCAAATCAAAGATCTATATTGTGAATAATTAATAAAGCGTGATTTAATAGTATTAAAAAAAGTAAATTGATTACTATTCTGTCTTTTTTATAAAATGTTATTTCATTGGTAAGAAGAGACATAAAAATTGGTATTTTATACTTTTTTATTTATTTATTGATATTAGAAAAGGATCGCGTGCCACAAGAAATTTATGACTCAATTCAACAATCAGCGAAACGCTTAACTAGCTGACGATAAGGTGCCGGCAAGTGATTGCGCCTGTCTATTTAGAGATAGCTGCCGATAGATAGTTTCACCGGACCACAAGTTCTTTGAAATAAATGATATATTTTTTTCAAATTTAAATAAAACATCAGATATCTAGAAAGGACATTCTCATATTTATGATATAAAAAGATCCAATTAGCCTCGCGGATGATACTACGAATATATCTGTTTTCCTTAGCGAGGATTTGGGGTTCATTGAACCTGATTTAATGGCTGGGTTTACACAGTGCACAGTATGCACTCATCTGATTTCGATACATGCCCATTCTTGATATCAAAGATGTGTTCGTTCACCCTGATACCGATGTTTCTCTTTGTTTGACCGATGTTTGATAAGCCAGCATCGCAATCTAGTGTGTACGCCACACGTACGTACGCTGCGCACACTGCAAAGGAATATTACTTTTCACTGGTCTCAAGAATTGACTCCCTTACTTGCTAGGTTTGAATATAGTTTTATGGAAGCTCTATCTCCCTTAGTTAAAAATTCCCTTTATTTACTTTCGAACGCTTCTTTTCCCTTTATTTACTTTTAAATCAAACGAGTCTATACACGACCTGTCTTCTTCTCTCAGCTCAGAAGTTTCAGCCACATTGGAGTCCCTAGATATTTTTTTTATGGTGTATATTTTTTTCATGGAATATATTTTACACATCAAGCCCCTTCATATGATATTGATATTAGATGGGTGGGTAGTGCAAAAAATTGTAATCCACCATTTTGTTGCGACGGCCATTTTGAATTAGTCACCATATGGATTATAAATGTAATGTTGTTGTCATCAGATCTGATGTTGTAATCTAAATTTCGGCTCAATCGGACACTGGGAAGTGGGTCAAATTGATCTTGCAAGATTTTACATACACACTAACTAACTAACACGGCAAGTTCAATAAATGCTTGTAGTAAAGGATCTCAATATTAATATTTATCTGTAGGCCAGTCGTGGCCCAGGGGCACAAAATGTGACTGTAAAATCGACTGACTGTGGGTTCGATCCCTACTCGAGGAAATGAAATATTTATTTATACATTTATTTTTTCACTCTGATGTCGAGGCAAAGCGCGGCGTTCAGTTCCGCCACTCAACACACAATGCCTCCAGGAACGGAGTGTCTCAACACTAGGTTTTATCTGCCTACCCTGTTATGTGAGAGATACAGCGTGAAGCTGATTTGATTTGAATATTAATACGTTTGAATTTGAATGTATTACATTTCTACGTGACCAACCATTTAAATTGGTAAATTAAAATGTAAGCAGTTCTATTTTTATTTACTCTTTGAATGAAAAAAGATTGTTATTTAATTGATTGGAATTTTCATACAATAAACATCAATATTTAAATTAACTAGCTTTAGTCAGTGGGCTTAGATTGTGTCCGATTCTCACTCGAGGAAATTAAATATTTTTATCGCTCTGGTACCGAGGCAAAGTGCGCCGTTCGACGTTCAACGCCGTTCAACGAAAAATGGGGGGTCCTCTGCCTACTCTACTATTTGCGGTATTTCACGTAAAGCTGATAGTTCAGTCGGTTACATACAATTCAAAGGTACGGCACACGAAAAAAGAAATCTACACGTTTAAAAATGTCCCAAGAGAGTCTGGAAATGTGTTCTGTTGCATGGGAATACAATCGCACAAAACATACTTCGTGATGTATGTATATAATATATACAAATTAAACCTCTCGCATACATTTACAAAACTTTTAAAGCGTAATGTTGTATGTAAATACATAATTCTCTCGTGCAATACAATGTATTGTGCTGGCTTATCGCTTAGTGAGCGTTGTATGATATTCAGATTTTTTGTATTACTTATTATACTCTACATGCTTTTTTTTATTCATAGATATTTTTACATATATTATTAATTTTAATAACATCTAAACCTGGCGTTCGTCGCTACCGGGTAAAAAGTAAAACAGAGGTAACAAAAACATATATTTCACACATCATTTAGAGAGGGCAGTCGTGGTGCGGGGGCACAAAGTGTGACTGTAAATTATTAAATTTGGCACGAAGTGACAACTTATGATTAATAATTAACATACAAAAGGAAATACTTACGACAAATAATTTAACTTATAAAGGAAAAATCCGAAAACTGATATTTCATAGAAAAAAAATCATTTCTAATTATATTTATAGTACAATATAAGTACATATGCCCGCAAGCTTAAATTTATCAACTTTTATAAGTTGTACCTCCAGATGACCTACAATCCTAAAATTGGTACGAAAGTCTCGGTAGGCGCGATAGAATCGCACTGAAGCGGTTTTTTATTATAGTAGTCTCTGATATTAATTATTTCTTTTCCTTATGTATATTTTGAAAATATTCATTATATTGAATACATTTTGTTAGTATTCTATATCCTAATTTTCGTTTGTTTAACTGATCTATTACAGTAAATACTACCTTCAGTCAGCTGCGATATAAGAGTTATAATTATATGTACAAATCATCCATAATCCAAAGTCTATGATACATAAAAGATTTCATTAAAATCGGTTCGGCCGTTTTTGAGAACAGCAATATTTTTTTATATAAATGTAGATAGATTATTCATTATAACTTGTTTTAATGTTAAATTCATAATTATACGGTTCTAGTTTATTAAAATGTTCTAATATAAATTTTCATTTCTATCTTCCTACAATTTCTTTTAAAAATAGAAACTTTTATTTATTCATAGCTAATTAATCGTAAGAACTTAAGCTAAAAAGCCTTTATTTTCTCTTAACTTTTATGCTCTTTAATAATGAGCGTTAACAAAATAACTATATTTTTTACAATTTATAGTATTAACCAGGGTGATTAAAGATAGATCTGATAAATAACGCTTTATGTTTATTTAATCAGACATTGAATGTTGAGTGTGGGGAATCAAATTTTACATCACCAGGCTGTGGTTATAACAATATAGTACACAATAAGATTGTATAATAAAATACCTTATTCGTAAATCTATAGTTATAATTATGTATTTTAAAGTTGTGTAAAAAATGAGAAACCTTGCTTTGCATGTGATACAACGTGAAGATAAATAGAATAAAGCTAAAAATAATGTAAAATAGATTTAATTTATATGGCCTCTATAATCTATGGACCTAGTGCAGCGGCACAAGCGTGCGACTGTATACACGACGGTTGTAGATTCGATTCAATGAAATATTTAATATTTTCATTTCATCGCTCTGGTAACAAGGCAAAGCGCTGCCTTGAGCTCCGCTGTACAACACGCAATGTCTCAAGAATTGCGGCATGTAGGTAACAAAAATGTCTTAATGAAGAAAAAGGTTTCAAGGGTCCCTCTGCTGTTATACATATATAAATATTATTGCATGTCAGAAATACAGAATTTTCATACTTACATCAGTTGACGTCGTCAACGTAATTATTAAAATAGAGGTCATTGGTCGTGGCGCAGGGCACAAAGTGTGACTGGTTGTTGGTTCGATCCCCACTCGAGGAGATGAAAAGTTTAAATTACATTTATATTATCATTACTGCGCTCTGATGTGGAGGAAAAGCGCGGCGTTAAATTCTGCCACCCAACACGCAATGCCTCCGGAACTCAGCGGAAAGTGGGGAACGGAGTGTTTTAACACTAGGTTCCCTCTGCCCACTCTGTTGTGTGCGAGATACACCGTGAAGCTGAGTTGAAGATTCGATTCGGATATTCAACAGATCAGTTATTGTGTCGATTTTTATTGTGTCTGAATGTATTGGGCATACTTATAAATATTCCATTTTATAGTAAAATACAGCGAATATATCATAAAATCTAACTCTATATGCTGTAGCTTATAAGAGGGAAACATAACCTATTTCACAACGTCACGTGCAGGCTATATAGGAGTATTGCAATATGTTTGTAGAGAGAATGGCAAAAATATATGCAAAGTAATAGTTTATTTCTTCAATTAGTTTTTTTATTTTATTTATATCTTAAATTTATTTTTTCTAGAAAATTATAAGTAACTAAAAAATAATAAGAATCTAAAGTACCATATAATATATATAATAATAATATTTTTCCTGGGTATTACAGTCACAACTTAACATCCTGCTGTAAGCGTCTTTAATAATACGTTTTTTTTTTCAATTCAATTTATCAGTTTTAATTGAACTAAATAAAAAAATATTTTATTTAAAAACCCAACTGACAAAAGCGTCAGTTATTTAAAAATTATACCCAACATTTTCTATAAAAATATAATTTACCCAGAAGCTATATCATTATGGATAACTTCACATAAAAGTTCAGGTCATATAATACAGTAACAGATGGCACGTATTATGAAAACTGAGTAAATCTCGTGGCACTAAGTCGCTCGTACTGCAAGCTCCCAATTTCTGCTCGAACAATCCTTCACACGGCACATTGGCCTTGTCCACCACATTCGAGAGCAATTTGCTGTCGGATATCAGATTAATGTAACTACTTTTATACTAGTTCTATCGCTGCTTGACTTAGATGTATTGCCTTGTTTATAAATCTGTTCATTATATAAGGGTTTGTTTTTTTTATAGGTGAGGTCAGTACCTCTCCTGTAAAAAAAACGTGACTAATGTATTGTTCAAAACTCGTTAACGTAATATGTTAATGTAAATGGCATTATTTGCACCATATTTCAATAAAAATTATTTGAATTTATTTCAAAAGAGGGGAAGATCTATGTGCCGCACCCTGTATAACAGGGTAAACAGAGAGCCTAGTGTGACGACAAAAAATATGAGCGTTTATGTATCGTTTTTGCTTGAATTTGTAAGACATTCACCGCGTAATCAAAACCTATGGTGTACTTCCTGTAGAGCTACAGTTATAAAATTTAGGACGAAGTAAGATCTTAAAAATTTGTAGATATTTCATAGAAAAAAATAATACTTATATTTGTAGTAAATACTAATTAGGTATTTCTTAAAAAACATCATTACAAGCTAAAATTTGTGGTTCATTTCATAGTAAATAAGTTTATGTGTCCGCAAATTTATGTTTGTTAATTTTATTCGCACGCATCATCAAAACCTATACGCAATTTCCTAATCACAATTATAAAATTCATACAGATCCCTCTGTGGGCGACCATCCGATTCGCGCTTGATCGGATTTTTCTTAAAAATTGGCATATTACAAGCGGGCGTAGCCGCACGGGGGCCGCTAGTTATTATTATAAATATACAATAGATTTTTTAAATTAATCTTATTCACCATTACTGTAAATAGAATTGTGGTTGGAAATTTTAATTGATAATTATTTTATTATGTAAAATTAATATATTGTACATTTTATATTAATATAATAATATTAATATAAAATATATTCATTATTTATTATAACACAATAAAATTTTAATCAATAGAAATCTCCAACCACAATTCCATTTTCAGTAATGATATCAAATATTAGGTTACAGCGCAGCTACAAACAGGAATAGGATTTTAAGACCTATTGAGGAAATGAGATTGCACTCACGTGTAGCACCTGCACCGCCTTAGTTAAATAAATATATCAGTACCAGCCGTATGTTTGTTATACATGTGTTAAATTAAAATAATTATAATTCTGTTTTTAGGGCTTCCTTACCCTTTTAAGGAAAAAAGGAATCCTTATAGGATCACCTGTTTGTCCGTCTGTCTGTCAGTCAAGAGCCTTTATCTCAGGAACGCTTGGAGATATCGAGTTGAAATTCAAACCATATACTTGTAGTTAAATCTTACAAAATAAGCTCAAGATCTCCAATTTTTAACGCAACCCTCGGTGGGGAGCCTGAGCCGCCCTTGTCCGGTTTTTTTTAAAGTATTTTCACCCACTCTTTCTTTCATTTGCCTCTCCGATAAAATGAAAGTGTTTAAAATAAATAACGTATCTATAAGTAATAAATAATAATATAAATTTTGAATTGTATTAATCTACATGTTTGTAAGATAACGAAACCTAAAGAATACGTTTTAAGAAGTACTCGAACCCGCGCCTCTTGGAAACCAACCAGGCACTCTGACCACTAAGCCCTACATCGGTTTCCAGGAGACGTGGAATCGAGTCCCGCTACGTTCAAATACGTTTACTAAAAATAAGAATTTTTCTCTCCCAAGTGTGGAATAAGACTTTAAAAATGTTAAGTATATCAAAATCTAATAAAATTATAAAAAAAGTTCACGTTCCCTCAAATAAATAGACCAAGCTAAATATTAACAGATTTCTAAGTGTCCTCAAGCTGAGTCTCACCTTGTTCTAGTTCTGTTCCCGTGTAGTACTCTTTACAATGCCTAGTTGACTGAAAAGTATAATTTTATATTTTATTAGGGCAGCTGTTGACAATGCTCTTTAAACAAGAGCAAAAGCTATATTTATATTTCATTTTATAGATACATTTATTATAACTAAAATCAATAGTCGTGCATATAATCAGCTAGTCCTGGTGCAGAGGCGCTAGTGCGGCACTGTAAGCACAACAGTTTGTGGGTATGAATCCCAGACGAGGACATGTTTTTTTTATTTTCATAGTACATAAGTATCTTAATGGGAACGCTAGGTTCCCAGGTTACTTCTGCCTGCCTGCCAAAAAAAAAGAAAGTACTTCTAAACTTTGTTCCTATAATGTCTATTTTTATGTGTTTAGGAATTAAAGTCAATATCGTTACAAATAATATTTTTTACAAGCTATCAAATATATAAAAAAAAAAGTAATAATTAATCGATGTATAACAAATATATTTAAGCGACACATAAGAGAGCAATAAAGCCATGTGTGACATTCATCTGGACCGCAGTTAGTTGAACAAACTGGCAATAGAATAGATTTCCCACGAGAGCTATATATGAATTTCCATGGTTTATTTGTACTGATATATTGGCGAGAGTTATTTAATAGTAATATACGTTTTAAGGTGTGCATAGTCCAGTGTTAAATTAAAATAATACATAGAAATGATGTAGCACATAATCTATTAACTTTTAAAGTTTAATTTGAATCGAGGGATACTAACGGTATTTAATATTTTTTCTAAAATTTCGTCCTAGTGAAAACACAGTTTCAATGTATAGGTTTCAACAGTTTCCTTATCAATTTTATAGTTTTACACAATTTTAGATTTACAACATTTTTAAAGTGTTGATCTACACTTAGGGAAATACTATTTCTTAAATGTGGAATAATATTAAAAAAAAAGGGGAAAATTTAAAAAAAATATTTGAAAGCTCCATGAGAACATATATTCTGATAAGCCATATATGGCTTAGTTGGCCAGAGAGCCGCGGGTTCATATCCCGGTATGTTCAAATTTTTATATGTTTTCCTAATTAATATTTTTCTTTTCTAAGTGTGGAATAACACCTTTAAAGAATGTTAAAAAAATATTAGTCTCTGTATTCAAAAGATAATTCTAAGCATTTATCTTTAGGTATCATAACTTTGCAAAAAATTCCCTACAGAGATGCTAGCTAACAAAATAAATAAGTTGTAACAAGCGTATAAAAAAATCCTAATAATTTCTAAATAATCTTAATAGCTTCTTGAGAACGGATGGCATAGGTCAGGGTGCTTAGACGTGCAGAGTCAGGTTTCCAAAGAAGCGCAGATTCACATCCTACGCTATGTTAAAATTTTTGTACGTTTTCTTAATAAGTAAAATTTAATTTTATTTGACTATAAACTTACTCGCTCTGGTAACGAGGCAAAGCGCGGCCTTGGGTCCCGACACTGCCGCACGCAATGCCTTCAGAAAGCAGTGAATGAAAGTGTCATTAGGGAAACTGAATGTCTTAACACTAAGGTTTCAAGGTTCCCTCTGTTTATTCTGCTATGTGTGGGATACAGTATAAAGCTAAAAGTTTAAATTGTATCGAATTGAAGACAAATACTATAAATAAGCAAAATTAAATTGTTTTCTAATACAGCTTTTCGCTATTTCCCACGTAGCAGAATAGGCAAGGAGACACTACTTTATCCAATTCTCACGTGGTCTTTCTCTACTAGAGCGAAAATTAAAATAATTTAAGCATAATAAAAACTTCTATGGTTAGGAGCTACTGTTGGCGACACTAAACCCTACTATATTACAGTTCTTATTCAATATGGTGCTCGATACTGTCTCAGCTCAAATCCAAGACCAGCGTCCAAGGATGACGATATCTCTTTGCCGTGTGATCCCGGCCTAGAATAGGATCATCCTGGTACTGGTGGTGTCGTAAGAGGCGACAAAAGTACGTGTGGTAGATTCGCGTTGCCAGCAATGGCAACACGCATGGGCAGACTTGACCGGATCATCACCACCCCCGGCATTTAAAACCGCCGTGAAGTAGTGGCTTGATGCCATTGCGTTTCGCATCAGGTAATGCCGGGCCCCGGCGCCCAACCCACCTTAAAGGCCGGCAACGCACCTGTAACTCCTCTGGTGTTGCACGGGGCCGTGGGCGGCGGTAGTCACTTACCATCAGGTGACCCGAACGCTCGTTTGCCGTGTCTCTTCCATAAAAAAAAAAAATATGCCGATGACATAATACTCATTGACATCAACCGACTGCTGACGACTGCGATGCTGGAGCGTAAAGTGAACCTCTGAAACGGTGCGCTTGAGAACGGTGGTCTTAAACTAAATGTGTCCAATACCGAGTAGATGGCGGGAGAGCTCGATCACTATCCATATAGGTCAGGAACCAGCCGATCAGTCAAAAATAAGAAAAAAATCAGGTAGGAAGTTCAGGGCTCAGGTAGTCTATAATAGGATAAGCGCTACCTAGGCCAAGTGGCTGGAGGTCACTGGTGTGGTCTGCGATCGCAGGATACCGCCCAAACACTAGGGTCTGATATACAAGAGCATCATTCGACTGGTTGTTTTATACGGCAGCGAAGGCTGGCCAGCACTATCTTGACACACTCAGGAGCTTCACGTCACGGAAATAAAGATGCTGAATTGAATGTGCGGCGTAACGCGGTCTGACCGCATACGTAATACATTTATTGGAGGTAGTCTTATAGTCCCTGACGTAGCGGATAAGCTCCGCTCAGCTCCACTTCCACTCCGTATCGCCTAAGATGGTTTAGCCACTAGATGCGCCGACTTAAGAACTATGTCCAATACAACTACTACTATGTCAGTGCCTAGAGTAAGACCTCTCGGACGCCCAAAAAAGTGCTGGTTGGATATCGTGATGCAGGACTGAAAGCCAATCGTGTAACCACCGAGAATGCTAAAGTCTGTGCAAAGTAGAGTAGATTGCAGGAAGGCAGACTCTATCAGGAACCAGGATTAATTCTATTATAGGAAGAATAAGAAACATTCAATCCCAGTGTCGATCAAACTCACAACCGTTGCGCTTCTACTCATAGGCTGTCCCACTGAACTACACATCATTTATGATTTAAAAAAAAAAGATAATAATAAAGAACTTTGAAGACTACATATTCTCTTCATTAAAAAAATATTAGTGTTACATTAATTAATACAACCGTCCTAATTGTGTTTTTCATATATTCATGCACCTCACACGTTCTAAGGAGTAGACAGTATAAATATGTAAGTATGTACCTTCCGTTCCGTAGGAATCGAACACACAACCGTCGTTTTTATACTGTATTTGAACTGTGTAATCTCAAATTTTAAAAACTTTATTTGCGATAGCAATTCGTTTTACTAATGAAAACATTTTTTTACAATTTTCCCCTTTTAATCTAAAATTCTCTCTTTCTTTTGAATGCAATAAAGTATATATAACATTTAAGAATGGTAAATAAGAGATTACGAACAAACCCCGACTAACATTCCAAAGTGGTTTAAATACTTGCTCTCGAAATAGAGACAAACAAAAACCTAATGTACACAAATATTTAACCCCTGCACTAAGTTGTGAGTTAAAAATACATAAAAAGGCAGACCATTTATTCACCTATCCAAATGGAAATGCATTTTGTATAGACGAAAAGGGATAAAAGGGTACTACGCCAATGGGACTATGTGAAGCATGTTTATATTTAGGCTTAAGGTGAAATATTTTTTTTATTTCATGCTGCTATTCGTAAGAATATGCATGTAAATGCAGAGCAACAATGTAGACTTGGTATTAAAAAATTATACACTTAGCGGAAACATTTTTGTTCATTTTTATTATACATATGAGGAATCAATTTCAGATTTTTAATTATAAGTTGCTACTAAAATACATTTAAAACTATAAAGAAAACATTCTACTGACGGTGGGACAAGGGTTCAAGCCATCGGTGGGTTTGACTTTAGAGTGAGAAGATCCTCACAATACGCGCCGTCTCAAATAAAAGTACCTTCTGCGTCCGGCCCTTGATCCAACAGCTAAGCGATAACTTCTTAAGATTGATCTTTTGTGATTTTGAGGGATTTCCCAGGTTAATGACACGCCCGACAGATGTCGATAATGCCATCTTTCATAATATATCTCTGGTAGTTACCGAACCAAACTTTAACCAATATAAGGAGGAATGAAATCCTTGCTCTTTCACACAGCAATAAGATCATATGTAGTAAGTAGGTAGAATCACCGTCGGTAGAATGTTTTTACTACAGGTCTACGCTAATTATCTTTACCCAAAGTAAGAGGGGTAAGGCCTTTGTCTTAAAAAAATATTACCTAAGAGTGCATTCGTCGTGGTTATGCAGGTACTTGACATTCGAAAAGCCCCGACCTTCACACTTAGAAGGATATTCAGTCTCATTACAGACGAACGCGAATAGTGCATTCGATATGTCGTCAATAATTTACGTGATTGGCATCTACAGAGTCTAACTCAGTCTATGTTTATCGAACAATGCCAAAAATATAAGCTAGAAGCGGCAAAACCCAACCGTTAAAAGCACGCACCTCTCCTCCGGCGTATAATAATAATATCGCCTCCATATAATAACATTATTATTATTTGGCGGTTACATAATCTAAATATATTTATCTAAATAAATCTAAATAAATATATTTATTTAGATTATGTGTCACGTGAAGAAAGAAATTCTGTTACTTACGTAGCCTACTTAGTGAGTTTATAGTGCTGGACTGGCCCAACAACTTCCCTCCACGACTCTGCCCTCGAATTATGTAATTGCAGCATAGGATACAAAAAAACGGTTTACTTGAAATACTTTTATTAAGACTTACCTTGCTCAAAGTGATAAATAAGAGTGATTTTTAATTTAATAAATACTTTTAACTTTAATTAAAACTTTAAACAAAAAATGATGATTAGAAAATGATTGTCGCGGTATTTACTCCTAAATGTAATCAAATGAGTTACAGCCCGCGAGGATTAAGTTGAGGTTTGCACCTGTTTGAGTGTTCATATATAGTGTAGGTGTGACGTCGGCCGTGAAGTGCAGAGCAACTTTTCGTTGGCTTAACCGGCTTATTGATAACCAGCCCATATCTATTATATGATAGTCTTAATATTTTGCTTTTTGTGTCCGATTTATTAAGAGTGAAAGATACGGTTGGCACTACAGAACGAGCGTTTGGGTCACCTAATGGTAAGTGACTAACGCCGCCCACGACTCCGTGTAATATCAGAGGAGCTATAGGTGCATTGCCGGCCTTTGAGGTGAGTTGGGTGCCGGGGCCCGACATTACCTGATGCGAAACGCAGTGGCATAAAGCCACTACTTCACGCCAGTTTTAAATGCCGGTGGTGGTAATGATCCGGTCGAGTCTGTGTGTGTTGCCATTGCTGGTGACGTGACTCTGCCACACATACTTTAGTCGCCTCTTACGATACCACCAGTACCAGGATGATCCTATTGTAGGCCGGGATCACACGTCAAAAAATTCCTTTATTCCAAGGCATAATGATATGTGGGTTCGACCCCCACTCGAGATAATTCATTATTATTTAATAATATTTTCATTTCATTGCTCTGTCACCAAGGAAAAAATCCGACGTTGAGTTACGACACTCCATAACGCAATGCATCAAAAGTGGAAAATATGGAAGAGAGTGTCTTAACTCGATGTTCCCTCTGTCTACTTGGTTGTATGCGGGATACATCATGAGGCCGACTTTGCTGATGTTGTTATCAACCAATATGTTCAATCTTAATCAAGACTTATCATGTTATCTGCATCAATTATATTTGGTTTTTACCTTAAACTTATATAAATAAAGCTATTTAAGTATTTATCATCCAAATTAAAACTTTATTAACCCTAGAATTAAGCATTCTAAGTAATGGTGCTTTGTCTATAACATTAAACCAAAATGGTAAGGCTATTAAGGGGCTCAAAAAGTGTTCTCTAAGTTTACCTTCATCGATCGCTTCCATAATTGAATACCATTAGTGGTAACTATAGCTTTAGCACGACGTAGCATGTGCTTGGCTAGCAATTCCTACTTTGTCGGAAATTGTAAATTAGATTTATCTAATATTTAGTATTTAGTATCAATGCGATAAATCTAAGCTTCTTAAAGAATTCCTATAATTCGTAGAGTAGAGTAGAGTTTCGCCACTCAAAAATGGGGAACGAAAGCGTCTCAATGGAAACAAAGTGTCTTAACACTAGGCTCCCGAGATCTCTCTACCAAGGGTAGGTATGTGCATGTTTTGGCATAATCTATACACGCCAAGCAAAGTAGCAAATTATACTCTTCGACCTTCTGTATAATTTGCCGCTGCGTTAACGCCACGCTTTGCTTCGTTCCCAGAACGGGAGAATCTGAATATTATGCATTTATTTTCTGGAGTGGGAATCAAACACATAACCAGTCGCGTTTACAGTCGCACGTTTGTGTCCTTGCACCACCACTAACCTCTTAAGTGCACAGTCTTGAGTAAATTTTATTAAATTAGAGGTTAATTACGTACGTTATATCTTCAAAATAATAGTAACATTTAGGATCAATTTGGGATCAAACAAAAGAAAACCAACCAAGTGCATAGATATTTAAAACGCTAACATGACATTTTAACATTTTCAAAACTAAAATAGTCAGTTGATGTTACATCATCGACATTTCACATTAGAGTATACTAAACCACCAATAGTTGATGAAAATAACGAGTAAAATAAAATTATCCAAGCAAATAACGAATATTTTGAACATGGTGAAACATAGGACCATGCTTTGGAGATGATCTCATTTATCACTTTGTCTATGTATTTACCAACAATAACCTGTAGGTATATTATATTAATAACAAATATTATAAGAAGAAAGTAGAAAGGGCTCAACGTGCTATTTTTAAAACAATACTTTGTAAAGATTATAGTTACCCTACTGACACTCTCTATAAGGAACTAGCAATGTTAAATGTAAGGTACACCTATTTATTGGCAATTTTAAAAGACCAACACTAAAACTCAATCGTGAGAATTAATAATCATAGAAGACGACAAGACCGAGTGTATGAACTTCCAACAGTAAAATCAGCTTTTGCGCGTAAGTTCTATCTATTTCTAGCACCATATATCTACAATAAAATATCGAAAACTGTAAAGCTGAAAAATCTCAATAAATATACTTTTTGGAAAACCGTTGATAAATATCTTAAACTATTAACATATAACGACACAGAAAAAATTATCAAACCAATATAAGCGAACTTACTATTTTAAAATGTTGAGAAAAATTTACCTCATTAAACATAATAATTTCAGATATTCAGAACACATACGCGCTCACACACACACACACACACACGCACACACACACACACACACACGCACACACACATACACACACACACGGACGCACGACACGCGCGCACACACACACCCACACACAAACACATTTTTTACATATGTATAGCACACATTAATTTTTACTCACGGAATCTACATATAAACCTCTAATGTATCTGTCATAAAAACAGTTCTTAGATTCCTTAATTCGTATTTCCTTATTATTTTTTTATTATTTTTTATATACATAAAACTCTAAGCGTATATTATATATCAATTTTATGGACATATATAATGCGCTAATCGTAACAGTTATAAAAAAAATAAATAAAATAGTTTTAATTCTCTGTTAGTAATATAATTGTTAAGAAAATTTAAACCAATAGTGGCAGCATCTCAACTTTTTACACATACTACAAGTAAGAAAACAAACATGCGAGGAATACTATCCTACCGTCATACAGTTAAACTAGTACGGAGGGTAGTGTTTTATCAATTTTTGTTGCTTTACCTTGAAAATTGTAATACATAATATAAGCCATCATTGTATTAGGTTAAGATTTATATGAATAAATAAATAAATAAATAATAAATAAATAAATAAATAAATAAATAAATAAATAAATAAATAAATAAATAAATAAATAAATAAATAAACAAACAAACAAACAAACAAACAAACAAACAAACAAACAAACAAACAAACAAACAAACAAACAAACAAACAAACAAACAAACAACAAACAAACAAACAAACAACAAACAAACAAACAAACAACAAACAAACAAACAAACAAACAAACAAACAAACAAACAAACAAACAAACAACAAACAAACAAACAAACAAACAAACAAACAAACAAACAAACAAACAAAGAAACAAACAAACAAAGAAACAAACAAACAAACAAACAAACAAACAAACAAACAAACAAAGAAACAAACAAACAAACAAACAAACAAACAAACAAACAAACAAACAAACAAACAAACAAACAAACAAACAAACAAACAAACAAACAAACAAACAAACAAACAAACAAACAAACAAACAAACAAACAACAAACAAACAAACAAACAAACAAACAAATAAATTAATTATTGTATTGTATTGAAGCGACTTTGTTGTGTACAATTTTATATTAGATATATTTATAGATTTAAAAAAATAAAAAATAATCAGCTTCACGCTGTATCGTGCACACCGTAGGGTCGGCAGATGAGACCTAGTGTTCAAACACGTCGTATGATATTTTCCACCGAATTCTAGAAGCATTGCTATTAGTGTTCAGTGGCGTGACTCCACGCTTTGTCTCAACACCAAAACGAAGAAATAAAAATATAAATTTAAATAACTATTCTATTTCTACGAGTCGGGATCGAACCCACAATTAACCGCGTTTACAGTCACATTTTATGTCCATGCGGCGTAACTGGCATAGAGTATTGAATGTTTTTGAAATTCTCATAGATTCTGTACATAGTTTTTATTGAATTTATAAAGTAAAATGTATAACGAACATTGTATTTATGTCAGAATAGGTGATGGGTGATAAATTGACGCGGCACGTACGTGACGCTCCTCCGCGAGTGTTCGCGTCGGCATCATGCTGAGTCGACAGTGTCGCGTACAGGAACGCCGGTTACTGCGGTCGCCCAGTAATTTGATATTTGATGTAGGCTCCACACGTCGAACTGTCGGCCTTGTTATTACTGAGTGAAAGATTGTGGGGTTCCCTGTAACAGCGAAAATAGATTTTTATTTAGACCTAAGCATTAGCGCTAGATAATTCGTACGTTATTGTGTTTAATTTTAAATATTGTCTGCAAATTAGATTTTTTTATCAGTTTACTCTCATAGTTAATGACTTGAAACATTTGTACTAAGCTCAAAATAAAAAAATATTTTACATGGCTCACTTATCTAAGATTATCATAACGTATTCATGCATAATGTCATAATGAAAATAAGTAAAAACAAAAAGCTCTTGATGAAGAAATAAATGAGCTTACATTAAAAACGCTATGACATTTTATAATATCTAACAAAACCAGACAAGCACGAGACGGGCTCGCCCACCGAGGATTCCGTACATAAATTGGAGGTCACGAGACATTTCTGAAATTCAACCTTTGCCTAGCCAGAACCATTTTATCTACTAGGTCACTTGAACTAGCGGCTTGAATATGAAACTTTGCTTCCCATTTAAGGCTATTATTTTTTTAGGATTTCACTACAAATGCACAGTTTTAAAACTTTTCCCTGAACTAATACTACCTGTACATGAGAGGTGACAAATTTCATAATTCTAGATTAACCGAAAGTACCCTTTTTTTGCATAAGCTTTAGAGAAACAATAAATGGAAACTAAAGCTTGTGAAAAAGTATTAATGTTTATAAGCTTTTTAACCTAATAAAGAAGGAACAACTTTTTGGGGCTACTTTTGAAATACTTTTTACTACTTTTGAAAAAAGCGGCTTAAGAAGTGAATAGTGAATGTTGGGTGATGAAATGGTGCATACATCAAAGAGATTATCATCACTAATAAAAAAATACTGTTTATTTTCTGAAGCATTATTGGTCAAGATATAAGATATAATTTTAAGAAAAAATATTATAATAATTTGTTATGCTATTTTTGCTATATATTTAAAAATGGTTGAAAATACTATAATATGACATAATAGTTCAAAACACGGTTGAAAATAATGTTCCATCATCGGTTTTATTTGCCTATCGATCTGTCAGTCACTCGGGATATCATTGTAATACGTCATACGCAGTTTTTAATTTATAAAATACCTGAACTTTAGTATGAAATAAAATTCAGTCAAGTGCCAGTCAGACTAAGGATTCTGTATATATTTTAGGAGCTTAGATTACTAAAAAATACAATATATAAGGTTGACAAACTTAAGTTTTACGGGTGTATGCACTCATTTCGTATGAAATGAACTACAAATATAGGTTTGTAATTGTAATGTATGTAATACTGTAGGTAGGTTAGTGATTATTTAAAAATTGTGTTTCCTTTTCGTACCATACTTTATCGTCCAATAAACGTTCTACAGTACTTAAGCAGTATTTATTAACTACTCATTTTCTCAGTATATTACAGTACTGTTTATTTAAGTTTTTCATTACTCTGCGAATTTTACCTAAAATAAATTAAAAACTATGCATAAAAGCCCGTATCTTCTGATCGTGTTGACTTAAAAAAATATTTTTTGTGTTGTTCCAAGGGATTGTAGACCTGGATATTAATTTTAGTTTGATACCTCCACACTGTATTAAGAAAATGGTATCGATAAAAGGACATGATGGACAACAATGTGATCCTAGATGCTATAAAGGTTATTTTTATAACTTTTGAGGTACGAAACCAAAAAACACGGTTTTCTTATATTGAAAATGATACGTATATTATTATGAATATAATATCATACTTTCACGTTTTAATGAATCCTTTATATTGTACTGAAATAAAACACTTGACATGCTTCAGTTTAAAATTGATTTTTCAAACCATTCCACCTCATATTTTTTATGAACATTTATATTTTTAAATTGGAATTATACAAGAACCAGATATATTTAAAGTCACCGTGTCACAGCGTGATGTGAATTTAACAAGGTAATTATATATTTCATAAAAGATTTAATTTTGTTAATTTTTATGTACAATTTATATTATTTTGTTTTCAATTTGTGATGAAAATAATATTTTAATTATTTATACCACTCCACCTTGATGTCCTTTCTCTTGACTGGAAACATTAATGTTTCATACTCGTCGTTAATTAAGCTGAAATTTTGAATATAACTTCAGTTTCGATGACAATGACTTTCTATATAATCGGTATTGTTGTTAATAGAAAATGTCTGCTACAACAAAATGGCAGATTATAACTGTTTGCACAAACTGCCTTATATGGGTAGCATATGATAAGGCTCGATTCGTAAATACACAATGAAAAAAAAACATTTAGAAACTAGAAATGGAGCCGGAATGTGGCCAAAGGGACTTCTGAAATAAGAAAGGTAGACAGATCCTGTATGGCCTCGCTTGATATATCTTGACAAGCACTCTGGTACTAAATTGATAAATGAATTTGAGATTTTTTTAAACATTTTTAAAGTGTTATGCCACACTTAGGAAAGAAAAATACTGGTCGGTTTCCAGGAGGCGCGGGTTCGAGTCCCGCTACGTTCAAATTTTTAAACGTTTTCTAAATAAGTATAAATTTGGGATTTCAATCCCCACTACAAGATATGAATTATTTATTTCTTTTCGCTTTGGTGTCAAGACAAACCGTGGTGTTGACTATACACAGTACAAGATACATAAAATTATATATTCTATTTAAATTTAAAATACCTACTACCAAACTGACAAGTCTAAGATATTTCAAAACACATTATTCCAAGAAATTTTTGATATTTATAACTAACTATTTATTTTGTAGTGTCAGTCTTTCGAGTTTAAATATATTTTCGCGAAAAGAATAAAGCGCTACCTATTAGACAGCAACATCTCACATGACCCTTATCAATTCAGTTGTGAAAGCCTGTCCATCCATTAGTTTATTCGTTCATGGATCACACATCAATATATGTATTATATATATACAATATGTGGTACACTATAATAATATAAATAATGACGTCACAATTATTTTTAAATTAATTTAAGTCCTTTCTTTATTATTATATTCATATTGCAATGTTTAAAGTACTGAATCTATACTTAACTAATAAGGCGAAAGGGTTTGTATGGCTGAACACGTTATCAGAAAATACTGGTTCGAATTGAAAAAAACATTTCGTATTCGGTAGTTACGCTTACCATGGAAGGTTACAAGTACTTCCTTTTCTTTCCTTTTTTTTTCAAACGTACTTTTTTAATTTCAACAAGTAATTTAAAAAACTTTATTATTATATGATGTAACCTGAAGTTCATAACTCTGAACTCAAGTCCAGTACTTGTGTTCAGAGTTATAAACTTCGGGCACTTAGAATTTGTTATATATTTTATATAAAAAAAAAATCAAAAATCAACTTCAAGCTGCATCCCGCACACAGCAGTGTAGGCAGAGGGAACCTGATGTTAAGACACTCCGTTCCCTACTTTCTGCCGAATTCTGGAGGGTATTGCGTGTTGAGCGGCAGAACTCAACGCCGCGCTTAGCCTCGACACCAGAGCTAAGTAATTAAAATATAAATTTAAGTAAATATTTCAGCTCTTCGAAACGGGGTCTAACCCGCAACCAGTCGGTTTTACAGTCACACGTCGTGCCGCTGCGCCACGACTGACCTCGGATGTATTGTATGTACACTAAATAAGAAAACACAAAATATACGATAAATGATAATATATAGGGAATAATGGTGGGTATATGAATCTCTTAGAAATTATTTAACACAAATACCAATAGTTTTTGAAATTACTTGTGGGAAAAAAATCACCAGTATTTTTTTTTCTTCGCTACAGTCCTTGAAGGTCTTTGTTAAATATAACTATTTGAAATGCGATTTTTGTTTGATATTATTTCCAAGATTGATACACCATCGATTTCAAACTATTGTAAGGTACTACTAATCACGAGCGCAGGCCCAACAGTCGGGCTGTATTTGCTAATTTTCCTTAAGAGTCTAGTTTTTTTCAAAAAATTACCTATACAGAGCAGAAATGGATAGGTCTGAGGTACTCATAAACCACCGTTGATCGTATTACACTCTGTATATATTTATAAGTAACTTCTTTTCTCAAGAAATAGTTCTATACGATACATTATATACCAATAATACGATACGATACCAATAATAAAATGATTTAATAAAGGCATAATAAGTAAAAAAAACAGTCAATCAACCGTACCAACGGTCCGTACCAATTTCAAGATTGTAAATCAAGAGCGGGCGAGATCCTAAAGATCTACTTAAAGAAGCTTATGACGGAATCTACTCGGACCCACACATAACTTACTCCATGAGAAGGTCGCGATACATGGGTCCTTCTGTCACACCAGATTCCCTCAACACTGTACTTGGTTCATACGCAAACAAAAAAGCGGACCTTATAAGGAAGGGATACCGAAAGACATTAAAAAATAAAATTAACAAATATAAAATGAAAATCACGATGCGTCGCCCCGTTTTCAGGTAAGCGTGAAATGTGGCCTGAGCTCCTCTAATTAGGTAAGTTTGTAAATTTGTTACCTATTTGGTATAATAAGTAAGCGTCTTCAGAAAGTCGGCAGACAAGATTCTTACAATATCCTCTGGTATCTTTATTTAGCATAAATTTAAACTTCGAAACATTGTTGTAAACAAATTTTATATTTTAATGAACCTTTAACTGCTTTTGATTCTTTTTATATTTATTTCATATATTTAATATTTCGTTTAACGTTTAATATTACAATAATTATGTACGTGGAAGATATATTATATAAAGATATTGAGGCCTCCGTGGCGCAGTTGTACAAACGTGCGATTGTAAGCGCGACAGTGTATGGATTCAACTCCATCTCGAGGAAATGAAACATTTAATATTTTCATTTTCCTCGCTCTGGTAACGCCGACGCGTGTTATTTATTGTAGATTCAATTGGTTCTCTATTATTAATATAAACGTCAATAATTTAAGAAATAAAAATAATAAATATTACATTTCCTCGAGAGGGAGTCGAACTTGTCACGTTTACAGTGTAGTTAGTATATGTAATAAAAAAAACTGTAAATCATACTAAACAATTTTTCCTAAAGTGCTTATAGAATATATGTAAGTTTTTTTTTATTTCAGATCAGATATTCTAGGCCTAGGCTATTCTATATCTACATAATATTGTAAATAAAAATAAGAATTATATTATCTTTTTATTATTTATAAATTGCTTATATATAAATTGCTTAATAAATATATAAATTGTAATCGTTATATATAAATTGCTTAATAAATAAAATATACAGAGTGGAAAAAGAACTTCTTCCACGAAAACAGCAAATAGGGTAAAATATTTCAAACCTATATCTAAAGAAATAAATCAAGATGCCTCAACCGTTTGGACGTAGGATTTTTTTTCATTTCACGATGTTTATCCATACCTGTATTTCGTGTGACGCAGTTACGCATAGAAGATACCAATAACGTAAACACTTACTACTACAAAAATACTAGTAAAGGTTAAACTTTGAACTTTATCGCCAATATCTACGACTCGATTTTGGAATGAGGCGTGTGCGGCTGTGTTCCTTTGATTGGAAAAAAATATTATTATTAGAAAAATAAACTAATTCAGATAAGTAAATTAATCATTATTTAGTTCGAGCGGGTGGAGCCGCCAGCGGATCGCTAATAACTAATAAAATTGAAACTGAAAATACACAGCATGTGAATGCAACCAAATTACAAATAGCCATATATATGCCACAATATATGTTTTGTAAATTCAATCAACATTCATGGCGCGTATGGACTTGGCAAATGACAGACAAATTGGCGGGCACGGAACGTGACGCATGGCAGGTTCCTCCTTGCAACACGGTGGGAGTTCATAACAAAATACAATATTTGAATTAAACGTATTCCTGGTAACAAAAATAGATTTTTGGGTTATTAATAATTTTAGTTTAGAAAATATTTAAAGATCTTCATATATGTTATGGTTTTAATACATTAATTTCTTAAAAAATCAAGATTAAGAATCAGATTACCTGTATGCGCCTTTTAAACGTATTTTTATTCTATATATTTGGTATTCTTAGCATATATATTTCCAGTAAGAGTATACAGTACAGTAATACAATATAAGTAGAGTAAAACCGGGATAAGATAACCCCATCGGGATAGACGCCAGACTTTCTAAAAATCCTACTAACTACAAATATGTAGTTTATAACCTACGTCGAATCGACATAATATATTTTGAAAAATCTATATAATCCAATGGTTTTTTGCGTTACTAAAATTTGCATTCCTGCCAAATCAGTTGACCATCGGAGCATGCAAAATAAACTCATTTCGCTTTGGTAAGAGCACCACTGCGGGTAGTATTTTCAATGAAAAATATATCGTACGTAGAAGTGTATGGTTTCTTTAGTGTTTTTAAATTTTTTTTGGAAAAAGTGTTATTGGTTTTTTTTTTTGAGAATAAATGCACATATTTAACTAAGAACTTTTTAAATTCATATATTTTATATTAGTTTTTATATATGTTACAGGAGACGATAAATAACTAAAATTTAAGCAAATTTGCTAAAAGATTGAAATACACAGTGATGTCCAACACCGTGAGGTGGGTCCTTCACCAATGGTGGAGCCTGGTGTAATTTATTGTTGTTACAATTGATGAGTCAGGAAGTTAGTCATAAAAATGTCAATAACAGTTTGTACCAAGTTTAATGTAAGTAAATATAATATTGCATAAATTAATACGGGGATGAAGAGAAGCCCGATTTCTTTTGTGTATATTTTACACATGGTGCGTTTCCAGTCGTATTTTTATTTTTTTGAACCTAGCTGGACACGCCGCCGCGTGTCTTGATATTTAATAAAAAAATGTGTCTAATATTGTCGACCCCTGTATATCATTACTGATGGCTTACATGACACTAAGGACTATACAAAGTGTCCTATAGTAAAGTTCTAACATCCGCAACATCCTAACCATAGTGTATTCAAAACCAAGGCAACTTGGGTTCAGATCTAACTATTCGGATTCATACTTTTTTATACATTTTCTAAATATATTAAAGAAAAATACTTTTTTGTGGAACAACACTTTAAAGTACATTAAAAATATTCATATTAACCCTGTACAATATTTTACCGTCGATAATAATTTCTGCTGTATCATATTTTATCTATATTGGCAAAAGCGTAACCTGTTGGATTTTATTTGACAGTAAAAGTACTCTTACTGTGCCGTCCACCTTAATGTCTTTTTAATTAAATGTATTTATTATCTTTAGACAAATTATAACAATTTTTCAATTCATCTATTTTTTTAAACTGCTCAAGCATTTTTCAACTACAAATATGTACCTGCGCACTAACAACATCTTGAATGTAGGTATTGTTAAGACTAATCAATATTTCAATAAAATCCTATTAAAGTAGGGCCGCGTTAAAACGTACACAAAAAAATCTTTTCACACAATTTTCAATACTCGGGCCTTCCGTTTATCCAATGAAAGAATTCACAATTCCTTTTAATTGAATTTTTTTCGCTTTGACAGGTATTGATCGTAGATTTTCAATAGGTTTCTGTTTTATTTTACAAATACTTAGCGCGTGGATGATAAATCACTATAAAAGTGAAAGCTATTAAAGCCTTCCAGGCTCTATAAATCATACAGTGAATGAGGCGCGCAAATAAATACACGCGCAGCGGAAGTTGTATACAAATTGCTATATTGTATAATTGTATGTAATATCTACGTATCTTTTATTTTATATGTAGCCTTGTGAATAAAATAATATTAAAGTGATCAAATTAGAAGAAACAAAAAACGAGGCAAAGTCCCTAATTCTGCGGAAAGTGGGGAACGGAGTGTAATTCTTAGTACTATATTCATTTAGTATTATCGATCAAGTTGACTGATTTTACGAGTTGTGGACTATTTCCGTATTGACTAAATTATATTTAGATACCTTATTTTACTTTTACCCAAAACTGACCGAAACCAAAACTTCGGTCGGTCACTAGTTCCATCGGTCATTTACTCCATTATATTTGTAAATAATTTATGCTTTCCCAGTACCTTATATAACCTTTAAACTAGAACTTTTAATTAGTTTATACGATCCATTTGGTTGTTTAGTAATTTATGATAATGCTATAACTAATTACTGAACCACCGAAAGTATAATCATGTAAATAGATACCTGACAACTTGAAAAGTTTTACCCTGATGGTATTTTCTAAGCAATAAGAAATTCTTTATAATATATTGAAAAACAGAATCTCATTTAAATCGTTTGTCTTAAAATATGCCGGATTTATGGATTACTATAATTAACTAAGCGTCAGATAAACGAGATCTCAGAGACATAGACTTAGTGTCATATGTATCCTAACCTTATCACATCACCTATTATAATGTCCTAAAGAAGGAACACCATTTTAACAAAAAAAATGTCAAGAAAGCGGCGTTGAGTTCCCTCTCCGTCATGTTTATAGAGCGCAGGCGGAAAGTCAGGAATGGTTCCCAGGTTCCCTCTGCCCCCCTGCTATGTGCGAAATACAGCGTGAATCTAAAAAAAGAAAGAACTTGAAGATTTATAATATCATTTATTACAGCAAAATTAAAAGTAATCCCTCTCTACTAGCGTCTTGCTTCACCCATATTACACAGCTGACATCGACCCCATGCATCTTAGTTAACACTTAAAAGTTTTCTTTGCATAAGATTTAGTGAAACTATAATTAGTGGCTTTTACTTTGTGTCAAGTATTCTTATTTACTTTTAATATTCATTATGTTTGAGGCCAGTCGTGGCGCAGTACGGGAACAAGTATGTGACTGTAAACGCAACTGGTTATGGGATTCGGTCCCCACTCCAGGATATGAAATATTTATTTAAATTTATATATTATTTCTATTATCGCCTCGTGTGGAGCTGAAGGGCAATGCTGAGTTCCGCCATCCAACTCGCAATGTCTCCAGAATTCGACGCTAAATGGGAAACAGAGTGACATAGCCCAAGGTTTCCTCTGCCTACCCTGGTATGTGCAGCGTGTGTCACAGCGTGAAGCTGCTTTTTTTAATATTAATTATGTTGATAACAATAATAGCTAAGCTAACAATAATAGTAGATAAGCTATCACTTTGGGGACATTTACTAGAAATTTTACTAATCGGAAATTTGGCTCAGCTCATCACATTTTTAGCTTAAAAAAGATTCCAAACAAACAATTCTATTCAATTTGTCAAAAGAAAATGTTTCAACTTCGTTAGTTTTCGCAGTTTAATTTAGTTTTCTGCGCTATCAAAACAATTTTGTTCACGCTTAACACAAAAACGCGACACCTGGACCGAAACTAGTTTCGCTTTTACCATGTGGTTGGTTCTAAAACTACATAATAAACTCTAAAACGAGATAAACAACACATTTCCAACTCACTTTTAGTTTTTAGTGAACATTTAAATCCTCTGTGGCCTTTGTGCAAAGTTTTATTTGAATATTTAAATATTATGCTTTATGTATAGATACTTAATGTAATGGATATTGCATTTACTCAAAGAATCTTAAAACTGTTTTTTATTACATATAAAAAAATAAAACACCATTAAATAAAAATAAACATGTTGAGTGTTGCATTAAAATCTTTGTAGGAAAACGTATATTATTTTCTGTCTGGACTTCAGTTTAAATATTAAAAATGTTTCTGATCATAAAACTGTATAAAGCGAAACGTGCCGTGGACACGTCGCACTCATAGGACACACCAGCTGGAGTGTTGACGTTTATTTTATCTGGTAGCTGTCGCAGTCATAAATCATTGTGGCGTTCGCAAACTTGAAGTAAAACACAGGAACTAATTAGTGTTCAAAATTCATATGGGACCAAGAGGGTAATGTGGACGAAGTACAGTTTGATGTTCCGCTCACAAAATTAGCCAAGTTTAGGGCCAAGTCGACCTCGCCCGTAACAAGTTAATTTAAACTGCCTGAGTAATTTGCACTGAACCGTGACTCTAATTCAATTACTTTTAAAGTATGAAAACAACGCGTGGAAATATACTTTTGAGGAAATTTCTCATAATTTCGTTTATATTCGTAATTGGATACAAAATTTAGTACCTGCCTTGGGTAACTATTTTAATATAATGAAATTTCAAGTTAAATAGTAACTGTTTTTTTTTTCAAATGTCACCAAAAACAGTCTTTCTTGGTTCAGTCTTAGTAGTACTATTCCGTTCTACTCTTTGGGTTCGGAACCCTGAAATCTAAAGTTTCAGCCAATTATTTAAATTATTTTAAATCAATTATTTTATTGCAAACTCACATTTATATTTTCAATTCTTCGCTCTGGTTTGATGGCAAAGCGCAGCGTTGAGCTCCAACGCTCCAGAATTCACCGGGAATTGGGGAACGTGTCTGAACAATAGGTATCCCTCTGACTACCCTGATGTGTGTGGAATACAGTGTGAAGCTGATTTAATTTGATTTTCACTACTAGACTATTTTTCTTATAATATATATATTTCATGTACTGAGACTAATCAGTTATAATTTTATTATAATTGCCTTATATGAATAACGGATTTTTTTGTCGTTATATATATGCCACTTGAAACCTTAATATAAACTAAAGTAATATATAGGATATAGGTTTATAAAACTTGATTCCAGCATTTCATTTTCAAGGGTTTTGATTGTAAACCCAAATAAATTGTGCATCGGGGTATACAATATACTGAAAATACTTACAATTAGAAAATTCAATATTTATTTTCAAAAGCAAGCAAAAATAACAAAAATATTGAGTCTTGGCTTAATCACCTGACCCGTGAAACCAAGTGCTTCTTTGTTGTGCTTGTGATCAGGAAACTTACCTCACTCCATCATCAGGAAGTCAAACATACCAAGTTTCATGATGATATTCACTAGGTTAGAAACTTTCCGCCAAACTCTCCAGATCGCATTCATATCGAAATGATGCCATTTTTTTAGCTTTACGCTGTTTCTCTAATATAGGACGATAGAGAGAAGGAGCCCAGCTCTCCTCTCCGCTCTCCACTTTTCGTCGAATTCTGAAATTTATATATTTATTTTCGTCGAGTGCCAATCGAACCCACAACTTGTCACTGTTACAGTCATACCCATGTGAATTTTCTTCCAAAAGCAATCTACATAATATTTACATTTGATATAAACTTACACGATTTACCATCTATAAATTTACGACCGCAAAAAAATGTTAGATACGATTTATAAGCTTCTCTTTATATACATTTTACAATTCTGTGTGTTTCTTCATAATTTTAATTAGTAAAATATTGTATTATTCATACTTAATGGAACGCAAAACCATTTATTAATATTCACATACTCTCCTAGAAATATTGACAAAGCCAAATTTCAATATAAACCGCAAATACGCTGTGGTGGCGGCCCGTGTTGTGAAAACTATAAAATAATGTTTTATTTTAATGTAAATGATCAAATTATACCACCAATTAGTAGTCCCACGGTTTTGGGAAATATTACTAATCTAATTAAAATAGTGGTATACATTTAGAATATAGAGTTATCGTAATCAGCGGATTGCTATCTCCGAAAATTTGATTGTATTTTGTACTTCCCATAGGTATATTCAATAGTTTTGAAAAAATATCAACTTCCCTATAAATACTTAAATCAACGACACAAGCAACATAATACTTAATAGAAAGAAATAATAAACAACAGACTACCTACTATTCTCCTTACCAAAAATATTTTTTAAACGAAAGATGTAATCAATTATGTCGCGATGAAATAATTTATTATAATGATTTGGAGAGCTCCAACATACGTGCAAACCCTACTAAATCCGCTTTTCTATAAAACTATAGAACCAGGCGCGGCATTCAAGCATTCTCTCGTCCAGCTCCTTTTTATTCGCGCTGGAGAACGGCATTATGACGTTGGTCATCTGGCTGTAGTCGCAAGCGACACCCGTCAATATGTGTGAGTTGCGGGATGTGCTCTAGAGCAGACACAGCAAGGGAGATGCGGGGGTAGGGATAGAAGGATGATCTAATAACACCTGGGCGGTCAGCTCAGGAGGTGAGCCCCTGGATTTCCTGAGCGACGTCCAGCTGAAGGGACCCGCGACCGAGCTGACTGCTCAGGAGTCGGTTTTGTGGAGGGATTGAAAGTCCTTCAAAAGACGAAGTCTGAGTTCTGGTGGCCGAATATGCCACGAGGCCACTGGTGACCCGATACATCGGCTGCGCGAAACATAAAAATTATATGTGTCAATTCACAGTAGAGAAAAGTTGATATAGTGTTTAATTTACTTAGTGATGTGAATTTCAAATTAAAAGGAAAAAAGTCAACTTACATATTGTATGTACATTATTTTCATTCATTATACTTAGGTTCATTTTCTTAATAATTTACATGAAATATTTCATAAGAAATTACCATTTTCAGTTATATTTTTCTTATAAAGAGCTATCACGTTGAGTAAGGAAGTACATTGTAAAACAGTGGCCTCCGCGTGGCTTCGCCCGCTTGTACTACACACTTCCTTCTTTTCTCATCTCAATTACTATCGTAGTCTAATAAGATTATCATTCATAAAGATGATCTCCTTACATTGATGGCTAACGTTTCCGCCAATTCAATAAAACATATTTGGTAGCAATATTGTCGCATACAATTTTTTATATTGACATAACTATTTATGCACCGATTGAAATAAAATAAACACAAAATGTTAATGGAAGTTAAATAGAAAAAAAATGTTAATATATGCTCAATTATGTGCAGTATAATCAGTATCTATATTTCATCAATATAATATTTAAGAGGTTGAGGCTTTCCTTTGATAGAATCCAATCTCTAACCATATAATTCAATTTGCTTTATCCCTTGCTGAGAAAATGGCGGCATATCCCCGCTAATAACTAAATTAATAATTTCCACTGAAGTCGTAATTTTCAAAAGGCAGAACGGCAGAAAGGTACGAAAATCTTTAATTTAAAATTTCAGTTATCATTCGTATTTTTATTTTGTATTTGTTACCTACTAGATATACCTAATTCCTCCTTCTTAAAATACTATTAAGTATTAATTTTAGTAATATATCGAAGCCGTTGTGCAGGGGTGCAAGGTGTGACTGTATGCGCGACTGGTTGTGGGTTCGATCTCCACTCGAGGAAATTTAATATGTTTTTAAATTTATATTACCATTTCTTAGCTTTAGTGTCGAGGTAAAGCATGGCGTTTAGTGCCGCCGCTCTACACACAATGCCTGCAGAGTTCGGCGAAAAGTGGGGAATGGAATTTAGTTCGTTAATTATTTTCTTTTCTTTTCAGCTTTACGCTGTATCCCGCATGTAGCATGGTAGACAGAGTTAACCTAGTGAACTTAAGACAGTCCATTCCCCTCTTTCCACCCAAGCATTGAGTAGCGAAACTCAACGCCGCGTTTTTGCTTTGAATCCTGAGGAAAGAAATTGAAATATTAACAAATAATAATTAATTTCTTCCAGTGGGAATAGAACCCACAAATATAGCATTACAGTCCCACGATTATGTCGCTGGGCCACGACGGCCTCAATCATACGTATTTTTAAAATTATATAGATTAGAATAATGGGACAACTCACACTCCGCTTAAAGCGGTACCGGTCGAGATATTGACGCTTATATTATCCTATATAAATGTTTACATAAGCGAAATTCATATTACGATCAGAGAAACAACAAACAACAACATTAAAGGATTAACTTTTTCCATATTTTTCTATATTAAATACAAGTATAGATAGGTATTTGTCTCAACACCAGAGCGAAGAAATGGATATATAATTTTAAATAAAAATTTAATTTCTTCGAGTGAGGATTGAACCCACAACCAGTCGCTTTTGCAGTCACACTTTGTACACCTGCGCTACGACTGACCTCATCATAACATCGATGGTATCAACAATAAAAATTACTTCTTTAGAGAGAGTTGGAACAAATCAAGTATAGTTCGTTGAGACCACAGTGAAGAATGGTAACATATCACTAACGAGAATTCCTAGAGAATAGGTACTTACCTACTAACTCGAGCACATTTCTCCTCCGCGCTTTGCAATAACGTTGATGTCACTATGATTTGTGAACGTATTTGATCACCTTAGATGACACAAATTTTCTGAGTAGATGAAAAATTTTAAAATAAATTCTTATATTATTAACTAACAGAATACGAAAGCGAAACGAACAAGAGAAAACTATATTTTGTTCATTTCTTATAATATTTATAACTTCAAGAAATTATTTAGATAGTAAGTAGGGATTAGGCCGATAATACAGGTAAGACATAGCGTCGGTTGATTCAAATAAAATCCAACAATCTTATATTTCTTTTTTAACGAAGTATTTTATTCTCTTAAAAAGGAATGAATCTGAGTGACGATTGACGTAAGCTTGACAGTTTCTATAGCTAAATACAGCAAGAGATAACGACGTCGCTTTCCGATTATATTATCGGCTTTGATGGTATATCGGATTCACGTCGATTGACTTTGACATAAACACCACAATATATAGGATTTGTGGCTTAGTCTATCTTCTCGCTTTACTTGATGCGGTGTACTCTTAATTAATAATACTTAGTTTACATTCCTATATTTATGTTGTATAAGCTATATGCTCATATTTATGTGAAATACTAGTTGTCACCTACAACTTTATTTGAAGGGACTTTAAGAAGCAAAATGGATTTTTTTTTTGCGTTTCCGTAAGGAATATTGAGAAATCCTCACTGAGGGCTTCCCTACACTTCCTAACCCTATCTACATTCCATATTTCTAAGTCTAGTCCAAAGACCTTTGGACTATAATATGCCTAATACATTATTAGGCATTTGGAAGTCATTGCATCGTAGTTGGACAGCATCTGACTGCAAACGTAGGCCAAACTCCACTCAAGAGAAAGAAAATTATTTTGATTTCCCCGCCCTGGTATGGCAACGAGCGACAATGAGGTTCAGGGCAAAATATGACGAATATGAACCGACAGCAGAGGACACGAGTATCCTGGTTGCGTGACAAACAAAACGAAAAACTAACAGAATCATTTCAATTCCCAAAATTAACAATATTGAAAATTTATATGACAATTAAATTCGATTTGAACCTGAGTATCTAAACCCTTGTACTATAAACGAACGTAGAGTAAAGAATTGAGAGTTTCCACACTATTTTCTCTTATAAGAAAAGAATTAATATGAGTAATTCGCCTGTTATTCAACCTTTACCTATAGTACTATAATTATTATTAATCTTGTATATGAACTTCCATATGAAAATAGTATATATTTAATATAAGCCGCACATAAACATATTATATAAGCTTAGACCTCAGAACATTTACAAAAATATTGGGACGGAGCCATATAACAGTTTGAATTTATTACATGGTCAAGTGACCATTGTAATCGTAGTGACATTTAAATTAATGGTTGCCCATAAATCTTTCCCTTAACATATTATTTTAACACTAAAACATTTATTTTTAATTTACTTAATAGAATTTCTTAAGAAAATATTTTATTTCGTATATAGTCTTATCAAATCACTTCAAGTATTAAGTCGAGCTTAGTAAAGATTAAGATTTTTTTAAAATATATTAATAATATATTATTTTAACACAAAAACATTTATTTTTAATATACTTAATAGAATTTCTTATAAAAATATTTTATTTCGCGATTACATCTTATCAAATCGCTTCAAGTATTAAGTCGAGCTTAGTAAAGATTAAGATTTTTTTTAAATAAAGGAAAAATCCAACGTTTTACTTGTGTTGCGTGAGAAGGAACTGTAAACATACAAAACATACTAAGTATAACATTTAATTATACGCTGGCGAAGACTGGTATATAGGCTTATCGGAACATTACAAAGTTAACAGCTCTGCGGAATAAGTACCTACATACGTGGTGGTGAAGTTGAGTGCTCCTAATAATTTCAGCATTTATACGTTTAATTTAATTTGTATTTGATATAACAGTTTTATTACTTTCTTTTGGCTTTTATTTTTTATTAATATATATTAAACTCTGTTAATTTTTATTAATAAAACTATTTATTAATCTTATACGCTTGTTACAACTTATAATAATTTCGACGTAGATTCGACATAATTTCGACGACGTAGTTCGACGAGAACGTATGGTCAGAGCGCCTGGTCGATTTCCAAGAGGCGCGGGTTCGATTTCCGCTACGTTCAAATTATTATACGTTTTCTAAATAAGTATTTATCTTTCCTAAGTGTGGATTAACACTTTAAAAATATTAAAAAAAAAACATAATGATGTCTTTTAACACTGGCTTTGTTTTGTATGTTACATTATATTATATGTAATATATACGGTTTTTAATGAAAAGTTCAACATTAGGATCCGAATTTTTATGCCATACTTTTAAAGTAACCTAAAATTTGTATGGGGCTAATTAAAAATTTTGCAAACATGGAGTTTTGAAAAATCCTTCTTTAGTGCTCCCATATGCCAAATGGGAGTTCAGGGCTGAACGCTGAATATTTTTTGGCTGAAAAGTGTAACTACATATACAAAAATATATAAATAATAAATCACAAATAATAACTCAGACGTAATACTAAACGTAATCATAAACCTCTCTAAAACCTATAAACACGTAATGTAAAACTAAAACGCTTTCAAAATATAAAGCTGAAATTATATGTTACTCGAAATGTCTTTTCAACGTGAGAATATTGGTCTTTATATGAAATATAATGTAAAGCGAACTCAAAGAGAGATATCGCAAGTACTCTGACGCCTTCGAGCCAACGTGAGAGATGGCTTTCAATATCAAATTGAATTCCGCGGTTCATTGATTTTCAATTTGTTTGGAAGTCCTCTCACCATTTACCATAGATACCCTGGAATTTGTACCCATTATAAATCTTTTGGAACACCGCGCAAAAACGTGCCTCCATTTTTTTGTGAACTGATACTTTTTTAGATTATTAGTAAGTTGGTAGTAATTTTACAGCAGACTGTTGATATAATGGGTTGTAGGTTCGATTTTTAGCCGAGGTAGTTATTTATTTTATCATCATCTCTTTTACTCAAATTAAAATCTCTATTACGTGCTCATAGCTAATCCGTTTTTAAAAATTAAAGTTAAATATTTGCATACGGAAAAACCATTTAAAGAGTTCCACCCTTTTGTACCAATTAACCTTTTCAGAATTCTAAACAAAATTCTTAGAACGTATACAGTAATATAATAAAGCTAAAAGAAGAAAAAAAAAACAACAGTAAAGTAAACAGTCTGTATGCAAACAGGAACAAGAGCCAATCAGGGAGATATCCGTAATATTACTTCACCCTATTTTACTTATAAATAATACTAGCGAGGAAAATACATTTAGCCTTGAGCATTTTGTGGAAAGGAAATGTGTGTTTCCCATGATTTATATCCCAAATAGAGGCGCGAGGTGACCGGCTGATATGACCCGGGCTGGCCGCTAGCGATAAGCCGAAGCTCCCTATATCCACTTAGAAAGAAAATAAATATACTATACTAACAATTTATATCAATACTTATAATAAAAATTGCTGAGTTGTTCACGCGTTATAATTGTTATAAAAATGTGTAAAGCTTCAGTACGCTTTGAGTGTATCGTTTCTGAGAATAGCTTGTTTTTAAGTTATGTTTGAGGAATAGAACTCTTATATATTATATATGTAGGTATAGGTATATATAAGATGTAATTATATTGAGGCCAGGAGTGGGCAGACATTCCCTCAGCCATAGCCAGCTCCCTCTGCCCAAGATACCATCCTAAGTGCGGGATGAAGCTGAAAAATAATATTAAAATCAAAAGATCAACGAAATGCCTTAAAATACATAACACAAGATCTATTAAATTTAGAATTTATCATAAAATAAGATATTACACTAATATATTAATAAACCAAAATGTGTTCTTATTTAAACTATTTCAATATAATAAATACATTACCTACATTTTTCCAAGTACATTTTTATATAGCACTACGAAAGATAAAAAAATATAAACCACAAGAACAACTTTGTAATATTGCAAACGACATCTCGTGTAGCACTTATAAGTTTTATTATCGTCCCCTAGACACTGGACAGGTGGCAGGTGCTTTTTAAACACATTCCAGTAAAGTTATAAAACTAGAAAACTAGAAACAAAAACCATTGTGCATATTGTGTTTATTACATTCGTTAAGCACATTTAAGACGTAACTCAAAAATAAAAAAGGGATTCTTATAGAATCACTTTGCTGAAATTAATATCAATAATTCAGGTCAACAGCCTCTTAGAGCTTAACAGGAAAAATCAAGCTTTTAAGTCAAAACAATCAAAAGATAGAAAAAACCGAAAAATCATAGATACAAAATCATTACACACTTATATTTTTATTACATATAAAATCAGTGCAACTTTTATAAGTTAAACTCGCGTTTTAGCTTCACTCTGGACCTCGCATATAGCAAGGTAGGCCAAGGGAAATCATATATATATATATATATATATATATATATACATATATATATGATTTCCCTATATATATACATACATATATACCTATAAATCTCACTAATAACTAGGTAATGGCATTACTTGCGTGATTTTAACGTTTACTCGATACGAGCGTCGTAGCGGTGACTGGTTTACATAACGTATTTACCTGGAATTATTTAAAGATACTTATATTGAAAGGAAAACTATTTGCTAACGTTATTTAAATAAAAGAACACAAGAATTACAATAGCGTGAGAAAGCATTGTAGATTGTATGTAATTTAAAATACATTTGCGATGCAATGAAGTCTTAAAGGATAACAACTTTATTCTAAGCAAAATTCACTTACTCAGTCTCATTTATTATTTACATGTGTGTGTTTTTTGTGCATTAGGTAAAATATATCCTACCATGGATCTGGTAAGTCCGTAAAAGAAAAAAAAATCACCGAAATCTATTCAGGATTGGTGGAAAAATTGCATAAAAAATGTACAAAAAACAATCTGTCAAGTATAAATATTCCGATTTTTTCTTAACTTGTACTGTAAGTTCTTAATTCTCGCAAAATTTGAAAATTTAAGTCTTTTTAAAGTTAACAAAAATAAGTTTCTGCGGGTATGCATCCCTTTTATATGAATAAGTATATAACATTTATTTTTTCAATGTTTTATTTTTATTTGTATTATAAGTTTTACCTTCACGCTAAGATTATTAACTGAAAGAGGTGAAATGAAAATATTAAATGTTTCATTTTCTTGAGTAGAAAAACCCATCGCCAGTCACACGCTTATTCCCCTTTTATTTTCTTACTTTGGTAAACTCCACCACTCAATACACAATGTACTGACAGTAGGTTTGCGAATTGCGGAATCGTGATTTGCGGAAAAGACGTGAAGCTGAAAATCTATATACAAACGTTTTTAACACCACACCTGGGAGTTATCGCATAAAAAATCGCGATGAGTAGTTTTTAACTTAATTTCTTTTTTGAATCCTTGCCCGGTGGCACTAGTATTGTAGTCGCGACGCTTATGGCTTCGATTCCTACCAGCGGAATAAAATATTTTATATTTTCATTTCATGCTCTGGTAACGTTTCAAAGCCGGGCGTTTAGTTACACCACTCAGCTCGGAGTTTCCTCAATAATACCGTGGAAGTGGAGAATGGGAGTGTCTTAATAAGAACAGGATGTCTTAAGATAGATGTAACCTTCCCTCTGCCTATCCTGCTATGTGCGGGATGCACTATGAAGCTACAAAGTACTTTAAAATAAGTACAGACAGTCAAGTAAAACATCTGACCTCAAACTTCTATACCATCATTTTTATTATACCTTTACAACACTTCTAGTCTTCTTAATTTAATCATAAGGAAGTAAAACATAAGAAAAAATCTAAGAGAAAAGAAGAAACTCAAGTTTTACGAAGGTTTATAGGGGATTAAAAATTAAGCAACTTGTATTAAAATCTATATTTGTATTACGATATTGATTAAAAATATTCAAGTTAATTAAAATTATTCTTCATAAAAGATATTTAAAAAAAACATTTCATTATATTATATTGTTTTGATTAGCATATAATAATTATATAACATTAAAATGTATAACGATGCCAGTCGTAGCGCAGGGGCACAGGTATGTGATTGTAAACGCTACAAGGTTCGATTCCCACCTGAGGAAATGAAAAAAAATATATTTTCATTTTTTCGCTCTGAGGACGAGGCAAAGCGTGACGTAGACGGCGGCAACTCACTATGCAGGCGACTGCCTTGGGAAATTGAGGCGCAAATGCTTGCCAGGGTACATGCATTCCGTGCAAGCGAGCGGTCGTGAGGCGAAATACCAACGGTGGAGGAGTAGCGCCGATCAAGAGGAGAACGGACGAAGCCCTGATCTTGCGATGGAGAGATGACCTCTTTATTTGTTAAAATCAGCTTCACGCTGTATCCTGCACACAGCAGGGTAGGCAGAAGGAACCTAGTGTTAAGACACTCTGTTCCCCACTTTCTGCCGAATTCTGGAGGCATTGCGTGTTGAGTGGCAGAACTCAACGCCGCGCTTAGCCTCGAAACCAGAGCGAAAAAATGGAAATATAAATTTAAGTAAATATTTCATCTCCTCGAGTGGGGATCGAACAGAACAGTCGGTTTTACAGTCACACTTCGTGCCGCTGCGCCACGACCGGCCTCTTTATTTGTAACTCACATAATGTTGCTCTATTCAATTCTGTTCGACTTCTAGATTTTTTTGTCGCAATCATTTAATTGAAATATATTTAAATGTATCATAAATAATGTATCGTAATGTTAATTTGTAATAGGAATATTTTGTCATTTTAACAACTTTTATTCGTTTAATGAACAGAAACCACCGTGGTTTTTTTTTCCATCTTAATCAATCCTAATTATTGCCAATTCTCTTTAGTCTTTGTGTCGGTTACAGATCTTCTAATCTCCTTTAATTGGTACGGAAACATAGCAATAAAGCCACGACATCAATTAACCTTGGCATATTCATTAATAGGCTATCATTTTTTTTTAATTTATCCATTCAAAAGCTTCCTCAATCTTAATTATTTTCACTTGCTACTGCCTACTTTATTTTATTTTAATAAATATTTCCACCATTTTTTTATGTTTCAGCGCCATTTTATTTGTATCAACGTGATATTTAATATTTCTTATTATTCTGAACAAATTACGTTTGTTACTACTTACTATAAAGACAAAAAAAGTACGTGTTAAATAGCATTAGTAAGTAGTAACAATGCTTAATAAAATGAATCTATTTACTTATTTAGAAAAACGTATAAAAATTTAAACGTAGCGGGACTCGAACCCGCACTTCCTGGAAACCGATCAGGCGCTCTGACCGCTAAGTCATACGTTCTCATCATGCAACGTAGAAATTCTTATACGCTTGTTACAACTTATTTATGTTGTTAGCATCTCTGTAGGGAGAATTTTACACATTTCCGCTACCCAAAGATAATTACTAAGAATTATCGTCTGGCAAGAGAGAATACTATTTTTTAAATATTTTTAAAGTGCTATTCCACACTTAGGATAGAAAAACACTTATTTAGAAAAACGTATAAACATCTTAGTAATTAACCGGAGGGTTATGATTTTGACCTGTATGTATATATTTATGTGGATATGGATGTTCATCTGTTCCCTCATAACTTCTACACTAGTTATCATAATTAGACAAATGAGGTATCGTTAGAAACCTCTTGATCGTTTGCTAGTAGGTTACATGGCGTCATGGGTATATGACGTCATAGGGACATGACGTCACGGTCAATTGACTGCAGCACCCTTTAATAGGAGACTTAAGTAAAGAAGTAAAATATAAAAAATCTTTCCGGTGTCGTGTGGGGTATCAAATGAAAGAGCTTCTTCTTCTTTCAGATTTATTATAATTATAATAATAAAATAAAATTAAACAGGCATACGATCATGTCTAAATATCCTTTCCCTTAAACACATTTTTATCGCTTATGCGTATAAAAATATGTTAAAATATAATACGTGTAACTTGTTTATTTAATAGTTGGTGAATTTTTAGTAGCTTATAAGTAATAATTTCAGCGGAGAGACTTTATAGAGTATGTTTTAGTAGTCGGGTTTTAAGTTTTAAACCTTCTTTTTTATTATACTCAAATTCAAACCACTACTGTAACAGGCGTTTTGCTTGGTTCGTCCGTGACGTAAAGAAGATTTTAAAAAAAGAATCAAAAATATAAAAATAAGCAGTACTTACTGCGTATTTTTTAAGCAAAAAAAAACAATAAAATACACGTATCTTTTTCATCTTACATGACTATTAACATAAAATAAATTATACAATATTTTTGAAGTTACTTTTATTAAACATAAATGCATGCATGTAAATAATATTGTTTCAATATTATCATTTTATGCAAATATATTGGTAATTAAAATTTCCTTTGGTTACAGAATTTGTACATAGTTTTATACCATAAATACATGTCACCAGGAAGGGACGCAGTAAAGCTACTTTTCTATATTAATTTACTCCCGCGGGTCGCTGGAAATGTAATAAATTAGATATCTATTGGGAGTTCGATTGACTTACTCGGTGTTATATTGGCTACTATATTATACCCTGCGGTACACTCTATCTGTGTAATTATGCTGTTGCGTTGTTTTTGATTATATTTATGATCGCCACTGTAACTACTGCTATAGTTTATTCCACATAAGAGATTATATCCTCTATTCACACGAGACATTAATCACAATAATAAAGCATTAATTTTCATTTTATCGATAATATTATTGTACGAGTGTAACAGGAGTGAATGGTAACTAGGTACGTTAAATATGTGAGACAGTGCGAAATCGTTCTGCCATTTAAATGGTTCGTTATACTAGGAATAATATGTACTAGGAATAATATATGGCAGGCGAAGTTTAACCTTGAATTGCAAGCTTGAATCTTAAGTAGCCGTCAATATACTAAATCCTGCCTAGGAATTAATAATAACTATACTGCATTGATATCCGACAAGATTTAAAGCTCTTTGTTCATATAACAAACTTCTTAATATTTAGTAAACTTGCTAAATTACATCATAAAAAGTATAAGCCGCTCTACTCGTCTAAAATTAATATTTATTTCTTAATATACTAATTGGATACTGTCTATGACTTCATATAACCTTCTAAATTAAAGTCCGCAGAGAAATAAAAAAAGTCGTAGATCTACAACTTTTTCCGGGATACAAAGAAATTTTGTACATTAATATTTGCCCTTTTGCTAAATAACGTCTAAATTTGTTACGGCTCTCTCCAAGTTCGCTCCGAAATCTGGAGGCATTTGTGTTTAGTGGTGGAACTCTACGCCGCGCTTTGCCTGAACATCTGGCGACGAAATAAAAATATATATTTAAATAAATATTTCATTTCCTCGAATAGGGATCGAACGCAGAACCAGTCGATTTTGCATTCACACTGTGCCCCTGCGCCACGACTATCCTCATTTCGCTCATATAAAATCCAAATATCAGCATATAACTTAGTCTTTGTAGAATTTACGTTAAGCATCGTAGGGGTTGCCGTGATGCGTACGCCTCGTGTGCCATGTGCCATAGGGCGAAACTAGAAATCCAGACCAGAATTCTACGGGCAGCCTGAGTTTGAAGACTCAAATAAGGATTCTACAACACCGGAGGTGCTGGTACCCTCCTGGGGTAATTTGTTTTTGGGTGCCGCGTGGTAATAATCCAATCGAGTCTACTCATGGGTGTTGCCATTACTGGTGATCTGACTTTCCCACACGTACATTAGTCGCCTCTTACGGTGCCAACAATGACACCAACAGTACCAGGGTGACATATTCTAGGCCGCAATCTTTATCACAAACTTATATTTGTATTTCATACAAAATGAGTATATAGGTCCGCTAACCTCACCTAGTCAACTTTTATAAATTGTACTTCCCGTTATCCCTATAATCCTGAAATTGAATACGAAAGCCTCGGTGGGCGAGTCCTCACTCGCGCTTAGCCGTATTTTTTGAATTACGTTGACTTAGAAGCTTGATTCCAATACACAATTCCTATAGTGGGAAACGGAAAAACTGAAAGACTTTCCTCTTTATAATATTTGTATATAATGTATTTAACATTACACATAGTACATTGGTACTATATATTTAATAGAATATTTTATCAAGAAACAAGAATACATATTATTAAACATTTTTACGAATTATAAATACCATATCAAATAACAGTGAAAGTAACGCAAAAAATTATGATTTAAATTTACAAAGTCACAATGAAATCAATTCAAAAAATACTTGTTAGGTAAAGCCCAAAAAGCAATAACTTCTCAATCTGAGCTCCAATTCACTTTGAAGGGTCAACTTTGATGTTTGCGAAGTTACTGTTATACCACAGCCTAGAAATAAATTCACTTCTATAGAACTATTGTAGCGGCCTTTCTCAACGGACTTAGTTGAAGTGGTTTATCAAATATAGCAATTTTTTTTGCCAATAAATACATTGAACACAAGCAAATTATTTCGTGCTATATATTTTTTTAAAACAATACGTACTTAAACATGCCTACTTACACTTTTCTTTATATATTTGTGCTTATAAATACCCTTTTGTTTGCTAAATTGCCATCAGAAGTTTATTTAAATAACTGAAACTCGACAATATTACTTTGTCATAACTCGCTCTTCCTAATGAAAGCAAAGAGCGTGTCCTGTACATACTGTTACAAGATTTTAAGCTGAAATTCAGATATATGGTCCCTTGAAGCACAAAAAACATCGTGCTTCTAAACGACGCAATCTTTGATTTTGCTGCATTTTGTATGAAGTCGTTTAATTAAATCGTGTAGTAATCAAACCTATAGAGTAGTTCTCGCGAACTTACAGTTATGAAATGAGACACGAAGTGAGATCTTAAAATATAAATAAAGAAAAAATCCAAAAAGTAAAACCTTTCATAGAAAAAAATCCATTACAAACTTTTATAGTATTTATATAGTTAATTTCATATATATATATGATATATGCCCACAAATTATTTTTTTTAACTTTATGAATTGTACTTCCCCTTGCCCTACAAACTTTAAATTGGTAAGGTAGGCGAGTCTGACTCGCATTTAACCGGTTTTTATTTAAATATTCGCTTGGAATATTACTAAATTAAGAATATATATATAAGTTCAGAAGTAACATAAGTTTCAATCATAATATTATTTTATTGTTTGTCTACACAAATGTTGTATATGTTTATTTCTATGCTTATTTTTATATTAACAAGTCTCAATTTGTGTTTCAACTGAACTTTTCAACAAAAACTGACCTTTTGAATAAAACAAGTTTTTTTAATAAAATTATTTAATTATTGAACAGTTTCGTGAGCAAATTCATAATTTTTTTGAGCGGGATGAGATCAAACAAATTTATCCGGGTAAAAAGACTACATCAAAGGAATGAAACAAAAACGGTTGTCATTACTGCAAAGACGTGAAAGGACGGACGAAGGAGATCTTATGCGGCATTATAGAAAGGAAGCCTTACTAAGTTGTAACCTACAGAAACAGATTTAAAGTATTAATAAATTATTTTTGATTGCTTAAATTATTAAACGGCTAATTTTTAACAAAACACAGCAAATTTGTTTTGCTTATCCTTTGATTGTATTGACATAGAAGCTTAATTTTTTTTATGCTCCAACGTATCATAGATCTGAAAATTTGACATTAATTTCAACTTAATTCATGCGATTAACAGGCAGACAGACAACAGTCACAAAAGTGATGCTATATATTCTATAGGGTTCCTTATTTTTTATTGAGCTACGGAAACCTAAAAATGATATTAATTTGAGAATAAATCAACGATATGACAAAAATCGAACTTACACCCTTATCATTGCGTTATCAACGATATGTATATTTAAATAATTTCAAAGTTATAATTCTAATGACAAATATCTCCTTGGTAAATGCTAGTAAAACAATAAAAAAGAACAAAAAACTAGAGTAATGCTCAAGCGCTTAATTAACACTTAAGTAAATACTTAACGCCGTAGAGAATCTCAAAGGAATATCCTCCAAGTAGAAATATGAGACATGTTATTACCTTGGAAACTGCTTTGAACATTCAACTATTCCAACATAATATTATATAAGCTATTCAAGTATATGATGCCATCGTGGCGCGGTGGCACAATCGTGTGACGGTTGTGGGTTCGATTCCCATTCAGGAGAATCAAACATTTAATATGTTCATTTTTTTCGTTTTGGTAACAGGACAAAGCGCAGCATTGAGTTTCGTACTCCACACGTAATGTCTCGAAATATCGACGGAAAATGGAGAACGGAGTGTCTTACAGCTAGGTTCCCTCTACCTACTCTGCTAATTGCAGGATTCAGCGTGAAGCTGGAAAAAAAGTAGATAAATCAAAATATACAGGGAGAGATTTTTTTGTTAGACATAGATTCTCCACTTTACTTACTGAATACTCAAGTCATAGCGTTTCGGCTTGCAGAGCTCAATAAACCTATTTAAAATTTCAATCAAACACGCGTACAGGAAAATGTGTAAGAAATGCATAGACGGTACCTAGACGTCTGTCAGTACCTTGTGAGTACTAGCTGCTTACTGCTTATTTGAATTACTGGATTATTCTAGTTACTTATAATTACAAACATAAAATACTTATTTAGAAAACGTATAAAAAATTTTAACGTAGCGGGACTCGAACCCGCGCCTCCGACCGTAACCGACCAGGATACGTTTTCTAAATAATATTTTTCTTTCCTAAATGTGGAATAATACTTTAAAAATGTTTAAAAATATACAAACATAAACTTAATAATGAGGCAACATAATAAATACTGAAGAGAAATACTTAATGTCTTCCTTCTTATTTATAAGCGATCAATATATGAATTTAGGTTGTATTGATGTTACTTTTAAAGGTATACTTCTGCACAGAAGTAATGGAAGTAATGTTTATATCTTAATCAAGTTAAAATTTTGAATCATAGAAATCATTAGCAGATCGCTACTTATTTTCGATTTATTGCTTGATTCCTTTCCAATTTGATTGATAATATATATTATGGAGAGTTGTGGGTTCGGTCCCCGTTCGGAGTATATTCACTTCCTCGCTCTGATAAGAAGTAAGCGAGGAAGAAGTATGTCAACGCTACGCGTTCCCTATGCTTATCCTTCTATGTGTGGTACAGCGCGAAACCAAAAACTAAATATATATAATTATATATGAGTATAAATCCAAGTGAAGATTATTTGCAGCTAGTAACAAATATTTTAAATATATAATTATATTAAAAATAGGTTAAAGCTGTTAGAAGTTAAATGTAATACGTATTATATGAAGTAGCCCAACCGTAAGAAGTGTTCCTCCCCGGGATTAGAGCGATAGAAACTTAATTTCTTTTCTAAAGCACATTTCCATAAAATGGCGTTTTATTCTGCTTTTTAACTTTTCATTTCCTTTAGGTTTTGATAATAAAACCGCAGAAAGTAACTAGATGAATGTATCTAATCTATACTTGTGACTTTTGCATTATTTTTAATGTTAGTTTTTATTTTAATTTAATTTAATTTAACGGTTTTAAAACACAACATAACTATTAGAGAAAATTGAAGTTATCGCCATGTCGAGTTGCACAATATTTAAATACTAGTTTTTTTTTTTTTAATTAATTTTTAAGTATTTTTCTTGTTTTATGAAGAAATCCAGGGACCCCTCTTTGAGGATTTTAACACGGCGTAAGTGAGGTCAAGTGTGTCATACCCGCGGAGATTTTAAACACGTTATTAATTATTTATTTTTACCGTTGCCTCTCAAGCCTAATTGGTTCAGTGGCTGAAGGTCGTGAAGGGTATGTTCTTATACATATACATAAAACATATTTTGTAAAAACAGATAAATGGGCCAAGTTAATTACTGAGTGGTATAATAAAGATTTAAGAAGAAATCAAGATCAAACAGCGTTGGGAAGATGACATTAAAAAGGTATTCCAGTATATTTATTTTTACAAATTTAAGCAGAAATAAAGGCTTATATATTTATATATTTTAAACATATTTAGTAATTTTACAATTGTTAAGACTTATTTTAACTACTTTTATTGATTTTATTTATGTTAAAGTTTAGCATAATTAGAAAAGAAAATGAGGGTGAAAATAATGTTTTGATATAAATTTGATGCAGAACATCAAATAAGAATTACGAAGCAAATTATTGAATATTTATTAAAATTTCCTAGACGAGAAAGAATGGAACTTGGACAGTAGGACTCAAACATTTCAAACGGGCCCTTCTACCTCAAGAACTGTTCTAAACTGAGGAGCTTGCAGCTGCAGGATGAGGGTCCTGCAACGTAATGGGTATGGCACTCACAGGGCTATTTATGTAATGCTAAGTTGTTTTGTTCTTTTATCTTTAAATTGCATGATAACGGCTACACTAACAGTTGTGATGGTAGATATATATATATATATATATATATATATATATATATATATATATGCCCACAAACCTGATTGGGGTACATCACACTCAACTCGTAGTCGATTACATTTCTCAGAGAAGTGAAGTTTTATTTTAAAATTCTTTATTACAAAAAAATATGTAAAAAAAATGTACAATAGGCGGATTTAACGCTAAAAAGCATTTTCTACCAGCCAATCTAAATCATGTGGGAGAATAAAATATGTAGATGTGGAAAAAAAATGTTCTACACCTACTATATTGATTTTATATTTTAACATAAATAAAATCTTAATATACATATAAATATAAGTAGTAAATATACAATCATATATAATATAAAGCACACAACTTTATTTACTAAGATATTTCAACTTTTGTAAAGTAGTTTTGTAGCTTTTAAAATTACATATTTTAAGAAGTCGCACTGCGAATCTCGTATTTATGATCATATGTATGTGTATGTGTGTATACATTTGTATATGTTAGGTCTATAGTCCACGTACATTAAAGTTCAAGACGTATGCCCACAAAGTTTATCCTCAAAGTTCGTGAGTTACTAGTCCTACCTACCATTAGTATGTAAAATACCTCCAATTCAGACATTCCACGAACATAGCGTTTCTACAACAGTAAAATATAACCTATTAAATTAAATATTTTAAACATAGAAATAAATAAATAACTACAAATAAATCATTAAAACATGAACCCTATAATTTAAAAATTGAATAGAAATTTATATATTAATTGTCTATATTTCTTACAAGTGGTGTTAATTTGGGATTTGCTTAAAATAGTTTTTTTGTTTTCAAAATTCTTTATTCACATAAATATAAATTACAATACAAATGTTAACACAATAAGTACCGATATAATACAATAAAATTGTAATAGTATTACTAGTACTAGCTTAAAATAGTAATTTTTATTTTAAGTATCCGTCTTAAAATTGTAAGGTATTATTTGATGTATTTAAATCAAAAAGCTTAATAATATAAGTCTACACATAAATTTCCTGTATCAAAATTTATTAATGCTAAGAATGTTTGTCAATAGCGCCAAATCTATAAAAACAAAAATAACCTTACAGCAGGATAGGCAGAGGGAACTGAGTAAAAGAACTCAAAGCTTTTACCTCGATACCAGAGCGATCAAATGGAAATATAAATTCAAATAAATATTTAATTTCCTCGAGTGGAGATCGAACCCACAACCAGTCGCTTTTAAAGTCACACTTTATGCCCCTGCGCCACGACTGGCCCCAATCTATAAGAAGTTTCTTATTATTTCATTTAAAAATCAATCCCACTCCCAATCCCAGTATGGATATGCCGTTAATTGTAGGAACACGTTTACTTATTCAGGTAAATGAGCAATTCGGCTCAAAAGCCGCATAAAACCGAAATCAAGACCAACGTAGATTTTCCTAGGCAACGGATCGTTACATTAAACTTTCAGAGCGGCCTATCCCGCTGGCGGTATCCGCAGCGGATTTTACCCCATATAATTTCACACTACAGATTTTCTGGCAACCAAGTAGTAATAATGTTCTTCTTCGGTATATCGGTTGTTCATCTTTTAAATTGAGGCCAGTCGTGGCGCAGTGTGACTGTAAAATCGACTGGTTGTGGGTTCGATCCCCACTCGGGGAGATGAGATATTTAGTTAGATTTATATAACCATTTCTTCGCTCTGGTGTCGAGGCAAAGCGTAGCAACACGCAATGCCTCTACAATTCGGCGGAAAGTGGGGAGCGGAGTGTCTTAACACTAGGTTCCCTCTGCTTACCCTGTTGTGTGCGGGATACAGCGTAAAATTGACAAAAAAGGATCTTTGAAATTACTACCTATGGGTTCGTCACGTACGTAGTCAAATATACGCAAACAGAACTTTATTAATATCGCTTCTCCTTTGTTTGTCTTGGTGGTTTATTTGTATGCTGCTCTGCTAAATATTAAAATATTTTTTTGGGAATAAATTAAGAATTATATTATGTATATGTAGTCGTTAGTTAAAATTTTATATACACTATAATTCAACCCCAAAAATATAAAAGCAAACATTAAATTAAAAAATACAAAGCTTAGTACTTTCTTATTTTACGACTAAGCGAATATATGGTGCTGTCAGCAACGTCTCGTGCAAAAACAAAAATAAGTTAACATGAAACGTAATTTTCATGAAATTGTGTAGCACTAATGGAGTGGAGTATTTCGTATCAAAATAAGAAATTATATAATACACTGCAATAAAAATTTTTTTATTACCTGAATATACCAACTACCCAACACATTCTATCATATAATTAGAAACACGTATTTTTTTATATAAATTAAAAGTCGTCGTAATCAAACTTTATTAACGATCAGAACTAACTTTACCATTGTTATTAAAATAGTTTAAGCCTTTCAAAATCGAACCTTACAAAATTCTCCAAATTATAAAAAGTGACCAAGTGCAAAAAGAACAATCTTCCCTAGTAGCAAGCATAAATAAGGGATAGCATATATAAGGGATACATGTACAGTACAACCGTATCCTTTTAATTTTCGTCAAAAATAACTTTGATTTTCTTAGTGTTTGTATAAATAAAAAAGTTATATTTGTGGATTTTAAAAAAATATTTTAGTTTATTATTATCTGTGAGTTGTGTTACGCCACAGATTTCAATCGTCCATGCCATTTTTATGCTTTGTTTTTTTTTAATTCAGTGATTGCTTTGTATGAAGTGAAGAATAATCGGACTCTCAGTAAATTAACTACATACATATATGGCTTGTGTTCATGAGGGCTACAAGTGTCCTCTTCAATGTCAAATGGATGTTGCAGTATTTGAAGGACTAGAAGAGCCCTTCCAAAAGTCATTTCCTGTGTTTGATAATACAACTGCTCTCCTCCGTGTCAACGTTGGTGTAGGGCGGTGGGGGAGGTCCTCCACGCTGATTATAGTGCAGTTACTCTTAGTTTCCTAGTATCATTGTGGCCTCCTTAGCTCTGTCAAAAGTAGCCATATTTATCTGTGTTCCACTATATACATGACGGAAGCTTCATTTGCCTGGCGAATGAACTTGCCAATAGCTGGTTCCTTCCAGAGTAGTAGAGATGTTTCTCTTTGTGTGTCTTGGTAAGACAACGACAGCGTGTGATATGCTATCGTGTAGAGATACCAGAGGTGGAACTCAATCAAGCCTAAGTCAAAGCAATCAAAAGATATGGATATTTATGCATCGATTTTGCTGGATTTTTATATATGGTACTTCCTGGTGGACCTACCTGGAAAAGTGAAAGTGTATATTATTTAAAAAAAATTACATACTTATATTTGTAGTTATATGCCCGCAAACTTAAGTTTGTCAACTTTTATAAGTTGTGTTGATTTACAATCCTCAAATGGGTAGAGAAGCCTCGGTGGGCGAGACCGACTCGCATTTAACCGGTTTTTTCTTTCGTATCTGGTTGCTCTGCTTTGGTAATTGTTATATAAAAAGAAAAATTAATAAATTAGCTTCACGCTATGTCCCGCACACAGCAGGGTAGGCAGAGGGAGCCTAGTGTTAAGACACTTCGTTCCCCACTTTCTGCCGAATTTTGGGGGCATTGTGTGTTGAGTGGCAGAACTCAACGCCGCGTTTTGCCTAGACACCAGAGCGAAGAAATGGAAATATAAATTTAAGTAAATATTTCATCTCCTCGAGTGGTGATCGAACCCACAACCAGTCGGTTTTACAGTCACACTTTGTGCCACTGCGCCGCGACTGGATGTTATATAATATAATTATAAAATTAATTGTATAATACACAAGAGATATTATATTTTAATTTATATAGAAACAATGTAATCTGTATGCTCCCCTAATGAAAAAAGTGGTGAAGTGTTATGCTTCAATATAAAATTGCTATATTTAGTTTAAACAGACAGACAGATCACAGAACACAAAAACCATTATGTACCGTAATTTAATTGTCTAGTCAATTCGCTATTCACAACAAAACCGCTACAGGCGAGTTATTATTTTTTAACTTGAAACATTATAAGTTGAAACTCGATCACAACAGTCTGTAGTATCGAATTAAACTCCAGTAGGGACCCTCGTTTCTGAAATAAAGTTGTTTGAAGCAGCTGGCGCCGTGAACAGTTGTAATGGTAATACGATTCAACGATTATAGCGGGCTCCGATATTCTAATCAGGGTTGGCAGAAAATATTTTTGTATGAAGCAATATAGTGTCTTTGAAGATTGTAGTAACTTATTTATGATATAGAATCACAAACATATTTTAAAACTAGGACTGGCATTGAAGGCTATAACTTTCAGTAAAAGTCTATACTCTTCACTTATCTATACTTAATTAATACCTAATTATTTTCCGAAATTTTAATGTGAAAATTTACAAAACAGCTTCATTCAGGAAACTTATAAGGACAAGTAAATTAAAAAATTAATGAGATTAAATTTAAAATCAGAACACATTATAATTCATATTAGTTCATGAATGTTAAATTATTATTACTACTTAATACTAAAATTATTAGTATACCTATGCATATGTGAGCTCATAATGGGAATGACAAATGTTAAAGAAGCAAGAATAAAAAACTGTATATTGTGATATACAGTAGGATATTATTTAATATATTTTCAGAGTGTGCTCTGACTAATACCTGTCAGCTATTCGTTCCTCGGCATAGGGGTACCCAGGATCCTCGAGCCACCACTTGTTATACCCCCATCTGGTCCATAAAAGTGGTGTCTGCCTTTGACCTTCTCTCTTGTTTCTATCCTGCTACTGCTACCTATCCCTTATCTAACCATTAAGGGGTTTTAGTGGTCAGATGGCAGTCGCTCCATTTAAAAACCGCTATTCGACACTATAATAGAAAGACATCTAATGAGACTGAATACGGCTAGGACCTGCACCTGCTCCTGCGATAAGCAGGTGAGGGCTATTGTGTAAATACGGACATGGATAAAGACTATACTATAGAGCTTCAGAATAGGCTTCTTGAAATTGATCGTCACTGGTGTGGTTTGCGATCATAGGAGCAAATTCAAACTCAAGTCTGATATACAAGAGAATCATCCGACCGGTTTTTTATACGGCAGCGAATTCTAGCCAGCACTATCTCAACACACTCAGGAGCTCACGATCACGTCACGTTAATGAAGATGCTGAGGTAGATGTGCCGCGTAACTCGGTCTGATACGTAACACATTCGTTCAAGGTACGTTTGGAGTGCATGACGTATAAGCTCCAAAAACGTCACCTGAGATTTTTTGATAGACGCCTCAGAAAGCGCTAGCTGGATATCATGAGGACATGAGAGCCAATAGTTTAACCACCGAGAACGCTAAAGACTGTGCAAATTGGCAATAGCCGGGATTAATGCGAGGAAGAAGACAGTAGGATACTACCAAAACCTACATTTTGTTTTGCTCCTTACAAATTAAAGTGCTACTAACCCTACTACTCTCTAAGGATGTTTGAAATAAAGTTGCGTTTAACAACATCGCGCTCAAAATTAGTTTACTATATATACTTGTATCAGATATTACAGGTACACAGGTGGACCCGGAATTAAGTATATGGTGTTTTTGATACGCCAACGTCGGCGTACTGTTGTGTTTGGATTAAATGAATCAACGTTGTTCAATATATGTAAATAAGCTAATATATTCTTTCTTACTTGTTTGTTTAAAACGTGAATAATACCATGCCATTTATTAGGACTTAGGTAGATAGAACGTAACGTTACGTAACATCCTGTACAGATAGAATGTTTTGATTTACATAATTATTTTAAATTACTAGTCTGCACTATTTTCATTTTCTCATAATGATATGATTTAAAATCAATCTCTGTAACTATGTTGAAAGGTAAAGTTATAAATAATAACTTTTTCATTTATAAACCGATTAAAATAGAACTCACACTAATAATAAATATATTTTAATTGTATATAATTTCGGGGCAAAAGTATTTTCGTATTGTTCATACAAAGGAAAATATATTTTTTAAGTATAATTTTTTATTTCTTTATAATATGTATGTGCCGTTTTGATCGATGACTTGTTGCCATCTTATGGGTAGTGCCATGATCCCATTCCCGTAGAAATTTTGAGATTTTTGATAAAAAAAATCTGACAGGTGGTGTTCACAGTGTTCTTTTGAGGTTAGCTTAAGCTTCCAAAAGAGTTCTGCAATGACCGAAACCGGTAGCAATCTGATGGAGCAAGGTCAGGGTCTATACGGAGGATGCATCAATACATCTCAGCCAAGCTCTCTCAATTATTACTGCGTGGCGATAGGTGAGTGCGGTCTGCCTGTCATGTTGGAACACCACACCCTTCCTATTCACCAGATCCGGTCGGTTTTTCTTAATAGCTTTTTTCAACCTCATCAGTTGCTGACAGCAGAGGTCAAAATCGACAGTTTTACCCGGTGGCAATATCATAGTGGGCGATTCCTTTCCAGTCCCACCATACACATAGCATCACTTTGTTCTGAGTATTTGCCACGGACTGTGGGGCTTGTCACGTCATGGGGCTTGTCACATCATCATGTCATTGATCACATTCTTATCGTAAGTCTAAGCCTGATTTTTCGTCACCCGTAATCAACTGTTTAAGAAATGGCTCGGAGTAAGGTTAGGGGTTAGTGGTATAGGGTTCTCTGAGTGTGATCATGTAGTATCCAAATGTCAAGTTTTTTCTTGTACCCAGACTTTCGTAAATGACGTAAAACTGTACTATGATCAACATCCAATTCTTCAGCAATGTCGTAGCTACTAACATGTCGATCTTGCTCCGCTTCCTCAAAGATGGCACTGATTTTATCTGAAACAGCGAACCTCAAATTTCGCACTTTTATTTCCAGACTTGAAACGCTTGAACCACATTTATGCTACTCTTATTGATACCGCATTAGGTCCGTAAGCCGCACAAATTTTATTCGCGGCGTTCGTCGCATTTTAGCCCCGACCTATATTATTTGCAAAAAAATATATAGCAAATATTTATATAATTTATTTTATTATAGCGTACACATATTCTTATTGTATATATACATACATTAATTTATTTTAATTTATATTAAAATAAATAGATTATGTTGATATACCTACACAATTATTCCTTGGTTGGCTAGGAAAGAATGGTTTTAAGCGTTAAGCCGACCTTTTGTGCAAGTATATTTTATTAACATATGATACTAAAACTAAATAAATAAATGGTAAGGAAGCTAGCCAAAATACAATCATGAAAACTGCAAATAAATCGGTTCTGTCCTTTTCTGAAATTAACGTGCACAAACGCACATACAAACAGTCAACCTTTTTAAAAATCATTATTTTGTTTCATTTTTTTATTAATTCCCTATTTAAACATATCTATCGAAACTATAATAAAACAGTATACAAATCGTAACATTGATTATATTTACGAAAAAATGAAGGGGGCTCATATGACTAATAGAATATGAATCCATGATTATGACCATCGTCGATGTGATCATTGTCGGTGTGATCATCTGCTCTTATGTTCATCCCTTCGTGCGTTGCTCCGTTCGTCCATTCATCCGTTCGTCCTTTCGTCCAGGTAAACTATAAGAAATTTATTGCATCCATACCAAAAGTTGTAGAGCGTGATGAACATTTTTCATTAACATTAAAATTGAAGATACATTACATCTGATGAATAACCATTACGGTCCAGCTATAAGTATAAAATGCTTAAAGCATTTTCCATGAATATGTAGAATTTAAAGATATGGAATATGTGGTCATAAACTCAACGCTAACGAAGTTTAACAATTAAAAAAAAAGACATTGAAATAAAACATGTTAGGAAAATTCGTGAAAACATTTTCAAAACAGATTTTCAGCATAATAAAATAGAATAGTTTGTGTATATATACATATATATATATATATATATAAATAATACACCAGTAATTTATATTTTTTAATGTTGTATTTATATGAAGATTTGATTTAATATTACCCACTAATTCACTAATTAATCTTTTCTTAACAATCTAAATAGCTATATGCACATTTTTTATATTTATCATTGATTGGAAATTAATCATTCTGCTTTTTTATTTTTATTATATAACATTGATGTGACTGTCTGTAATTCAAAAATAATAATGTTTCTTCAAGAGTTATTTATACTAAACTACATCACAAGTAAACGATTTAAAAATGTTTGTCTGTCTGTGTGTCTTTCAGGGTCTTTTCACTATTACCATGCGCACGTATCTACCACCTACGTAGATAAATATGAAATAATTTAATACTTTTCTATTAAATACATATATACATATATAAATCAAATAAAATCTCAAAAGATTTAATTTATTAATTACGATTTATTAAGTCAGTAACTAACTAGATAACCATACAAAAATAATCAGTCTATTTAAAATACCCTTAAACAATATTAAATAAACAATTGTATAGTTCAAGCAGCCAAAGCCGCAAAAAGTATATATAAGCCATTAAGTACGTTGCAAATTTCGCAAAAATACTTCATCTGTGATAAAAAAAATTGAACATAATTACAATTATAAAAGATTATTTCGAATTTGATTAAATCTGTGAAAAAATTTTATATTTACAAGAAAAAAAAAGAAGAAATAGCAGTGTACCGATAGGTATTAAAACAAATCCTAAATTGGGCTCAAAATATTTTCCGAATCAGAATTTCAATTCGACTCAATTCATAGGCTATTGTACTACGCCGAATAGTTAGCATTTTTAGTTGAAAGTATTTTCTTATTCCTAATTCGACGCATAGCATTGAATAAAAACAACAAAAAAATCGATAAGTTTTTTTATTTAAGAATTTTCGTATATAAAAATTATATTTAAGAAATTTCTTACCTAAAATCAATTTAAATTAGTATGAACTTACTATTTAAGAATCAGCTTCACGCTGTATCCCGCACACAGCAGGGTAGGCAGAGGGAACCTAGTGTCATGACAATCATTCCCCAATTTCTGCCGGATTCTGGAGGCATTGTGTGTTGAGTGGCAGAACTCAACGCCGCGTTTTGCCTCGACACTAGAGCGAATAAATGGAAATATAAATTTAAGTAAATATTTCATCTCCTCGAGTGGGAATCGAACCCACAACCAGTCGGTTTTACAGTCACTTTGTGCCACTGCGCCACAACTACTTGTTTTATAAAATGTATGACATATGTACACAGTATGTATGGTTAACGACACACGTGTTTCATCTTAATCTTATTTACCAACATAATTCCCGAAATCTGTGGGTAGATTTTCACCCTCGACCGTATCGAATATCGATATAACTAAGATGACGTCAGTTCGACATTTAACATTTCAACGATATATTAGAAACCTATCGTCGAAAACAACTTTATTTATGTGGATTTTAATACGCAAAATTTAAAATCCATTTTTTTCCTAAACCGTGTAAATTTCCAAAAAATAGCTTGACTTTCTAACCTACCTAATATCAAGTTTCAACTCTCTAAATCCAATAGTTAGTCAGTACAGTCATATACGTACCTAAGAAGCATTTACTGACTGCTTCACCCTCATGGTCAAATGAAAATAATTAAGTTCTTTATGAAATATTGATGTGTAAAATTTAAATAATTATTAACGTGTTGTAATTATTTACTTTCTAAACGGATTATATACATAAATCATTTTTTCAACAAAGCAGTAGTTAGCCAAACTCTAGAGCTTTCTAATGTATGCATGGAGTGCAGATAAATACGGTAATTATATTTCAATACGTATATATGTAACCAAACCGACAGACTCATACGCGGCTTCGTCCGCTTAAAATTAATGCTATATTATAGCCAAATTATACAAAATATTTACATAAGTTATAGCCTACGTGTTATTCTATAAAGCTTATTATGTTACTTTAAAGTTGGCGTAAGAGGTTGGCACTCCGATCTCTCTGACTACCACCTAGGGATACAGAGTGAAGCATGTAGTAGTAGTAGTAGTAGTAGTAGTAGTACCTTAAAATTTCATCTGAGTCCGTTCGGTAGTTTTTGTTTGATGATTGAAAGTGGAACAAACATACATCCTCACAAACTTTCACATTTCTATAATATTATTATACTAAGATTATTACTTACATTATTATTTAAATTGTATTTATTTTCGATTTATTACATAAATATTTATTGCTATTTCCATCAAATAAATTAAGGATAACGGATAGATTTAAAGAAACATAAGTTGACAACACCTTCAAAATGGAAATAACTTATTTATGAGGCTTGAAATATGTACCTGTGACGAAGTTTCAGAATCTATTCAAATTACATGCATTTAGACTAACTGTAAAAATAATGCTATTGACCAATTATAGATTCAAACTTACATTCACATTTATAATTAATGAATTTTAGTTTGTTTGTTATGTGTTAGCGACAAAACTTCTTAGATATAAGAAAGAGCAGAAGATTTTAATAAAAAAATAAATTATCCTTTGGTTATAATATAAAAATAAGTTTATGCGAGTGAATTTGAGTCTCTAATAACTTAAAGACTAAAAATGTGAGAAATATAAGAGATCATTAAATTTCTTCTGGAATAGAATTCTTATCGTTCTATTTTCAGCTTCACATTGTTTTCCGTAATATTAACACTCTGCTCTCCACTCTCCGTCGAATTCTGGAGGCATTGTATAGTGATTGGCGGTTCACGACGCCGCGCTTTGTCTCGTTACCAGTCACCCGATTGGGCCATGCGCCACGATTGATCTCAAAAAATAAAATTAAAACATTATTAGAAAGAGCAGCCGTTGAATTTCTTACCGGCTCTTGTCAGCCGAACTACCTTGCGAGCCGGAAGTTGTTCATCCGACGATAAAAGTCTATTACAGTTAAGAATATTTTGAATTAAATATTGGAAATAAAACTAAAACAAGGATATAGTATAAATATCCTCGTTTTAGTTTTATACTTACCGGAAGAACGTGTCTTTGCAATATATTATAGCGTATTTATTTATTTATAATGTCCAAAGCATCACGCTGTATCCCGCTCATTATAGAGTAGGCAGTGGTAACCTGGGAACCTAGTGTTAAGAGCCTCCATTCTCATTAACACACTTCCGTAAACCACCTTCCGCTGAATTACTAATGTAAAATTTAATTTTATTAAGTAATTACACTAAATGACATACACTTTGTAAACGAGGGAGTCTTGAATTCTGGCATTGTGTAGAATGTAGTGGCACCTGAGAGATATCGGAGGTAAACGTCGAGCAACGTTCCCTCCAACAAATTGAAAAGCAATGAACCGCGGAATTCAATTTCATATTGAAAGCCATTCATCTTTGCCGCTTCTTCGAGACCGTCTGAAAGCATTACATCTCGACTTTGCCACTTCGCTTTATTTCTAAAAAGTTCACCACTCACTGCCGCCTACTACCTATCTATATTACAACTGAAAAATTGAAAAAGTTTCTTACGAGGAAACTCTACAATATTAATCATTTTGTCTTTTACTGTCTTCCTTTTAATTTTCAGGTATATGCTTCATATTACTTTTTTACGAGCCGCCTGTGACTACAGCGCGGTATGATTGATGAACTTCGAGTCGACGGCTTAAAGATGGATAGACTGTATACGTTGGAGGCAAACAAAATATAATAGAAATTGTTATCATTTTAAATTTATATTAAACGAAAAATGTTAAATAAAAATAAAATTATTGTATCATTTGACACTTTGCAATGTGAGGTTATCATTTTTAAATTAAGAAGAAAAATACTTGCACAAGAAAAATGTTATGTTAAAATTTTAAAGTGGTTTGGGTTTTAAGTGAAGTGAAGATTAAGTGTTCCTCTGTATACAAATATTTATACTCTATCATAATTTTTAAGAAATATCATTGTTTTTTTTATAATATTATTCCAATTATTTCTTTTCTTTATATACATATATTTGTTAAACTCTCAAAAAGCTTTTATGTATCTTTAAACTTATTTAAAATTGTTTTCATAAACATAAAAAACTACTAGGTACTACTTCGATCAACTAGGTCCAAAATTTTAAGTAGGTGAATAAAAAAATTTTTGAATAACAAAAATATTATTTGATTATCTATTCCGACAGTCAGCATTGTAAACCAATGTATCTATCACGCCAGTCTAGTGAAACAGAATATTTCATTTTGCACCACTCTACTAAAATACAAGATATTCAGTTTTAGGGTTTCGTACCTAAAAATACGGATCCCTGAAAGTCCTTTTCCTGTCTGTCTGTAAAGTTCACTTGTTCTAAGGTCGCATCAAGTTGAAATTCATATCAAATATCAAAATAATAAAGATGAAAAGAAAGATAAATAAGTCAACGTTATCAAAACATACGAACGTTTATGCATCACTTATGCTCTTTGTATAAAATTCGCCACGTAATCAATACCTATAGGGAACTTCAAGTACACCTATAGTGATTAAATTGGCTAGGAGTGAGAACTCATAGCATAAATAAAACAAAAAATCCAAAAAATGGAAATATATATTTATAACATCATCATCAGATAAAAACTATTACAAACTTATAATTGTAGTTAATTTGATTTAAGCTAAGTGCACACGGACGTAGAAAACTTAAGTTTGTCAGCTCTTATAAGTTGATCTATGATCCTAAAATTGTTACGGAACACTCGGTGGGCGAGTGCAACTTTTTTTTCGACTTGGCTTTATTGCCGTTGGCCTGGGATGGTTTTGACAGCGTCACCGGGCAAGAGTAGCTCGCCCGTGCGCGCAACTTGTACTTTAACGGTATTTTTTAATGTTAAATTTAACTTGTCTTAATGACAAGTAGAAACATAATCATAATAAGTAGAAATGATAAATATAAGTGACAACCTCCTTTGTTTTCTCCAGACAACGTAATATTGGCTAAGTGATATGTGCTCAAGTGACACACTCGAAACGTCATAATCAAGGAACCACCATCATACCATACATTTTTTTTCTGAAGAAAAAAAATATCATTCTTTTGCCCAAAAATGTTACCCATTCTAAAAACATTATTTTAATTAATGAATTTTCAAAACAACATATCATCTCAGTGGCTCAGTAAAACAATATGCTGGTAGCTTAAAAAGCAAAATAGTGAAAGCTAATTAGAAAATGTACCACCGCAATATTTTTATATGGAAAAAGATGTTTATTGAAGCTCCTGTAGAAATTATAACTATATATTTATATAAGAGAGCAGTGACCAATGAAAAAAAGGCCACAGAACGATATAAGTGCACACAAAGGCTTATGGGCATAACGTCCAACGTTTCCTGCTCGTATGAGTCGAGAATACCATTCAGGGGCTTAAATGAGAGCTAATGAAAGGTACGATGCCATTATGAAGGCCGTTGTATGCTCATAGAGGAAAATAGAGGGCGAAAAAAAGACAGCAGCGTTTGGATAAAGTATACTACTACGTAATAACACATCTATGATAGTGGTGTTTATTAAAAATAATTTATTGAAGTTGAAAAAATTATAATAATAAATTTATATAAAAATGGAAACCTTTGAATTTGATAAGCTAGGGTAATAGGTTATCTGTGTTTACCTGCATTTATATAAGGTTTAATCAGAAGGGGCAATAGAGAAAAATAGCATGGTAAGGACTATAACAATCACGCAAGGCAAACAGCTTGTAGCCACATGTCCTTTATGTATATTATATTTACGACTTAGAAGTGACGGATGACCGTTGATCATCAGAAACTCTATATAGCTTCAGCGAAGAATTCAAAAACTATTGTAAAAGAAAACACTTATTTTTCAAAAAGTTTTACCCTTATTTTATCTTACCTTACCTTACGGTAGGCTACCTTACCTCACCTCACCTCACCTTACTTTAACAACATCATTTACATCAATAGAAGTATTAAGATAAAGTAATTCGAGAATGTCCATGAGCCAGACATGTTAGCCATATCAATTTGCTTTCTGTGTATACCAGTGTTGTGTTTCACTGGAACATGTCTGCATAAATTGAGCTTCCGTAGTGCTTCTAAATACGTTGGGCTATTGTGATGGAAACCGTTTAGAGTATTATGTACAACAAAATTACCATAGTACACATTTATCATATTTTGTATATATTCTCAGAAACTACGACAAATATTGATTAAAACAATAAAATAAACCTTTAAGTTATAATTATTACAAGAAGTTATTACTAACGAAAAATAAGCAAGAGAATTATCTCTCAATTTAATAATGATTAATAATGGCAGATTGATGTTGGTGACGTGATCACGGCGATAGTCGACGGCAAAGTGTTACGAGGATAGTTTTTTTTTTCGAAAGAACAAAAACTGCTGTTGATCTGGAATGGTCTTTACCATTGCGCACCGTTGCACCGAGGCGAGGCCGCACGATCCGGAATACGGGACTGGCTTCGTTGCCGAGGCCAGTCGTGGAGCAGAGGAACAAAATGTGACTGCCAAATCGACTGGTTGCGGGTTCGATCTCCATTCGAGAAAGAGAACGAAATAATTCAATTAATATTTTCCTTTCTTCGCTCTCATTGCGTGTTGAGTACCGCCACTCAACACGCAATGCCTCCAGATTTCAGAGAAAAGTGGGGAATAGAATGTCTTAACACTAGGTTCCCTCTGCCTACCCTGCTGTGTGCAGAATATAGCGCGAAGCTGATTATTTTTTTTTATTTTTATATTAAAGTTTTACATTTTGTTACATTTTTTTGTTTTATTTGGGTACATATTACTAGAATAATTAGCCGACCTAATCTTTTTCAAATACATATAATACTTTTACAAAACGAATTTGAATAATGGCCGCTAAATTAACTCGATTTCAACGCAAAAAATCCCCCAAACGTTTTAAATATATCTTCAAATGCTAATAAATGCGAGCGATCTCGTTACCGAGGCTGTTTTCATTTCAGCCCCTTTATTAGTAGTGATTAGCACTTTAACGATCAGAAAAATAGATAAGAACCGAGCGAACTGTGTACTTTACTAAATAATATTTAAACGTTAATCCCAGGTTTTACGCTGCTTTTAATAGCATTAAGCATTGTTAGACCTGAGCTGCTGTTGTTTGCTAACTATGTAACGCTGAAAAATTTATATGTAGATAGTACTTACTGACAAACAACATATAATATCGTTTTCGTCTCCCGAAACGCAATTTCTTTAGTAAGAGACTGGAAGAAAAAAAATATATTCAAAAATATAAAACAAAATTATATCTTTAAGTATAAATTTAACCCACAACGTCTACGTTCACTCTGATTTGATTAAATCTGTATATAAATTATTTATATGTAAAATTTCGATATAATTAGTGACTACATATATGCTATATAGTTAATTTTAACGGACTGGCAGCCACTGTTGCTTTAAATGGGTTTTATTTGATAATATACCTTGAATTTATTTAGTATAAATATAAGTAGGCTTAGTAGTACGTCTACCAGAGGAAATGAAAAAATTTAATTCCTCCGAGTAAGCCTTAAACCCATAACAGACAAACACAGATAAACTATATTAATATGTGTCTAGGTAGCCAAATCAACAAAGGTCACGAACGACACTACAACACAATAAAGTGAATAATGGGTGAGACGGCATCAGGTAAAAAGTTACCTACTTTTAATAATAAAGGAATTTGACGCAAATGGGTGGAACATTGTAGCATTAGTCATCACAATGTCAGGTTACTTGCTGACATTTGGACAGTGTTGACAAATGATAGCTTTTATTGAATAATTATCGCGAGTTTCGAGTTTTACGGGTCAAGAAGTAAATATACATAAAAACTACAACACGGTACTAAGTCGCCAGGTGTCAGGCCAGTCGTGGCGCGAGGGCACAATTGTGTGACTGTAAACTCGACTAGTTGTGTGTTCCTTTCCCATTCGAGGATGTAAAATATTTAATATTTTAATTTCTTCGCTCTGAGGGTGTTGAGGAAAAACGCGGCGTTGAGTTCCACCAGACAACACACAATGCCTTCTGAATAAAGCGGAAAATTGGGGAACAGAAAATCTTAGCACTAAGTTCCTTCTGCCTACACTACTGTATGCAGGATACAGCGTGAACTCATATTAAATATACGTAATGTATACGTAAAAAAACTTCATACTTTGTAAAAATAAAATGTTCAACTAAAGCTTTTGTTTTAGAATAACAAACATTTTCTCGATACCGATTCTATTGGAAATATTTGTCTATAAAGTTACCTTTGTTTAGTTAAAGACGTGGTTTCTATGAGTGTCACAAACGGATATTTCGTGCTTAATACTCTATATCTATTTCTATTGAAACCAGTATTTCATTTTAGAATAAAAAATAGATATATATGTACGTATAAAGTATTCGTTTTACAATTTCAATTAAATAACTCCTATTCAGCCTTAAATAAAGAACCAAATCACTTACACCATATTTCTGTTTTTGGTATTTTTTTGACGTATATTTGATGTATATTTATTATGCCCTGAGACCGTCGTGGCGCATCAGAATAGCATCATTTTTATGATTATGATTTTTTTTTACCCACTTGGTAGGAAGTAGAAGCCACTCGCCACGAAACACAACAAACAATTAACGCAGTTAATTAGCATAGAACTGGTACAAAAAATTTAAAGTTAATATAATATATTCATTATTGTAGTGAAACAAAGTGATATAGGAGTGAAAGTAGGTGACCTGAATGTGAATTGCCTGCTGTACGCAGATGATGCAGTGCTTATTGCACCATCAGAGTGCGAGTTGCAGGCATTGGTCACCACTCTGAAAGAAGAGTGTGAATATAATGGTCTAAGCCTCAATGCGAATAAGACAAAGGTTCTGATTTTTGAACGAGATGAAGAAAGGACGGAATGCAAGATCAGTGTAAATGATAAGATATTAGAACAGGTGAATGAAGTGGTATATTTGGGAAGTATGTTCAGTAGAGATGGAAGATACGAGATGGATGTGGAAAGGCGTATTGCTGCCGGTAACAAGGTTAACGGAGCCTTGGCTGCATTGATGAGACGGCGAAACGTCAGCACAGCTGCGCGTTTGGCCGTACACAATGCAGTTTTGGTACCGACCCTGTTATACGGCAGCGAAACGTGGGTATTACAGAAGAAGAATGAAAGAAAGATGAATGCTGTGGAGATGCGATCTCTTCGTAGGATATGCGGAGTCAGCCTAGCTGATCGAATCCGCAATGAAGAGGTACACAGAATGGCAGGTAGCAGCGAGGATGTCACGGTGAGAATGAAGAAGAACGTGCTCAGCTGGTTTGGGCACGTCGAACGAATGAGCGAGGAAAGAATGGCAAAAAAGATTTATGATGGAAAAGTGAGTGGTAAGAGAGGTAGGGGGAGACCTCGGTTGACCTTCGAAAACACAGTATCAAAGATACTGGAGGAAGGTCACGTAAAAAGCATGAGGGTCCCCCGTAGGGCATGTATGAAGAGGTTGATGACTGTGGACGAGGCGAAAGAGGTATGTAGAGACCGTAGCGTTTGGCGCTCCGTTCTCTCTGACTACCCCGCTAGGGATAAAGCGTGAAGTTAAGTTAAGTTAAGTTAAGTTAAGTTAAGTTATTATTGTAATATTGAGTGTAAGTCTAATTTCTAGGCATCAATATCAAAATAACTAGAATTGTTATTGTCAAATACATAGATGAGCCGCTTATTAATTGTTAAGTTCATATTTTTAATCCTACGCTACGTACTCGTACGTACCCATGCCAACGTTGTATTTTACGACAAAACACATTTTTTCCTTACACACCATATCAAATTTCAGCGGCATCATCCGTGTCTTTTTATTTTATTTACCTGATTTCTACTTTGATCGAATCTCAATATTTACGAAGACGTATCCAGAATGTTACGTTCGAATCGGTATTTGTACGCCGTTCCAAGCTCAAGTCACATGTGGTACAAATATTTATGAGCATACAGGCACCCGGTACGTGAGCTATTATTTTTTTAAGCTTCACTTCAGTTTCTAGGTCACACCCGCAACTAAGGCCAGGCATTATAAAGATTTCATAACAGTAGTTTGACTTCCACCTTTGTTTTCGTACAAGATGTAGAACGTAGTAAAAAGGAAATAGGACAATAGAGAACCTTGAAAAAAGAATGACTCGCAGTTTTATGTAATTCTATTTTTGTTTTTGCTTTCATTATTTATTTACCTTTTGTGTTGTGTTTTATTTCACATGTGTCACAAAATATATGGTGACAAAATATTTTATTAACTTAAACGATTTCGAATTTAAATAATATATTAGAGTAAACTCATAGTATATTTCATATAATTTCATCAACTTAAACTATTAATATTGCAAACATAAGATCATATTATGGCTACTATATGGTTCTATTTCATACCATTAATAACTGCACATAGTTCCCAACTTATCAACTCTAAATGTACTGACCATTACCACTACTAACAGCTATTAGCGTGAAAACCATTTCCACTCGCATAATGAGTTTAGATCTTAATTTAAAATTCAGATTTCACTTTTCAGCATATTGTTTTAAATTAAAAAAATGCAAAAGTAAATAGATATCATAAAAGCAAACGACGCCACAAAATAGGGCATTAACGCCTAAATTGCTTATTCTGTCCGGCGACATTTAATTATGCATGTGGGGACGATATACGTTCGTGTCGGTCGGGCTACAGTGCCATTTTTAAAAATCACCGTTGTTATTTATAAATAAGAACACTGAAAGTAGATTAAAAGTGCTTCGCTTATACTAAAATTACTCAAAGAATTTTATTTTTCCCTTTATAGCTAAAATTTAAATTAAATGCTGCTTTCAAAGTTATTTATAAGTTTTCAACCCATTTCATGAAAAGTCACTTAAAATAATTTATCTTTGCACTTATTTTCAAAAATACACATTCTCCTAAATTTGTGATCTTTCTAAATGTGAATAAAAATGTTGTGATCATCACAGCACATGATAAAAAGCGCCTGACTGTAAATACGACGGCTGTAGGTTCAATCTTCGCTCCAAGGAATGAACTCTTTATTCCCTTATTGTGCCAAGAACAAGCGTGGAGTTGAGTTTCGCCACTCAATTCTTTTTGAAATTTATTTCAATTTACTTCCAAATACATTTGTATTTTATGAATGTTTGCAATTTAAACGTTTACTTCATTAGCACAAAACCAATATTGTAATTACTTAATTCAAATAACAAGTTCCTTTGTGGTCACTGAATCAAAGCCATAATCAAGTGAAGCAGATCGATAGTCTGCCAATCAACAATCCATTATATTAGACTTTAATTAAGTTTGAATCAGTATGATTCACCCATGGGAAACATGGGAACATCCTTTTATTTTTTTTTAATCCAATCTGAACTAGGATTTAAAAACACCTGCAAAAATATAAATTTCATGTTGTTATTCAAATATTTACGATGGATGTGATGTTTTATGTATGAATTACTTGAAGGGAAAAACTTAATTTACTTACATAATTCAGACGCTATTAATGTTTATTGAAGCTGCATTTTTTGTATGGATTTGGTGGATTTGGTGTGTTGAATCTTACATATATTATAGTATAATTTGGGTATAGTATAACAATAAATTTAAGCAGGTGAAACCGTGTGTGTCTCGTTATTAGGTCGTTTTTGATATATTGTCCTGTTTAATGTGAGTGGCCTTTTCTTTTCCAGCTAAATTTATTAATAAAAGTATTTTTAGGTCGTTTTCCAAGAAGTCAGAATTGTCGGCTTGGAGAAGACCGCGAATATATCATATGTTTATGTTCTATGCGTGTTTCTCATTCCCGTTAAGTAGATCGCTAGGCGTTATATAATTATTTAAGTTATGGCAAAAACGGTAAGTTCCGTAGGTCTTTTTGAAATTATTTGGCCAGAGTTTCTTTTTTTACTTACAGGTGGCAATACAAAAGCAGACTACTTCCGGTCGATGTTGATTGCATTTTCCTATTACTGTATCTTATCTCTATTCAATATGTACTTCTATTGTATAAGCATTGTTTTTATTCTGTCAATTACTGGAAAACATCATTTAATAATGTTTCATAGTAAATCTTGGATATGATATTATAAAATATCTAATACAAAAGCTATTTCTCACATTTCTAATTACCGATTCTTTGAAAATTAATTATTAATCTGCAATGAAAGGAGAATATTACTATAAATTGATTCCATAAATTATTTTTCAATTCTATATAAACAGTATTGAGTAGTGTTATTTCAATCAATAACTGCATAAAGAAAGCTTGAATTATGTGATATACTGGTTTACATAATAATATTCTTTTTTGATTTTTTTCTTGATTTTCTCCATAAAAATAAATAAATGTCAAAAGTTAAAGAATATCTCAATATTTATAAAATACTAACCATTTATAAAACTAAAATATACATAAACACTGTAACGCTGATGTCACGTCCATGCATTTCTAACGCTAGCCGATCCATTTAAAGTGGTAGTTTATAACAACAAAGATTTAAATGACCAAAGTCGGAATCTACAAACTTGCGGATGTAGTTCAGACGCTTCAGCATAGCGTTTATACGGTCCTATAAATCCTTTCCTAACTTCTTAAAAACTATCTTGTGTCATTGTTCTCTTGGAAAACCAATCTTAATATAGTGTTGTTGCCAAATGCTGTTTGCGCCTCGATTGTACCATTTTCTCGCTTCTAGTTTCACCACAATTGTTTAGTGAGTTATAAAATTTTATGGGTGTAATATAAAAAGAACGCGTTACGTGCTGTGTATACGTATATAAAACTATAATAGAAAATATACTTGGTAAGTTAATCTCGGTTTGTCACGTACATATTTTGTACTACCCATCTTAACGTAACGCGACAGTTGTGGGTTCGATTCCTACTCGGGAGAACGATTTTTTTTCCAGCTTCACGCTGTATCCCGCATACAGCAGGACAGGCAGAGAGAGCCTAGTTCGGGGGCCCTTTTAAAGTGGCACGCTCTCTTCATCTTGGGCTATATAAGAAATTACGGAATATCACATTAGCGAAAGTTGGTAAGCGTGATGAACATGTTTAATAAAATTTCAGCTTCACGCTGTATCCCGCACACAGTAGGGTAGGCAGAGGTAACTTAGTGTTAAGACACTCCGTTACCCACTTTTTGCCGGGCTCAAGACATTGCGTGTTGAGTGGTAGAACTCAACGCCGCGCTTTGCCTTGACACCAGAGCGAAGAAATGGAAATATAAATTTTGTACACTTTGTGCCTCTGCGCCACGGCTGGCCTCAATATTTTTTTTTATTTGATTTTCAATATATTTGACATAGAACCTTAAAAGAACCGCTAAATTATAAACAATAAGTAGGCGTAGGAAAAGTTATCCATATTGATTGATATTATAAAAATTAAAGATCTAGAACTACACCATGGTACACATATAGAAAAGACGTATTAGGATCTGAAAATTATTTGATAGCTTAAGATTTTCTTTTCTCACAATATACATATAGCGGAGATTGAACCTATATTCATGGTTTACATCCAGAGATTCATCACTTGCATCGTTCACTGACGACGTTCCGCTCTGTCAAGATATATTCATTCTTTGCACAATAGGTTCATTCGCCCATTTTTTTACTCTTTATTAAAATATTTTGCTAGAAAGGTATTTTTACTATCAAAATACATGGGACAAACTTTTGTTTATTTAAATATACGCTTTATGCTAATAGACAATTAGCATAAACAGAATCAGTATCCCACATACAGCAGAGTAGGTTCATGGTAGAATAAAACAGATAACAAGGAACTCCAATTTTCACGAGTGGGAATCAAAACGACAACCATATTTCGCAGTGAGACGCTAGCCCTCTGCCTGCCGATGGCCTCTAGAAAATATATTTAAAGAAATTAAATAAAAATAAACTTCTTATTATCCTTGCCTCTATACAAAATTTGGAAAGTATACCAATCTGCTTACCATAACGTTTTTATTGACCCCCTTATGTGTATCTATGATATATAAAAAGATAAAAAGAAAAATATTTATCTATAAAGATATGCTAAGGTAATTCGTGGATAAGAACATTGTATTCTAAGTGAAGTATTTACGCGTCCCCACTACTAGCTCGCAGCGTCACTGATATTTATGAAGGTCTACAGCAGCCTCCCAAATTGAAATACATTAATATTTTACCATAAACGCGACACTTTCATGCGGGACATAACGTTATCGTAATTGGATTCGTCCCTGAGAGCGAAATATGCCTACACAGGTAAATACATTTATAAGAGTACTACGTGTACTAAGAGGTAAAGTGAAATTTAATTTAAAGATTGTACAAAATGGAGTGTTTTACAGTAAATAAATGTGATAGCTATTTAATATTTCTATGAATTACTAAGACTTAGGAACATCATTGTATACATTATATATCAAGTGCACATTCAGACACTACCGAATGGTATATCATCAAAAACAAATGTGAAATGAAAGCCAAGTTTCGTTGTTCTCTACTCTACAACAAAATAATTGAAGATGTATACACTTAACGTGAACTTGGCACCCATGTGCTAAGTTCTGTGTTCGCTTATTATATAATGAAGCTAAAAACTCGATTATACTGCATAGTTTTAAATATTTATTTGATAACTATTCTGTAAAAAAATCAACATACATACATATGTGTCATTGAACCTATGAACCATTTTGTTTAAATTTTTACTGTTCGAGGAAAAACAAATAACTCATAATTTAAATAGCCAGTGCTGCCATCTATAATCTTATTATAGCAATTATATCTCTTCTTTCTTGAAACATTTATAAAAAAGTTCAATGGATTACTAGTATCATATTCAGTAACAAAAACAAAAAAAATGACATTGTTTAATGTAAAAATACAGTGTCATTAAAATAACTATAATTTTTTATGTTATTTACTTTAACTTTCATAATTTTTTTTTTATTTTTTCGATAGTAATTATCAATAATAACTTAACTTAACTTAACTTCACGCTTTATCCCTAGCGGGGTAGTCAGAGAGAACGGAGCGCCAAACGCTACGGTCTCTACATACCTCTTTCGCCTCGTCCACTGTCATCAACCTCTTCATACATGCCCTCCGGGGGATCCTCATGCTTTTTACGTGACCTTCCTCCAGTATCTTTGATACTGTGTTTTCGAAGGTCAACCGAGGTCTCTCCCTACCTCTCTTACCACTCACTTTTCCATCATTGCCATTCTTTCCTCGCTCATTCATTCGACGTGCCCAAACCAGCTGAGCACGTTCTTCTTCATTCTCACCGTGACATCCTCGCTGGTACCTGCCATTCTGTGTACCTCTTCATTGCGGATTCGATCAGCTAAGATCAATAGTTTGTATAGAAATTAAAGATTCTCATCATAGTCATAGATACATGTACAAAAGGAGAAGAGCTTGAAATATAAAAATTGTTAGACATCACATTTATTTACTGTATCTAATGAGTAATTAATAGAAATATTGATTACCTATTATTTTTATTTTGTATACTTTATAATATAGTAACATTTTCAAAGGTGTCTTTGTCGTCTCAGCCAAAAAAGTTATAAACCTTTGACAGAACTAAACCTGTAAACCGATGATCATTTTAGTGCCGTGCTACACTACACTACAACAGAAAAAATGCGTCAAAGAAATTTACTTGAAAATTATAATATTGGAACGTATGTATTCTTCTTTCCTGGTCTTATTTGACATAGGTAGCAAAAGATATCTATACTATTTAATATTGGTAGACAAATCCTTCTGTCCTTACAATACCATAGCTGCACAAAATATATATCTTTTTGTCGATTCGACGCGAGCGCCATTAAATCACAATTAAAAGTAATGCACGATGCGTGCGCGGCGACCTACAGCTTAGTGGGAGCCCGGCCAAAGGCTTATGGAGGACTTACGCGCTTGTCTCTCATTACTTATATTTTCCCCTTGGTGATATTAGGCAGAATTTTTCAAAAGCTGTTTAAAATTTACTCTATGTTGTTTTTTCTATATATATTATGAAAAATTTATAACTTAAATGAGTAAATATAAAGATATACATATGTAAATATTATGTTCATGCTAGATGATACCCGCAAGAACTTAACAACGCTTACCATATTTTTTCGATGTTGCCGTCGCCCCTAAAATGTAGTTCAGTATTTCACCAAGTCGAAGTATTCTTAATTATTAACTCTATTTTAAACAATTTTAAAGTGATATTCCACACTTAGGTAAAAATAATACTCTTTAGAAAACATAAACATTTGAACGTAGCAAGATTTGAACCCATTCCTCTCGGAAACTGTCCAATCGCTCTATGTTTTCGTACATATTTTCACTCTGTTCTTAAAAGTAGCAGGTGTATTAGAGTTACATATCAAAAGTTCCACCGGATACGTCTAAAAAAGCCTAACGCACAATTATTTTTGCTGAAATATCATATTATACGGTTTTATTTCATACAAAATTAATTATATCCCATGTGTTGCCTAAAAAAAAGGTTTATTTAAATCCGTCTAGTAACTCCAGTCGGCGTTAAATTTTAATTACATAAATAGGGAGTTTGTAAGTAAAAATATATTATTAAATTTGGTAATTTTTATGGGTTCTTAAATATTTTTCTTCATATTTTATGATTTCTTCACCATTCAATTTTCACCATTCAATTTTTTTTTTCCCATTTGAAAATTATAATTTTACATTTGTTATTATAATACACATACATTTTTATATTATAAAAAAATATGTCAATATATGCCTAGTTACAGCTTTATATGCCTTGCAAAAAGGGCAATGGATTTCAAAAGGTATCTATTTTAGGCCACAATGTAAACTGCCAATCCACGAAGCAATTGTTCTCTTTACAAAAAACAAATACATTCTATACTGGGCAAGCGAAAATAAAAACAATCAATTTTAATTAGACTGGCCGCGCCAGTGGTTTTAATTTCCTTGAGCATGTTTGTTTGGTTCCGTATAGCACAGGAATAAAAACGGAACCCTTATCACTTTGTTGTTACTCTAACTATTCGTCGGTCCATACCATTTATCTAAAGATCGGGTATATGTATCAAGCTGAAATTAATTTTAAATATTCAGGTTTACACTTCCTTGGAGCATAGAAAAAAAAATCTTCTAAATCAACGCAATCACAAGATACGGTGCGTCATTTTTGCGGCAGCTTGCTGCATTATTTTATGAAAATAAAACATTATAAACTTATGTTAGTAAAATAAATAAATCAGCTTCATGCTGTATCCCGCACACAGCAGGGTAGGCAGAGGGAACCTAGTGTTAAGACACTCCGTTCCCCACTTTCTGCCGAATTCTGGAGGCATTGCGTGCTGAGTGGCAGAACTCAACGCCGCGCTTAGTCTCGACACCAGAGCGAAGAAATGAAAATATAAATTTAAGTGAATGTTTCATCTCGAGTGGGGATCGAACCCACAACCAGGTCACAGTTCGTGCCGCTGCGCCACGACTGGCCTCAATGTTAGTAGTTCATTTCATACTTAGTACTCACTAACCCGCAAACTTATGTTTATCAACGTTATTCAACAGTTCATCGTATATGATAATTCTACGTTTCTACATTTTATTTTAAATTTTCTAGAATTTCTATAAATGTGAAATTATGCAAGATGTGAACTTACAGTAATGTTAGTTATAGAGGAAAAATTCATGTAAATTATATTAAAGATAAAAAATCATTACAAATTTATATTTGTAATTCATTTTTACGTTTCCAGACACTCAGTATACGGCTGTACACTCAGTATATAACTTTTATACATTGTAATTCCCGTTGACCTACAATCCTGAAATTGACACAGAACCTTCAGTAGGCCAGTCCGATTCGTGATAGACCGATTTCTTTCTTGTATCAATTTAAACATTGAAAATACATTCAAAACTTAATACACCTCTTGAATTGATTTAATTAAGAGATTGGCACATTTAAAATGTCGTGTCAAATAAAACTTGATTTCCACTTCGTGACGAAATGGATGAGAGTTAAATGCAAATAATCCGTTCGCTTTCCGTTTGTAGCGTTCCAAAGTATCATTAAAGTTTTTCGTTACATAACCGTAATACAAAGCGTTCTGAAAATGAGCTCGGGATAACAGTCATCCATTTTACCTTAAATTTCATAAATCCCGAGCACTTTAAAGCAAAGATGGGTCACAGAGTTAAAAGTCATGTTACTTGAAAGGGGTTTAGTGAGGTCGAGAAGCTTGAGAGTGAAAGAGGATTGAATCTGCACCTGTCGTTACCCCTATATACTTTGAACAATAACACGGGTGGCTTATGTGGCCCGTCAGAGATGGGAATGAAATTGTAGTTTTAATAAGAAAATCCTAGTTATAATAGAATGGATGTCGTTTTTGTTTGATTTTATGTGTATGTTCTATTGTTTCGATATTGTTAATTTATGTTTATTCTATTTTGATACAGTAGCGGCGTTAAACCGATGGTAGTTTTATTCTCGATTAGAAATTTAAATAGGTATACATAGTTATCATATATGTGTTTCGCTATAATGGTATGAATAAATAGAGCATTGAGTTAAAATATTGCGTCTAAAATATTCAAAAATGGATTAAATAACATTAATTATATTCTACCTTACATAGAAAAAATTAAAAAGGGCGCCTGAACACTTTTGTTCAGTTCAGTGGGACTGAAATTCGCGTGAATACGAGTACCAAGGCATTATTTTTTATGTTTCTGAATAATTATAAAAAGGCTTCATTATCGGCACTTATATATTTTTCTTCACAAAATTAATATTTTAATTTTTTTTTTCCTTTTTGTTTGCTATACACTGTATCTTTCATATAGCAGGGTAACCAAAGGGAATCTAGTGTAAAGACTCCGTTTCCCACTTTCTGCCAAATTTTCTAGGCATTGCGTGTTGAAAGGTTGAAACTCAAAACTGAACTTTTTTTTACCGAGGTAAACAAATCTAGCAAGATAGAACGAAGAAATATAACTATTAATAAATAATCATTAATTACTTTGAATGGGGATCGAACCCACAGCTGTCACGTTTCAGACACACACCTCTAATATATTATTTACCTCATTTACAAAGCAACTGTTTTTAAAACAATTCCCGTAAGTATGAACATCGAACACAAATCAGTAACATCGCCATTTGACTGATTTATCATGTAAAGCGTATTATAATAAGCAATTACGAACGGTTCGAATTAAACATTTATGTCGATACATTACTGACATGACAGTGAAATACTACGTGTATTCCATTCAAATGATTTAATATAATAAATGCTCGTTTATTATTGAAAATTTAAATGTACTGCTATAAAATTTTATTAATAAAATTTTAAAACAACAGTAAACCGAATTCCAAATATATATTGTAATACTTAATATTTATTTATTCTACATTCATTAAAAGTATCGTTGTTAAATATGGTTTTTTTATCAGATGCAATGAATTAACTGTTTATTAGCTTGACTATTGTAAAGTTTTAATTTAAATGTATTAAAACAAAAGCAGTTTTACACATGAACAAGCTATACCTTATGTTAATAGTCTCAGTTCCCCACTTTCCGTTCAATATTCGAGACTTTGCGTTTTGAGTGGCGAAAATCAACGCGGCGCTTTACGTTCTCCACAGAGAAAATGAAAAGAAATGGGAATAATTGATTTCCCCCCACTAGAAATCGTGCTCACAACCATCGCGTTTACATCATAAGTTCAAAATAGTTTTAAATACGAATTAATGATTCGGTAGAGATTTTCACAGTTGTTCTCTCTTTCGTGTTAAAGAGGGTAGATTTATGTGAAAAAGATGATAAAAACAGTGGAATTGTGTCAATCGGGGGCAATTGCTTGTTGGTAATGGCCCTTATTGAAAGGAAACTAGTGTGAAGTATTGTTAGTAGGTGATACATATCACTTATTGCAATTACGTGGTATCCTTTTCCAAATAGTTTAAAAACATATAGACGATGTGTGTATTTATCGTGTATCTTAAAACTATAACCGCTCCCGATTTCTAACAATATATATATTTATATATATACAATACATTCGTACAATGTAGGTATATAAATAAGTGTAAAATGAGAGATATTTCACTTTATAATTTTTTAGGTTAGTCGTAGCGCAAGAACACAAAAGTGCGTCTGTAAACGCTAGAGGATCTAGTTCAATTGGAAATTGATCGCGAGGAAATGATATATGTAATATTTCTATTTCGCCACTCAACATACAACGCCTCCAGAATTCGGTGGAATCTGGGGAACGGAATGTCTTAATGGGAAGAAAATGTCTTAACACTAGGTTTTCACTGCGAGTACTCTGCTATATGTGGAATACAGCGTAAAACTATAAAAAAAATATCTTTATCTAAAAGATTTATCATGTCGTTTTTAAGTTAATAGTCTTCGTGTATATAAGTTCGTGTAAGTGTAGTAAGGTGAATCTCATCGTTCCATATGTCAATCAAATTTAAAACGGAATAGGAAGAATAAATATTGAATAACTTCCCACCATCTTGTACATACAGCTCAGCTTAAACAACTCACGTTTGATATGAATTTTAAGAAGCGCCACAGTCTTCCTAGCTAGAAGGGGCATATGAAAATATTTTCAAATACAAATACTTCTGCTTCTAGTGCTAGAAAATAAGTCAGTTAGTCGGAACTCAATTTTGATGCTATATGTATAATTATACATATGAAACCATAATTTAGTTTTTTGTTTATTTTTAATAAACTATTTAGATATTTAATTTAAAAAAGAACGTACATAATGTTCGTAAACTTTACTATAAACCCTTGAGAGTCCATTTTCCAATAGTGATCATCCCTTTTGACAATTTATCGGAAGATACATCACATTTTCATATGAGTATAGGAGGGCGACACGAGCTGCGCGACCGCGTCTCATACATATTCAAATTACCGTGACTCTAGGTACAAAGCAGAAACGTGCCGCGTCCTCGACGTGTTGGAATTACAAAAAAGCACGAATATGGTCTACGATAAACATCTGAAGCGTATCTGGCGGATGTAGTAACGCGATATGGAGCTACGTGTCTCCTTTTATTGTGAAGATTGATTATCTACACCATATAATATACGAAACAAAAAGCACTTAACAAAATGCTCGTGAAAGAATTATTTTGATGGATATGTTATGATTTTTCGCTTAAATGTATAAATCTATAATATTTTATGTAAAATACATATTTAATACTAGTGGGCGCGCGCAGCTTCGCCCGCTTATTAGCACCCTTAGGGATGAATTCTAAAAAAATTACGATACACGTGTTCAATAAAATACTTTTAACAGTCTGAATTTATTTTTTTATAAAAATCTGTGGCGATTTAAAGATTTTTCTATATAAACTTTCAACCCCTTATGGGTTGGCTTCATGGTTTTTTTAGAATTCTAAGGGTTCAACCTTAGAATTCTAAAAAAACCATGAAACACGTGTTCAACGAAACATTTTTAAGAGTCTGAATTTCAAATGATATAATTTGCGCTACGACTAGCCTAAAAAAATATAAATAGAAATATCACTCACTAGCGGGCGCGCTCGACTTCGCCCGCTTATTTGCACCTTTAGGGGTGATTTCTAAAATAACCACAAAACACGTGTTCAATAAAATATTTTTAAGAGTCTGAATTTCAAATAATATAAAAATCAGTTTCCGCCGAATTCTGGAAGCACTGCGTGTTAAGTGGCGGGATTCAAAGCCACGCTTAGCCTCGTTACCAGAGCGAAGAAATGAAAATATTAAATATTTCTTCTCCTTGAGTGGAAATCGAAATGCACACCACCCCTACGCCACAACAGGCCTAAGTTGTATTGATTTTATAATTAGTATTGATTTTAATTATGAGCATACAGATTTAATCTTTAGTTTCTTATCTTTTATATCATAAGTGTAGCAAATTTAATTATAGTATAATTTAAAAAGTTTTTTAAGTCCAACACACAAACAATGTGAACTATTTCCCTTAAAAGGAAAAATCACCACAGGCGATTGCCAACAAAAAAGCTTTCAAGCGTTTTCAATACAACTGTTTTACATTACCAACGAAGTTATATATGGAACATTGGTTGTAATGTAAGGCTACAATGGTCCGGGACCCCGCCCTACGTAAGTGCACAGTCATGTATCGGCTGCCAAATCCTCAGGGTATACCAGGATATATAGTCCATGATTCACTTCACTTCATTTTTAATTTTTTTTAACGTCCCTATACAAAATGTATGGGCCCAATCGCACTTTTATTGTACTCACGAATACTGATTGTGTCCGAAATGGTTTTACATTTAACAGGTGTTGGTTATCGATAAACAAAAAAAATAAAAGCAAAATTTTCGATGTTCTTTTATTTAGATTTTGTCGGACATCGAACTTTCCGAAGCTTTCAATAAAAATGTTTAGTTATTTTTTGGAATTGTATACAACTAACATTTATTGGATGTTTTATTTGGTATATTATCCATATACATTAAGTGACTATCACAGCATAAAATTTCCAATCAAAATTAAGGAAATACTAAAAAAATAAAATACTTAAAAAAGATAAAGACTTCTTATGTTAGCACGTCGATATTCATATGTGCCGACTATGCCTACCTATGCTTACTATTATTGCGGAAATTAATTACCATTGATCAAAACTAAACTCAAATTATAACATAGTCAAAATTGCCGCTTTATAAAAAAATAGTCTTATCTAGAAAAAAATATGATTATTTAATAAAATACTGTTTCACAAAATTTGCACATTGAGTGCTTTCCACAAGGCGCATTTAATAGAACTGTAGCTCTGTAAGAGGATATCCAGACGTTGCATTTCATAAATACGGATACAAGAGCAAAAAATGACAGATACTCTGCATTGTATTAATTAGAGGCGGGACGGGCAGTCGACTCGGTTTGATAATTGCAAAAATATGTTTATCTCTTATGATCACTACACAAAATAGAAAATGTAGTCGATATATTTTTAGTTATCATATGAAATTTATATAATAGATTATTAATATCTTGCCGACCGGTGGCGAAATAGCTCGTCTTTTCTTATTTATTTCAATTTATTACATCCAATAGATCTTGACAGACGAACAAACAGACGACAAAGTAATACTATAATGGTTAAATTTTTGCCAGTTATTGTTACATTATATATACATACGAAATACAACATTTGAAACAACGACTGTGACTAAGAATTTTATCAAAAAATTAAGTATTTTAAAACCCTCTAATTTTGATTAATCTCAACCCTAAACTCCTACATTGAAATGACAAATCCTTATCAAACATTTTCATTTCACTGCTCTTTTCTTAAAGAGCATAATAACCAGTAGCTAATTCACTTACATTAAATATAATGGCTAGGAAAAATATAGACGTTAAATTACAGAATTCTATAAATTATAACTGTATTAATGCAGAAATACGTTTTGTCTAGATTTTATCTTTAAATTAATTGGTGATCGATGTAGAGTCTCTCCTATCTTTCATTATAGTTAAAAACATTAATAATTGTATACTAAACAATAGTAAAGATAAATTATTATTACAAATATAATAAATAATACTACGTATTTCAGTAGTAAAATAATGCTGAGTATATATTTAGTTTGTATATTTATTCAAACCTGTCAAGAATGCTTAATAACGAAACCTAATGAAAATTGAAATTGGCAAAATGCATCTGAAACTATATTTCATTCTTCAACGATTCTGTCTATGTCAAAATTTCTGAAAATGTCAAATGTTTTAGCGTTTGATTAAACCCTAGAATATGCATAAAATAGGTAACAGCCGTAAGTTCAAATATACAGTCTATTTAACCCGTGGTTTGTCACTTCCATACGCAAACGGTCATTACTGGGTAAAAATACCTCATTATTTACAGTTTCCGATTGAACACTTGGACATTAAAATGTTTTTTTTATCATGTTCTGTTTGGTTGTATAATAGTCTATAAATAAATAGTAAAATTCATAATAAAATATAATATTTATTAATATATATATACATTAATAAGATTCAAAAAGACAACTTTTTCTTCATATAATTTAATAATTGACATTTTTTTTCTGTAAAAAAATGCTAAATAAAATAAGATATTATAATAGGTACTATACTGCTATTAACTATCAAAAAATAAAAAACTTTTATTATAAAACAATTATAAATGAAGGTCAAAAATGACTTTAAAAAAACTATCGGTATTTATGTTAAGACTTATCTATCCTTGATATTTGACTATAAATAGGTGTAGTATGTTTTTAGTATATTTCTTTAAAATACATGACAGGCTATTTTTATTTATGGATCTTCCCTTCAGTTAGTCTTCACATCGGTACATGCATAGACTTGGTCGGGACCTTTAAGAACTTAGCATATTTTCTTCGTTATTTTTGTGTGAACTCAAAATAAATTATATTTTAATATGAGAGGCATAACAAAGCATTTGGCCAATTCTTTTAAGTCATCCTTTCTTGGGCCAATCGAAGTTGTCGAGTGCTTTTTATTAGCTTTGAAAATAACGCATAGAAACCCTTAGCGTTGAGTAAGTCCATAAAATGTTTATCCCAATAGTTTTCTTACAATAGCACACGTAATTTTGGCACTTCTTTATCTTAAAAATGCAGAGGTATGTTAAGAATATTATTGGAACCGCAACTTATTCAATACTGCTGTCATGGTAACTGTGCGGATCATGATCTTCAGTTTCTGATGCAATTTCATTGCAACTATCTTTTTTAAAGTGTTTCTAATTAAGTATTTATCTTTCCTAAGTGTGGATTAACACTTTAAAAATATTTAAAAAATATTTAAAAAATAGTATTCTCTCTTGCCAAACGATCATTCTTAGTAATTATCTTTGGGTAGCGGAAATTTGTAAAAATTTCCCTACAGAGATGCTAACAACATAAATAAGTTGTAACAAGCGTATAAAAATTTCGACATAGCTTAGAGAGAACGTATGGCCAGTGGTCAGAGCGCCTGGTCGGTTTCCAGGAGGCGCGGGTTCGAGTCCCGAGTTTTCTAATTAAGTATTTATCTTTCCTAAGTGTGGATTAACACTTTGAAAATGTTTAAAAAATGCAATATATTTTTCTATGAAATATTTTTAAATTTTCACATTTCAGATTATTTCTTTTCTTACGCTCCAAGTTCTCTCTTTTTAAATTTTATTTGTAGGTCCACGGGAAGTACCTTTAGGTCCGTACCGTAGATTTTAATTACGCGAATTTCATACAAAATGCAGTAAAGACGATGCATATATACTCGTTTCTTTTGATTGCGTTGAGTTAAAAGAATTTATCATTATAAGATATAATTTATTATTATAAGATCTTTATATATCTTGACAGACGAACAGACGGACAGACGGACTACAAACTGATCCTACAAAGATTCCGTTTGTAGGGTATCATTTCCTTTTAAGGAAATAAATAATAATTATAAGATAACTATGTTGTCCGTCCGTCTGTCGGTCTGTCTGGCAGTCTAAAGTCTGTCAAGAGCCTTTATCTCAGGAATGCTTGGAGATATCGAATTGGTATTCCAACCATATCATCATATCTACATCCCCATGATTGAGTGTTATGACACTACGTTCCTATTAAGACTTTCTGTTACCCACTTTCGAAATGGCGGATTAAAATTAAAAAAATAAACATTTTTTATCCTCGAGTAGAAATAGAACCCACGACGCGTCCACTACGCCTCTAAACATAATTACGTACTGTATTATAGGCAACCTTTTAAAATTTTTTAAAGAATTAGTCCATAGTATTAAATTTCATTTATGAAAATTGCTTTCATGTTACAAGATATTCAATGAAAAATAAAATAAATTCAGGATAGTATGATATAGTGGTGACTATAACTGGTTGAATTTCGTACTACTCGAACAAACCCTCACACACTTATATCAAATAACCCATGCTACTATAGCAAAATCTTTATACATTTAAAACTATCATAGGTACTATATTTCAGCATTTTTCGCAAACATCATATATATAAATTAAATTAAATAATTCAGTTTCACACCCTATTCCGCACACAACAGGGACAGGGAACCTAATGACACTCCGTTCCCAAGGTACATATATCGTCATAAGATTTACGGACAAAACACATGAAATATTCTGAAAATAAAGTCTTACGATTTAAAATTAAGAATCTTTAATCACACTCCGTGCAGTACAAATTGTATATGAGAGGTAAAAATAATACTAATAGGATCAGTTCTTATATCGATAATAATTGGGTTGGTTAGTATATCGATAACAGAAACGAAAAAAATCACTGAAAGAAGCTGAAAGGACTTACTTATTTAGAAAGGACTTGTTTCTTTCAAATTAACATGGGCAGGCAGGGTCTACTGTACATGTAGGTATAATAAAAAATAACTGTGATAATTAAACGACAACTTCGCCATTCCAATTTAGGCTTCTACGGAACACTAGTGGTCCGCAGACCACTGGTTGGGAACCATTGGTTTAGAGTCTGGAGCTACATATAAAATAGTATTTACCTAGTGTTTAATGTAATGATTGTTAAAAAATATAAATTTAAATTAAATTGCTGTCTAGACCCAATCTTTGCACAGGGACACAAGCGAGCGACTGTAAATGTGACAGATTGTGGGTTACATTCCCACTCGAGGAAATCAAATATTTAATATTTTCATTATTTCGCTCAGTTAACGAGACAAAGCGCGGCGTTGAGTTCCGCCACTTGGAAATGAAAATATTAAATAATCCATTCCCCGTATATAGTGTACTCTTGTTTACTTTAGAAAATGATAACATTTTTTCTAATTTACTAAATAATACACCTAAATCCCGCAAGAATTGTATACTTTCTTACGTCTCCAAATTATTATGTTACATACAACCCCGATGGTATCTAAGCTAATGTAGGCTCTTTACATAAAGTAGGCCGCTTCGGTGCCTATTTTGCAAATGTATGGGTACTAATAGTGGTGAATACTTATTCTGGTCACGTACCTCTCCTAATACAAGAAAACATTGAATGTACAAGACAAAATGGGTTAGGAGAGATATTATAGATAGTACTTAATGTTCTGTTAAGATAAATTGTTTTTTTTAGTCTCTATTTTTTTCTTATTCATAGCTAGGTAGGCTTAGGGAACCTGTGAATATAATATTAAGACACTTCCTGTGAAGATACTACCATTTCCCACCTTTCGCTAAAATCTGGACGCATTACGTGTTGACTTTGCCATGACACCAGAGTGAAGAAATCAAAATATACATTTAAATAAATATTTCATTTTTAATTTTTTTTAAAAGTGTTATGCCACACTTAGGAAACAAAAATACTTATTTAGAAAACGTATAAAAAAACGTAACAGGATTTTAACCCGCGCCTTGTGGAAACCGTCGAAGCGCTCTGACCACAAAGCGATACGTTCCCATAAAGCAACGTCGAAATTTTTATAAGCGTATTAATATTTAAAAGAGAGAGAGATGCTAACAACATTAGTTGTTAGCATCTCTGTAACAATTTTTTGATTTTTGATTTTTAATCAAATTAGTATTTGATATCGACGTAGAAACGTTTAAATTTTATACTGTGTATAATATATAATGTACTGTTTTAAAATTATAAATGTTCTTCAAAACTAAGCCAAGGGTTTTTTAAAGAATTATAACAGTTCTTTAAAAAGCCTTAGCTGCAATTTTCCATGTGGGAGCAAGCTATAAAAGCATTATCTTTTAATCTGCTAAGAACAAAACGGGCAGTAGCGGACATGGAGAAAGCCTAATGTGACGGTTCTATTTTCTTGTCACGTTTTTTGCCATTTGAGCGTCTCTCTAACAAATGGCTCGGAATGTAAGTACGCTGACAATATAGCAGAAAGTTTTAAGGCGTTAAAAAATATATTGTGACAAAAAATTATGCATGCCAATAATGCTTTCGCCGTCCGTTTATTATAATAATGAATAACATCGTTGATCAACCAATACAGGTATGGCTATGGATTGTATGTATATAAAAAAATTTGCAAAAAAGAAAAATAATATTTAAAACGTGTTGTTAATAATATAAATAATATAGACAATAGAAATCTCCATTTGAATAGATTTTAGGGATTTGAATATGTAGGTACCCTATACATTGCTGGAAGTACTTATAAATGTGAAACAATTTGCTTTATAACTTATAAAAAGGAAAATTGTGAAACTTGTACCATAGAAATGAATTCGGTGAAGGATTTAACATTAATTTGTGTCTCATCCCAGATCCTTGTTCCTATTTTGCAAGGGACTGTAGTTTTAGACGACTTTGGAAGAAACCTCGAAAATTGCAATCACGCAAATTGAAAATTAATGGAGCACGAAATCCAATCTCGTATTAAAGCTTTTTGGTACGCAACATGCTCCTTCGCGCTGATCATGTTTTCTATTGAAAAATATATTTGAATTTATATTTATGAATAACAAGAATCTCAACGCAGAAAGAATTCTTTTTAGAAGACACCAGTATAAACAATGTGCAGTAAGCTCTTCTCATTAAATACGTGATATTAGAACCAATTGAAAATATATTAAATGAATTTTAGATTTTATTGGTATCAACTATCTGTTTTATATATATTCTCAACAAATTAATTCCTGAGCTAAATTAATCTATTTACTCTACCGTAACATTCAATCTGTGCGTTCGGCCAGTCCTGTTCACGTTAGCAATATCTTTAGCAGTATCTGTTACAAAATCGATTTTAACATAGAAGCGCCTTTTGCAATTTTGACGACAATAATTAGTTAACAAGAATGCAAATGGTTAAGCGAAACTGATGGAATAGATAAAAAACAAAGTGAATTATCTCTAAAATAATAATAAAATTATAATAAACATATTATTTAACAATGCAAATCGATTTAATAAATACTCACTAAATAAAAAATTAAATCAGCTTCACGCTGTATCCCGCACACATCAGGGTAGGCAGAGGAAACCTAGTGTTAAGACACTCCATTCCCCACTTTCTGCCGAATTCTGGAGGCATTGCATGTTGAGTGGCAGAACACAACGCCGCGCTTAGCCTCGACACCAGAGCGAAGAAATGGAAATATAAATTTAACTCGAGTGGGGATCGAACCCACAACCAGTCGGTTTTACAGTCACACCTCGTGCCGCTGCGCCACGACCGGCCTCAAATACTCACTAGCATCGCATAATAACAATGCCTAATTAGTAACTATAGTTTAGTTGATTATCATTATTTAATAAACAATAATTGTTTGTCTTAATTTATTTAATTTTAAAATAAACAACATTAACGAGTACCTATATAAGCTTCACTCGTGTGTAATTACATATTAATTAATCCCCTACTGCGCTGATATAATCTGTATAATTTGTATATATTCTAAATACTTTTGAAACATAATAGCATACGAACCACATTGGAGGAATAAACATATGGTAACGAGGCAAAGCATGGTGTTGAGTTGAACAGCTATCACAATTCGGCGGAAACTGACGACAGAAATTTAGAAGTTATATATACTTCTAAATTTACATATATATACTAAATAGACATATATATACTTCTAAATTTCTTTGTTAGCACCAACTTAGACTGCAAATAAAAAAAATTGTTTATGAGTTTTCAGTAAACAACGAAAACTTGTGCCGCAATTCCTTTAAGACTCTGCTTCACTGAATTACTAAAAAATACATAAATTTATTAATATAATAATGTCTATAATTTTAACAGTTTAGAGATAATTCTGTCGTTTAGAATGAGGAAAGTGTAACACATACAGTAGCTCTAAACTTTATTCCACATATAAACATAGACAGAACGACAGACCGATGGAGCCTTGTGTCGTGACACTCCGTTTCCCACTCTCTGTCACAATTTTTAAGATAGTGCCTGTTGATTGTCGAAACTAAACTAGATTTTGTCTGCCAGAGCCTGAATATGGAAATACTTTATTCCCTCGAGCGAGTATAGAAGCCACATCCATTGCGTTTACATTCAATCTGTCCCGATGTACCTACATGTATTATAAACGTAAATATTTTCGTTAGTGAAAAACCCACAAGCATCACAACAAACCAGACACCTCTTTACAGCCCCATCAGTTATTGCCCCACAGCATGCATTAATTAATTATCATATAAAAAGCATATCAATATGATTATAATGATAAAATTATTTTGAGCCGTTGTGGCTTAATATAATCCTTTGAAGCTTAATGAGCATGTAAAATAAAATTTTACAATTAACGAACATATTATAACGTAAAATATTGTAACTATCAATTGAACTGTATAGTATGCCATGTTTGCATAGGATATTGGTTATTGAATAAAGCAGATAGCAGTACTAGGTGTTAAAAAATAAATAAAATCAGCTTCTCCTTGTATTCCGCACACAACAGGGTAGACAGAGGGAACCTAGTCCGCAGAATTTTGGAAACATTGCGTGTTGAGTGGCGGAACTCAACGCCACGCTTTTCCTCGACAACATAGCGAGGAAATGGGAATATTAAGTACTTAATTTCCTCGAATGTGAATCGAATCCACAACCTGTCGCGTTTACAGTGACTTTGTGCCCCTGCCACAAACAGGCCTCTAAGTAAACATAAAATATTAGTGATTAAGCAGGACAAGGCTGAGATGTTTTAAAGAACTGTAGAAAATAGTTTATGTGTAACTTCTACAAAACCACGAAATGGAAATGATTTTCAATGGAAATACGTTGGACAATGTACAAGCAGACCAAGCTTTGTATTACATACAAAGAAATAATGCCGAGGTCTGTACCCAAGTGTTTTTATTAATAAAAAACTCTTTGAATATGCTTGCTGTAACAATTTAAAAAATATTCATTTCCGCTTATATAGAGTCCTTTGAAATAAAATATGTTTCTACTTTCAAGTAAACCTCAAAAGCTTTTGTTTAATTTTAACTCAAAAGCTTTCACATAGTCTTTGCTTTTGATGCTTATCTCAATTTAATTAGATATGAAATGTTTAACTTATAAATACAAAATGAATAATCATGTAAGTTTCTTTTCTTTTTTTTCAGCTTCACGATGTATCCCGTATGTAGCAGAGTAGACAGAGGGAACCTAGTTAGGTTTTTAGTAGCTTTACTTTTATAACAACTTACACAAATGCAAATCTCAGCTTAGGCCTCGCGAACTGTATGTATATTATATACGCACTGTATAACACATAAAATGTTAAATACTACATAAAAAATTAGAAAAGTGTTAAGTAATAAATAAAAAAAATATGACGACATTGGAATAAGTTGGTATCTATAAGATAAATACATGCATCTTCAAAAGCCGAAGCATTGACCGTTTATATAAATTGGCGTCACTGGAAAGATCTCGTTCTTTACTGTTGAGAATAAAATAACTTTGGAAGATTTTACAATCATCGTAGTTAGCTGACTCACATATAAGTTAAAATAATTAAAGTAAAGTAAATCTATATTATTATTATATTGTTAGAAATCGGAAACGGTTATAGTTTTTAAAATACATGATAAATACACACATCGTATATATGTTTTTAAACTATTTGGAAAAGGATACCACGTAATTGCAATAAGTGATATGTATCACCTACTAACAATACTTCACACTAGTTCCTTCCAATAAGGGCCGTTACCAACAAGCAATAGCCCCCGATTGACACAATTCCACTGCTTTTATCATCTTTTTCACCTAAATACGCTAACAATATATTATATTATTGAGGCCGGTCGTGGCGCAGAGGCACAAAGTGTGACTGTAAAATGGACTGGTTGTGGGTTCGGTCGCCACTCGAGGAAGTGAAATATTTATTTACATTTATATTTTCCTTTCTTCGCACTGGTATCGAGGCAAAGCGCAGCGTTGAGTTTCGCCACTCAGCACGCAATGCCTCCAGAATTCGGCGAAAAGTGGGGAACGGAAGTGGCTTAGTAGAATTACAAATATATATATATATATATATATATATATATATATATATATATATATATATATATATATATATATATATATATATATATATATATATATATATATATATATATATATATATATATATATATATCTAACAAATATATACAATTAACTAATATAACGAATGCTAAATCCCATAGTTATTTAATATAAATATTTATACTAAATTGGAAATTGCAAATATTATTGCTAATTAAACAAAACTAACATCATATTAGAGGCCAGTCGAGGCGCAAAGTGTGAGTGTAAACGCAACTGATTGTCGGTTCGATCCACTCAAGGAAATGAAATATTTATTTAAATTTAAATTTTCAGTTCCTCGCTCTGGTGTCGAGTCACTACTCAACACGCAATGCCTCCAGAATTCAATGGAAGATGGAGAACGGAGTGTCTTAACACTAGTTCCCCTCTGCATACCCTGTTGTGCAGCGAATTTAATTAGATTTTTTTAAAATTACATTAAAATATTTAATTTAAAGCAAGTTATTCAAATATTCATATAATATGGTTAGAATTCCCTTCGACCCCTGGTTGACCCTTCCATCAGTCTCAGCCATCTATGTAATAGTTAAATTAGTCATTGTGAAGCTTTGCTTGCCTCACCTGTCGACCTAGCTTGATACTTAATAAGGCGACTATACAGTCTCCAGACATACATTATTAATTTCTAGTTACGAAGTAGGGGCGCCAGTAGAACAGAATAGCTTTACAGAAATGGAATTTAACAATTCACGCTGAGTTCCAACTAGAGACGTAGAAACTATAACTCGAGTAATAGAATCTAACTTAACAATAGACAAAGATTTACAATAATTAATGGATTTTTTTTAATATTCGTAATAATATGTATTGTAATTGTCTAAAGCACCAGAGACTAAAAAAAATAACGTAAGGTTTTTAAAAAAAATTATTAATTATTATACTTTTTAGTCTCGAATTCATTTAAAATGTATATAACATTTTATAATTTAATAATACTTTAAAAAATATGAGATTTAAGACAAAATATTTTAATTATTTAATAATAATATATGATATGATATATTGCAAATAAATTGATTACCACAATAGAATCCACATTTGCCTTTGGACTTTATTACTATAGATTAGTATTTTACCACAAATACTGTGACATTTTCGTGAATTTGCATCATCATTTCGAGCCAAATGTCGAATACGATTCCCCTTGTAGGCATGAACAGGTCTATTTCCATTTTGAAATGTCGACCAAAGCTTGGGGCTCAAGTGTTCAGACAGAATATTTGAATATTTTACTATGAAAGACTGTCAGAGAAACAAATTACGAAACGGCAACTTTTTATGAACAAGATTATTATTCCTATTTTTCATACTAGCAATATATGTTTTTCGTTATATACAATGTTTTATCTAACCGTTCTAAATACAAACAATCGCAATCTTCCCGATTCTACTAATTGTAATTGCACACGGTGCAAAAATAGCAGAAAAAAACATAATAATACGTATATATATGTTGTATGGATTTATGTAAATATGAATTATATTAGGCCGTCGTGGTGCAGGGGTACCAGCGTGTGACTGTAACGGAAGGTTGTGAGTTCGATTCCCAAGGTGGCGAAATGAATTATTATTTATTAATATTTTCATTTCATCACTCTGGCAATTTATTGCTAAAGTTAAAACAAATCATGAATTTTTGTTTTGATTTGTTTTAACAAAAGGCAGCGTTGAATGAAAAAAAAATTAAATCTAATTTTGTGTCAAATTATTTAGCAATTAACAATAAAAAAAAATAATTGAACGTACGTACCAACGTATTTAATGCAAAATTGTTGCTTCTCTCTCTTATATATTTTTTGCTCTCTCTCGTATATGTATGAAGCGGCGAACGCATATTTCATATAGAAAATAAAAATATTATACTTGAACTTACTGAGCTTGTGTTAGCTTTGGAGTTTGTTTATCAACTTCACGCTGTATCCCGCACACAGCAGAGTAGGCAGAGGGAACCTAGTGCACCCGTTTCTTACTTTCTGCCGAATTTTCGGAATCAGATGGGAGTTTTTCTATTAGAATTCATTTATTTATAGATATATATTATTCACATAATGTTTACTGTGCTAACCGTACCGTGTAGCTAAGTCAGTTAAAAACAATTTGAACAACAACACCAGCGCGAGACCACTTTTATGTTGACCTCCGTATGTGGAACGTATCCAAACCGCAGCGCATTACGGCTACAATAGTGCCACTGCGTCAGACTGGCCCCTGCACCGTACCGCCGTTCCGAACAAAACAGTCAAATTAAAACAATTCACCTCGTTTAAAACTGTCCGAATTACAATAAAATACCACCATTATAGATAAATAATTACACACAAAATATATTTCAAGTAATTGTTGAAATAACCTTTTTTATTTCGTACTTATATTATAATTATTTTTCCGTAGGTACAATTTATAAAAACTTGCGTTTTAAAAAATACATTACTATATTTAATGTACTAATTTACTGTTATTAGTTCGTAATTTACAATAAATACAAATTACACAAAAACGGCACAAAGTGTGACTGTAAAACCGACTGGTTATGGGTTCGATCCCCACTCGAGGAGATGAAATATTTACTTAAATTTATATTTCCATTTCTTCGCTCTGGTGTCGAGGCAAAGCGCGGCGTTGAGTTCTGCTACTTAACACGCAATGCCTCCAGAATTCGGCAGAAAGTGGAGAACAGGGGTACGGGAACGGTCTGCCTACCCTGCTGTGTGTGGGATATAGCGTGAAGCTGATTTTATAATGATACCCACTCATAATATTCTTGAGCTCGGAGCAGTGTTTGGGATTTGCGGCTGCATACAATGCACTAACACTTTTCACTGCCCCGGAAAATGAACACAATAACAAGCCATATATATATAGGCTTTTATACAATTAAACTATTATAACAGCGTTGCCATTGGTCATATCAAAGTACAGCGTTGCCATATCAAATATATACGGATAGTAGGTATCGGCAAATATAATAAGTTATATGAATATATAATAAATAATTTTATTAAAATAATTTTGCAGTTAATAAAAGAAAATTATTTCAAATTAACGTTCTTATTTTTTTTCGTCACGCTATAGCAAAATAGGCAAAGGAGACCAGGGAACACTAAACTGTTAAGACTCTCCGTTAACATTAATTGGCATTCCGTATTCAAGAGCAGAAATCAATTAAATAAGATAAAAAAGAACAGTGAAGTAATCATTTTACAGGTCAAAGATAAAATATAAATATAAATAACAATATGAAATAACTAATTATTATTTCTAGGAATACCTTTTCATTTCAATCTACATTTATTTTTAACTTTTAAATGACATAAACGCAGCAATTAGAACGGCTCGTTATAGCGTCTGTCCGAAGAATAAGAAAGAATACCCCTCATTTCCTGCGCCAAGAAGGCACTAACTCTCGCTACAAGGTACCTGTTATACTTTTATATATACGTTACACAAAGCTATATCTACTTCGGTATATTGAGGCCGTCGTGGCACAAGGGTGTAACTGTAACGCGACGTTCGAGGTAATGAATTATTATTTCTTAATATTTTCAATTCTTCATCACTCTGGCACCAAGGTAAAAAATCTGGCGTTGAGTTCCGCCACTCAACTCAACAAAAATTTTGTGTTAAATTGGAAACGAAGTGTCTAAACACTAGGTTATGCTTGCTGTATACGGGCTATAGCGTGAAGTTGATCTTTCGCTATGTAGCAGCGGCTTCCTGCAAAAACTAGTAAAGTTCAGGTATTTAGCATTAATGTAACGAGTATAATGAATAGGCTAAGAACGGGAACCAGAGGTCACGTGGAGCTGGAGAAGGGAGGATAAACATGCGATTATATATGCGACAGTTTGTAGGTTCGATTCCCACTCGTGGAAATACATACTAATCAGCATTATAAAATATTATAAAACTTAATAATATTTTATAATGTTAATTATTATTTAAATTAAGATTTAATTAAATTATAGAAACTGGTCAGTTAAATTGATAAAAAAAAGTTTTTATATGAAAAAATAACATTATGTGAAGCCTTTATAACGTTAAGCAGAAGTATCTTCCATAATTGGCAATTATCTTTTCTTCAAGGAGTCACATAAAAATAAGCTACAAAATAAATAAAAGAGCAATGTTTTCATATGCTTGCTGCATTAATCTTAAACACTAAACATTTTTTTTAATATAGGGTATTATAGAAGAGTTATAGGTATAACTCTTCTCAGCTATCCCTTTTACCGTATAGAATAAAATTAGTGAATTTCCTAATAATATTGTTTTTACAATTACTTCAGCGCAGCATTTTTTTATAATAATTTAATTATAAATTCCCAAGTTGGACTCGTTCATATAAATTTTGATGTGACTCATTATGTTATTCTGGATGACAATGGTTTGCTGGTGAGTAAACATAATAGTATTTAATTACGAAATAAATTAACTATTCAATTTTGATATTTGATTGCAGAACTATTTAAATCATACAGTTCTAGTATAAAAGTGCTTACAAAACACACAGATCGACAAACAATGAGCCGATTAGAATCAATAGAAAGCGCTCCTAAAACAATAAGCACACTTCGTGAAATGAATCGGCTTCAAATGTAAGTTAAAAATGGTACTTAAGTAAAATAATGTGGAAATAGCTGTAATAAAATACATTTATTTTACATGGTTTTATGGCTTTATATAGAATTTTAAATGAAAATGTATTCAACGATTTATCATTGTTAACTAGCAAACAATTGCTTTGTTTTAACATTGTTCACCATGTTATTAAATGAATTGTGAAATTCATTTATTAACATATATTGTGTTAAATATACCAATCAAGCTATATATTTAAGTTCATGTATCTGTATTTATTATTTTCCTGTTAATTATATTATTAAACAAATTCATTGATAATTATACGAGTAGGTACTCGTAATATCATATTCGTAATTCAGAAACGATCCGAGCCTATCAAAATGTTAAATACTTACATATATTGTAATTTTTAAAGTTCCGTACCTTAATAACAAAAAAATGGGACCCTTATATGATCACTTTATAATTACTTGGTTAATTAATATTCATAATTAATTAATAAGAATGCAGGCAGGGTTCCCTCTGCCTGTCCTGCTGTATGTGGAAATAGCGTGAATCTAATTATCAATAAGTAGTTAATTCAGGCCCGTAGTGGTGTAAGGGCACAAGCGTGAGACTGTCTGTAACGCGAAAGGTTTTTGTTTCGATTCCCACTTGAGGAAATTAAATATATAATATTACTATAAATTAAATTATAAATTAAGTATTTTATTGATTACTATCGGCCGACTTGAGGCTTCGCCCGTATACCATCGTATACATACTTTTATTGTACTGCATTTGCCAACAGATTGATAGATCCAATCATGACCAACTTGTATTCATAATTCTGAGAAAGTTTGTCCAGTATGTGGCTACTTGAGAGGAAGGACGCCCCTTGAGGGAGTCAAACTTAGATTTTACGACCGTGAACTGAGCGTTGAATTATTTTAATATTACATTTCTTCGAAAAGTATACGTTCAAATACGTTGTTTATGAGAGATGTACGGTGCCGCGGTTTTTTTAGAACTAATAAAAAAAAGAATATTTTTGTCATAGGACGTGCCTACTGACATATATTTAACAATTTTTGCAGCGCACACGCTTAAAGCAATTCGATCGCATTCATTATTATTGTAATTTAGTCAATCGTAATGTTAGACACGTTTTCAATCCTTTCGGTAGTTGTTATGACTGCCAATTTCTTTCCTGTTTTATTATTTTCATAGATTTTTAATTTTTGTTTTATTATGTTCATCTTTATGTGTCACAGCAGCTTAACAGTAAAAGTTAACGGTGGTGGATTCGATTCCCACTAATAGTAATAATAATTACAATTTCTTTGCCGTAGTAACAAGACATACATAATAAAAAGAAATAAATAAAAAAATACAATATTTCACATTTTTTTTCCTCAATTATGGTTTTTTATTATACATATATTAATAAAATAATTATGTTCAAATTTTGCCTAAATATATAATATAGTATAGCAAAATATTGTATTAAAATATTATGCCAACGATTATAGGTACAAAATTTTCATCATAAGCAAAATTTCGAATAGACATACTACAAAGGTAAATTTCGGTTGCAATGAATATTATATTTCGTAAATAAATAGTTTAACATTATAGAAGATTTTGTGCAGAATTGAATTAAAAACGTAATTTCAACGCTTAGAACACCAATACTGTTCCCATAAAAGACGGTCTGTATCTCGATACGAAATGGCTTACGTGCCTTGTCAAATAGGAGACTTTTAATATTATATTATAGTGAGAAAATCTACTCTACTCGATTTCGACACGCGACACTGCTGTGGCACGTTAGAACGAAACTTCTGCTCGACGAATCTTTACGAGTGTCGCCTCCAGACGGGGCTAGGGGGTCTCAGTGGCTCCCGAAACGGCTGGTAGTCAAAGGGAAATGGAGATTTCTCTGTTATAAATGCGAAACCACTAGGTGGAGTCCGTATATCATCACGAATTACTTTTCCGACAACGTACTAGCAAAACGCGCGCGGGAATTTTTATTACATACAAATCCCACAGGCGCACTTTCGCGACGGAGACACATGCCCATCATTAATGATGTAGCAGTTGCGTTTGTACTTTATTCTAAACTAGCGACCAGCGCGCCGTTTCGTACGCTTTAACTATACGATTATTTATGTAAAATAATATCAGCTTCACGCTGTATCCCGCACACGGCAGAGTAGGCAGAGGGAACTTAGTGTTAAGACACTCCATTTCCCACTTTCTGCCAATTTCTGGAAGCATTGCGTGCTGAGTGGCGGAACCCAACGCCGCCCTTTGACCTCGACACCAGAACGAAGAAATTAAAATATAAATGTACATAAATATTTCATTTCCTCTAGTGGGAATCGAACCCACAACCAGCCGATTTTACAGTCACACTTGCCACTGCGCCACGACTGGCCTCAACCATTGTAACTATTGTCATGTAAAATTAATTTAGAGTTTTTAAGTCACATTCCACAATTAGGAAAGAAAAATATTTTTAAGAAATCATACAAAAATTTAAACGTAGCGGGATTTGATCTCTGTAGGGTTTTTTTTACAAAATTTTCGCTATTTTGTAAAAATCTTCCTACAGAGATGCTAACAACATAAATAAGTGGTAAGCATATAAGAATATCGACGTAGCATTATGAGAACCTATGGCTTAGTTGGTCAGAGCGCTTGGACGGTTTCCAAGATCGAGATCAAATCCTGATACCATCAATTTTTTATGTTTTCCAAAAAGTATTTATTTAAGTGTATTAAGGGGAAAATTGTTGGTTATTTTAATATAGTTATCTATACAAGTAATAGAGTGAGTTTAGACTTTGCCTGTTGAAAGCCTTCTAATAGCTCTTACTACTGAACTATAGTACTTATAAAAAATATACATTTCTTTGGCATGTACCACGTCCGGAACATTATACTGTAAGGAATAAAATATTTATATTCATATTTAATTAAAAACAATTAAGTCTCTAACAACATTATTCTTCGTGAACGTTATTAAAGAGGCCAGGAAACAGCAATTCTCTTCAAAGGCATTCTATGAGATTAGCTTTAGCATCAATTTTCATAACAAGTAGATGCACAGCTTGATAGGTGGGCAGACGCCTCCCGCCACCACGTTTATTAAGCCTTGATGAAAACTTTACATCATCATATTTTCAGGACCGTTCACCTAAATTAAAGATAATTTATATCTTAATATAAACACGATGCTTCTCGCTTGCTTTATTAAACAAATAAGGTACCGGCGAGCCTAGTAAACGAGTGTGCGTATATTTGAAATTTTATTATTTACATACGGAAATGTCAATATTGATATGCGAAGGCTTGCAAAGTATGAGTTTATTGGCATTTTTATTACCCTCTTGAACGGCTTTTTTAATTTTTTTATTAAGAAAATATATGAAATCAGAATGTGCGTTCACTTTGTATGGAATGAACTACTAAAAATGTATTTTTCTGTGATTTGAATATAAATATCAATTAGGTATTTCTACACTTTTCTTTTATTTTTGATTATGTTCACTTAGAAATTTAATTGTTTTTATACTCCAAGGGACTAAAGACTTGAATAATTATATATTTTTTTTTAGTTTACACCTTTATACAAAGAAAAAGTGTCTTGGCAGACGGATAGACAAAGAAACAGACAAACGGACAAATAAATCCTACGGAAACCTATAACACGATATAGAACTAATATAACAAAACAACGGAAAATACACACTATTGTATATTCACTTAAAATTATATGTAACATAAAGTATGTAGAGGGAAAACTAAAATTGCCTTTTATTCAGAGAAGCGTGAAATTAAAAATATGAATATCGTGAGACGCAGCAGCTGCGCCTCGCAGATTATAACAAAACATTTCACATACAGTAATCACACTCCCGTCCCACGTCCTCGTCCCCGTCCCACGTCCTCGTCCCCGTCCCACGTCCCGTTTACTCGAATAATGCAAACAAATCTCTGTTTCCTTCTAATTATATTTTTCCCCACCATTATTACTCAGAGTACTTTTATTATACACAATTGACGTTACCTATTACGGTTGGGTATAAATGCGTTGAGTAAAAGAATATTATGGGATAACATTTTTGTAATTATTTTTGAAATGTTAAGTTAAAAATAAAAAATATAGATTAGATACTATGAATCACAGCTTTCTCTAGGCACTATTATAATTTTAATATTACTTGGAATATTTAATTAATCTACTACCTAGACACATTTCCACGTGTCTAGATAAGTTCGAGTTGTGTTTCAGCAGCATAGTGAAATACATATATGATCAAAGCGTAGGCAGTTGCTTGTACATATATTGAAAATCTATATTTTATTGTTTGACGGCATAGCGTTTGAATGTAAATGCGTCGGCTTAAGGTTCGATTCCTACTCGGAAGAATGAATTATGTTCAATTCCTCGCTGTGGTTAGAAGACAAACCGCAGCGTTAATTTTTGCCATTTAACATGTAATAATGTGAGAAAACAGTGTGTGCTATGAACATATGTAGGATACAACATGATACTAAAAAAAACTGACTGATGTAAAGAATACAAGCTTAACTCACTTTCAGATGGCTTAAAACATGATATTTTAATTCAATTTGCGTTTTATGTGTAATTGTTTCGTTGTTACCCTTATAATGTGTTAATCGAAAATGAAGAACAAGGCTATAATTAAATATTAAAAATTTAAATTATTTACTTTGTAAAGTAGTATACTTTATTGATTCTGTCATCCTTGGGCTAAGATGTAGACGAAAACCTAGAAAAACCGAAATAACTCTTTAAAAATAAGTAACAGGAACACCTAAAACGATTTTAGTTACATATCACACGAAGTTCTTCAAACACCATTTTGTTGAATATTTAGATACAAAAAGAAATATAAAAGTAAAAGAACCTGCTCAAAATAAAATCGTCATCAACCGCAAACGCATCATTCAATATATTTTTTCTATAATGAATAGGGAGGTAAACAAAAGACTCGAGGGCCACGGATCCTCGACTATACACTCGATTTTCCGTACTTACTAAGTACTAAGTACTTTCTAAGTGCTTGATTTATTTCAAATTATTGAAAATTCTTCTATCACTTACTATTATACACTATAGCCTCATTCCACTTCTTTCTTTATTTCACTCTTAGTGGCTAACTACTTAAGTAGCTCACGGTTTAAGTGGTTCACTACTCAAGTAACATGTTTAAACATCTTCCCAGACCTTGGTATAATTTTTGCTTATATTTGCAATGTTAATTTATGTAAAGAAAACTCCCTATACATTAGACTATATCAATAATATATTTACATATTCATACACTCTTCACGAGGTTAAGCGTAGAGTGAGTTACATATAAAACTGTACCATTTCAAGTGAATGTGTAATGCACCTTCTAGCTCCAACGCTTTAATAAAGGAGTTAATTAAACCCTATTTACTCGTTACCGTTCCTTTTAATACACGCTAAAGGGAAATAACTTGGCTCATTATAAACTATGTTGTTTTATACGATATCCTATAAATATTGCATTTTTTGCAGCTTTACGCTGTATATCATATGTAGCAGTATAGGAGAAGGAACTTAGTGTAGGCAGCCGCAACCGCATACAGCAGCATAGGCAGAGGGAACCAAATCTTTAATACTATTAACGAATGAATTGAATCTTTAATACTATTAACTTTAAATTATGGTTTCTTAATCGCTTAAAAATCAAATATTTAATACACTATTAATCACGCTGTATCCCGTACGCGGCATAATAGGCAGAGGGAAAAAAGTCACAGTCGCCAAGTTCTGGAGGCATTAAGGTAAGGAGTAACCTAAGACACTAAGTTCCACACTTTCTGCCGAATTCTAAAGGTATTGCGAGTTGAGTTACAGAACTCAACGCCGCAACACTACTACATATATCTATTATATATTATTTTAGTAAATTATATACTTATAAAGACTTATAAAGTAGACATAGGCACCTACATACATGTATAAAAGCCATGTCGATTAGAAAGTTAATAGAATAAGATTAAATATACATAAAACCAAATTGTTTTATCACCATTCGAATGTTTGGAATCTCACTGGTAAATGTGGATGATCATAAGCTGAGGCTATAGAAACACAAATAAAACCGTTCGCAGGCTTTACACGTACGGTTTATCGCTAACATTATTATTAAAGGCAGCTAAACCCAAAACATCCGTTTACAAGAGCCGTATTATGTTACCTAGTAAATAATACGAAACAAAGACAATACCGCGTACAGCGTTAATAATACCTTGCTTGTCTACTATGAAATAAAAGCTTTTAATATGAAAAGTGCTCGACGTTGCCCGATATAATCAAATTAATGTGAATATATTTGTAAGAATAATAGAGTTTTTTTTGTTCAGCTTCACGCTGTATCCCGTTTACAGTAGGGTAGGCAGAGAGAACATGTTGTTAAGATACTCTGTTTCCTACTTTCCGCCAAATTCTTCGAAGCATTACATGTTTAATGGCAAAATGTTACCAGAGCGAAGAAATGAAAATATCAATAAATAATAATTCCTCAGGTAGAAATCGAACCGTCACGTTTACAATCATATCTGTAGTCAGTTTGTGCTACTGCGCCACAACGACCTCAACGTAATGATTACACAATTCTTAGGCTTGGCTGTAGGGGCTTATAAAATATTTACTTTATTAACCACTATAATCAAAAAAAACCACCGTGAAATCTGTAACCAAGTAACCGGTTTCGCCTAACAATTATGGCAACCATACAGTCTAATATTAATAGCTTAACACAAGCTTTATACATAAGGGGTGTCAGCAGGAACACCATATGGTTATCACGAGGACCGTAACAAATGTTGCAATATATCATAACGTATTAACGCAACGTAACTGAGTGCAGGTGAGATTAAGTTTGTGCGATGTACGGTAGTTTTGATTTATGCTGTCCACTTACAACTGCAGGGATGCTATTCAAGTAGCTTTATTATGAACTAGGTGGGTAGTGGGATGGGTATGTTTGTGTTGTTTGTGTGATGGTGTGGCATTTGTGTTTTGGTACCTTATTAAAAAACAAATTATATATTTTATATAATTTAGCCTTTGTTATAAGTAAAATGCATGATTTTAAATTATTCAAACGTCAATTACATTTTTGTGATCTTTTTTTTACAAGAAGGAAAAAAGATTTTTTTTATATTTTGCCGGTACTTTTTCACGGTGTTTATAAGTATATCTTGAAATAACATTACGATAAAAGTTATTATCAATTTCAATTTCACCACCGCACTCATCAAGAATTCAGTACCAATTTCAGGATTACAGATCAACGGAGCATGTAATTTATAAAAGTTGGCAAACTTAAGCTTGCGTTCATATGCATTCATCTTATATGAAATTAACTCGAAATATAAATTTGTAATTTATTTTTTTTCCTTTATTTGTATTGTAAGTTTGCATTTCGTACCAAATTTCCTAACTGTAGGCTTATAGGCACCTAATCTATAGATTAAGATTTTAGAAGCTTGTCTCTGTGCTCTAAAAAGCATAGACTATATGTTAATAGCTTGATACCTCCACACGAGCACGAGATAAATGATCTTGACAGATGGAGAACAAAGTGATTCATTCCTTTTTTCCTTTTGAGGTAAGAAACCCTAATTGTATTGTTTATTGCATTCATACTCGTGAACCGTTAAATATTTATTACGCAGTTAAGACGTATGAGGTAAGATGGTTTCGGGCTCAAATATCATTTAAAAGAGTACGTAGTGTAATTTCACAGCATCTCTGTGTAAATCAGACAATTATGTTAGGACGACTATATATATATATATATATATATATATATATATATATATATATATATATATATATATATAGTGTACATACTGATTTTTTCCATATATTGTAATAGTATGCATTTTTATCTGATGTAGAATTGTAATTACAAAATGGGTAACGGAACCTTCGGACGCCTGTAGAATTAAAAAATAAATGGCAAAATATTTGCCATTGATCAAATTAGTAACGTTTTATAATATTAATAATAACAAATATGTTTATTGTAAAGATTATTTGTAAAACAGGAATATTTGTAATAATTTACAAACGAGATAAGACCAGTCGTGGCGCAGGGGTACAAAGGGCACAACGGTAAAACTATAAAGGCTACAGTTTGTTCGAATCCCATAGTAAGTAATGAAATATTTATTATTTTTATTTCTTCGCTCTGGTGTCGAGGAAAACGGGCGGCGTTTAGATCCGCCACTCAACACGCAATCCTTCCAGAATTTGGAGGATAGTGGGGAGCAGAGACACTAGACTCGCTCTGCCTACCCTGCTATAGGGGATATAGCGTGAAAAAAAAAATCTGAAAACAATCCGACAGCTTTGTAAATATGTTAATACCTGGTTAATTATTTAATTCATATTAATAATACAGATATTTAATGAATATCTAAATTACATAGTAAATACTGTCAAGTTAGCCTGTCTCTCAAGTTTCATCACGCCCTTTTGATACTCAAAGCATGAACTGTGAGTCAATTAGACGCCTATAATTACTATGTTAATTACAGACGCAGCTCTCTCTTGTTTCTCATCTTGCCATTCCGACCGTTTCGTTGTTATTTTAACATAAATTCGTTGCAAAGTAAGCTCTAATTAAAGTGATAAACGATTAAATATTATTTATTCATCAGATCGAGGCAAATTGTGGCGCAGGGGCACATAGTGTGTATTTTAAATCGAATGGTTGTGGGTTCGATCCCTACTCAGGTAGATAAAATATTTACTTGCATTTATATTTCATTTCTTCGCTCTGGTGTCGAGGCAAGGCGCGGCGTTGAGTTTCGCCATTCAACACACAATGCCTGCCAAAACTCGGCAGAAAGTGAGGAACGGTGTGTCTTAACTCTGAGTTCCCTCTGCCTACTCTGCTGTATGCGGGATACAGCGTGAAGTTGATTTAATTTAATTTATTCATTAGATGTTTATATTAATTATATTTTTTTTTTATATTATTAAAAAATATAATAGAATAAAAATCATATTATATATTTTTTATATTTAAATGTAAACTATCACGTCTGTTAGCGGCTTATCGCAGCTTTATCTAAATAGAAATGTTATTTCGTAAAAAAAAACGGACCTTTTCAATGGCAGAATAGTTTTGTCACGAAATAAATATATTGGATCTGATTTACGCATTTCCCTCATAGCGTTGTATGCAGAGGGAGCCTGGGAACCTAGTTTTAATATTCTGTTCCCCGCATTACGCACAATTATCGAGACATACGCTTTGTCTAACAGACTGGAGAAATTAAATGAAAGAATAATCCTAACATAATTGTCTGATTTACACAGAGATGCTGTGAAATTACACTACGTACTCTTTTAAATGATATTTGAGCCCGAAACCATCTTACCTCATACGTCTTAACTGCGTAATAAATATTTAACGGTTCACGAGTATGAATGCAATAAACAATACAATTAGGGTTTCTTACCTCAAAAGGAAAAAAGGAATGAATCACTTTGTTCTCCATCTGTCAAGATCATTTATCTCGTGCTCGTGTGGAGGTATCAAGCTATTAACATATAGTCTATGCTTTTTAGAGCACAGAGACAAGCTTCTAAAATCTTAATCTATAGATTAGGTGCCTATAAGCCTACAGTTAGGAAATTTGGTACGAAATGCAAACTTACAATACAAATAAAGGAAAAAAAATAAATTACAAATTTATATTTCGAGTTAATTTCATATAAGATGAATGCATATGAACACAAACTTAAGTTTGTCAACTTTTATAAATTGCATGCTCCGTTGATCTGTAATCCTGAAATTGGTACTGAATTCTTGATGAGTGCGGTGGTGAAATTGAAATTGATAATAACTTTTATCTTAATGTTATTTCAAGATATACTTATAAACACCGTGAAAAAGTACCGGCAAAATATAAAAAAAATCTTTTTTCTTATATATATATATATATATATATATATATATATATATATATATATATATATTCAAATCAATTTCTACCTAAATCTAAGAAGGCACACACGCACAACACGCACGGCATTTGACATGTAAATTTGTACATATTTCATAGGAAAAGATAATTTCAAACTTATATTTGTAGTTAATTTCATATAAAATAAATAGATAGCAAAAGAGAAAGCTGACAAAGCTAGACAAACTGCTGCGTTAGGTTACTAAGTTATCCTATAAATACTTTCTAATCTCCTTCCTTTTCTGTTCACACGTTTGTTAATATATTTTTTCTGTAAAATACATTTGTATGGTTCGTTGTTAAAAAAAATAGTATACCTATTGATAGTCTCGACTTGTACATTGGTAGCCAGTCCAGTGTTTATTATCTATACTAAAGATAATAAACACTGGACCGTTTCTCTCCTCTTCTCTCCGTTTTTCCTCAGCTTCTCTCCGTTTCTCCCCGCTTCTCACCTATTCTTTCCGTTTCTTACCATTTCTCTCCGCGTTTATCAGTTTCTCTCCGTTCCTCTTCTCTCCACATATCTCCGCTTCTTTTCTCTACACTTCTCTCCACTTCTTCTCTCTGCTAATAGTAGCAGCTGCTGAATAGTAGCAGCTGCTGAATAGAAGAGTAGCAGAGAGAAGAGGAGAGAAGAGGAGAGAAGAAGAAAAGCAAAGAAAATGTCTTTTCTTCTAAAAAGGAAAGGAAAGGAAAGGAAACGAAACGAAAAGAACAGAAAAACTCTATAAGAGTTTCCTTAAGATACCCTAAAAATATAGTCAATTGGTATTGCAATTAACCAGGTAGAACATGTTATCTTTTAAGTAGGTATAATAAATCGAATGAGTATAGGTTCATAAGACATGTACATTCCCACTATAACTAATTTCCACATCGCACAAGCGTGCGACTGTAGACTCGACGGTTATAAGTTCGAGTCCCTCTCGGTGGAATCAATATTTACTTTTTTCATTTCCTCGCACTGGTAACAACAAACGAGGCAAACTGCGGCGTTGATACGCAACACGCTATGCCTCTAGAATTGGGCGGAAGTGGACAACGAAAGCGTCCTAATGAGGAACGGAGTGTCTTATTATTAGGTTTCCAGGGTCCCTCCCGCCTACCCTGCTATATGTGGGATACAGTGAAGCTAAAAATAGCCATATAACTTTTTTTTTATTTATAAGGAAAATCTCTAAGCGATAAAAATATGAAATCATATGGCAACCCAATATATTAAAACACGGACATAATTTTAGTGTAATAAGTAAATAATTCTATGGTTTAAGCGGGCGAAGCCGCGAGCGGGTCGCTAGTTTTTTATAATTTCGGATTGAGCGTCAAATAAAGACGAATGAACGTAATTATTTTAGCTTCATGCTTTATCGTTTACGTTACCATAAAGGAAGAGGGAACCTAGCTTAAAGGCATACCGTTCTCCACTTACCACCGAATTTTTGAAGCATTCCTTTTTGAGTGGCGGTAATTAACGCCGCGCTACTCGGTACCAAAGCGAAGAAATGAAAACATAATTCAATAATAATTCAGTCTCCAGTGGGAATCGAATCCACAACCGCCGCGTTAGAGTCACACATTTCCGCCTTTGCGTCACGACGGCCTCTATTCGCACGTAGTTTGTATCATTTGAAAACTTTTCTCATTTATGTATATCTAACTAGTACTACTATATTAAGGTTGATTAATAACTTGTTAGAATTTAATTACGCTGCGAAATTGCGGAGCAGTATGACCATTAATAGCTAGGCAGCGCGGTTTGTTTCACAGAATTCTTGGTCTAACAGAGATTTATTTGTCTATTTGAAACGCGGCTGTCCCATCCCGCTCACTGCACGCCCCATACAAATTGAAAATCAATGAACCACGAGATTCAATTGAATATGAAAAGCCGTTCTTCGTATTCCTATAACCAGTACCATGGGCAAATATTTAAACCGGAATGACCAATAGAGCCTTATTTGTGGAGGACCTTCGTGTATATTTTTCTTTGTCTTCTGCGTGTGTGCCTTCTTAGATTTAGGTAGAAATTGATTTGAATATATATATATATATATATATATATATATATTATATAACCAGTACCATGGGCAAATATTTAAACCGGAATGACCAATAGAGCCTTATTTGTGGAGGACCTTCGTGTATATTTTTCTTTGTCTTCTGCGTGTGTGCCTTCTTAGATTTAGGTAGAAATTGATTTGAATATATATATATATATATATATATATATATATATATATATATATATATTCAAATCAATTTCTACCTAAATCTAAGAAGGCACACACGCAGAAGACAAAGAAAAATATACACGAAGGTCCTCCACAAATAAGGCTCTATTGGTCATTCCGGTTTAAATATTTGCCCATGGTACTGGTTATAGGAATACGAAGAACGGCTTTTCATATTCAATTGAATCTCGTGGTTCATTGATTTTCAATTTGTATGGGGCGTGCAGTGAGCGGGATGGGACAGCCGCGTTTCAAATAGACAAATAAATCTCTGTTAGACCAAGAATTCTGTGAAACAAACCGCGCTGCCTAGCTATTAATGGTCATACTGCTCCGCAATTTCGCAGCGTAATTAAATTCTAACAAGTTATTAATCAACCTTAATATAGTAGTACTAGTTAGATATACATAAATGAGAAAAGTTTTCAAATGATACAAACTACGTGCGAATAGAGGCCGTCGTGACGCAAGGGCGGAAATGTGTGACTCTAACGCGGCGGTTGTGGATTCGATTCCCACTGGGGAATGAATTATTATTGAATTATGTTTTCATTTCTTCGCTTTGGTAACGAGGAGAAAGCGCGGCGTTAATTGCCGCCACTCAAAAAGCAATGCTTCAAAAATTCGGTGGTAAGTGGAGAACGGCGTGCCTTTAAGCTAGGTTCTCTCTTCCTTTATGGTAACGGAAACGATAAAGCATGAAGGTAAAAAATAACGTTCATTCGTCTTTATTTTTAATTTTTAATTATAAAAAACTAGCGACCCGCACGCGGCTTCACCCGCTTAAACCACAGAATTATTTACTTATTACACTAAAATTATGTCCGTGTTTTAATATTTTTGGTTGCCATATTTTATTTGATTTCATATTTTTATCGCTTAGAGATTTTCCTTATAAATAAAAAAAAGTTATATGGCTATTTTTTAGCTTCACTGTATCCCACATATAGCAGGGTAGGACGGAGGGACCCTGGAAACCTAATAATAAGACACTCCGTTCCTCATTAGGACGCTTTCGTTGTCCACTTCCGCCCAATTCTAGAGGCATAGCGTGTAGCGTATCAACGTAGCGGTTTGCCTCGTTTGTTGTTACCAGTACGAGGAAATGAAAAAAGTAAATATTGATTCCACCGAGAGGGACTCGAACTTATAACCGTCGAGTCTACAGTCGCACGCTTGTGCGATATGGAAATTAGTTATAGTGGGAATGTACATGTCTTATGAACCTATACCCATTCGATTTATATGTACCTACTTAAAAGATAACATGTTCTACCTGGTTAATTGCAATACCAATTGACTATATTTTTAGGGTATCTTAAGGAAACTCTTATAGAGTTTTTCTGTTCTTTTCGTTTCGTTTCCTTTCCTTTCCTTTCCTTTTTAGAAGAAAAGACATTTTCTTTGCTTTTCTTCTTCTCTCCTCTTCTCTCCTCTTCTCTCTGCTACTCTTCTATTCAGCAGCTGCTACTATTCAGCAGCTGCTACTATTAGCAGAGAGAAGAAGTGGAGAGAAGTGTAGAGAAAAGAAGCGGAGATATGTGGAGAGAAGAGGAACGGAGAGAAACTGATAAACGCGGAGAGAAATGGTAAGAAACGGAAAGAATAGGTGAGAAGCGGGGAGAAACGGAGAGAAGCTGAGGAAAAACGGAGAGAAGAGGAGAGAAACGGTCCAGTGTTTATTATCTTTAGTATAGATAATAAACACTGGACTGGCTACCAATGTACAAGTCGAGACTATCAATAGGTATACTATTTTTTTTAACAACGAACCATACAAATGTATTTTACAGAAAAAATATATTAACAAACGTGTGAACAGAAAAGGAAGGAGATTAGAAAGTATTTATAGGATAACTTAGTAACCTAACGCAGCAGTTTGTCTAGCTTTGTCAGCTTTCTCTTTTGCTATCTATTTATTTTATATGAAATTAACTACAAATATAATTTTGAAATTATTTTTTCCTATGAAATATCTACAAATTGACATGCCAAATGTTAAATTTCATTTTCACACAAAATGCACTATAGAGGATACATAATGCTCGTATATTTTGTTACATTGGCTTTATTTTTATACGTTTTTAATTGATATTAAATAGTTTTAAAACTCGACGTGATCTCGAAATAAATGGTTCTGATAGACGGACAAAAGGACAACAAATTTATACTATAATTGTCCTATTTTTCCTTTTGAGGTACGGAACTCAAAAAATAAGTCAATTTGAAAATTTAAAATTTGTGACAAGAAAAAAAATATAACAAATTTAAAAGCACAAATTAAAAAATATTGGGTCTAAAATCAATACTTTTATCGTCGTATATAAAAAAAATATAATTAAGCTTAGCTAAATACATATATAATTAAACATACAGATTGAAACATTGTGTGTCAAAAGAATATGACAAACCGAAGCCGAATTACGTCATAATGACAAATTGGTAAAAATACTGGATAAAGTTTTATAGATTAGGATAGGACTATTAAACTCTTTTAATTGATTTCGGTATATATTCGTATAAAACAAAATATAATAAAAAGTTGCCAGTCGTGGCGCAGCGGCACGAAGTGTGACTGCAAAATCGACTGGTTGTGGGTTCGATCCCCACTCGAGGAGATGAAATATTTACTTAAATTTATATTTCCACTTCTTCGCTCTGGTGTGGAGGCCTAAGCGCGGCGTTGAGTTCTGCCACTTAACACGCAATGCCTCCAGAATTCGGCAGAAAGTGGGGAACGGAGTGTCTTAACACAAGGTTCCCTCTGCCTACCCTGCTGTGTGCGGTAAACGGCGTGAAGCTGATAATAAAAAGCGTTTATTTAGCTTGTAATGTATGTTTGTTCGAGTGGAATCTTGCAATTCAATATTGTCGATGTAGTTGAAATTTATTATATGCACGTTTAATTTAGATGACAATGTAACTTTATTATAAATCCAACATGGCGGAACGGTCAAGATGGCGGATTACCTTACTATTTATAGTGTTAATAAGCTCCTACAATATGTATCAAATGATCGAAGATTTGACGTGTAGTAGAAAGTAAACAAACAAACAAATCAGACACAGAATCCAATTTTATTGTTCAATACTTATATTGTGTTCAGGTACAACACTTCAATATAAAACTCTCGGTAACTGTCTTCTATGGAGATTTTTTGATACAAAAGTTTTAAGGAAACTTTACGGTTTGATAAATATTTTTATGGTGAAATGGTACAGTTGTTAGATAAAAAAATATTATGATTTCATATTTTTGTATCAACCAAGTGAATATGGTCAAAAAATCGGTTTTGGTGCATGACACTTTTGTATAATAATTAAATTAATAATACGTATTATAAAAATTAATTTATATAAAAAATTGTAGAGACATTTTTCTCTACATTTCACAACCCTCCAAACATGACTATGCCAATTTTGGTACAATGATTACAAATGAGTGGAAGTTGACATTTTCCTGCAAGAAATTATAACAATTTCTAATGATTAGTTGAAAATATAAGCACAATAAGACTTTTATCCTCTTAGAGTCCTAGTCATAACGAGTAAAGAAGACGAGGCGAAATGATATGTATCTCTATCTTATTCTTAAAATTATCTTTCTAGATATATTGTAGAATCTATTAAATTTTTTTGGTACAGCTATAGATTCCAAAAGATATAGCAACTTTGATCTTGTACCTGTAAGAGTATCAATCCACACTTTTATACTAGCTTAGTACTAACAATGACAATTAAAATAACATTAGCTATAGTAATTTGGTAAATGTGTTAACTGAAGTACTCAAAAATTTGATAAGTTTTAATAAGTTTAATTTAAAAAAAAATCTATCAGATTATAAGAAGAAACTCATGCAAAACTTGACTCTAGTTGAAATATTCATGTATAAAATCGCATTAGACACATTAAAAAGAACAGTTATTGTTTACTTTGCAGAGTTCAATCGTTAAAGAATCGATTCTGAGTAACGCAACGAGTTTATACTGGGTGGGCCATAATATTTTACAAATGAAAACGTACTGGTTTCATATGAAAACATCAAGAATGAGCTAGTTTTGAAAGCCACATCTAGATAGTTTATAAAAATATAAAATCAATTTTCATTTTATTTTGCACATAATAATACGTAAAAAGTATCAAAAACATGTTTTATTTTTATCTCAACCCCATATGTGGGCATTGTGCCCAAAACCAGTTTGGGTTTAAAAACACCCCTGTAATTTCCTGAAAATTATATATTTTTTTCACGTTTTCTGTTTCTTTTGACATATTAACTTTAATTTCATAAAGAAATTTCGAAATCTATATTGTCCGTTTATGCTCTTAATAAGTTAAGTACTTGCGTTAACAAGTGAATTAAACTACTTTACCGGCTGATTTTAATTTTAAAAATAATTAAAACCGAGTACTTAAGTCACCTGTCAAACGTGACTTAAATAATCTGATTTAATTATTATTTCCTTTCATGTCATATAAATTTTGGTATGACGTTATAATTATACAGTATGAATTTTGAAGAAGAAACTTGCTTAATTCTGATGTGCAGGAATAATTTTTTTTTATATTTTTTTCTTTTTAATATATTCTATTGATTTTGTTATTGTACGAGAAGAATGTTCGCGAAATGTACCATTCATATTTCCCAAATATATCAAATTTCATATCTTATGTAAATAATAGCACGTACCACAACGACTCATTGGCTAACCAGATGTATCGGAAAATCTAATGGGACGTCTCGCTAACAGTATGTAAATTGGAAGCCATATCGCAAGCAAACTGAAAATGGAGACCTTACGGAGGAAAGATATTCAAATATATTCTATAATTTACCATATCCAGCGTATACAAATAGTTGTGGTGTGCCTGCATATAATGTTTATTTTACAAAACAAGCATGCATTCCGAACGCGTGCACGTACGACGCCGAGTCACTGGTCCGCTGCTGGCCAGATGTATTGGAAACCTAACATAATGTCTCGCAAATAGTATATGCACTGCATACTGAGCTGGTCGCAAACTGAAAACAGTGGCTTCACGTAGTGCGCTCCAATTCAACTTTGAAAAACTACGAATTGCAATTGTTTTAACTGGGCTAGATAATTTTGAGAATTTCATCTACTTTTACTAGAGGCCGGTCGTGGCGTAGGGGTACAAGCGTGTGACTGTAAATGCGATAAGTTGTGGATTCGATCCCCACTCGAGAATTCATTCCTCATATTTATTTAAATTTATATTTCCATTTCTCTGCTCTGGTGTTGAGGAAAAACGCAGCGTTTAATTTCGCCGTTCAACATGCAATGCCTCCAGATACCGGCGCAAAGTGAGGATCGGAGTTTTGATCGGAAAGTGAGATCGAACACTAGATTCCCTCTACAGGATACAGCGTGAAGCTGAAAAAAGAAATTATACTATTATAATAATAAAACCTGGATCAATTGTTAGAAAATATAATAACGCGACACAGTTAGTAAAAACATTTATCAATTCAATAAGATACATTGAATTGATAAATGTTTTTACTAACTGTGTCGCGTTATTATATTTTAAAAGTTATTTTAACAAGACAAAAATAAAATTGTGTTGAAGCTGGCCGCCAGTAACACCTCCAACATACAGAATCCTAAAATACGAGCTATAAAAATAAAAGTAGGGAACCGCGATACTACGACCTCGTTTCGTCCCAGTACGGTCATTTCGTTCCAACATCCGAAAATTGTCACCTCGCTGCCGTCTTCATTTGCAACAAATATAGAGCCCTTGCCTCAGCAATAAATTGCTGAATTTACTTTCCCGCTTTCTCTTTAACCGTGCTATTTTTCAGGATCCTTTTTATATAAAAGAGCTTTAGCACCAATCACAATCTCTAGAATGATTTTTATGGGTTTATTTTCAGACATTTAGCAAATGTCAGAAATAATAGACATTTACTTTACAAAAATATTAAAATTACAAATAATTGAAGTAGAGTGGATTTAGTATATCTATGTGGGATTCGCCTGTCGATGGTTAAGTTTGCGGGTGTATGCACTATTTCATATGAAGTGAACTGCAACTAATAGGATACTAAATAGGATTTATCTATACATATAATAAAATTGAAACTGATCGCTGGCTGTACATAGAAGATACATAACAAAATCCATTATTGGAGGCATGTTTCAATTTAGTAGAACCAAAAACAATGATTTTTATTTTTTTTTTGTCTGGTGAACTCTGAAAACCTACATATTTTGATTACGCGGCGGCTAATGTTGATAAACCTTAATTGCTAGTGCATATACACTTTTCGGATTTTTCATTTATTTGTAAAGTAAGTTTTCACTTCGTGCCTTTCATAAGTATAGTTGTACGTGGTAACGTTTTAATTTTGATTTGTCATATAAAATGCAGCAAAAACGATGCATATATGCTCGTACCTTTTGTTTGAGTTGACTTAGAAGCTTTTTCTTTTGTGCTCTATAGATCTGAATATTTGATATTATTTTCAGCTTGATACCTTCATGTGATCTCGAGATAAATGGTCTTAACAGACGAACAACAAAGTGATCCGTTTTGTCCTTTTGAGGCACGGAACCCTAAAAATACGTTGGTATATATTACTCGGTGTTTCCCTTGCAGGATTGGCAAATAGAAAGTAATGACTACCCTTTTCACAATATCCATCGGAATTTAGGGTCCTGCGTGCTTGGTAGTAGTTTTGTGTTTCTTTTTCGTATTACCCTCTCTGTAAGGAATATTTATTGAAACAATAGAATTCAAATTAAATTTATTAATTCTTAAATATGCATACGAATATTATATTTTTAAATATACGAGTATATCGGTACATTAGATAAGGATTTTCAGCAAAAATTGTTTAATAACTTATTGTTTCATATATTGTAGACCATGGTGAATGGACTTGTGTAACGACTTTTGTGAAACCAAGGGTCGGTATTTAATCGAAGTGTCGTCTACAGTGCCCTTGTGTTTGACAATAAAGGGAAATACAATCTCTTTGTTTAATATCTTAAACCTCTATACCAGAAAAATCCACTATATATTTAATTAATTCGAGTGCTTAATATTAAAATATTAATATAAAATTCTTTTGAGTTGGATAAAAATTTCAAATCTTTTGAAACAGACCAACCTTCTTATTATCGATTTTATGTAATACTAAAAATATATATACATAGCATACGAGCTGTTGAGAATGGCGATCCCATGAACCTGAGCCCTCCGGAAGAGAATTCTTATCTGTCCTCCGTCTCTAGCTGTATCGGCCGGAGAGCGGAGCGCAAGAGCTATATGAGCGTATTATTCACGTATATGGAGGCCAATCTACCGGGAGGTGAGTCACCGACGTTGAACAGGCGGACGTCTTCGTTCGTCAGTTCCATCCAATCTATTGAAACTCCAATCCCTAGTACTATTTTAGTGTTGCATATTTTCTATAACTATTACGCATTATCCGATGATCTGTGGTTACCCAGATGGATCCCGAAAAATACGTCACAGTAAAAAAAACATTATGCATGGAACCATTACGTGTTTGACCTATGTCCCCACGCAAGCCTTATATGGACCCGAGAATAATGAAAGAGAAACACAATAATAATAATAATAACGATGCAACAGCAATAATAACTAAATTTTCTTCTAACATTAGCGAAACGCGTAAAACTACAACGATCGTAGAAGTAGAATCGAGCTGGCGCCGCTCCAATTGTTGAACTACCTATAATTATGTATGTTAATACGTGCGAGGTGATTCAGATAGCGTCTAACGACTTCCTTCGATAAAAACAAAGTTGCGTTGAAATTTCAGTTCCGTAGTTGCAAGTTTATTGCCGAATTGCGTGTACTGTTCGCAATCGGGAGCCCGCTATCGCTCTTTATATAGACATTGATTTAATTTACATGAATTTTTGATGGGCGCGCGATAAGTTTTACAATTGTATTCATAAATTGTTTTAAGATTCACAAATATATATTTTTATTTATAAATGAAATGTACATGAGAAATCAATTGAGATGTAGATCGTGCCAATATAAAGTGGAACAGTTTTATAAAGTGTCGATAAAGTTAAATTGACACGGGCCAAGAAATTGCTATCACGTTAAATACTGCAATGAATTACGTGCTTTTGATATAAGTTTCAGTAGAACTCGCAGGGTTCTGAAAAATGATATGATTAGATCAAAACTCACAACACGTAGTTTGTAACAAACAATTTTAAGGAAAATTTGTACCTGAATTCAATATTATTTTTGAAAACAGTTTCAATGAACTGTTGAGATCAGTCGTAGCGAAGGGGCACAAGCGTGTGACTTTAAACATGATAGGTTGTGGGTTTGATTCCCCCTCGAGGAATGAAATATTTAATAGTTTCATTTCTCCGCTCTGGCAAAGCGCGGCGTTAAATTCCGCCACCCAACACGGAATGCCTCCAAAATTCGGTGGAATGTGCGAAACGGATTGCCTTAACACTAGGCTCCCTCTAACTACTCTGCTACTTGCGGGGTTCAGCATGAATGAAAAGTGAAGAAGAATTAATTGTATTAATAACATTACTGATTTGATTTTTTTTAGTATCATTAAAAATCTCTGGAGAGTCGTCATATACACCTCATCTCACATATAAAAAGATAATTCATTCATTCGTAAGCAGCTAAAGACGAATATAAAAAATCCCCAAAAATCCCGAAATCTAGGGATTATATTATCATATAACTGGCTATTTACAACAAAATAAATGTAGTTTCCCTACGGTTTTATAAAAAAGTATTCTCTTAGAAATGAATGACAATAAACGTCATATATATTTAAGATGTTTTAATAAAGAATATATTATTTATTATATAATAATATAATAAAGAATATATTAATAAAGTTAATTTTATTTGCTTTTGAAATTCATAATTATTTAAACGTTGTTTCGTTTAAAAGTTCACAAACCTACATAAAAACATTACATTATATAAGATATATAAGGGATATAAAATAAAATTTAAACTGTTTACGTATATCTTGGTTATGTCCCGGTGTGGGCAGCAACCATTGACTCATTTTACAGCCCATATCTAAACGACCTCAAAAGGGGAAGATATAAAATTTTATGTTTTAGATTTCACAGAATACAAGTGAAACAGATTATAGATATAAATTACTGTAGCATACATAGATGCTTTTGTTTTGTCTCGTTACCGTTATTTCTCATAAAGAAAACATATAGTTTATGTCAAATAAGCAAATAACGTTAATAGTTACCCAAAATAAAACTTTATAGTATATATTTTACAGTTTTATATACAACGCCTTTTATCATTTTAATATGTTTTATTAAAAAAATCTGTAACTTCTAAACAGACCAAACTTTTACAACTTTCTCAATATAATTTTCAATAAAGTTAAAATCATAATTTTATTTAAAAGCAGTGGACCTGTTGTGCTTGACGTTTTAAAAATAGATATTTAAAACAAAATATAAAAAATAAGGAACCTTAAAGCCGTCATGGCCTAGCAGTACAGCGTCTGATAGTAAGCGTGACGTCGTGGATTCGATTCCCACTCATTAATTATTTTAATTAAAATAATTCTGATTACAAGAAAAGTGCAGCGTTGAGCCCCACCACTCAACACACCACAATGTCTCGAAAATTGAATAGAAAGTTGAAAACAAAGTGTCTTAATACTAGGTTCGTACCTTGCTGTAAATTGGCGGAAATCAAAAAAATAATTATATTATTTTTTAACCTAAAGGTTAATGATAAATATAAACAAATACAAACTAAATCTCCTACTGAATTTTGAAAAACCTACCACTTAAGAAGTAATATCGGAATACACTGAGAACACAACGGTTGCTGGTTCGATTGCCACTCGAGGGAATGCATTATTTTCATTTCCCTGATCTGGCAACAAGTGCGGAAATGTGCACAATTCGTATTGTATCTAGTCCGGGGGGAAAGCAGGTAAGGTGTGACTTGATGTTAAGTTCTCTCTGCCTAACTAACTGATGCAGCGTGAACTTACAAAAACGATGAATGTTTTAAAATGTAAGATAATATCTATTACTTTTATATATTACTTCGCTCTGGTCGAGTTCCGCCCCTTACCGCGCAATACCTCCAGAATTCAGCAGAAAGTGAGGGACTGAAATGTCTTAATTGATTTAACGTGAATATAAAAACTTCGTAACTGCGCTTATAATCTATTAATCTATATATATAAAAGGACTTGTTCTGACTGACGGAGGTAAGACGCTTGCACAGCCGTAACCGTTGTGCATAGAAACGTGAAATTTGAACAGATGTTTATTTTCATAATCTGGACATCCACTAAGAAGGGATTTTGAAAAATTTTAACCCTAAAGGAATGAAATAGGGGTTGAAAGTTTGTACGGATTTTTTTTTAAAACAGCACCGATTTTTATAAAATTCGAAATTCAGTAATCTTTAAAATATTCTTTACTCTTTAAAATTTCTTTAAAAGACTTTAAGTCTTTTAAAGAAATTTTAAGACTCTTTAAAATATTTCACTGAATACGTGTTTCGTGGTTTATTAGAATTCACTCCCTAAGCGTTCAAGTAAGGGGTTGAAAGTTTATATAGAAAAATCTTTAAATCGCCACCGATTTTTATAAAAATTTATAATCAGACTATTAAAAATATTTTATTGAACACGTGTTTCGAGGTTTTTTTAGAATTCACCTCTATGGGTGCAAATAAACGGGCGAAGCCGCGCGCGCCCACAAGTTTTTAATAAGAATATACCACAATATTTAACTTATCCTACCATACACAGCATAAGTGAGCATATTACTTGAATTTCCCGCCCGCTGCTTCCAGTCGATGGAAAGGCCAACTTGGAAGCAATTTTCCCGAACTTATTACCGAGTAAATTTCCATGCACTACGTTATTAAATTTTACCTTACAATGTTGGTTTTATTACTTACCACGTTATAAGATAAACGTTTGTGAGAAATATTTTAGTATAGCTATCAAAAATCACCGAAAACTTTTCGGCGGCTTTTTTATAGCCTCAAATTTATAAATATATTTTAATAAATATATATTTATTTATGTTAGTATTAAATTAAATACATAGCTACAATTAAAATTTTAAGATTTTTTTATAAAATACTAAGAACCCATTTGATTACTTATGTTAAGAAAAACATAATCCGCATCACGCTGTATCCAGCACACCACAGGGCAGCTAGAGAGAAGTTAGTATTAAGACACTCTGTTCCCCATTTTCCGCCGTATTCCGGAGGCATGGCGGAATTCAATACCGCGCTTTGCTTCGACACCAGAGAGAAGAAATGAAAATATTAAATATTTAATTTCTCCGAGCGAGAATCGAACCCATAACCTGTCGCGTTTTACACACTTTGTGCCATAGTGCCACGATCTCAACCCCACGACGCCATTGTTATCATTAATATTATATATTATTTTTAATGTTAAACTTAAATGTTGTTAAATTACGTAGCTATTCCTTGACACTAACTTCCGTTCACAAGTAACAACTACAATTGGTTCAAGGCGACCGCTTAGCCCATACTTGGTCGTAAATCATATTATATTCCTCTTGGGACGCTAACTAACTTCCAGCATCTCGAGTACGACAGATCATTGTTTCTAAAGATCAAAGTAACACTTTCTATACGAGGTTTAAAACTCAACGAGGTTAGACGAACGGTCAATAAAGGATATTTTCCCTTTTGGATATAGATTTACAAAGTCCCAACTTGGAGTCGGACCCTTGTAGGGTAGACATAACTTCGCAGTAAAACAAATATCATGTTTGTATCCTTTATTTGATTTTAATGGGATATTTTGTAGGTCACCAGTCGTCTGTTTATGTAGATTCACAAAATGAAATAAATTTGTGAGGATGGCTATAAAACTTTTATCTTATTCTACAGAGCAGTGGTGATCTTCAAATTCATAAAATAACTTTATAATTATACCTTAAAGTTATGATATTGTTTTAAAGAAATCCTTTTATACCTGTTTGTTTGATACCTTTTCGCAATAAGAAAAGTTAATTAGAATATTTGACATTTTTCCTTTGCTTTAATAAGAGATTTCAATTTTCTAAATAATGGGAACTTAAAAAAATACATTATTTAGTAGTTATATTATAGAAATCATAGTGGAGTAGCATTTTTTACTGTAAGCGCGCTGGCTGTAGGTTCTATTCCCACTCGCAATATAGGGTATAAATCGTGAAGCTATCATAACCATCATTTTGGCCTATTTATTAACCTCATATAGTTAGAAAAATTAGCAGTGTAATAATTTTAAAATAACTGCAGAATGTCTTAAAGTGATTAGTATAGACTTAGAAAAGAAAAACTTATATAAAGTATGTTTAAATGCATTAAAATTGGTAGTGAAAAAAATTGTTTCACAAAATATAACGTCACATGATATTTACATTTGTAAATAGTGCAGCGCTTGGCGGCTAAGCTTGATCATATATTGCATGAAATGGTTAAACGGATGTGTCATTTACTGATGTCTAAATCAGTTCAATGATCGTTGTTGATGTATTCTCTCAATACCGGTATTTGTTCAATTATACAAAGGCTCTCCAAACAATTTTTGGTTATTAAATATATGATACAAAATGACAGTCATCTATACTGATGATGTGTAATTTATCCTTGGTGCGCTTGTTTTGTCGCCAGTTGAGCCTGACAGATGACAGCACGACGCTGTGTTGTTACGAACAGACAAATATGGTACTATCGTGCTCTCATAAACGGGCTCAAATATTAATCCTTTAATAAATTACTCACATTTTCTGAGTTCAAAGAGTGAATAACGTGAATGGCAATAATATTTTCTGTAATTTTGTTATTTAACGTCTGTTTATGTTGCTATGGTAATTTTCACGTCGTTTGTACGGTAATCGTTAAATACTTTCAAAATCTTATTATTGAACTTTATAATATATTTTGTTTTAGTATTTTAGGTTGCTGTATAAATGCAAGATGCAAGAAAGCATATGTATATGCAGCGAGTAAAATGACTATTTGGTACCTTATTTATGGCCGGCTGAAATATTTTTTGTGTTTATTATGTTTTTATTTAGGTATAATATGATTAATACTTCCTTAAAATCCTACTTAAAATCCATTAAAGTATAAATATGTAATCCACATGGCTTTATATAAAACTGTTCATTTGGACTGTTTGTAGGTAGCACAATATGCACCCATATACTTAAACACGCAGCAACATTCTTTTTTATTATTTAATAGTCTATTAAATTTAGAAACGTTATTAAGAAACCACAAAATAAAGTAAAAAATATTAAAGATTCAAAAGATGATAATACTCTTAGTTACACACTTACTTAGTTGAATATTTCGTACTACGTAAAGCGTTAAATTATATCTTCTTATGCAATAAAAAAAATAACTAACAGAAGTATAAGAGATAAACATCATCAAACTTAATTTATCACAATAAACGTTTATAAAAGTTGAATGTTGCTTAAGACCTTTAATTTGTTTTCAAAAGGAAAAACATAAAGTAGATTAATCGTCAGACCTTTATTAGCAAAGCAATTGTTGCCGGAGCTTAATTTCGAAAACCAACAATGAAAATGAAAAATAAAAATAGAAAAGAGTGCGGCCGCCCTCCCCCCTCCCCCTCCCACTAATGAATGCAGAGCAATTTGAGTTTAAATAAAGGAGAGCACAATATAATACCCATTTTTAAAAGCAGTACGATGAGCAAATTACCGTGCCATCCAATTTAAATAAACAATAAGAGAAAATTGTTGACATTGCTATACCCATTATAGCGATAACGAAACCGCATTGCCATTACAATACTGATTTGGCGTCCTCGTTATCCATTCACTAACGTTGCTATTTATTTCTTGCTTAAAGTAATCTGGATAATAGATATGCACTGTATATTATTTTATTAAATAGCAAAATAAATCATCTTCAGCAGAGAGAGCAGAGTGGGCGGAGACAAGGTTCTCTCTTCATAGAAGGAAATGATATATTTAATATTGTCATTTCTTCGCTCTCGCAAAGCCCTAGAAATTGGTGGAAAATTGAGAAGGAAGTGTCATAACACTACGTTCCCTCTGCCCACACACCAGGGTGTGTGAAGGATATAACGTGAAGCTGTAAACAAAACCGGTCACATGTGAGTCGCACTGGCATACCGAGGGGTCCGTACCATTTTCAGGATTGTATGCCAACGGCAAGTACATAAAAGTGAACAAACTCAAATGTCATTTATTTTGCATGAAATGAACTAGAATTATAACTTTTTTTTTTCTATAATATATCTATAGACTTTCAGTTCTTACCAAATTTCGTAGTTGTATTTCTTCGAGAGGTACCATATAATGATTACGCGACGAATTTCATACAAGTAACGATACGTAAACGCTCGTATCTTTTGCTTGCGTTGACATAGAAGCATGATTTTGCTAGAAGCTTTGATTGCTATGTTCCAAGGAATGATCTAGAATATTTCATTTCTACTTGATACCTCCTCGCGATCTCAAGATAAATGTTAATAATAAGATAATTTCAAATGGTTATAAATCTTGATGCACAGATAGAGGGGAACAAAGTGATCCTATAAGGGTTCCGCTTTTTCGTTTTGAGGTCCATACTGCAAAGGTACACTAAGAACCAGTTTTGTTTTGTTAGTATTTATCAAGGACCTCGACACATCCAACATCCACTGAATGTATGGAGTAACCCTATGATGGCCACGGATGAATCCAATTTGGATGCGACTGACAACCTACAGAATAGCACAAAGAATGCCGCTTCATTAAAATGAAAAATCATATTTTTTGTTCCCAAATATTCACTTATCATTTTGTTCTAGATCTATAACAAATATTATTGTTTTTTTTCTATTGTGCTGAACGATTTCGATATAACTTTTGATATGTGTATATATAAATAAAGACCTCGGACGTAGGGTCTAAGTGTTACAGTCTGATAACTAGCCCTACAAAAAGCCAATAGTTTCTAAATAAGTAGCCAATATGTTATTATAGGCAACAACACATTACAATCTAAATAAAATTGTATGTACGCGTATGGCCTGCCATATCAGTATCTTGACATTGAATAGAGGTCTTAACGAAGTTAGACGAAAGCTTTTTGAGCAGTACTTTTTGTTCAGCTTCTCTTCGTATACTACTAAATATTCTTCTTATATCTACTAAATCTGAAACTCAACATTAGAAATGAGTATTACAATAAGGTTGAGCGACTCCAAAATCTTTGCATATTGTTCATATTTGAAAGAAAATAAGTGGATTTATTTAGACTATCCTATCCTCTGTACTGAATGGTTTATAATTAATCTTTCAACTCATTTTACATAAAATATTATAGACGTGAAGAAGTAAGTAGTACGTTTGTTCGCTACAGTCCCTTACAGTTGCTTAAATTTTACATTTTGATTGTTTCACATGGAAATTTTCGAAATTTACAGTTTTAAATTATAGTATGATACAAAAGACCTACAATAAATTCCCAAATATGTGCAGAACATATATCAAATTGATAAGTAATACTGAGTTCCACTACCGTTGATTCTTATACATAAATATACAACATAATATTATTCCACCTTCCAGGGAATGAGATCATAACTATTCTTAATATTTTCACTTTTTCGTGAAGGATATCCTATAAGTCTTCTATACAATCTAGTTTCGACGTAATTTATTTTATCTTCAACGAAATACTTGTTACTGTTAGCAATATTTTTCTCAATTTACGATATGAATATCCAAACATACTAATATGACGAATGTGAAAGCTAAAATTGTAAAATTATCCCATTATAATAGCGGTCCGTAGACGGGACAGCATGTTTCATTTGTATGGTATGATTGGCCGCAGCCCAAGTACTATGGGTGCCGACAAACCTCGAACAGCCTCACTATCAGATGTTCGCGGTACATGCTATTTTTCTCCGCAAGAATACAAATGTCTTGCCAAATTGTCTACCATCGAAGCAGTCCAATTTAGAAAGCAATTTGGAAACCAATTCTTTTTGCGAACAGATCAAGAGGGCAATGTTAAATATGGCTATTTAAACTTATCTACTGAATCACATTATAGAAATTCTTATGCAAATGTATGTTTTTTAGTTTCTTTATTGATAACATTAGTTTTTATTATATATCAATATTAAAAAAAACTAACGTAATCTAAAAAAAACTAAAATACTAAAAACTAAATAAAATATTAATTTACTAAGAAGATATTGTTTTTGGTTATTATTATTCCTTATATACGTAATAGAATTATTCGATAAGAGATTTTACAAAAAAATACTTTTTTCACATCAGTCTACATCCCTCACACAGCAGCGTAGGCAGAGAGAAATCTAGTGTTAAGACACTCCGTTGCCCATTTTCCGCCGAATTCTGGGGAATTTTCGGGTTAAGAGGCGGAATTTAACGCCGAGCTTTGCCTCGACCCCAGAGTAAAGAAAATAAAAATATCAAATATTTCACATCCTCGAGTGGGAATCGAACGCACAATCTGTTGCGTTTACAAACACACTAGTGCCCCCACGACTGGCCTCATCTACTATTTAAAAAAAAACTGGGATGATTAACCTGACAACGTAGCACTGCAAAATCGAGAGTGGGAAGGTAAACAGTAGCTGTTATTAGGAGGTTCACACTATAATGGCGGTCGGGGTATGTTCTCGGTCCGATCTCATATTCTTGTATGAGTAATATTCCTACAAGCTTGATATTACCGGAATTGGATAAATATAGTGCAATTGGAGTCAGAACGAACTGTAACTGACACTCTGCGAATTATAGAATCAACTGGAGAGAACAATAGCAATTAAGCGTTAACGCAAAAAATATATAAAATAATTGAGAGCTACAGATAATTTCACATATTGAACGTAACATATAAATATAAACGAGCTAACTACTTCTTCATAGAAGTTCTAAAAATTACCATTACTGTTTCCTTCAAGAGTAAAACAGGAAAAAATATAATATATTTAATTATTACTAATAAAATATAATATATTACTAATAAAATATAATATTAATATATTGAACCCAGTCAATGCGCAGTGGCACAAAGTGTGACTGTAAACCGACTGGTTGTGGGTTCGATCCCCACTCGAGGAGATGACATATTTACTTAAATTTATATTTCCATTTCTTCGCTCTGGTGTCGAGGCAAAGCGCGGCGTTGAGTTCTGCCACTCGGCACGCAATGCCTTCAAAATTCGACAGAAGGTGTGGAACGGAGTGTCTTAACACTAGGTTCCCTCTGCCTACCCTTCTGTGGGCGGGATACAGCGTGAAACTAATTTATTTTTATTTTATTTTTTAATTATTACTCATATTGAACACTGCATATCCTTCCGGTCGATGATTTTGTTTATCTCTTTTGTAATAAAGCTCACTCAAGCGAGCATGATGAAGCGTGCAATGGGATGTCAACTTCTGTCAATCAGAATAATTATTCTAATTTATTTATTTGCGTTGCCCATGCGTGTCCAAAAATTGATTACATGCAATGCCCCCAAAATTCGGCTGAAAGTGGGGAACGGATTGTCCTAACACTATGATCCCTTTTCTTACCCTGCTGTGCGCGGGATATGGTGTGCAGCTGATTTATTTGATTTAATATTATTCATTATATTATTGCTGTTTGTAGACTCCAAACTACAACTCCAAGACCTAACAACAATTATCTATTCGAAGTTTAAATGTTTCACCTTTTCTCTTAGTTCTCTCTTATATTTTTTCGCGAAACACAATATTTTACCAGAATATAAATCACGTATATTTATTAAATAATTTTGTAACATATCAAAGGAATATATTATATGTACATATATATTCGTATTTTTATAATAAATTTACAGTAGCTCACATATCACAACATTCTATTTTAAAACGTATTTATATATTCAAATGAAATAAACCAATTCCCCTAAATGTTGTACCACAGTTTAATTTCATCCATTTTGGTTATATCTTTTCAAATCTACATTCTGGAAAATTGTCATCTATGTAGTTGGCAAAGTCACAAAGCAGTTAGATGTTAGTCATCGATAAGCCGGTCTCGGCATATATCGTATAGTACGTGAAAGAGCTATCTAAATGAAATGTTCGGGTCGTTGTGTAACAGCCCAAATGATATGATTGAAACTTGGTCTCAGATAGTTATCACCCTTTCATTTGGGAATTGATCCGCGCACGTATTCATTAATTCAGGTCTCTAGAGTCCCCATGAAATATTGTATATTGAATAGGAAATTTTTATATTAAAAGGTAGTTTAACTTAATTTAAAACAGAGTTAAACATGATAATTACTTTATGTTCTTAAAAGAAAGTACACTATGAAAATTTACATTATTATGTTCTTAAAAGAAACTTTGATACTTATAACCTTAAATTTACACAAACATTACGCCACAGAGTGCACCAGAATGTCGATTAATACAGAAAAAATAATATTAATTTTTATGTATAACAAACAAATATAAGCAACTATATTTAATTTATTCGGATTCGACACATTCTTTTTCTTTGACATAGTCGTTTCTTTTAGATTTATGAGCTATACCTCATAAGCTCCGGTTAAATTCACTTTAAAACATATAGTCCCGTTTGAATTGCTGTTTTGATTTAATCTATAGGTACTTATTAAGAAGTGCTTTTAAGATTTCCTCTTAGGATTTCCTAAGTGTGGAACAATACTTTAAAATTGTAAGAAAACTTACTTACATATTTTATTTGAAAAAAAAAACATTTTCTTTATCTATTACTTTCTTAGAATATATTTATACATTCTTTTTTAAAAAAAATCTAATTATTATTTATATAATAGTGACACAAGATCATCATGATTTTTTGACTTCAGAAAATATGGATTTTTCATTTTTAAATATATATTTTTACGTTAAAATATCTGCATTTCTTAAGCTTATTATTATTATTTTTTTTTTTTATGGAAAAGGACAAGGCAAACGAGCGTTCGGGTCACCTGATGGTAAGTGATTACCGCCGCCCACGGCCCCGTGCAACACCAGAGGAGCTACAGGTGCGTTGCCGGCCTTTAAGGTGGAGATAGACGCGCTTTTTGAAGGTACCCATGTCATATCGACCTGGAAACACTGCCGCGGGTAGGCCATTCCACAGTTCTGTGGCGCGTGGAAGGAAGTTCCTACGAAACCGCACAGTAGTAGATTGCCACGTATCCAGGTGGTGTGGATGATATTTTAACTTGTGACGTACTGTGCGGTTAGAAAATTCGGCGGCAGGTAACAGGTCAAACAGTTCTTCAGAACACTCCCCATGATAAATGCGGTAGAGAACGCACAGCGAGGAGACGTCTCTACGCAAAGCCAAAGTGTCAAGCCTTTCACAGATCATTGGGTCCCCAATGATTCGAATGGATCTCCGTTGTATGCGATCAAATGGTTCAAGCTGATACTGGGGTGCACCGGCCCAGAGATGAGAACAGTACTCCATATGAGGCCGAACCTAGGCCCTATATAGGGCCAATCGGTGTTTTGGCGTGAAGTACCGTCTCGCTCTGTTGATGACCCCCAGTTTCTTCGAGGCCAACTTGGCCTTGCTTTCCAGATGATCGCGATACTGGCAGTCACTCGAAACATTAAGGCCCAATATACTGATACTGGGCGCGGCTGTAAGGGGAGTGTTTTGAAAGACTGGTGATACGATAAATGGGATTTTTTTTGTGGTTAACGCGCAAACTTGTGTCTTCAGGGGGTTAAACTGAACTAAGTTCCTTTCACCCCATGAGGAAACATTGTCGAGGGACGCCTCAACAGAAGACACAAGTTTATTTCGGCACTGTTCAGCGTTTTCCCGAGAAAGACTTGCTCGGCCGGAGTAAACAGCGTCCACCGTGCTATCATCTACATAGCAATGAATACTAGAATCATCTAACATGTCATTGATATGCAGAAGAAACAGCGTAGGGGACAGCACGCAGCCTTGGGGAACACCAGCGTTCACGGGCATATGGTTGGAGCAAAAACCGTCGACAGCGACCCTGATGCTGCGCCCAGTGAGAAAGCTGGCGATCCACTTGCATAAATTCTCGGGAAGCCCATAGGATGGAAGTTTGGCCAGGAGCGCCCCATGCCACACTCGATCAAAGGCCTTCGCCATGTCCAAACCAACTGCCAGGCCCTCTCCCTTGCTTTCAATAGCCGCAGCCCAACGGTGGGTTAGGTAAACTAGAAGATCACCGGTTGAGCGACCATGGCGGAAGCCATATTGTCGGTCGTTAATCAATCGGTGATCCTCTAGATAAACCAAGAGCTGGCTATTAATAATGCTCTCCATGACTTTTGAGAGCAGGGAGGTGATAGCAATAGGCCTGTAGTTAGATGGATCGGACCCATCGCCTTTCTTTGGGATCGGGTGGATAAGAGCGCTCTTCCATGAGTCTGGGACTACGCCGACTGAGTAGGAGTGCCGAAACAAACGCGTTAGCACCGGTGTCAGCTCAGGAGCACAAGAACGGAGCACTAAGGGAGAGATGCCATCTGGCCCGCTCGACTTGTGGATGTCCAAAGAGGACAGAGCTCGCCTAACAGCGGTTTGGTTAAACTTAACCTCAGGCATTGAGCTCTGGCACCGCGGGATGGTCGGCGGCGTTGTTCCTTGGTCATCCAAAGTCGAGTTTGAGGCAAAGAGAGCGCCCAGGAGATCGGCTTTCTCCTTTGCCGTATGGACCAAGATGTCATTTCCCGTGCGTAATGGCGGAAGCGAAGGCTGGCTAAAGTTGCCAAGTGCCGCCTTTGAGAGCGCCCAGAACTGATGAGTTCCAGACGGGTAGCTCCCAAGCTTCTCGCCAATTTTGGCGATATGCTCGGACCTTGCTCTGGCAATTTGCCGCTTAAAGAACCAAGAGGCTCGGTTGTACTTTCTTTTTGAGGTTTTCACCTCCGGATCCTTAGTAGCCAGTGCCTCAACCCAGATTTGATATGCCTCGCGTTTGCTAGAGGCAGCAAGCTTACAAGACGTATCAAACCAAGGCTGTGATTTGCCACCGATTGGCACTACAGTGCTAGGAATATAAAGTTCCATGCCCTGTAGAACCACGTCGGCAACGGCAGCGGCACAGGTACTAGGATCATCAGAAGAGAAGCAAACCGGCCCCCAGGGATAAGATGAGTAAAAAGTACGCATCCCATCCCAATCTGCTGACTTGTAGTGCCAGACGCGACGAGTTGCGGGTGATCTGCAGCTGCCGCGCTTAATGGGCACAACACTCCGTACCAGGCAGTGGTCAGAAGACCCCAAAGGGGCATCGACGACAACCTGGTACTGTTCCGGATGTGAAGTCAGCAGAAGGTCCAATAAAGAGGCATTATGATTGTCCACGTCCGGGAGTCGCGTAGACGACTCAACCAATTGGGACAATCCGTTCGCCGTAGCAAGGTCAATTACAGCCCTCCCCGCGTGGTCGGTGGTGCGTGATCCAAGCCAACTGGCATTGTGCGCATTAAAGTCGCCAAGTATCACGACCTCAGCGGAGGGGACCTGTGAGAGCATATCGTCGATAGCCGATTGAATGTGCTCCATGAGCCGATCCGTTTCTGCATTACCACTGTGGGACCTGTAAAGGCATGCGTAGACTCGGGCACGATCGTCCGAGTCAACACGGAGCCAGATGGTAGACAGGTCCCGACCTTCAAAATGGGTAAGACGACGGAAACTTAGGTCCTCCCTTACGAACACAGCGACCCCGGCATGAGGTATAAAGTTATGTTCTATTTTGTAGCCGGGGTATTGGAGATAGGCTGTGTCGCTCGGTCGGGCAATTTGAGTCTCCGTCAGGAAAAACAAGGCCGGCCGTGCCGTCTCGAGATGGTGGTGGACGGCATTCAGGTTGGAATGTAGACCCCTGATATTGCAAAAGTCCACGTTGAGCGTGGAAGGGGTTGCCGTGGAGCGTACGTCTCGTTTGCCCTGTCTATAGCGCGGAACTTTGCCCTCCCCAGAATTCGAAGGGCGGCCTGAGTATGAACACTCAGGGAGGGATTCTCCAGCACCGGAGGAGCTGGTACCCTCCTGGGGTAATTTGTATTTGAGGTCCGCTATCATATTCCAAGGAGGGGTGGGGGTGGGCGCCGGGGCCCGGCATTACCTGATGCGAAACGCAGTGGTATAAAGCCACTACTTCACGCCGGTTTTAAATGCCGGGGGTGGTAATGATCCGGTCGAGTCTGCCCATACGTGTTGCCGTTGCTGGCGACGTGACTCTACCACACGTACTTTAGTCGCTTCTTACGACACCACCAGTACCAGGATGATCCTATTCTAGGCCGGGATCACACGGCTAAAAATATTAATAAGAGGTTAACCTCTTTTTAAACTCGCAACCATTTTTAACCTGTGCCTGTACCCAAAAGTGGCATGGGTTCAAATTCAGAATTTTATACGTTTTTAGGGTTCCTAAGAAAATTTTTTTTCTATAATTATTGAAAAAAAAGATATGGTTTATATCACAAGAAACTTGTATTTCGACACTATCCAGGGAATCAAAATTAATAGGGTACTTCTGGTTAACTTATGAAATTGAATTATGAAATTTAATATGTAGTGTCTTGTAGGTGCTAACCTACAAGTAGAACTATTTTATAAAAAAATTGAACCATTTGTGATCAAATGTTAAAAAATAATAGCCTTAAAAGGAGGGCCAGGTCAGAAATGAGTATTTATTTGTTCAAGTGAGGTGTCAGATGAAAGGGCACTAACTAAACTAGGCCTGAATTTAGGAAAAAGCTCGAAATCTCCAATTTTTCATCCGTACAACCGTACACCCTCGGTGGGCGAGCCCGATTTTTTTTCCTATGTGTAGAATAAAACTTTCAAAAATATTTATTTATTACTGCTAGATGATAAATAAAAAAATATAAGTACTGGCACCTCGATCGGAGTTTCACTAGGTATCCTTAAGACAAACAGTGCAAGCGGTAAGGTAACCTTCACGCGTTGGCAAAACAAACTCAAGAAACGTGAGTTACATACATTGAAATCGACAATGCTAACTTTGTCCACACACAGTAGACAGACTTTCTATAATTCTATCAACAATAAATGCTCTCAACAAATTCTACAAAACTTTCCAAATAAATTTCTTACATAAAATAAAACGGATATTGAATATGATTACAAATAGTATAGTTGACATATAGTATTATAATACATATTACATCGTCGTGGCGCAACGGCACAAGCGGGCGACTGTAAATACGATGGTTATGGGTTCGACTCGCGTTCACATTTCTTCGCTCTAGTAACAAGGTAAAGGTGAGTTCCGAAGAAAATAAGGAACGAAAGTGTCTTAATAAAAATGGAGGGTCTTATCTAGTCTCCCAGGTTCCCTCTACCTACCATGCTTTGAAAAAGAGACATACATAATAACAAAAAAAAACATTAAAAAAATTGACATAATAAACAATTATTATTTAAATCACTCTGCACTCTGCAGCTCACCCTAAAAGTATAAATGAAACATATTGAACACTCAATTTCTTAGAACAAATTACACAGATTTTTTCCTAAAAAAAGATCCCTTAAACATAAAACTCGTCAGTTAAAATCGTTTCAGTTAAAATCCGCTTAACCACTAATGCGTTGACAAGGATTAAATGTTAAATGCTGAGTGCTCGGCGTCACAGACAGCGTTCAACTCCTTACTTTTTCCACTCCACTACTTGCACATAATGGAATGAACAAACAATAGTAAAATGTCAAGAGTACTATTGTGGAGAGCTATTGCTCGAGTACAGACACTTCATTTAGTTCCGCTGCTTTGATCGTTATGTACGAACATATATATATATATAGATATATATATATATATATGTATGTGACGCAGTCCGATTCAATTTTCTTATTTATTATTGTACCGTTTTCTAAAATATTTTATAAGATACAAAGTAGTCCCTACTACTGATTCCTTTTTGTATAGAATATTTAATATATAAACGTACATATATATTTTGAAAGTAGCCAATTAAAAAATACGGTACATTGCTATTAATAAATATAATAGAAGTTTATTAAAAAGTATGAAGTTTATTAAAAATGCAACATTCATATTTTTTTTACCTTCCCGCACCACTGTTTCCCGCACATAGCAGCGTCGGCAGAGTGAACCTGGGAAGCTAGTGTTAAGACACTCGGTCCACATTAAGAGTCTTCTAGAAGGCTGAATTCTGGAGGGACCCTAATGTTAAGATGCTCCGCTGGACATGAAAACATCAAATGCTTTATTTTTCACGAGTAGGAATCGAACCCACAACCTATCGCGCTTACAGTCGCAAGCTTGCCAAAACTGGTCTCTATAATCAAAGATATTATATATTACTATGACAAACAATAAGAAAATGCTGTGTTTGGATATAACTACTCATGTGGTTTGTTTAGTTTTATTAATTTAAACGAATTTATTTACAAGCAACTATATACGCAAAAAACACATATTCAAAATATAACAACAATTGAACCCGGGGCGGGCTCAATTTTCAATTCCCCGCTCTAATGAAATGAAGTGCAGCGTTAAATTCTGCCATTCAACAGTCGGTATCTTAAAAAAAACAAATTTTTATAATTAATATACATTAAATCATTGACCATTTCTAAGCTATAATTTTTCATGTAATAATGCATTTTTCTAACGTACACGAGAATTGTTCACGGTTATAATAATACGCGTTGCCATAGCGACGTGCGTCACTTTATAAATACAAAAGTATTGCACGTACTGTCAAATATATGGTAGTGTGTGGGATGTTTTATTTTTTTATTAATTAATTAGAAGCTAACGTCAGCCATTTTTAAATTTTTCCTTTTTAATTTTCTTTACATGTCAGAGGCAAATATGGTTAGGTTCACATTTTTTCTCTCGTATGTGATTTGTTTTAAAAATGGAGCAGGCAAAAAATATGCGGCACGGTTTCAATTACTTCTCGCTGTGGGAATTATCTCTTTCGCCCGCAGCGTACGCCTTGCTTCGATTATGTGACTTTTTAAATCGTAACAAATAATCTACTGGAGTTACCAACTAAAATTTAAAATGTTTTAGCAAAAAAACCTAATAAGCGCGGCCCGGGTTCGCCCACCGAGGGTGCCGTACAAAATTTGGAGGTCGCGAGCTTGAGGCGAGCTTTTCTGAAATTGAAGCGTTGTTTAGAAAGAACCCTTTCATCTGATACCTCACTTGAACTAGCGGCCTTAGTACCAAATATTGCCCCCTTTTATTAGACCAAATGTGACTTAGTAAACGGAACGTGACGGCTATTATAATATTTTAAAAGCTTATTTTTTTTGTATACTCAATTTCAACTTTACTACTTACATACTACTAAACAAAGTGTCTTGACACTAGAATCCACAATAAAGCGTAAAATTGAAAAAAAAACGGGCATCGACTTAATTTATTTGACTTATACATTTTTACCATTGAAAAAAATATTACAAAAACTAGAAAATAGTTTGAATTTTAAAGAAACTCAAAAATCATAACACGTAAATAAGTAGATAATAAAAATGAAAATGTTCACGATCACATCTCGTTAACATGAAATTACAAAGTTTTGGTAAACATTTCTTACGACGGCAGTTGCATAAAATTTTATTTTCTCAAGAATCCAGTCTGAGGATTTATTTTTAAAAATAGTAGAATTTCTTATATAAGTGCTTATTAAAGAAATAAGTTCAATATAAACACAAATTTCTTATATAAGTACTTAATAAAGAATTACTGAAAATAGCATTTCTTTAATATAATTTTATTTTTAACTCTATTAAATTATTTTATTACTCTAACTCTAAAAGCTTGTTGTGACATAATTAAAAATAGTAATATTTTACAAATGTTTTAACGGCCGATTCTAAAGTCAAATTCTAAATTAAAAATTAATTAACAACAATTTTTTTTATTAAACTTAAATAAATTTCCTTATGAATATAAGTATGTTTATTACCAAGATGAATAAAAATATGAATTCATCTCGTCCATGCCTATATATTACATAAGATCTCTATATATAGATATAACGAAATATAAAACAAACCCTTTTCTCTCTCTCGACTCCTTACATAACACGAATAGGTAATAACGAAGTAAGACGTCGCCTTAAAAGACCTACGACTTACGTGAGAGTTCAACAACTTAAAAATGTTCACAAACAAATAACATTATGCGCATACATACAAGAAGCATACGAGTGTAGCTCTCAACATGCTTTTGGGTTATAAAACTGCCATAAAATAAATTTAATATAAATCCAAGGAGAGGCGACACATAAAATCGGAGTAAATCACCAAAAGTCAGGCGTTGGAGACGTTTACAGCCTTCGTGGCTGTTAGTTCCGGAAGGCTGTCGCGGATACCAACCACTCCACGAGGAATAACGAGATGTATAATATAAGGGTTCTTATATATTTCCAACGCTCACGGTGAAAATATTTCTTGTGTACGCATAAAAGTTTTTTATAAATATCAAGTTTTTGGTTGTAATTACTATATTTTAATTATTTTTACTAGCACAAGCGTTATACGTGAACTACCTGCAATCGTTTTGTATATATTCAAAACATAATCGAAAGTTATTATATTGAAAGGTTTAGTAAAGTTTAAAAATTTATAAATAATCCGAGTATGTTTTTCATTTTATTTTATTAGAAATAAAACCAGTCAAGTGCGAGTCTGACTCTCCCATTGAGGGTTCCATATCAATTTCAGGATAGTAGGTCAATAATTATAAACAATTATTTATAAACAATTGACAAAATTAAATTTTAATGATTTTTTGCTTTTTATGATTAAGAGGCAAACGCATAAATGCTCTGCTCGTATTTTTTGATTCCATTGACTTAGAAGCTTGATTTTTTCTGAGCTCCTAGAGACCATAGACGGCCAAGAAAAAAGTACGAAACCCTAAAAATAACAAATTATAAGCAAAATGAAAATTATAAAGGTAAAATATGACAACAAAAGATTTACTTATTTCATGTTATTCATCATAAGCTTTGCCAAAGCAAACAAAGGGATATTTTATTAAGCAAATAATAAGCAAGACAAGAGAGAATATTTTACATTTCAAAATCCCCAACAAACTTTGCGAATTTAAATTCATCTTGATTTACGCAAATGTTTCGGCCATTATCGTCCGAAGCGTAGTATAGGCGTCGGTTGCTGTTTCGACAACGAAGCAATTGTCGTATTATTATTATTGGCTTACACCAATAAGCTGGATTAGGTGTATGGCCCATTAGCCGAATTGAGCGAGGCGTTGCAACTGCAAATTATGCACTCTATTATCTTTGTGGACACTCAATTAGTAACCTTAAAATATAGCTTAAGCTTCACGATATATGCCGCATATAGCAGGGTAGGCTGAGTAAACAGAGTTTTAAGACACTCCGTTCCCCACTTTACGCCGAATTTGTTGGGGCATTGCGTGTCGAATGGCGGAACTCAACGCCGGACGCTTTTGCCTTGACTTTTTGCTTGATATAAAATATTAAACCAGATCAATATAAATAATAAATATAAATTATACATTTAATAATTTTGAGAAAGTGCAAGCACTACGTGGCTGCTTGCGAGGACGAAATCGGCGGCAAGGGCGCCCCCCGCTGCACTTGTCCCCATGCTTGTGGCCGTAAACAGAGCGTTATATTATTTTCAATTTACGCCGAATAAAATAAAAGCCGAAAATTATCTTTGTTAAATTTCCTTGATGATGAAATAACTTTCGATCGTAAGTTTTCAATATAAATGTGTTTTCAATAGTATAGATACACATTAAATAAAAAGTAACGGGCAATGTCACGCAAAGTGTAACTTAAATTAATTATAAACAGCAAATAATAACATAAAAATTTATAATAGTTCAAAAATGTATTAAAATTTATAAAACGATCAACGTCATCTGCCTGTTCGCGTCGGCCGTACTATGCCACCCAAAGGCTAGGTTATTTCGAATCTACGACATCGCCTTAATTATTTATTAGAATGTTATACAGTAAACTATAATTTCAATCTAGATAAAATGCTAATAGTAAATATTATGTTTATGTTCATTAGGATGAATATCAAAATATATAAAATATCAATAAATTTAAAGTAAATTAATTAAAATAGTTACTTTTAGCTCACCCTTCAGAGATAAACATTTTCCATCGCGGACTTTTTGAAAAATTATTTAAGGAACAATATTTTTGTTATTCATTGTTTTTATGTATCTCATAAGGTTGAGTCAGCGCACGCCATATATGCATTAGGCAAGCTCATTTTGGGTGACGTTTTCTTAAAACAACAAACAAACTTTGCAAGCCGTTGCTTAGCAACGGTCGGTTGTTATTAACATGACAGAATAAATTGCATGTCAAATTAGAAAGTATTTCAATATATTAATATATATGTGTAGTGTAATGTTATATAGCCTATAGCACTTCTGAAGAATGCAGCTTCATACAATACAAAAATAAAATAAATCGGACCAGTAGATTCAGGGACCTTAGCGTTTAAGCAAACAAACAAACAAACTTTAGCTTTATTATAATAGTATAGATAAAACGTAATAAGTTCTTTGATTTTCACGATTATTACACATTTTAAATGAAACAATTTTAACCGGATTAATCGCGTATATTTAGTATTTTTATACATTTTGGGGAAACCCGACGTTTCGAACACTTTGCAGTCTACACGTGACCACGGACTACTTAAGTATGTATGATATGAACTATAATTCTATGTTGAAATTAAAAATAAATTAAAATATCTAATATAAATTTATACACTTCGGATTTTTCCTTTATTTGTATTTATTTTTATTATGAGTTCTAACTGCGTGATAAATTTCATTTCAATTACATTTCAATTTCAAATGTAGGTACGTGGGAAATATCCTATAGATTTTGATTACGTGTCGAATTTCACAAAATGAACATTCAAATGCTCCAAATTTTTGGTTGCGTTGATATCTATGCTTTAAAGGACCGTAGACCTGAATATTTAATATTAATTTCAACTTGATAATTCCACGCCATCACGAAATGGTTTTGACAGACGGACAAAAAAGTGTTTTTATTTTGGTTCCGTTTTTACCTTTTGGGGTACGGAGCCCTAATGATAGAGATTTCTGATATTGTGTGTTTTGCCATTCCTACAATCATAGTATGAAGGATACAACATGATGTTATTCAATGTAACTATTCTCTTAATACAGAATTTTCTTTAATCCAGTTTAATCATTTTATCCTTATTTGTGGTTAAATTCTAAAGCCTACTCAGTTGATAGCTTAATTGACAGCCGTTTCTGACTAATCCAAATGGATCAATCGCCCACGCTCTCGTAGGAGAATACGGACCGATTTCCTTTATTAATAATTCCTCGAATTGACGATCGATTATCAGTATTGGATGTGAAATATTAACATAATAATATTTATTAAAAAAATAAGGTATAAAAATATAAAATATAAGAGTCTCATCTTTTGTTTGTCTCAACAATAGGCAAATGTTGGTTGCAAAAGAAACAATGAGTATACAAATTTATAATCTCTCTGTGCTCGGAAATGAATCACGTCACACCGTCTCCTTAGGGAGCTGCCCTGAATTAAAATGAACAACAAATGATTCAAGGTAGTGACGAATGAAAGTAATCTCTTTTTGTGATTAAAAATACTTACTAAAGGTAAGTGTTTTTAATCACAAAAAAGGGATCTTCAAATATTTACGTTTAGTGTTTCAATTATAGAATACTAAAAAGTAATCCCCTCAACGATACAAATTTCTTGATTAATATCTAAGAACAATATACATAATATATATGTTTCATTTTATAAAATTTGAAAGATAAAGGTTAACGGTAACAATTGATAATTGCAGCCACTGGATCTATTTCACATTGTGTTGCATTAATTATCCGTAACAATAAAAATATCATATTGTTTAATGATAACTTTATTTTCAAAAAGGATATTATGTCATTTCTGTTGTTCTCCTTATTCAAAGGTCATACCCGCCCGTACATTTTGCTCGTATCTCTGACTGCATATATACGACGAAGTGTGAAACTTCGTTACTCCACCGCCTTTTGTATTAACTGACAATTCTGTCAGTTGTACAATGCTGAAGATCTTTATTTATGAGCTGTTGAAATATAAACAAAATTACAAAGATTTTGTGCATACTTTTTTATATTGTTGTCGAATTAATTAATTTTCTCAAGGAAAATCAATGAATTGTCATCTTTATTACGTTTTATTATTGAAAGCAGTGATATTATTCTCCATGCAAGAAAAATTAATAGATAACTATTAACACATCGAACATCAGCTAAAAAAATAGGGCCCGAACTTCAAAATAACAGATTTTGAAAATAACAGATTTTATATACTAAATTGGTATACGAGTATAAGTATTAATAATTCCACTTATAAATTTTTCATTATTCTTTACTTTGACATATTATTTTCTCCTTTTTAATCTTGGTTTTTTTCTTTTTTAATTTAAATCTTTAAAGAAATATGAATTTATATATAAATATATATATATATATATATATATATATATATATATATATATATATATATATATATATATATATATATATATATATATATATATATATATATATATATATATATATATATACACGACGGTGGTTATGAAAACAAAGACTAAAGTTACTCAAAAAAATACAATATAATCCATATTATGTATATACATTTCATGTGGAAAAGCTACAATATTTCGAGTGAAACTTAAGCATCAATATATTAACACATATTAATCCTCGAAATTTACTTAGGTGTTCGTGTATTTATTTTCTCAACAATAGACAAGTAAGCATGAAACAAAACGTCACGTTCAATTTATTTTGTTAACCAGCAACTCTACCTCTGTGGCCTTTATTCCCTCCATTACGTGTGAAGATAGACGTTATTACATTACTGTATAAAATAGACTTCTTTCTATATTATATTATGGTTCTATTTATATTATATTATGGTAACCATGTTTTCTGTCTCCTAATCCAAATAATTGACAGATTTGCTTATTTATCATCGTAATATTTCAAAGTTACATTCGATTAAATCAGCTTCACGCTGTATCCCACACACACAGTAGGGTAGGCAGATAGAAGTGTCAAAACACTACGTTCCCCACTGTCCACTGAATTCAGGAAGTATTGTGTGCTAAATGACAGAACTCAACGCTGTGCTTTGCCTCGACACCAGAGCGAATAAATGGAAATATAAATGTGAATAGGGATTGGACCCACAACGTTTACAGTCACACTTTGTGCACCTGCGCCACGACTGGCCTCAATTTTTAACAATTTATAATAATTTTAACAATTTTTTTATTACTTCATATTAAAGTTACTTTTCGAGGTTTTGTACACAGTGCAGGTAAGTTTATTCACACATATCATCGGTTGTCGGTAAAATACACTTTATAATTTATACATATCTTATATTAAGCCTATATACTGCTGTGTTTTGCTGTGTGATCCCGGCTTAGAATAGGATCATCCTGGTACTGGTGGTGTCGTAAGAGGCGACTAAAGTACGTGTGGTAGAGTCACGTCGCCAGCAATGGCAACACGCATGGGCAGACTCGACCGGATCATTACCACCCCCGGCATTTAAAACCGGCGTGAAGTAGTGGCTTTATGCCACTGCGTTTCGCATCAGGTAATGCCGAGCCCCGGCGCCCAACCCATCTTAAAGGCCGGCAACGCACCTGTAGCTCCTCTGGGGTTGCACGGGGTCGTGGGCGGCGGTAGTCACTTACCATCAGGTGACCCGCACGCTCGTTTGCCGTGTCTTTTCCATAAAAAAAAAAAAAAAAAAAAAAAAAAAAAAAAAAAAAAAAAACTTTTTATTTTGTTACTCGGAAGAACTATTGAACAAGCATATTTTCTCGAAGGTAAATTAAATAATACGGCATTAATTTCCTCACACTTATCCATTCCCTGAAAGTGAGCTGTGATGCTGATAAGACATTGCCACCCAGGACGCATTAGTACTATTTGTACTATTAGACGTTTTGTACTATTAGATATAATCATCAACGTATAAATTAATTTTATAAGTAGTGAAACTTGTTTATAATAAACCCAGAAAGTTTCATAGATTTCCGTTTCAGTTTTAAAAAATATTATAGCATAAAAAATAATGATAATTATTGAGCTAAGCGAAACGAAACTGTTCCTGGTCAAACGCAGGTTTCATTGTAATGCTACACCTGCTAGACCGTTACACCTACAGCTCTGAAATTTTGCAGGAACGTTGTGGACGACGCGGTGATACCAGCGAAGTAGTTTGGTGTTAATTGTAATTGTAGTTTTCGAGTAAATGGTCAAAATGTGTCCCATAGGGTTAAGCTGCGGAATGTTTTGAAATTCACGCGCACAGATTAAACCTTGACCAACATAACCGAGCGCGTGCGGACAGAACAGAAAATTTCGCAAAATTTTGCGCACTATAGCTTCGCTTAGCTCCACCCATCGTGCACAGCATGTGGCGAATTCTAGTATTAAAATTATAAAGTAATTAATTTTCATTTTTATTATTTTTAATTAATTCTTTAAGTTGTTCAGTAAAAGTCCTTACTTATTAACGATGAAACTTTTAGTGTTTCATATTAAAATGTTTTATATTAATTTGTGTTGAATATTAAAATCTTTTACCTAGTTTTATTCGTTTCTTTTAATACTTTTTCTTTCTTTCTTATTGAAAATTGCTTTACTAAAAATAATATTAATAAACTAATTTACTAAATATCGACTCAAGAAAGTATATCATTTCTGCAACTTGCTCTTCAATCATATTTGCCGCGTATTCGACTCAGATCATTGACATCGTATAGATCGTGGTATTAGGAATGTCGGCAACCGCATATCAACTCAACCTCGTGCGCCTATATGTGATCTGATATTAAATCTACTGTAATGTCATTTAGACAATTATAGCATACACTAACAATCTTATTTATGAAAATAAAAAAATATATATATAATTGAAGTGTTGTTTCAAACAAAATTAGCTTCAAGTTGTATCCGAAAAGTAGCACCACCACAGTAGCCAGAACCACCCTAGTGTTGAGATACTCCGTCTCCTACTTCCCACGTTCTGTCTAACTGCCGAGACATTACGTGTCGAGTGGCAAAATTCAATACCACGCTTTTTCATAGTATTAGAATATGAGAATAAAAAATCTCATTCCCCCGAATGGAAATCAAACCTACAAGTGGAATGTTTTACAGTCAAGCACAATGTCGCTGTACCTCACTACGACCTAATAAACTAAAACATGAATATCCGCATATAGCAGAAAAGACATAAGGAACCTGGAAATCTAGTTTTAAGACACTTTGTTCCCACCATTTAAAAATACTGAACCTGTAAAATTTATACGATAGTAGCTATCGTATAAATTTCAACTTTTGTAGCTACAACTGTCTGTTGAAAAGTCTCCTTAGGAAATTGAGATCACTAAAATAGTTTTACAATACAAAAAAAAATATTATTATGACTAATACTTTTAAGTTTCTCTGTGTTTGTTTTTCGTTACTTTGCGCAGAAAAAGACATGAAGATATTGAGGTTCCATAAAAAAAACCAATCGAATTAAGAATTGAAGATGCACTCCTTCATTACCAAACACTCTAACCACTAACTATTATAATATATATGCATTATATCATTTTTATTTGTAGCTCCGTCCTTCACCTCCCACCGTTCCGGACATGGCGTGTTGGGTGGCGGTCCCCAACGTCGCAACCGTAGCGTTAGGCGCTACTTTATCTCTCACTACCCCGCTATGGATTTATCCCTAGCGGGGTATAACCTATAACTTAACGTAGCTTCACGCTTAACTTATAACTTATGTGTAGTTACTATGCTACTATGTTAAGTTATATCATTCTTAAATTATAGAATTTTGAACTCTGCATTTTGTTAATTCAAATTGTCACCGACTTTTCTAACATAATTTTCTTTTTTCGATATATATTTTATACAATGTGTATATTAAAGGAAGTTATAGACCCATCCAAGAATTATTCGGTTTTTCCATCAACTTACTGTTCGATAAATATCAATATACTATACATCAATTATTGATATTACTTTACTTTGTACTTTTAATATGAATATTCTAGGTTTTTCATTACTGAAAAAGTCAGTTATGTTCAACGTTCATATTTAATGATATGTCAAACGTTATTTCACAGATTAAAAGTAACATCCACGTTTATCAAATTTTTTCACATTTCTATATATATATATATATATGCTTAAGTTGATGTAGTATGTATTAGACATTTATAAATAGATTTTTTTTTACAGCTTAAAATTTATAACGGGAGAAATTATAAATATTTTTTTAATACTTTATAATATACAACCGTAATAAAGTAATTAAGCTACAAAAAATAACAACAAAATTTGTTCCGTGTGATTAGCATTTTTCGTTGGTATAAAAAATTATGATCTGAAACATACGAATTAAAACTTTAAGCGCGTAGATAACTAAAAAAAAAAAAAAAACAAAAAAACAAAAACTTTAACCCACCTAACCTGAAAAAAAATCACCTAAAATAGATAAGACACTAAAGTGATGTAATTTTCGTTTCTCGATACTTAGTACGCTTTGAATCCCATTTTTCTTAATGAAAAATGCCAAAACGGGATATAAAAAAAAAGACTCACGCTGTATCCGCACACAGCAGGGTAGGCAGAGGGAACCTAGTATAACGACACTCCGTTTCCCACTTTTTGCCGAATTCTGAAGGCATTGCGTGTTGAGTGGCAGGATTCAACGCCGGTTTTACAGTCAAACTTCGCGCCACTGCGTCACGACTGGCCTTGTATATAGTCTAGTGGAAATTGGACACACAAATGATATGGTGGAATGTGTGTATACTATCTAATAAATAATAGACCACTTATCGGATCTTTCAACCCCAATAGCATAAAATCGACAGAAAGTGGAATTTAAAAGTACCTTCGACTGCTTACACAGTGATCGTAGCGTTAAATTATTTCAACTCTTTGGTAAAATTAAAAGCAAGTTGAAGTTAAGCCACTCAACAAATAACGTCTCAAGTTCGGGCAGGAGAACGGAAACTGTCGAAATCTAATATATTTTGTGATATTATTTTATATGTATGTAGATTCTTAACATTCTTCACGCACATGGCACAAGGATTTGACTGTAATTCGGCGGTTGTGGATTCGATCCCCACCCAAATGAATTAATTATTATTGCCTAATATTGTTATTTTTTCGCTCTGGCACCATGGCAAAAACCCAGCGTTGTGTTCCGAAAGTCAATAAGTAATAACTCGAAAAATTCGGCGGAAAATGGGGAGCGGAATGTCTTAACACAAGGTTCCCTCTGCCTACGCTATGATATGCGGGAAGGTGAAGCGTACAGCGTGAAGCTGATTTAATATTTTTTAATTTATCCCATATGTTATACCTATATCACACAAATTAAACCATACATTCAAACCATACATCGTGTGTGTACGGGACAATACAGGAACCTCTATTGTTTCAGACGCAGCTGAAATTTATCAGTGCCGCGTTACTGCCTTTAAATGTGCCGCACGACCGTTGTATGAGCTGTCACTGTTAAATCATTTCCAGGTACATTTGCAACCACAAACGTTGATTATATAACTTTATCTTACTCCTTGTTTTGTTTGTCTCTTAATTAAAGTGATAATGTTATTTTTTTTATCAGCATCACACTGTGTTGATGCAGTGTTGAGACACTCCGTTCTCCATTTTTCGTTAATTTTTGAAGGCATTGTGTTGAGTGGCGAAACTCAACACACAAAAACTCAACTCTGGCGGTATCGAACCCACAACCAGATGCATTTACAGTCACAAACTTTTCACGCCCCCACGCCACGACTGGCCTCATCAATTAGCTTGCTGTTACGCAATTATCGAAGAAATTTATGGAAACATGTCGCTTTTCTTTCTATTTTGTGTATTTTTTTTCTGTAACGACAACACTAATATATAGATACATAATGATATTAATCGGAACTTTACACTCACTTAAATCACCAAAACTGACACCTAAGTGTACAATTATAAAATATCGTTAGCACTAAAGAGGCCAGTCGTGGCGCACGAGCACAACGTCTGACTGTAAAACCGACTGGTTGTGGGTTCATTCCCCACTCGATTAATTTATATTTCCATTTCTTCGCGCTGGTGTCGAGGTAAAGCGCGACGTTGAGTTCGGGCACTCAACACGCAATGCCTCCAGCATTCGGCAGAAAGTGGGGAACGGAGTGTCTCAACAATACGTTCCCTCTCCCTGCTATGTGCGAGATACAGCGTGAAGCTGATTTATTTATTTTTGTTAGCACTAAATTACTGTTATGTTTTGCACTATCACTTCATATTAAGTACATTTCATACACTTAATACTGGCGCTCCAGATTACAACCTGTAATTAAGCCAAACGCACGTAAATATTATAACTATCTCCAACTAGAAACAGGTTTCGAGAACAATTTCAAACAAAACTCATTTTCCTAACTTTGTTTACCGTCGACGTGAGCTTGCAAAATAAGCGCGCCAATGGTTCTGAGCATAAGAAAGTAATCACATTATAACAAATGGAATGTCACCGCATCACCAAAATCCTCCCAAAAAACGTAATATTCTAATCACAAATCCACTTACCTTAATGAAATCCACGGTCCAATACTAAACGCCCACAGGGAAACAATCAACAGAGAAAATCTAAAACAATTTCTTTTAAGTCGATTTTATTTAATCACAGAAAATTCGTCGCGAGGCTCAAGTAATTTTCTGTGGGGGCAGAGTGAAGTGTAGAGTGCAGGGGGTGGAACTCAGAAACGAGAATTACACCACCCGCTAATTGCTGCAATCAGTTTAATGTAGTCGACGAGACCGAATTGAATGGAAACCGGCCAACGCCACCTTATTAACAAAACCTTTTTAACAAACAACATTCTTTTATCAACTACCTCTCCTCTCATCTCGTTGACCTTTATTTTTAATTTTTAAGCATATTTTTTCAAATTATTACTCGTGACTATTCTTATATAGCCTTCTGTATTTTTTTAGCACCCGCACATAGAAGGATAGGCATAGGCAAACTAGTGGTCTTACCACTAGTACTTACCACTCTATTTCCCACCTTCCACCGAAATTTCATGGCATTGCGCCTTGAGTGACGAAACTCAACGCTGCGCTTTCGCCTTGTTACAACGCCTTGAAACGAACTAATAAAAATATTAATAAACAACATTTTCATTACCTCGAAGGAGAATCGAACTTATTAGCGTTACAATCACACGATAGCCGCGACTACCTTATATCAATATTATGTTTATTCTTATCTTCATGCATTTTTTTTTTTTTAAAGATAACAAACGATCCAGAAAAGGTCACGTCTGAAAAGAAAGTCAGAATAAAGCATGAAGATAAAGAAAATATAATTAGTACTTTCTTTAATTTATCACTTTAGATGATACAAAATACAATACAATTAGATGATACAAAATAAATAATAACTTAAAAGAAAGACAAGACGACAGAAAAAACCAATTCTTGTTTCTATTATTGTTCAATATCCCTGGTTACATTTTTAAATTTAAAATTCAGATTGTCTTAAGCCGGGCGCCCATAAAAGCTTCTATCAGTACCATATTATAGTATGCAATTTAGTCGAGCAATAGACCTGGCAATGACTATGTCCCATTAGGTAGATTGCAACATATAACTATTACAATACGAATACGGCAGCTATATGCAGCATTAGTAAACGGTGTATATACCTATATATATACTATAGTCGACTTCAAATAGCCCCATTGGGTTTCTGTATTGAATTTCTGGTAATAGCATCGTATACCTTCGTTTGTCGGGAAAATTCAAAGATAAGTTTGTGATATTTTGCAACTGTACGACCATTGAGAGTAATATTTTCTTGTTTTGCTGCGGATGGTAATAATTCAGAACTGTTTGTAGCAATAATTTTAAAACTAATGTCAACTTATAAGTTAATAAAAATCTTGTTTCAATATTGTGGAATTTTTTTAAGCGTTTAGTGCTATTTTCAATAAATTATTTTAACATTTTGACGCATAAATATTAAAATTCTTAAAATAAATATTTATTTAAAGCCAAATTCTTAAAGAAAAATCATTCATACATTCATATATGAATAATTTTTCTTTAAGAATTTAGTCTTTAAAAATAAAATAAAATATAAGTATCAAATTATATAATAAATGTCTCATATTCTTACAAAATAGGCGCGTCGTATTATATATCATCTAATAATGCTCAAAAGTTTTTGACATCTAGCAAATGCTAATATTGAAATATTAATTTATGTTATCTAAAGGGTTTAAATGTTACTTTAGCATAGATTCCAGGGCATTCTGGAATCAGTGGGATTGAATCTGCAGACTCATTTGGACGTGTCATGGACTAAATTTTAAGAATTGTCAAAATCTCAGTAAGGTACGTATTATGCTACTATTCAATTCTATATCCCAAGGTACCTTAGTTTTTTCCTCAAAAAATTACCGAACGGAGGATTATATCAACCATTTGTCGTTGGCGCCTTGGGCACAGGCGTACATACATATGTACGCCTGTGCACTTAGCCAAGATCAGGGTCAGGGATCACTCAACGTGTGAATGTGGCCTTGACGACGGTACTGCTTGTCACTTTTTTTTCTCCTGTCCTATATCAATCCATCCCTTATATAATGTTTTTCCTTATTAAGTACCCCATTCACTTAATGTTCAATATTTGTTAATGTTTGTGTTTAGTCCTCTTCGTAAATTTTTATCTAAATATATTAGATATAATAATATTAAGCTATAAGCTAACATATTTGTAAAATATTACTTATTACTAACCCGTTTTCATGCATATATTGTAAAATATTGTTTTTTATAGCTGAGGGCAATATTTTAAGCGGACCTCTTTTTGACATGCATTCTGATATTGTGTAATATTGTATTTTTTTATCGAGCAATCTCCTTCGTTTGTTCTCTATACAACGTGATATTGGCGAAGTGATAAGTGCTCAACTGGCACGCTTTAAATGCCATAAACTAGGAACTGAACTGAAATATCAATTAGATTTTTTTATACTTATTTAGAAAACGTATAAAAATTTGAACGTAGCGGGACTCGAACCCGCGCTTCCTGGAAACCGACCAGGCGCTCTGACCACTGAGCCATACGTTCTCGCCAAGCTACGTCGAAATTCTTATACGCTTGTTACAACTTATTTATGTTGTTAGCATCGCTGCGTTCAAATTTTTATACGTTTTCTAAATAAGTATTTAACTTTCCTAAGTGTGGATTAACACTTTAAAAATGTTTAAAAATAGATTTTTTATCTTCACCCATTTACTGTCCTTGTTTTCAGCGCTACCTTGATGATACCGACTAAATACATAAATACGTATTAAGTAGGTGTATATACATATATTCAAAACAAATCACCGTAAAGTAATTTATCCTTTCAGACAATAGCCATATTTCTATCAAGACAAGTCGATGTTTAGATTGGAAATGACAATTGGTATACATGAAACCCAGCGGGAGCGGCACGCAACGCCCGGCTACGACTATTTATTTCACTTTATGTGTCAGCAAGGTGCGATTTCGCGAATGTATATCCCTTCCTTTCAAACGGTTTAATTTTCACGTTCGCCTATACAATTACTTATTGTTTTGGAAATGTAAGCCAGTGTTTTAAATATACTTACATAACAACTGCTTAACTGCATAACAACTGGTTCTTTTTGTTTCATGTAGTCCCGCTATTTGGCAGGGTGGGCAAAAGAGCATAGTGTTTAGTCACTCTGCTCTTCCCATTTGTGCTGAATTCTGGAGGCATTGTGTGTTAAGTGGTGGAACTCAATACTGCGCTTTGCCTCGACACCAAACCGAAAAAAAAAGATATATTTATTTTTTAATTCTTACTTACACTACAGACTTATGGTCCGTAACTTTTATTATCTTTATATTTCTTTTAATATTTTTTTCTGTAGATATTATCTCCATCGGTCAGTCTAATAATAACTTAACGCTAAATACGATATTAAATGTTTTATTGCCTCAAGGTGATATTGAACCCACAAACTATCGCGTTTACAGTCACACAGCTTCTACTCTGGCACAAGTGTATGACTGTATAACTTATAGGTAGTTATTAAATTTTAATCGAATTCTTTTTGCAAAAAGGAGGAATATTAAATTCAAGAATTGCATTTTTTATGACTGTCCGTCAATTTCAGCGTGGATCTATTTTAAAAAATTTGAGCAGCGTTGAACTTTTCCACTCATCACGATATGGTCGAAAAAATTAACGGAAAGTGGGACACGTAGTTTTCCCTATGTTTTCTTTACACTATATTCTCTCTTCTATTCTGATATATACGAGATGTGACCCACAAGCAGCATGAATCTAAAAAAATATTATATTATAAAGTGACAAATTTTTAGTTAACCTATGTACTTCTACTACTTATGAACGGAACATTGTTTAGTATTTGGCATTTTGTGCCTAAAGTCCCGTTTCTAAACCGTCTCTTCTCCAATCAGTCCGTGAGGACGTAGGCATTTGTTCGTTTTTTTCTACTTTCGGCAAACTATTACCTTTTTGTGTCCACTTTTTCTGAAACCCTAGTTTCATAGCTATCAGGTTTTTTCTACAACCATATGCTTATCTCGCTTCAGAGAACCAACGTTTACCCGTCCTTTTCTCTTCCAGCATAATTTTGTATCGAAAACTTATTTCAGCTTTTGCGACATTGTACAGCTCTTCTTTTAAATGCATCAGGAATTGACGAGAATTCCGTAAATGCTTTAGCACATAAAGCTGCGGATAAGGTAAAAGTACCTTTAAAATCAAACTTAAAGATATGCCAAAGTCGAGGCGAATGCTTTGAAATTTATATTTCTAGTTTATATTCTTCTGGTTCGTAAAACGTTTTGATAAATACTTTCTCCATTGATGCCTTCATCTTCATTTCAGTCTAAGGTTCGCGTTTACGACCTCGGCTTGATCTACTAATCCGTCGTAAACTACAACAAATTAAACCTATATCCTGTTCTTTGCCGCAGTCGCTGTAATGTAATTATGTCATGTGACGGTTTTTTTTATGGAATTTTTATATTTAGTATTTAGCGTTATTATTATTTCTGTTTCACAATTAGCACAAGTTATTATTAGACGATGGTTGTAAGCCTATGGACGTAAGGCAGGAAGGAACATAAACTGTAACTTGATCTAGATCTCTTTCTATATATAAAGCCCAGTAAAAATTAAAAGAGATACGAATATAAATCATAAATTATTTTAAATTAATTATTTTAACATTATTTATATATTAATAAAAAAATAAACCCAAATTAAGAAGGATATCAATGTAAAATTTTATACTTATCTTTTCTTTAAACACAGTTCTTTCAATTGTAGAACTGAATGTGACCCTTGAAAGGGCGCTTTTTTTGAGTCAAAATGAGAGGCGAGACAATAAAATGCGGATTTTTAAGACTGTACGGTAACAAATTGCGACTCGTAAAGTCCGCGACTCGTCCAAGAGATGAGCTTTGGCCCGTACTATGAAATGTAATTTTCCAAATGACGTGATTCTACCCGCTGAAACATTTACTTAAATAATAAAACGAATCTTCTACGTATGTTTATATAAATAAGGATATTTTTAAAAGTAAACGCATTTTATTATTATTGCATTGTAATTTATTTAGTTTTTGTTAGGTTAATTGTGAAGTAATATAGATATACCCAAGTATGTACGTACGAGTATATACAAATAGGAGAATATTCTTCAACAACAACAAGTAACGTGTGTATCAGGCAACGTAAATATCATTCGTACATTTAAAGCAAGAACTCCCAAATTTAGCAGAAAATGGAAAACATAATGATGTGGCGTACTCTTCATATACACGTCGCGTCGCATGGAGTTTAATCATCTATGAACTTAGTCACCAAGAAAGGAATTTATAAATATTGTGTAACTTATATCATTTCATGAAATTATGTTAATTTTAATTGAATAAAGTTATTTCCTCATAAAATATAATTAACTTTTTTCATATTTTAATTGTAAAACATAAGTAGGGGTTCATTCTGGTGAAGATTTGTTGGAAAGATTTAATTTGAGATACGCTCATGACCACACTCTACCACCACTAACTAATACAAGAACAGGTTCTCCCGATCCCCATACCACTTTACCTCCACCATTTGTGTAACTTTTAAATCTTGCAGTACAGTAAAGCAACGCGAGATAGAGTAGCTTTTAGAAATTATGCAATAACTACAGTTCGATCGCGTCGTGCCAGAAAATGGTGAAGCGCACGCTGGCATGTATCATTCATAAGGAAATGTGGCTTCAGGCGTACACCGCGAATATTTCACAGTCGGTTTATCGAGAGCAGAGGCGTGTTTAAAGCCTCATAGAGTACGGGCACAGGTGGCTCGAATATCCTCGCCAATAGTATGGAGACGTGATCGGAAAACCCAATAGCTATTGGCAACTCGCGACTTCCTCTTCAAATAATGAAATTTGAAATTTATTATAGCTATCGAACTATCGTGTTTTACTACACATACATATATATTTGTTACAAAATTACTCTTAAATTGAATTATTATGGTTTCGTAGCTTTCTTCTGGCGTCCAACAAATGTTCTTTGCATAATAGCATTAATTTACCTGAATAGTAACAATAATATAACGAGCACGTTATATTAGGTTGCCCTTTGTACACATTGTCTGAGGTTTGCGTAGTGCTCTCTCGCGTATGAAATGAGCCCGCCAACACAAGGTAATAATTATTTCTTGTTAGTACAAGTTCGTGAACACACTGTACAAACAAAGATATTAGCGTAACATTCAAGTAAGCACAATGTTGGTTTGTATTCAAGCTAGCTAGTACTCGTAGGTAGCGCTCACGTGCTTAATAAACAACAATAAACAGAACACAAAGCAATATTGCCGTGCCATAATATGTGGACGTATTTGTATGTGTATACGATTTTATTAGGCGTTCTAAATAACGAGGCAACGTTCGGCGTTGAGTTTCGTCACTCGACACGCAGTGTGTCCAGAATTTGGGGGAAAGTGGGAAGTGGAGTGTCTTGACACTAGGCTCCTTCTGCTTACCCTGCTACATACGAGACACAGCGTGAAGCTAAAAAAATAACGAAATATCAATGACCACTTAATTTACAGATCATATAAATATAAGTATGTAAAAAATATATATTTGCAATTTCTTTGTTCGTTGCTAACAGTAAGTTTGACCAAAATTAGAACTTTAATAAATAATCAAATGTTCTACAACAAACACAAAATAAATCTGTGCCCCAAGCTGGTCGGTTGACACTTAAGCACTCCCTTATACTATATTCAGATTCCGTTTGGACCGCAGAAACTCTCCCGCCAGCAATAAACTCGCCGAGAAATATTTTCACATCGTTGTAGAAGTTAAAATGAAAGTAACTGTACCCTGTAGAGCAATAGACGGCCTGCCGACGACGGGTAATGCGGAACATTGCTACGAGTTAAATAATTTTATTCATGGGACCGACGCTCTCGATCGCATATCAAACGATTTTATAAAAATATTTAAAAGAAACACGAACTTTATCCAAAACGAAATATAATTAGTTTTAGAACAATCATCATTCCAACGAAATTTAATCTCCCACAAATTTAATAGTACGACGGAGGAACAATATTTATGATAGAAGCAACGTTTTAATCTTCACAATCCACACCCAGCTTGTTTATATAACATTAGCATAATTGAATTTTAATGTTTTTATAATAAACTATCATTTCTTGAGGCCGTATGTCAGCGGCATAGCGTCTGACCGTAATCGGGACTATGGTGTGTTCGATTTTCACTCAGAATTTCGTTAAAAAAACTCAATACAAACTTATAATTGTAATCCAATTCATACAAAATGAATGCAAACGTCCGCAAAATTATCTTTGTCTTGTGTTGTATTTCCCGTTGACATACAGACCTGAAATTGATACGGAACCCACAGTATGCGTTTTTTTAATTTTCAAAGAAACTCTTGCATTATGAAGTAGACGAAAATAATGTAACGAAAAGTCAGAGATGCTAACAATATAAATAAGTTGTAACGAGCGTATAAGAATTAAATGTAGTTTGATGAGAACGTATGGCGGTCAGAGTTCTTAGGTGTCCAAAAAAAACGGATTCAAAACCATGAACCCGCCACTCCCTAATTTTTATACACTTTACGCTTACTTAATATTACACGTTAAATAAGTCAATAAAAATCTCTATTTAAATCCCAATATTATAAGGTACAAAGATACAACACTTCAAGCCACTGGTTGGTTGTATACGATAGTATCACTATCATGGGTGATTTACCTGGTACCGTTGATAAGTACCAAATCATGTTACTACTAGTCACTACTTCTCCACATTAATATTCTAAAATTTTTAATTAAAAAAGTAATAATGAAAAAGTGTTAAAATAGCAGTAAAAATTTAATAACTGAACGGTACATAAAAATTATATCCATTTTATAAAAAAATATTACATTTTTAAAAAATCATATGAGTAGAGAGAAATGAACCATGAATGTTTTAATAATCATTTTTTATCATAACAGGTACTCTCAGTCCGTATAATAAAGAGGTTCACTATATTCAGAACTGCTAGAATTGTAATCGAACTTCTGTTAAAATAACTTCTCGTATCGTTTGGATCGAAGAGAAGAATAATAAATTTTGATTACTTTTTCTCGTTCATAATCGTGAGTTGATTACGATACTATCCTTGGGAAAGAAAAAAATTAATCTAATATTCGACTAGAATAAAACTTATTATACAATATAAATTGGCTACTAATATAATAAAGCGAAAGAGTATGTTTGTTTCTTTTTTGTTTAAACACTAAGATCTCTGGATCTACTGGTCCGTTTACTTTTTTGTTTTGTGTGCATGATACATTCCTTAGGAGTACATAAAATTATGGTATACCTCTTAGTTAGCTGTAAATAACGAAATAACAATATTAATGAACGCTATCAAATTGATTTAAGCGCGTGTGCTGCAAAAATATCTAAATATATCAAAATCTAAATATATCATATAAATTTAGATTTTGATTATAGTATGTAATTTGGACGTATATTTTTCGAGAAAATGTAAAATTAAAAAATAATTCAACGCTCTGTTTACGGCCGCAAGCGACTCGACTCGCGCGGAGAGCGCTCTTGCCGCTGATGAGATAAAGCACGTCATGATTGAATATATCATCAATCAAATAATAAAAGTGTTATATGTGGTATGCGGGCGAAGCCGCGAGTGGACCGCTAATCCAATATAAATTGGCTATATTAATTTACATAGTTATAACTGCTTTGTAAAATTATACACATCATATTACCTTTTTATAAACACGTCAGTTAATTTATTATATTTTTACTGAAATATTTTTTAAATAATTGAATAATGGCTTAAAATAAAAACTTTTCTAATTACAAAAAAGTATGAGTTCTGGTCTTTCTTTAAAAACAAATCTACTAACTGAAACTTCACCATTGTTATTGTATGTTTACTCGGGGCTGAAAAGTTAAAAGGCAAAAAGTTCTAAAGCACAAAGAAGCGCAATAACTTGTTTGGAGGACTCTTTACGTGACCAAATAAGTTTAAATTTGGGGTTCACACACAATTGCAAAATATAAGTGAGTAGTATTAAGTGTGTCACAATCATCAGCATCTTTGCCCTTTAAAATTTTACACTAATACTTATCAGTTACACATAAATATATATATGTAACATACAATAACAATGGTGAAGTTTCAGTTAGTAGATTTGTTTTTAAAGAAAGACCAGAACTCATACTTTTTTGTAATTAGAAAAGTTTTTATTTTAAGCCATTATTCAATTATTTAAAAAATATTTATATATATATATATATATATATATACATATATGTGTGTGTAACTGATAATGCAATTTTCAATATTGGATTCTGGCAAGCTTAACTTAATATTGAGAATTTATTTTATTATAATCGGTTCATAAATAAAAAGTTATATCAAATTGTTAAAAATGTAAACGACAAAATTGCTAATTGCTAAAAACAATGATTTATTCAACTGTTTTATTGAAATGGCTGAATCTTTAGTTTTGAATGTTTTTTTGTATGATATTGTTTGTAAATTCATTATTTGTATGATGATAGAAACAACTGAGATTGTATAATGATAAAAAACAGCCGTATTTTAAGATTTAGGATCGGGATCGGAATTTACGGTGGAAAAACTGCGTTAGCTGTGTGTGCGTACTTACCGCCTACTTAGATATAAGTGAAATAACTAAACATGTTTGTATTAAATAGGATAATTTTTGCGAATAAAGTGAAATAAATCCCCTAAATTACGATTTATTTAGTACATATTAGTTTTAATCTGGTGCCGTCGTGATGCAGGGGTACAAGCGTGTAACGCGTGTGTGTGAAGCGTGGATGTTCGAAGGGGTTCGCTACTCGATCGGGGAATTAATTTACTATTTTCACTTTAAGCACGCTTAAGCGCGGCGTTAAGTTCCGCCACTCAACACGCAATGCCTCGAAAAATTCGACGGAAAGTGGAGAACAAAGTGTCTTAACACTAAGTTCCCTCTGCCTACCCTGCTATATGCGGGATACAGCGAAAAGCTGAAAAAAAGACAATATAGAGAACCAAACTAAAATAATTAATATTTTTACTTGAAAATCTATACCTAAATAAAACATCATACACTTAGTTCAAACGGACAAAGCCGGGGTTCGCTAGTAAGTATATAAAATTATAGTTCCAAGCCCATTTGTCTCAAATGTTACCTTCCCACATACATTTTGCAATGACAATATCAAACAGCAATCAATCAAATTAGTTTGATGTTTCATTATGAACTTGAGATATCATCGCTAATTATCATTTGGTTAATGATAAATTTACTTTGGTTGAGGCCTCTATACAGTACGAGTACGTACATAGTAAACTTATTGATCACCTAGTCGATAATTCATTTAATCATGGTGGCTCGATCTCTATACCACATTATAATACATATATAATTCTGATTTTGTGTTTTAAGCTTAATATGTTAACAGTAGTGTTAGTTGTTAGAGGCCAGTCATGGCGCAGTGGCACGAAGTGTGACTATAAGATACAAAGATACAAAACTTCAAGCCACTGGTTGGTTGTATACTAGGATAGTTACACTATCTTGGTTGATTTACCTGGTACCGTTAATAAGTACGAAATTATGTTACTAATACTAGTCACTGGCACGAAGTGTGACTGTAAAAACGACTGGTTGTGGGTTCGATCCCCACTCGAGGAGATGAAATATTTACTTAAATTTATATTTCCATTTCTTCGCTCTGGTGTCGGGGCTAAGCGCGGCGTTGAGTTCTGCCACTCAACACTCAATGCCTTCAGACTTCGGCAGAAAGTGAGGGACGGAATGTCTTAACATTAGGTTCCCTCTGCCTACCCTACCGTATGCGGGATACAGCGTGAAGCTGATAATATGTTAACATTATCGAGGCCCGTCGTGGCGCATACAATATACAATTCAGTTTATAAAGTATAAACGGAACTGTACATTATTTTCATACAAATGGCGATACATATATATAATAACAAATTCGCTAAAAATAAATTTTCACTATACATCGTGTTGAAATATTTTACTATACACAATGATATCCACGAATACGTGAATTTAGAACACCATTTCTGTTTTTAATTTCATCTTTTTATGGGCGAGTGAATCTGGCTTGCGTACAGTTTGAATATCCGGGGATGAACTATATTTCCCTGTGAGAACTAAAATCCATTCTGAACTTTCATATTACTATACTCGGAACATAAAGCTTAACTCTACGATGAATATAAATGAAAAATGATGGAACAGTACTTTCTATAATCTAAATACTTTTAAATTAGTTAGTGTTGTCTGCATTTTTTGTAAGCATACCCAAAAAATAAATGTTAAAGTTAAACTTAACAAAATAAATATTAAGTTTATGTTTTAACACGCTAGTCGTCGCCCACAACCTTGTTGCATGGACTTCATCGAGTTTGCCTGAACTATTAATCTAAAATTATTATAAATAATTCAGATATTACGTCGGTTGGAGCGCAGATCAACGCAATCAAAAGATCATTTTTTCTGTATTTTGTATGAAATTAGATATAAAATTAGAAAAAAAAATACTTACGGTATCTTAGTACAAATAAAGGAAAAATCCGAAAAGTGGAGTTTTTATTTATATATGAAACACATAAAAACTATTACAAACTTATAGTGGTAGTTCACTTCATACAAAATTAGCGCATATGACCGCAACCTTAAGTTTGTACATTTTATTAAGTTATACTTACCGTTAACCTACAATCCTGGACTTAATACGGAACCCACAGGGGGCAAGTCCGACTCTCACTTGACTAGTTTTTTAAGAACATTGTTTTCAAAAACATTTAACCCTTACCTAACTATATTAGATAATACAGATATAACATGAGAAGTCAACTAATAAATAAATACTTCAAACTGTGGGAAAATATAACAGCTTACTGAAAGCCAAAACTATTGAGATAAGAATGTGTTCATTGCACTTCTGCATCGTGAGCGCTCCTTAATAACAACCTGTCTGATAACGAGTTCTGCTGCAACAAACATTCACTGCTATAAATTTTATTTCTAAAGAATGTTAAGTTAAAAATAGATTTTCTATTTCAAATATATACCAAACATAATTCAATTTATTGGACTGAATTTTTATAAAATAAATAAAAATAATAAAATCGAATGGCATTAAAAAAAATGTATTGCAAAGTAGAATATCAAGAACCTTTAGTACACTAACGTTAAAACATCTCCGAGTGACGCCTTCACTTTCCAATAATCTTAAGTGATTCTGTAATATACATAAAAGCTACAACTCTTCTTCTTGCACAAAACATCAGATTCATGCTACCTTTGAGTAATACTCAAATTCATCTCGACCAAATGACTTTTCAGTAGACAAAGGGGAATTGTCCTGAAGTATATAGTGTCGCGCTCAAAACGCGAAAATTGAGACAATTTTTTTTGTAGAAAATGCTTTTTTCGTTATCCGCAAGATTAGATTCAAGAGGATAAATCTCACCCTCCCCCTCGCGGCGCCCATTCTGTGTGAAGGCTTTATTCAGGATTATTTATACGGAACATTTCGTTTGCCGGCGTGACACACTGAATAACGCCTTTAATCTCTCTCACTTGGGATAGTTTCACATTCACCTATGCGATAGGTTCTATTTCAATTCAAGAATATAATATAAGTCTTTCGCGAGAATAAAAGTTACTTAGGCCCGCTTTGTGGACGTAATTTATTATTTGACTAAGACATTTCTTAGTCATACTAACGTATCGTCAAGCTCTTTCGAGTACCAATAGAAACATCTCTTTGAAAACCTTTGAAGTTTGTCTTATAAAAGGGTTTATGTCGCTACTTAAACATAATTACATATATTATGTAAAACAGAATTAAAGTTTTAGTAAATCTTATAAGAAGTCACAAGCCTTACTGTTACGCAGAAATTTCACATAAGTTGCGTAATAAAGTTAAACGATTGCTAAGATTTAACAACAAACTTAACAAAATTGCCAAGATGTATTTTATACAATTATTCGCCTTAGAATTTTTTAGCAAGTAGATATATCTAACCTTTAAAAAAAGCCATTATTTGAGAAGAGAAGGAATAAATACGAAAATTAGGTAGGCAGCGGGAACCCAGTGACTTCGCTTCCCACTTTTCGACGAATTCTGGAGACATTGCATATTGAGTGGCGGAAATCATCACTGAAAAAAATAAAATTCTTTAAATTTAATATTTACTTACATAGATAGATAGATTAACTTAAAATTGTTTCAACATAAATCAATCAGTATTAAACATTTAATTCTTAATGGCAACATAAACTTTCCCAATGTACCTCCGAGTATAAAAACGGTTCCAAGAAAATTATCCGTACCGTAGCTATTAGCAAATTGTGTAATTTTCCTTTTTCAAATTTCTGTAGGCCTCTGACAAAATTGCTTTGCCCTCGCAACCCGCCATTATAAGAGAAATGATGAAAATGGGCCGCAATAATAATTATGTGAATCAAGTTCGGTTTTCATAAGTTCTATATACGTATTTGGACCCATAAAGTCCAGGCACGCTCCGAGTTTTTACTATTTACTTTGTAAACTTTTCATATGCTTAGTCTCTTTGCTTATTAGCTTTTAAAAAGTTTTAAATACCACCCAGCATCTGAGTGGAATTGAAACTTTCACACGAAAACTGGAAGTAAAATTTTATAGGCGTATGACTAACAGCGCTGAAAATTTAATGAAGTTAAAACTTCTGCACTTAATATATTGGAATAACACTCAATTTGGCAAATACATATATTTTATTAGGTTATAACGCTAAAGTAGTTAAACCCATACACTTTACAGTATTTTCGCAACGCCACAACTGTCACTCCAGCATTACTACTTTGCTATAACACATGATTAATTTATTTTGAAATTTAACATTTTATACACTAAATAATCATTAATTTTGACAAATATGCATCTGATATTATTATTTTAACGACTTTATAGTAGAATATTATATATAATAGTAAAAAAAAATATCAATAATATAAGGTATAATTAGGCATTCATAGAAAACTAGAAAAAAAATAACAGAAATAAAAAGGTATGACAAAACATTTTTTCCACACTACCAATTTAATACTAGCTGGAATCCGTAAATCACCGTAGTAATACCGAGTACGTTGCGCGTTCATAGGAATGGGGTTTCATATAGTGCGCGTACGAGATGTTGTGAACTGGTAGGAAATAAAAGGAATGATGTTTTCCTTTTTCACGTTAGGTTCGAGCCTCGAGCTGCGTAATCGTCGCGGACCGCCCACGCTGCAATATGAATTTGTACTCTTTTGTTCCCAGCTTTTAATTTTTCCGGCAAAATGTATTGTTCACGAAACAAAAGTCTGTGGTGTCATTGTTGTTGGGCAAAGTTCATTTAAATTCCTTGCCCGTGAGATACAACAGTAGCAAATATGAATTCCTTTAGTCCCATTGTCACAATGGCTGCTCCAAATAGTATAATGCCTTTTAGTATGAGTACATTGTACGCTCCTGTATGTTCGCTCTATAATGTTCTGGACCAAATAACTTCATAAAATAATGGTATAAGAATATTATATTATGTAATACAATTAGGACGCGTTTATTCAAACATGGATATTTTGGGACCAAATCTGAAGAGAGAAATATTTTTACAAATAAAAGATTATACAAAGTACTTATATTATATTTTAATAGATATATATATATCTTATCTAATGATTTTTGCTATATACAATAAGCCGCAAAGAACCTAATGTTAGGAGGTCTTCGTTCTTCACTTCCCACCCGATTACACAAACTAAGCTTCAAGACCGCGTGTTAAGTGGCAGTTATAAACAAATTAAAAATAATTACTGGATGGATTATTGAGATTCCAACGCCCATCTCCTCTTATTAATAATATGGATGAATCTACATATAAATATTCATATTTATTAAAGTAAAAGAATTAAATTTAACAAAATAATATTTGGCATCCAGTTCAGTGGTTACAAAGTTAAACATAAAGAGATCATTTTACTGTAATTTAACAGCTCGGTGGTTAAAACCTTTTTGCTGTATGTAACTCATTTTTTATTTTTGACGTATGAATATATTAAAAAAAACACAAATAATATATTTATATCTGGAAATATGATTTATTATCTAAAGAAGACAATGCCTTTTATACTTTACACTACCAAAATTAAAGCGACACAAATACCGTATTCATAAAATGTAATGTATATATTTTCATGAAAATAAACGACATAAGAAGTAATTAAAAAGGATTTATTTTAATAAAAAAATTGATTAATTCTTGAATGAATACTTCTCTTATTTGGAAATCAATGAATGTTGATAGCGCTATTGTCTTAAGAGAAACAATTCAACCCTTATTCGATCGTGACGATCTATTCAAAGCACGCCACTTAGCTAGAACAGAAGACTATAGCCTATAAAATATTATCAAGCAGAAGAGATATCTTCTTGATTACTTTAGAAACAAAAAAAAGACCAAGTAATGACGCCTACTGTTCATTGTAAAGAAACTTGTCAATTAACTTTACCAAACAGTGCAATTTACAAGCATAAGGTTATTTCAAAGACTAAAATGGACAAAAAATATAGTTAAAAACTTAGACTCAAAAAATGAATAGACATATTCTTATATAGGTATTTATTAAATCAAAAAAGCTTATTAAAATAAATGCTTACTTTAAGTTTAATCGTAAAAGTTAAATTACGTCATTTCAAAGAAAACAAAAGTTGATACAAAGAATATTGTTGTAGTTGTCTACGTTGTTACGTTATTTTAATATCACGTTTTCATAACTGTTGTTTTGTATTTTATTATAAATTAGAGTTGTGGGTTCCGACTGGTTGTGGGTTCGATCCCCACTCGAGGAGATGAAATATTTACTTAAATTTATATTTTCACACGGTGTTGAGTTCTGCCACTCAACACGCAATGCCGCCAATTCGGCAGAAAGCGGGGAACGGAGTGTCTTAACACTAGGTTCCCTTTGCTTACCCAGCTGTGTGTGGGATACAGCGTGAAACTGGTTTTTTTATATTTCCATTTCTTCGCTCTGATGTCGAGGCTAATCGCGGCGTTGAGTTCTGCCACCCAACACGCAGTGTCAGAATTCAGCAGAAAGTGGGGAACGGAATGTCTTAACACTAGGTTCCCTCAGCCTTCCCTGATATGTGCGGGATACAGCGTGAAGCTATAAAAAAATGATAAATTAGAAATATTAGAAATGAGTGAGCTAAGCTAACAGCTTAGTTGCTTAGTTTTGGTAAAGCAAGTACTATTAATATTAAAAAAAAAATATATAACAAAAATTTATCTCATTAAAATGTTTTTTTTTTTATTATTAATTATTATAAATATGCTTAAAATTCAGTAAAGCGTTCTCTTCCTCTTAAAACTAATAATTCACAGTAAAACTTCGCTGCCATCATAACTACACATTATTGTATTTTCTTCTTCTAAAACTACTCATATCACATAACTGACTGGCTACTGTACGTACCTACTTAAGAACTTCTATATTTATAAATATAAAAAAAACTAGAATATTTCTTTTGAATAACTCAATGCTAAATAAAACTTGGAAAATTAGACAAATGTTCAAGTTCATGTGTAAAAACAAGTATCCTACCTTCCGATCTCTATGTAACTTTTTAATTTAGTGCAATCCCATTTCAGAACTCACAGTCGTTTTTATTTTTTTTTATGTTTGTAAATGATGCTTGCAACGAAATGACTCCCGTAAAAAACAAATATCTGGCGCACATTTCTGCGAGATTAAATTCGAAACGTCCCGTCTCCGTACATTCTGCACCATATTCATTGCGCTTTGCATGTACATAGACAAAGAACTGGTTGATACACCCAATATTCATAGTATTTAATTTATATAAAAAAGTGACTACAGTTTAATTTATGCCTATTAAGAATTATTTTTTTATGTTAAGTATATACATACATAAAAAATATTAATATATTACATTATAAGATATTTTTTCACTCGCATCAATGTTTTTTCTTGAAGCTACGAGCACTTACCACGATTTACCGTAGTATTGCACTACGGTAAATCGAAGTAGTATAATGAATAACAGAAAAATTACATAAAATATACAAATAGAAAAAAAACTTTAAAAAAATATTTAATAACTAAAGCAGAAGCTTTACCTAAACCGAAATTAATACACATACCAAGAAGAAAATGTATAGAAAATTCTCAGTACGTTACCCCGGTGTGTCGCTGGCAGCGTCGAGGACCTCTATTTGTCATTTTATTAGTCACGCGCACCGCAATATTCTGCGAAATAACTCGGTCTCTTGTGCGGCGAGATTGCTTCCGAGTTTACGGCCTCCATCCGAGACCGAACAGAGAAAAAGTTGTAAATTTTCCACCAAATCGCACATTTATACCAACTCAACTGACCTCCTAAGCATTCTCTTAACCCCCCGCTGTAATTTCGACCAAAGCGGAATTGGTCTCACCTGGATGATATTTATTCTAACTTCCTTTTAATATAAAGTTTTCATTTCCATTCCAGTTTCAAAACATGTTTCATTATATTTCACTTTTATTTTTTTACGTGTACAACGTTTATATTAATGAGAAATTTTGCGGTTGCCACCTTATTGATAAAGCGCGCGCGGGTATAGACGCGGATGTGGATTTTTGAAGGAAAATATTCGCGAATTCAGATGCGGATGCGTCTCTTAGTTAAAATTCAACAAAAAATTCTGAAAGTTACACACTGGATTCCTGTATATCGATGTTTGTATGTTTTACAGATGGGAATCTGAAATTCAAGCTTAGCTTAATCAGAGCTCTTTCATCTGATCCCTCACTTGATCTTCATAATTCAATGTCAACCAGAAGTACCTTATGAATTTGAATCCCCTTAATTTAATTTATAGTGTCGATAAATTTATAGTTTTTGCGATATAAACGGTAATTCTTTAAGTAAATATAGAAATCGATCGATATCTCCAAGTTTTTCTGAGATAAAGATCTCATGGACAGACCGACAGACGGACCGACAACAATGTGATCCTTTTTTCTATATAAGGTTGCCATTTTGATTAAAAAGTAAAATTAAATCATTGAAAAATTTCTAAAATTGAGGCCGGTCGTGGCGCAGCGGCACAAGGTGTGACTGTAAACCGACTGGTTGTGGGTTCGATCCCCACTCGAGGAGATGAAATATTTACTTAAATTTATATTTCCATTTCTTCGCTCTGGTGTCGAGGCAAAGCGCGGCGTTGAGTTCTGCCACTTAACACGCAATGCCTCCGTAATTCGGCAGAAAGTGGGGAACGGAGTGTCTTTCACTACGTTCCCTCTGCCTACCCTGCAGTGTGCGGGATACAGCGTGAAGCTGATTTTGATTTAAAATTTCTATTTTTTAAATGTTTGCAAAACGCCCGAATTCACATTATTAGGATATACGAAAAACAATATCTTTTTAGAAGAAAACATTGTAATGATTTGAGAATTGATTTTTTTTATTCAATAACACATAAATTTGCAAAATGCATGCCAAAAAGTATAAAAGCCGCCTTAAAAAACCGGTACTTCATTTGCCACCGCATGAATCAGATCGAAATAAACGATAGAATACGAATGCAAATGTCACAACTTTCATAATATTAATACGTTGTCTTAATTTATAAATCTAATACTAAAATTTAATTCTTAATGGCTTCTAATATCACTTATAACCAATTATATAAGTATTACATACCACACATTCAATGTTATAGTATATTTAAAATATGTACATAGTAAAATATATTTAAATATTAATCACTTTAAAATAAAATGAAAGTGTATAGTTATTATTACAATTGTAAAAATGGAATTCTTATAATTAAATCATGAATTTCGTTACTATTGCACTCCAGAGGAATTGAAACTTTTACAAGAAAAGTTGGCCTAATTTACGATCTTACTTACTGCGCTGAAAAGAATTATAGGTCGAACATTTGTCTTATGATTTTTCTTCTACTTAATATTAATCTTAACACTTTTTTAATGCTATGAATCCGTACATACACAATATTAACAAACACTACATTCTTTGTATTTTTAGTTTCACACTGTATCCCGCCGTATTTATGTTACATCTAGAAGGGCGAACAGAGAAAACCTATGTAGTGTTAAAACACCGCACCGCAACCATTCTCCGCATTTTACCCGATTCGCTATTGCGTATTGAGTGGCAGAACGCCGTACTTTATCTTAATATAGAAGTGAGGGGAATTTAAATAATAACTCATTCCCCGGGTGGGAATTGAACCTACGATCATCTCGTTTACAATCGTACGCTGTCCCTCTACGACGTGATGTCTTCAATATGATAATAATTATAATTCAATATGTGTAAATATGTATAAATAACAATCGGAATTACTTTTTATTAAAGATTTTGCAATAATAGCAACGAATGTCATAATTTTGTGACACTCATAATAAAAATATTTTTATACATGCTTATTTATTTACCATTCATATAAGAAAGCATATGTATATTTTTTTTTACATACGATTTGTCACATCACGGGCTAGTTAGCCAACTTGCGGTTACCGATACGACGCTTAATGGCTTCTAAAATACTGACTCAATTTTCCCTCCTTTCATACTTTTCCTAGCAGATTACTAAAAATAATTTCGCTCTATACCTCCTTTCCGCGAAGCTAAATTCCGAACACAATTTAAACTTTACTGCAGGTTAGTATGGGCTTTACAATGTTGCTGGGAACGTAAAATAAAAAGTATAGCGAATCTGTGGTGTTCCTATTTACCTAAGCATTTTCCTTCTTTTATTTGCAGAGGATGAAGGTCTTTCTTAGTAACACAACTTCATTATTATCAAACTTTATTATAATCATATACATATATGCGAAATGCAGAAACATTAAATTATGTGGAATGTACTTATTAAGAAAACGTATAAGAATTTGAACGTAGTGGAACTTGAACCTGCGCTTCTTTGGAATCCGTCCAAAGAAGCGGTAGGCGGTAGCGGTAGGCGTAGCGGTACTTTAGCCGCCTCTTAAGTATTTTTCTTTCTTAAGTCTGGAATAACTTAACTTTAACTTAACTTCAAAAATATTTAAAAAATCTTTATTTTATTTATAAACCTAAAGTCCGTAAACTGTAATTGACATATTTTTTTTATCATTTTCGACTACAATTATATGTATAATAAAAATAAGTCGCTCAATAAAATCTAAAATCATCAAAATGTTTATACAGTAAAAGTTTATAAACATGAACTATATCTGTATTAAAATATGAAACTTGTATAATAATAACAAAGCGCTATTTATATTTCCGAACGAATTTGGAACGACGTGATTACTAACTCTACTACCCTACTAACACTTTAATTCACATTATAATAGAAGGATGTTTGCAACTACAACCCTAGGGGTACAAAATTTAAATGAACTTTGTCAAACTACAATGTTTCCACAGACTTGTTATACCATGAACAATACATTTTAGAGAAAAATTAAAACTGTGAACATATTTTACTATACAGAAGCTTGAAGCGATTGCCTAACAGTGGTTACACTGGTGTTGCTATATGAATTTTTCTTTTCAAATTAAAGGTTAAATAGAACATAACTAAATAATCATTTATATTTTTTTTAACGAATAAAACAATATATGTATACCAAATTCTTTGTCCGGTGTTCCTGGCTTAGAATAGGATCGCCCTGGTACTGATGGTGTCTTGAGACCATACTTGTTATTTCTGACGGAGACTCAGATTTCCTGACCAATCGACACAGCCTATCTTCAATACCCAAATTGAAGCTACAAAATAGAACATAATTGTAGTTTATTTTTCGTAAAGGAGAACTTAAATTCAGCTATGTCGCTTGCGCGACTCCCGGACGTGAACAACCACAATACCTCCTACCTCAATATAATATTGCATCTTAACATTGGGAATAGTACTTGGATGTTGTCGATGCTCCTTTGAGGTCAGAACACTACCTGGTACGAATGTCGTGCCCATTAAGCGCGGCAGTTGCAGAACACCCGTTACTCGTCACGTTTGCTACTACAAGTCTGTAGATTGGGATGAGATGCGTGCTCATCTTATCCCTGAGGTCCGGTTTGCTTCTCTTTCGATGATCCTAGTACCTGTGCCTCTGCTATGGCCGAAGTGGTTCTACAGGACATGGAATTTTATATTCCTAGCACTGTGGCAAGTCACAGCCTTGGCTTGACATATTTAGCAAGCTTGCTGCCTTGAGCAAACATGCATATCAAATCTGGTCCGAGGCACTCTGGACAGTAACACGAGGTTACTAAGGATTCGAAGGTAAGAGCCTCAAAGTGGAAGTATAACCGAGCCTCTAGGTACTTAAAGTGTCAAGATGCGAACGTATCGGAGAGAAGCTTGAGAGCTACCCGTCCTGAACTCATTAGTTTTGGGCGCTCAAAAAAGCAAAACACTCAGTGCTCTGTCCTGACATGACATGTTACAGGACATGTTACAGGATTCTAGCATTCATTGCTATGCAAATGAGAGCACAGTGGACGCTGTTTTCGCCGATCGCGCATGTCTTTCTCGGGAAAACATCGACCACTACTGAAATAAACTTGTGTCTTCAGTTGAGACATCCCTCGGGAATATAGGAAACATTGGGGTTAAAGGAACTTAACCACAAAAAAACCTATTTGTCGTATCGCCAGTCTTTAAAAACACTCCCGTTACAGCCGCGCCCAGTACCAGAATATTGGGCCTTAGCGTTTCGATTGACTGGCAGTATCGTAATCATTTGAAAAGCAAGGCCAAGCAAAACCAAGTTGGCCTCAAAGAAACTGGAAGATCAACAAAGCTAGACGGTACTTTACGCCAAATACCGATTGGCCCTGTATAGGGCCCAGATTCGTCCTCGTGTGGAGTACTATTCTCATCTCTGAGCTGCATCCCAATATCAACTTGACCCATTTGATCACATACAACGTAGAATCGTTGGGGGCCCAATGATCTGTACAGGTCTTGACATTTTGGCTTTGCATAAAGATGTCTCCTTGCTGTGCGTTCTCTACCGCACTTATGATGGGAAGTGCTCTGGAGAACTGTTTGACCTGTGATCCAGCCGCCAAATTTTCTATCTTCTTCCACAGTACACCACAAACTCTTTTCAGTGTAGTGACGGATTTACAAGCGGGCTAAGTAGACTTGAAGCGTAGGCGTCAAATTTTCTCATGTTTTATTCACATTTTTTCAAGTCATCAATATAAATAGAAGAATTTGCATATTGTAAAAAAATTGGAGTTTAATGCGGATCAATTTTTTTACAATATGCAAATTCCTCTATTTCTTAAGGGTTAAAGTCACGTTTAAGATTAATTTGTTTTATCCATAGACTTCTAACAATATTCTTTTAATTATTCACAAGCGGTTAAGGTTAAGAATATTTTTATATTTTTACATCTACTAATAATGAATAACGAAACTAAACTCAGAAGCTAGCAGTGCTAGTAGTACTATATACGAAGTAACACAAAACTATAACAAGCAATTCTTTGTGTAGTTTAAAGTTAAATTGGAAAACTTATGTTATATATGTGTACAGTTGTTATGTTGTTCATCTGCCGCTACATTCAGATTTAGCGGAGTTTATAACCAGAATTAAGAAGACATGCTAAATTGTTCTTCTTGTAAGTTAATTTGCAATAAAACACAATAGATTTCGTTTATCCTGACTAACGGTAATATATATTTTATTAATATTATCAATGTAAAAGTTTGTAAGAATGGATGTTTGTTCCAGTTTTACGCTAAAACCGACTAAAATTTACAGCATAATAGAACAATAAGTACAAGCCGGCAAAGTCTAAAAAAATTGTAGCCTATGTGTTATTCTAATGTATGAGCTAAATTATTGTAAAGTGTCATCTAAATCCGTTTAGTAGTTTTTGCATGAAAGTGAAGAAATGTCCAACCTCACAAACTTTCACATTTATGTAGATCAATATATAGAGGTATCCTAACAAAAGTAATATAACGTATAACAAAACTACAATAATCGATTGACAAAACTTATGTTTTTATGCGTTTAATGTATTTTACTATAAGTATTAAAATACGTACAATTTAATTAATACGTACTAAAATAAAAATACTTAGCTAATATAACGAGATATATTGCAATAAAATGTTTACCGTAAATACAAATATTAGAGACAAAAAAAGACCCATTATTTACCCATTTCAAAGTGCAGTTTGACAATAGGACTAAAGGAAGTCACACTTGCCACTGTTCACATTCGCGAGCGTGGAATTTAAATGAACTACGCTCACCAACAGAATAGATGCTTTTGTTATACAGAAATATATTGCCACTAAATAATACCAAATAATAACAGAAGTACTATCAAAATTACCATTATCTATATTGTATTGGGCTGTCAGATATAACTTTGTTAATATTGCATAAACTATATAATAATTTAGATTTATTATTTCATTATTACAGTTTTGTATGTTAGAACATGGATGGCTATACATTTGATCTTTATTCGAGCGAAAATATTTATATATATACATTTCCTCGCTCTGGGGCCTTACTCTTGAAAGTAATTTCAATCATATTTTGACGTCCAACATTGTCCAATGTAATCCTGCGGCGACGTTATTTTAGTACTCTTGAAACCAACATTCTCAAAGTCGGATTACTATTCTTTTGACTAATCCTAACGCCGTTATAACTGACAGTTAGTGTTGTGCACTTTATACCGATAAATCTGCGATACATAATAACCATTCATAACTCATTGAAATAATTTATTTAAATGCACATTTTTCGCAAAAACAATAATTATAAATCACATTTATTTTGTTTTACTTAAAATACAATGAAACTTTTGAAGTCGTCCTAAAAAAATGGATATATTTTATCTGTATGTCTAATTATTTAGAATGTTTTGTCAAAAAAAGCATTTGACATATGAATTTGTTTATTATGTTAATGTTTATGTTATCAGTTATAATAAATATATTTCTACAATCGATGTGCATTTAGCCTATAACTAAACGTAAAAGAAGGTTGAAATGTAAAATTAAGTAAAGTATAACAAAATAACGAAGGTTAAATGCTTTTGAAGTTCACGCGAAAACTAATGATTGTTTTTATTTGAAAAAAAACATACATAAATTTTTATGTTAATGGATAACTTAAATGTGCATATTTAAAGAAAGAATTGTGATTAGTCTATTATGTTTATAAAAGTGATTAAAATAAAAGTATTAATAAAAAAATGTTTTACTACTGAATGTCTTTTTATTATAATAAGAATATTTATATGTACCATTATCATATTATGTATAATATCATAAAGCTTAAATAAATTTATAAGAATAAAGGTTAATTTTTAATTTATAAGAAATACCAAAAGACAAACTTTTTTCTTTAACTATAAAAAAACTAAAAATAGCATCATATAGTGTAATAGTTTGCTTTTATTTTCTTCTTGTTGTATATATAATATTTTGCTTTAAATGCCAATTATGTAATTAAACAATAATTAAAACATACATCTTTATTGGTATTTTTAAAAATACAAGTGCAACACAAAACTATCTTTAAATAATTAAATCATTCTTTTTAAAATAAGTTTAATAAGATCATTTACATATTGTTACATCTGAAACATTTCCCTTTAGCATGAGATTCATATATCTAATTACAAATCAAGTTCTAAAAACACTTTATTGCATAAAGATAATACATTCAATCAAGTTTGTACTTATTTAAAGTATAAAGATACTTTTGTTATTTGTTATATCAAACATTTATATATACATACACTATTCATACATAAATACATACATAGATATTATATATACATTTATATAGAGATACAATTATAGACATATATACAAATACTTGATACTTAAAAAAAATTATGACATATCCAGGAAATCTATTAAACTCTGACCAATCACTCATACTTTTAAGCATTTTTGTAAAGTTTTGATAAATTCAAAATAATTTATTTGGAAAGCTAATATAGTTTATTTCATTATTATTTAATTTGTTTCATTAAATTAAACAATATAGTACAGTAGAATATAATTTTGTTACACATAAGTACATATTTACTCGGTAATTGAATCAATCAATTAAATATTAATAATATTTTATACAAGTTTATAAGAAAATTCAATGTCTTACTGTACTGCTCAACTATTTTCAACTTTAAAAGTAATTTTTATTGTATAACAAACATTGTTAGACAATACCTTAATATTAAAATAAAAATATACAAATTTATTTATAAAAAGATTTATATAACTTGTGGACCTATTTTCTGTTTCTTTCCTTAATTTTGTAGCTATTATATGTTTTTACTACCTTTCAGTGAGCTGTAATGTTTGGAGACTTCTACTTCTTCTACCTCCAAGTCTTCCAACTCATTTCTAGATAATACTTTAACACATATATATTTTCACTTGCAATATGTGTTATTTATTTACAATGCTGCACCCTGTGTTTCCATTTGTGAACATTTTTGTTTATTTAGGTTGAGCAGAAATGTGAATTTTGGCGAAATATTCTTGTAAAGTTCGTGTAAGCATCTACATCTAGAGGTCATCTCAACTATCAAACTTATCCACTTTTGGGCCAAAATATGGTCGCCTATAAAATGATAGTATAATTACTATTCTTGCTATTGTAGTTTATAAAATATTTAAGTACCAACTACTATATTGGTATATTGCTACTGAATGATATATTGGTAGTTACTTAATATGTATTTTTACAAAGCAAATGCTCATTCCAATTAGAACTTCAAAAGTCCACTGATAATATATTTAAATACATTTGAAAAATAAACACTCAGTGATTTTGCTTAGCACTTTAATCAGCAGTTACTATTACATATATGTATTTCCTTAAATTAATACTTAACTTACCTAGTATATGTAAGTTACAGTCATTAATTTCGTTTTAAATTTTTGGACTTTATGTGACGAATTTCACTTATTTCTTCGTATCACCTCTATAACAGAATTTTTCATTAAGGCAGTCAGTAGTTTTCAGTTTTCTTTAAAATTCGCGAATCGACGCATGCTTCGTTGTTTTTAATGTCTAATTTATATGTTTTCCTCAAAACACAGTACATAAGCACTAAACGTGCCATTTTATTGCCGTTTTCACGAGAAAAATAACAAATCAATTTCTAAAAAGATACACTTTAGGTATTGACTAAATTCCTAATTCCACTTCTAGTTTTGCTGTCATTTTAGCTGTCAAAAACGCGTCAAGAGTACCAAAGATCACAATTCTAACGAATTTTACAACAATTTTTAGTTAACGCAACCGTCAACTAGCGGGCGGTAGTGGACTTAGCAATTGATTGCTTTCAAGAGTACGAAATGACATTTATTGACGATTGATCATTGAATATTGTCGTCAAGAGTAAGGCCCCTGTTCACATAGTGTACGGCGTTGAAATTAGACACTCGACATGTATCTATAATGGGTGAATGACTAATAGGAGGATGACGTGGATCCGACACTAGGCCCGTATTGACAGCGGTTAATAAAAACGGGCCTAAATTCTAGATTTCTTTTTATAATCTATATATATAAAAGGACATGTACCTGACTGACTGAGGTAAGACGCACGCACAGCCGTAACCGCTGATGGGACAAACGTGAAATTTGGACAGATATTTATTTTTATAATCTGGACATCCACTAAGAAGGGATTTTGAAAAATTTTAACCCTAAAGGGATGAAATAGGGGTTGAAAAATTGTATGGAAAAAAATTTCATCGGGACCAATTTTAATAAAATTTGAAATTCATACTCTTAAAAATATTTCATTGAACACGTGTTTCATGGTTTTTTTTAAATTTACCTCCTAAAGGTTCAAATAAGAGGTTGAAATTTTATATGGAAAAAACTTTAAATCGCCACCGATGTTTATAATAATTTAAATTCAGACTGTTAAACATATTTTATTTAACACATGTTTCGTGGTTTTTTTTAGAATTCACCCCTATGGGTGCAAATAAGCGGGCGAACCCGCGCGCGCCCGTATATGTATTATATTATTTTAATTGAAAACGAAACGTTAAAAACCATGTAGGTAGGTAACCATTTTTTTATTGGTGCTAGATATTAAATAAAAAAAATCCTTCTCACTGTATCAACAGGATCAGCAGAGGGAATCTTACGTTAAGATACTCCGTTTCCCACTTTCCGCCGAATTTTTCGAGGCATTGCGTGTTATTTCTTTTTAAATTGCGAAACTCTACGAAGGGCTTTACCTTGGTGCCAGAGCGCAGAAATGAATATAACCTTATATAATATATAAGCTGATTTAATATATTGATAAATAATAATTCATTTCATCATAACAATTCATTACCTCAGAAGGTTCTATTAGTAGAATCTTTATAATTTTTGAAGCTGTAAACTACTGGAGGAACTTCCAACTCTTGGTTAGTTCTCTCTGCACTGTTTACTCACGAGCCTATTAAAATTCTACGTGAAACCTACACACTGTTTAACATAGAATTTATAACCAGAACAAACTTTACGGACGGTACCGTCAACCGTGCCTGAATATTTGAAAGCGTTTGATTCTGATGCAAAAGAAAAAGCTAGCTTTACTTTTTCCTAAATTTCTAATGTCGAGAATGCTGACACGCTTTTTTGATTTTCGCGTAATTTAAAAAATATAAGATACATTTAACAAAGTTGATTTTGAACGTCGACGGACGTGTGTATGTGTTTATACTCTATACTCTACTCTTTGATTATTAGTAACACGAATAATACTTATAAAATAATTGTGTTACTTAGATGAATTTATAATTAGAAATTTAGTATTCAAATTATAAATTTCCTAATAACTATATTAAAATTATCCATATCAATCTGGCTTTCACATCTATTGACACTCCGAGCAACAATGTATGTATATACATATTTTTATGGTTTGTTTATTATTCAAATATATTACGGACAGATCAATATCATGACAAAATATAAAAACTATTAATTTAAATAAACAATTGTATTAAATACGAATATTGCAAATATTTTTTTTTCTTTTTGCAAAATAGAAAGATTTACAGTCCAAACCCAATCTTTAAACAACCAAATCTTCCTTGAGAACAGTAAAACTTAAGGGTTTCAAACCAAACCAACCAAAATTGATCATGTCTTTGCGTCTCTACAACGGCACATAGGAACAATCGTGCATATATACTCGTATATGATGATAATGCTGATTCCCACAGAATTTCGATCATGGCCATCGAATCTTCTCCTATTCGTTCCTACGTTCAGATAGCTAACATAGCCCATCTCGGTAATAAACACCCGTGCACATAATTTGTAAACGGTGAGCACACCGTTTACAAATTTATATTGCATAATATACGTCTAGCGGGCCGTCGGTTTATCACGCTTGAGGTCGAGATTTTCTTTACGCTGCTCCTCAAAATCACTGACTTGCCTGTGGACGAGCCTGCGCTGACTCAGAAGGATGAACTGAAAATCCTTTACATCATTAACACATCTGCCGTTTTTGTATATATTTATACTGGCAGAATTGTGCGCACACAGAGATAATAAAGATGTTTTATGAATCGAAGAGATGTAATCATATAATACATATTTACTTCCACATTTGAAGGATTTAAAAATAAATTATGTATGCTTATAATTACAAGCATGCATAATTTGCAAAATAAATTTTAATCGAGTTACATCAAGTATTAATCCCTGAACATGAATAAAATGAACACGGACTTCGCTACAAGACCTGTCAACTCCAGAGACCATTGTACTTCTAGAGACGCATCCGGCCTACTTCAGCTTTACTTTATTTATCTAGCCTACTCCAGGTTAAATATCTTCAATTAGACCCAATATATCATGTCATGTTAAGATTTATCGCGAGACTCATTTGCCTAGTAGAATTAAGCAGCCTTTTTTAAACAAATCCTGTAAAAACAGAAATATAAATCTCTCCATATTATCTCTTCACTATATATTTACACATATCAGTGTTAATGCGTCCCGCGAATGCTTATATGACATACATTACACTATAAAAACCTCATTCGGGTAAATCGCCCACAATATCAAATGGATACACCATATCGTTATAACCTTCCCTGTCCCTAATAGATAAATAAAGATAAATAATATATTCATCATAAAAATAAATACTCAAGAATATTATTACTTCAGGCGAATATATTTGCAAGTAAGACCATACAAAGCTTCTGGAACTGAGACTTATTTCAAAGAGTGACAGTCCGCGTCTAAGACTCGTAGCAGATTTAATTTGAGATTTCGCTTTGAGTGGCTGCGAAAAGTTTTCATCGTATGTTTTCATTTTGAACAACGTTTGTTGACATTTGGATTTCACCTTTCTGAATTTCTTTTCAGTTATTATCATTATAATTAAAAAATATTTTGCTTTCTTCTTCTCAACATTTAAAAGGCTGGTTTATCAGCTTCACGCTGTATACCGCACACTGCAGGGTAGGCAGAGGGAACGTAGTGAATGACACTCCGTTCCCCACTGTCTGCCGAATTCCGGAGGCATTGCGTGTTAAGTGGCAGAACTCAACGCCGCGCTTTGCCTCGACACCAGAGCGAAGAAATGGAAATATAAATTTAAATAAATATTTCATCTCCTCGAGTGGGGATCGAACCCACAACCAGTCGGTTTACAGTCACACCTTGTGCCGCTGCGCCACGACCGGGCCTCTATGATTTTTATATATAACAAAAAAATTGTTGTAAATTTCTTCGTAGTAATTTTATAAAAATCACTATTATCTAGTTGCAATTTCAACATTCGATTAATGATTATATAAATCCTACCAAAAACATAAATATGAAATGAAAATGAAATTCAAGTTCAATATTGGGAAATACGACGTTCTCGATTTGACAAAAGAATCGAAGGTTTATATAGGATATATTAGTCCTAGGAGGATTCCACCTAGGAGGTCAAGGTGTGATATAGGTCAACAAAAGACAATCAATTCACTATGAATGTAAGACTCGTTGACGCTCATTACCATGAACTATCAGGGCGGTATCACCCTATGAAAAATAAATTTAAAAAGTCTGCATAAAAATTTAAAAAGAAATAACCAGTTTATTACGATTAACAGTCTGAATCCATTTAAATTTTACAGAGTTCTTTGGGAACATTTAATTGGTTGAAGTATAGGTCCCGGCTGTTAGTCCTAAAGAACCATTTTGCTTTATTTATTATGTTAAAATTTTATGTAGTCGATTTTTATGTTTCTTTATTATATTATAAAGATGTTTTATGAATCGAAGAGATGTAATCATATAATACATATTTACTTCCACATTTTACGGATTTAAAAATAATTATAATTACAAGCATGCATAATTTGCAAAATAAATATTAATCGAGTTACATCAAGTATTAATCCCTAAACATGAATAAAATGAACACGGACTTCGCTACAAGACTTGTCAACTCCAGAGACCATTGTACTTCTAGAGACGCAACCGGCCTACTTCAGCTTTACTTTATTTATCTAGCCTACTCCAGGTTAAATATCTTCAATTAGACCCAATATATCATGTCATGTTAAGATTTATCGCGAGACTCATTTGCCTAGTAGAATTAAGCAGCCTTTTTTAAACAAATCCTGTAAAAACAGAAATATAAATCTCTCCATATTATCTCTTCACTATATATTTACATATATCAGTGTTAATGCGTCCCGCGAATGCTTATATCACATACATTACACTATAAAAACCTCATTCGGGTAAATCGCCCACAATATCAAATGGATACACCATATCGTTATAACCTTCCCTGCCCCTAATAGATAAATAAAGATAAATAATATATTCATCATAAAAATAAATACTCAAGAATATTATTACTTCAGGCGAATATATTTGCAAGTAAGACCATACAAAGCTTCTGGAACTGAGACTTATTTCAAAGAGTGACAGTCCGCGTCTAAGACTCGTAGCAGATTTAATTTGAGATTTCGCTTTGAGTGGCTGCGAAAAGTTTTCATCGTATGTTTTCATTTTGAACAACGTTTGTTGACATTTGGATTTCACCTTTCTGAATTTCTTTTCAATTATTATCATTATAATTAAAAAATATTTTGCTTTCTTCTTCTCAACATTTAAAAGGCTGGTTTATCAGCTTCACGCTGTATCCCGCACACTACAGGGTAGGCAGAGGGAACGTAGTGAATGACACTCCGTTCCCCACTTTCTGCCGAATTCCGGAGGCATTGCGTGTTAAGTGACAGAACTCAACGCCGCGCTTTGCCTCGACACCAGAGCGAAGAAATGGAAATATAAATTTAAATAAATATTTCATCTCCTCGAGTGGGGATCGAACCCACAACCAGTCGGTTTACAGTCACACCTTGTGCCGCTGCGCCACGACCGGGCCTCTATGATTTTTATATATAACAAAAAAATTGTTGTAAATTTCTTCGTAGTAATTTTTAAAAAAGCATTATTATCTAGTTGCAATTTCGACATTCGATTGATGATTATATAAATCCTACCAAAAACATAAATATGAAATGAAAATGAAATTCAAGTTCAATATTGGGTAATACGACGTTCTCGATTTGACAAAAGAATCGAAGGTTTATATAGGATATATTAGTCCTAGGAGGATTCCACCTAGGTCAAGGTGTGATATAGGTCAACAAAAGACAATCAATTCACTATGAATGTAAGACTCGTTGACGCTCATTACCATGAACTATCAGGGCGGTATCACCCTATGAAAAATAAATTTAAAAAGTCTGCATAAAAATTTAAAAAGAAATAACCAGTTTATTACGATTAACAGTCTGAATCCATTTAAATTTTACAGAGTTCTTTGGGAACATTTAATTGGTTGAAGTATAGGTCCCGGCTGTTAGTCCTAAAGAACCATTTTGCTTTATTTATTATGTTAAAATTTTATGTAGTCGATTTTTATGTTTCTTTATTATTATATTATATTTTTATATCGCACTTTTTAGTTAAGATTTATTAATTATTATAATTTGGAATTATAAGACGGAAATCTCACTTTCGTACATACTAAAATGTTTTGAGGTCGTCAGTCGTCGCGCAGAAGCACAAGTGTGTGACTGTAGCCGCGACTGTTTGTTGGTTCGATCCCCACTCGAGGAAATAAAATATTTATTTACATTTATATTTAAATTTCTTCGGCCTGGTGTCGAGGCAAAATTTCAGCAGAAAATGGGCAACGAAGTATTAATACTAAATTCCCTCTACCTACCATACTGCGTGAAACTGACTACTTAAGTATTTAACCACCCCGTTGTGGCAGCCATTTTGTACGAATCCACGCATCTGTCACTTGGGTAGTCCTGTGCGGTTAAGGCGTATGTGAATTACAGTATAAAATTATTCTTATTAAAGTCTTTATGAACGAAGCTAACATAAATATAACAAAATTGGTTAGCTTTTCAAGGAAAAGCTAACCAACCAATGTTATATTAATTTTTATTTTAAGTAGATAAACGTTCTTTATGTCACGCAGTTGAAAAAAGGAATAGCTAATTAGATTGAAAATTATTTAAGACTAAAATATTTTGATAATATAAAATATTTTCCTATTACCAAATTTTAGGACAAATTATAAAAAATATAGAAAATTGTAAAATACATAAAAGTAAAATAAACCTTACTACAACAGTTGCAAAAGGTATAAATAAATTCTTGTCTTATGTGTTCGTGACTTCGTGCAAAAGCCTACGCTAAAGGAATTTATACCAACCTGGATAGCTTGGAGCTCCTTGCAATTTTGGCACCATCCCCGAAAGCTAGAATAATTATTATTAAAGTAAATTCCTTCGCTACGTAGGTTATAAAATAAGAAATTTTAAAGCCTTAATACATTCCTGTCGCCTTGAACACATTTTTGGGAAAAATATAATCAACTTTGCGGCGTTGAGTTCTGCCACTCAACACGCAATGCCTCCAAAATTCGGCAGAAAGTGGGGAACGGAGTGTCTTAGCACTAGGTTTCCTCTGCCTACCCTGCTGTGTGCGGGATACAGCATGAAGCTAGTTAATTAATTATTTTTTTTATAATCAACTTCATTTTATACTTGTCGATCAATTTCAAGACATTACTTGCCAGACAAAAATGTATAAAATTACAAAATATACGCGATTAATCCGGTTAAAATAGTTTCATTTAAAATGTGTAATAATCGTGAAAATCAAAGAACTTATCACATCAATGACATCAGCTTAAGCTGAACCGGATTTGGACATTATGATCGTTGCCTCTGGACTCGTGCATAACTAATCCAAGTAAAACATTATATCGAATAAAAACGGACTAAAACTCGAGTTGTTATAAACCCCTACTGTAATCTGACAGCATTTGGAGTCGCCAAGAGAAGTCTGCTATATAATTAAAAAGTATATTTAAAAATAGTTTAATAATATAATATTTGTACTTGTTTCGCAATATATAATTAGCAGGAAACCGGATATTTTATTTATTATAGCGAAGTGGTTCTAGGCAGCGGCCTATTTAAAAGAACGTATTTTTAAAATTCATATTAACTTTCACGTCACAAAACAAAAACACTAATTTTATAATTATAAGAGCACTCTAAAATAGTAGACGAAAATATTTTTCACCAGGAATAATAAATTTTAAATATAACTTTTAAAACATTACCTACATATATATTACGATATTAAAAAAGGATTCTAATTTTTTTATTGTTTATTTGCAATGAACCACAAGACACAAGAATAGTAAGGCCCAGGATCGGTTGTCCCTTGCATTAACTCATTAGGATATGTCATGATCTGAATTCGGGAAGATCTCTCTCAAAATCTCACAAAGGTGAAGCCCAGGCGACTATGGATTCTTTTTAAAAAAATTTTTGAATGGAAGATTATATCAACTATTTATTGTAGCTAAGATCAGAGTCAGGCACCACTTACTGTGTGAATGTCGCCTGGACAGCGACCGTTCTCCTTCTCACAACTTTTTCACTTGCCCTAAGTTTGCCTTCCTGCTCAACCAACTCCACTTTACATGGTATTTACCGTCCTCAGTGGTTAGACTATTGGCTCTCATGTCCTGCATCATGACATCAAACCAGTGCTCCATTGGGCATCCGAGAACTCCAGGGACTGATATAATAAGGCACTTGCGTGTAACGTGGCCAAACCACTTCACGTAACGCCTTTGAGCTTTTTCGCTACGTCGACGGACTCAAAACTACCTCGAATAGATATTTTCCGCACTTCCGCCTACCTCAGCATTATTATTTCAGTGACGTGAAGCTGAGTCCTGGCCAGCATTCGCTGCCGTATAAAAGAACCAGTCGAATGATGCTCTTGTATATCAGACCCTTAAGTTTGGGCAGTATTCTGCGATTACCTACCACACCAGTGACCTCCCGTCATTTGGCCCAGACAACACTTGTCCGATTGATATAGATATTGTGATCGATGCCTCCAGACACGTGCATAACGTATCCAAAGTGCCTGAACTATTCCGACCTAACGGCTGGTTCAGGACCTATATGGATAGTGCTCGAGTCCGGGCTCCCGCAGGCCACATACTTGGTCTTCGATATATTTATTTTAAGACTACTGTTCTCAAGCGTAGTAATTTTTTTGTTTTGGTCAAAAAGTTAAGTGGGATCCACTCTTATCTATATATATAAACGGACTTGTTCTGACTGACTGAGGTAAGACGCACACACAGCCGTAACCGCTGATGGTAGAAACGTGAAATTTGGACAGATGTTTATTTTTATAATCTGGACATCCACTAAGAAGGGATTTTGAAAAATTTTAACCCTAAAGGGATGAAATAGCGGTTGCAGGTTTGTATGGATTTTTTTGAAACAGCACCGATTTTTATGAACTTCGAGATTCAGACTCTTTAAAATATTTCATTGAACATGTGTTTCATGGTTTATTAGAATTCATCCCCTACGGGTTCAATAAAGGGTTGAAAGTAAACTTTAAATTATTCCATATAAATATGGAAAAATCTTTAAATCGCGACTGATTTTTATAAAAATTTAAATTCAGATTATTAAAAATATTTTATAGAACACGTGATTCATGGTTTTTTTTGAATTCACCCCTAAGGGTGCAAAAGCGGGCGAAGCCGCGCGCGCCCCCTAGTACGTGATAAGGTGTTGTGGATTATTTTAGAAGAACGATTTCACGACAGCCAAATCAGACGCAATATAATAAATAAATAAAAATAAACTTCGGTAGAATTATGTATAATAAAATAAATATTGATTTAATTTTTTCTTTTTTATGAGTGAAGGCAATTATAAACTTCATTTTTTTTAACATGCATCCTGCTACACGATACAACGATATGAAATGATATGTGCTCAATTGGGACTTTCGAAACGCATTAATCAAAGAACCATTCCATAATATAGATTTTACTTAATCCCTTTCTTACAAAGACCTTGCTAAAGAACCTTGCCTCCTTCTTCTCGGACCTTTAAATATATTTAACTTAAAATAGTCGCTGATAAATAAATACAATATATTGTACTTACTTAACACGCTAACCGCGTAAAGAAAGTATATTATTTATATACTTTATATATTATTTAAGGTAAATATATATACCAAAATATAAATTAGCATTTTACACATTTTTAGCTATTTCAAATAACATAAAAATAAACAACTTAATAGGGTTGCCATAAATTATTATTTAGCAATCATTAAAGTTGCATCTGGTTCACATAATATATCTTTACATATAAAATTATAATAAATTGAAACGTCGAGAAAATTATGCAATTCGAAAAAGGGTCTGCTATAAGCCTCTTTTTTCGCTATTTACTGCAGACGACCATTATTTGCAGTTGAATGGTCGAATTCAATTGTGGGATTGTAGAATAAGTTACTAGGACCTTAATAATCGTATTTTACTTACATTCTTATTTCTGCAGCTTATTTCCATATTTTACCCTTATCAAGTTTTAATAACTAACCATACATAGCCGTAACAAAACTAAATGCCATGTTGTATAGTTAATCCCGAAATTTAGGTGTAAATTAATAAATATTAACTTTTTGGTGCTAAGTCTCAATAGTAGTTAAGCTTATATCTATGGAATTTGGATTTCTCGTTAACCTGAAACTGTATTATTCTTAATCTTAATAAAAAAAAATTAAATTAAATTAGCTTCACGCTATATCACGCACACAGCAGGGTAGGCAGAGGGAACCTAGTGTTAATACACTCCGTTCCCCACTTTCTCCCGAATTTTGGAGGCATTGCGTGTTGGGTGGCAGAACTCAACGCCGCGCTTTGCCTTAATACCAGAGCGAAGAAATGGAAATATAAATTTAAGTAAATTTCATCATTCCATTTTCATTTCATCTCCTCGAGTGGGGATCGAACCCACAACCAGTCGGTTTTACAGTCACACTTCGTGCCACTGCGCCACGGCCGGCCTCCTTAATCTTAATAAATATATACATTTTTAGAAGTGTGGCAACTATCCGGGTTTTATCATATAGATAGGTACTTTAGATGAACTAGAATTCCATTGAGTATCTCTTGTATCGAAAATTCACGCATTCTGCTCGCTTTCAATGGCGTAAACTTGTATAATTTGCAAGCTGGTTATCCTTATGCAGCCAAAACTTTATAACAACCTTAATATTAAATTCTATTGTAAATTTCCGCTCTCAATTTTTTCTACCAATATCTAAAAGGAGTTACACTTGTTATTTTTTATAATGAGCATAAAAAATACTATTGTCATAGCCCTGTTAGTACAGTTGTGAGGGGTTGTGGGTTCAATTTGTATTTGGAAAAAAAAAAACGTTTGTATTGTCTGGATATACATATAACACAGTACCCAAACACAGTATTATAGAGTACTAAGATATGAAAACGAAACTAGAGAACAGGTTGTCATCCCTCATTCTCAAGCAATACCTATAAAAGCACGAGAAGAATAAACATAAAAAAAACTCTTTAATAGAGTAGTTGTGTTGAAAAACTTTTTTTCATAGCTTCATACAATTTTTTCCAATTAAATTTACAACAACGTTTTTACACGTTAGTTAATTTAATATGTAGGTGCCACTAAAGCGAAGCTGTTAATATAAAATCCCTTCCCTGTTTTGAAAGGTGGGAAGAAATCTTTATATCTAATATATTTATTCATTCTTTTTAAAAGTCTTTGCATCCACTGCCACTATGTCATATGTTAATCTATACATGCCTGTATTTCTTTTACCATTGCTGTTGTAATCTATCTTTATCGATAATACTTTATTTTAGAATCTGAATAGGTTTTTTAGGCTTCCGTACCTACGAAAAACGAAACTCTTATAGAATTTGTTGTCCGTCAGTCCGATAGGTCCGTAATATCATTCATTTGAAGATCGCGTAATGTTATTAAGTTTATTATAAAATATTCAAGTCGAATGTCTCTTAGAGCACATAAAACAATCAAGTTTCTAAGTCAATGTAATCAAAAGATACGAACATTTTTGTGAAAATTTATAGTTAGCTCATAGAAAAAAACATATTACAAACTTATATTCATAGTTCATCAAATACGAAACGAGTGCGTACGTCCGCAACATAAGGTTTGGCAATTTTATGCCGTAGACATACAATTATGAAATTTAGGGAGGACTAAGAACATACAGTACATATAATTAATTAATTAATTTCGCGTGGCAAATTAATTTTTTCGACGATTAAAATGTCACATTTGATATTTTGTGCACTCATGGATACAGCTTTCAAAAGAACTTTCATAAACTAGTGGCACTATATAGAAAATTAAATTAAATTAGCTTCACGCTATATCCCGCACACAGCAGGGTAGGCAGAGGGAACCTAGTGTTCAGACACTCCGTTCCCCACTTTCTGCCGAATTTTGGAGGCATTGCGTGTTGAGTGGCAGAACTCAACGCCGCGCTTTGCCTTGACACCAGAGCGAAGAAATGGAAATATAAATTTAAGTAAATATTTCATCTCCTCGAGTGGGGATCGAACCCACAACCAGTCGGTTTTACAGTCACACTTCGTGCCACTGCGCCACGGCCGGCCTCTTTGGCTTTTGTTTTGTAGCAAAATATTCTTCACAACACAATAGGAGGTACAGTGATATAAATTAAATAATAATGTATTTTATCTCTATAATATATTTTAATATTTTTTTGGGACATTATCTCTAATCAAAAATATTAAAATAAAAAAAGAAGATATTAAAAGAACAATCTAACAGGTACGGTTAGGAGAATAAGCAAATATCTTTGCTAAACGGTTGCACATAAAAACAAAACTCAGACCGTCTACAAAACGATTTATTCTGTGAACAGACGAGTTGACGACGGCCTTATCGATGGAACCTTGTTATTTGTCTTGTGGAAAATACGCAAGTCAGCTGAGCTGCTATGACTAAATTGCTTTTTGGAAACTATTCGCGCATACAAATAAATCTGTACATTAGGTACTATATCACCGTAAGCTGCGGGCAGTGTTTCAAATAAATCACATCTTAACATTTGCTTATTTAACCTTTTTATTTTTTTTTGTAGCATTAAGCTTTTTTCTCGCGTATAACTTAAACCCCACCAATGGGAATCTTACAATATCCATACTGTATTGCAATTCTAAGACAACAACGAGGCTTAGAAATATATAATTCGTTCCATTTCGTGTTATTTAGCTTCAATAGTCCAAGAGTAAAAAGCAACAACAATTTAACAATTGAACAATTTAAACATTTTTATTAATAAGCCAACGTGAACTGGGTCCTCTCATCGTATAGATAGATTCATCATGTAGGTATCAAGTTATGTTTGTTTTAATCAAAGGCAAATTATAGATGTTCAAAAAAAATATTAATTAAAAAACTATTATCTTACTTACCATAAGTATTTCTTCGTTACTTTCATTCCTTTATATAATATACCTCCACTCTCAAGTCCCTCCTTTTCTCTCTCTCTCTATCTCTCTCTCTCTCTCTACTACAAACCTACGTAAATGGTGTTTACGATGTTAATTTTAATAACAACTATTTTGTTTAATATACAACTCTGTAGCCCAAAATTATTTTGAGACTTTAAGCCAATGCAATACGAAACTTTACATTCTTGCTCAATTCTGCTTCAATTTTGCGCTGCTTACTCTTAGGCTTATTAAAATTCAACTTGAAACCTACACACTGTTCGATGTGACTTTTACAGCCAGAAACAAACTTTGTTAAAAATATCGGCAGTTTTTTCCCTGTTATTTTGTACTTTTTAAGCCTAAGTTGTAAAAAATAAGCCTTATTTTAATATTTCTTTTCTCCGCTTACGCTGTATCCCGCATGTTGCAGGATAGGCAGTTGGAACTTAAGTGTAAAACACACAAAAACACTTCTTTCCCACTTTCCGCCGATTTTTAAGAAACTGCGACACACTTGTGTAGCAGAACTCAACGCTGTGCTTTGCCTAGATACCAGAGCGAAGAAATTAAAATATTTATAAATCTGAACCTCTTAAATGCACGACCGTCGCGTTTACAGTCACACGCTTGTGCCACTGCGACACGATGGACTCACCACACACACAGCAGGCAGAGGGTACCTAGTGTTAAGACACTCTGTTCCCCACTTGTCGTGACATTCTGGAGGCATAGTGTATTGAGTAGTGCTTTGCCCCGACACCAAAGTAAAAAAATGAAAATATAAATTTTAGTAAATAATTCATTTCCCCGAGTGGGGATCGAACCCACAACCAATCACGTTTACAGGCACACTTTGTGGCCCTGCCCCACGACTAACCTCGTAACCCAATATTATATAATAATTCTTCATATAATAATATCAGGAATAAACTACATGTTTTCGTCAATACTATCACTCCATAGTCACAGACTGTCTCTTGGCCGAGAGTTTGTTTATCGTCCGAATTCCATTTATGACTTCTTTATTTTCCTATTCTAGAGACGTAAAATGTCATCCCATAAGACAAGCCAAGCTTTTATCTCCATACGTTCTCTGATAAGGAAAAATAATGAGTGAGTTATACGGATCGATGGAGATTAACTTGTTATTGTAGCAAGCTAATAGAGGCGTAATATTATATTAAAACGTATTTACGAAGCTACACATCACCCCGGGATAACTTCTTAAGACAGTTTTATATGCTCGACTTGTGATACCAATTTGTTCATTATTACTATTCTTTTGTTTTTGTTGGGTCTTGATTAATGAAAATAAAAGTAGTGGAGCGTTGTATGTTATTTGTAATGTCTAACTCTTAGAACTTATATGGATGTTTATAGATTGGTATTGTTTAATACAATTAGGAAAACATGTATATAACTATAGACCAGTCGTGGCGCATTGGTACAAGAGTATGACTGTGAATGCGACAGTTTCTGAGTTCCAATCCGAATCGAGAAAAAGAAATGTTAATTATTTTCATTTTTGTTTTAGCGTTAAGTTGCGCCACTCAACACGTAATATTTTAAATTGTCTTAATGGGTACGGAGTGTCTTAACATTAGGTTCCCAGGTTCCCACTGTCTACCATACTATGTACGGGATATAGCCCGAAGCTACATAAATAAATGTTATGTGCGAAAGTATGTAATATAAATGAGTACAAAAATATATGGTTTAGTGTTGACCTGCTCTCATTATGCGAGTCTTATTATATTTTATGAAACCCTCTTGCATGCTTCAGGGGGCCGTAATGTGCCTGAAAATACACATAGCCTTATTAAATACGTACCACTACCCACATACCTCAGCTAATATTTGTTTAGGTACCTACTTTGTTTATTGTAGCTATTTGCTCTATATGAAACGTAATATTCTTTTGAGCTATTCCACGTACTGTTTCAAAAGTATAACTTTTGTAATTTTATGTTATTTGTTTTTATTTTAACCAACGTCCATAGCCGGGAGATTTTATATTCGACAACTAAAAAAAATCTCACTTCACGCTTTATCCCTAGCGGGGTAGTCAGAGAGACTACAAGTACAACAACAATAACTATATTGTTTTATATTTGTTTCTTTATATTTCTCGAAAGGATATTTATTTGGAGTACTTCGAGTTATATCTATGTTTAGCAGTAGACGAGAACAGACTGACTATGCAATACCTGTTCTGATAGTGGTATTTGAAACAGAAACAAAAAATAATTTTCAATTAAAAGTGAAAATTAAAAAAATACATTGACATTTAAACAAAAACCGACACCACAACTACATTCACAAACTTGAACATAAACCATAAAGCTGACAATAAAATTTTCATTATTTCAGTCGGTGCAGGAAAAATAATATAGATATTTGCAAAACCTAACTCATAACAGAATATGGCTTCTTTCTATTTTTATTTTTAACGAGTTCTATCCAATTCTATTTACTTCTGAATGATATTCATGCCTTAACAATATATCTATATAAATTATGCTGAAACCAAAGAATATATTTATAAAAGACTTAGGCACGTGTATGTGTAACTTAACCTACAGACAAAAATATTCTGTCTATTCTGTCCGTCTGTCTATTCTTCAACATTGAACACTGGTAAGCTATGTTTTTCACACATGGCACGACACTACACCTAGTGACACGACACTCCATTCTCCGCTTTCCGCTTGAAATGATTATTTGTTCAGTGGCCGAGCTCAACTGAGCTTTATCTTGCCAGAGAAGGAAAATAAAAATAATTTATTGTCCCTGATTTGGTATCGAACCCGTAACAATCGCGTCTAAGTAAGACGTTGCCCCCTTAGGATTGTCGCAAACATTGAGTTAATTTACCTATCATTATTTACTATGCAACAACAGAAAGTGAATAATAAATTAACTTAAGCGCAGCATTTTTAATTTAGAATTGTAGTGTTAATATCATATTCGGAGTATTTTAATCTGATAATCATATTAATTTAAATATTATAGCCAGCAGTCGTAGCGCAGAGGCACAAGTGTATGACTGTAAACACGAGTGGTTGTGGGTTCGATCTCCACTCGAGGAAATGAAATATTTATATAAATTTATACTTCATTTCTAGGCTCTGGTATCGTTTCGATGCGCCGCGTTGAGTTCCGCCACTCAACACGTAATGCCTCCAGGATTAGGCGGAAAATGGGGAACTCCGTTCCCTTAAAATTAAGCTCCCTCTGCCTACCCTGCTATACGCGGAATACAACGTGAAGCTAAATTAAATTAATTTAATCTAAATATTCCTACCTATATTAAATCGAAACTTTACCAGATCATTGAATCGACGAATAAGATAAGATCCAAATATGAGCAAACCAGTCTTTAAAGTGAATGCAAGCGTCGTAAAACTTTCCGCAGTCACTCGCCCAATCTCAAATTAAATCTGCAACGAGTTACAAACTGTAACCCTGTATTATGAAGTTATTGAGTACACCACTACTTTACCCTGTTATACTTCACAATAATTTCATATAACATAGGCATTGCCTTTATGTGTTTAATTTTGATACCGTTTTAAGAATAATTGGTTATTATAGAGGTAATAAATAAAATTGCCTTTCAAATGTATTTTTTGTTATTATTTAATTATAATTGTTTTATCAAAATATAATATAACTTATGATACGTCATTACAATTACGTTAAAATATAAAGCTTTTTCAAGAATCTGCTCGTTTGTGTCAAATATAAAACTGTACAACTTCACACAATACCGTATATCGTACAGTTTTCAAATTAATCTAAAAATAAACAAGCAAATTCATACAAAAAGCTTTTATACAACCATACAACGTCAAACCGCAATGACTAGTCACTGCTATGTAACAAAATAGATATAAGAGTATTTATGTACAATGTGATAATCTATTCAGAGTATTCAAGAGATTATATAAAAGGATATATTTTGAAGGTACAAATTTAATTTAATTAGAGAAACACCGCCTTGTATGTATTAAACCTGGTGTGGATTTAAATTCTTGAGGTACACACTATAACTACGTTAAGGCTCGTATTTATAAACCGCACTCAAGTTTGTGATCGATCTTGAGATGCCCTTTTAATTTATATATATATATATATATATATATATATATATATATATATATATATATATATATATATATATATATAATCTATGAATGAAAACGACAAGAAAATCAATGTCAAAACTTGAGAGCGGTTTATAAATTGTGCTACTGTAATGAATAGATTATTTTGTGGCTGACGACAGATTTGATGCATTTTTTTATTAAAAGAAATAGGTATATGTAGGTTTAAAAAGAAAGAGTAGAGTTGAACAAATTTTAAAGTATAGACCGAAAATTGTTACAAAATTAACTATCTGCCGTCAACGTGAACACAAATAAGTGAGGCACAGATTCTATGCCTATTATTTTCTTTTCAGGTTATCTGGAATATAGTTATCTTTACCGGGTATACCTGTTCCACCAGAGTCGCCCAACCATGGATATCTGGAAATAACAATTATTATAATTATTAATATTTAGATGAATCGTATTAAAATAAATCATTAGGATTTAGTGATTTTATAAATTTACTTTTAAATATTAATAATCCCTTTGTTTCCTAATCACAGTAAGTTAAGCAGTAAAGCAAAGTACAAACAAAATATTTACAATTTCAATTGTAAGTACGAAGTGATTTTTATGAATGTATTTATTTTTATATAAAGAAAATGAATTTAATTTAATTTTAATATTTATATTTTTATATATTTATTATTATAATTTATAATCAAATATTATTTGCTTACTGGTTAGGACACTCATTGCAAGTCTCCATGTAGCGAGTGTCAGTGAAGTTTAGTGTCTGGATGTTTGAAAGATAGAGCACATTTGTTGGAAAGGTTGCACGGCGCTGGTGGCAAATCTTTTTTATCACATCGCCATGCCTCATAGTTGGTAAGTGCTTTGACTGGTTTTGGATCCGTCATCCAAGTCAGAGCCTGCGTTACCGTGACGAAATGGACGTCTTTCCTGAAAACAAAATTAATGTCGTTTATTAATTATTAAGGAGAGTGCCAAATTGTGTCACAAAAGCCTTTATTCATATTTAATAAGTCAAACAAAATTTTAGAGTTTTAGCATTTCCGAATTTCGTGTGACTCCAAAAACTGATCAAATTAGTGTAACTGCTAAGTATTACCGATTGTTTTTTCTCCTGTAACAATTTTTTAACGACAACATATAGTCTTCGTTACTATAACTTCGTTCAATAGCAATTTGCTCAAAGAAAACAATAATTTAATATAATTTCTTTGCCTAATCGAAAATAAAATAGCACAGTATCATACATGCGAGCAGATGAGATCAAACAAATGGAAAGCAATCGACATCGAAGACGGAATACAAGATCGAAGTTTAATTCGATATCCGCCAGTCGACCCGTGCCTGATGCCAGGAGTAAGGTAGCCATGGCACGTTGGCAAAGCAAACTCGCGGTACGTGAGTTACATACATTTCGACGTCAATTTGACGTCGCCGGCCCGCCTCAGGACGTATTGGTCACGTAACTTAGCCAACTGCTTTCATTATCTCTCCAATATTTAATCATCCGATAAAACCAATAATTTCTTTTTTTTCTACTTAGCCCGATGCGTTATTCTATATTAAAATAGTTTCAAAAATACTGATGATAACTACAGACTAAATAACTTACTATACCTATTAGATACGAGCGCCTGAAATTGAGTAAAAGGGTACATGATGTGATTTATAATTTATATTAAGCTTGCCAGCCACACGCGGCTTCGCCCGCTTAAAGTTATTGTTATATTATAGTCAATTTACACAAAATGTTTATATAAATTGTAGGCTGTGTCATTTTCATGTATGCAAAGCTATTTTGTTTATAGTAAAAATATAACATACATATTGTAGTAATACAAATAAAACAAATAAGTAACGTAAAATTTTACAGTGTTACTCATTTAATTACAGGCTTAAAACAAAAAGAGATGTATTTCAACTCTAGCAACTTTACAGTAGCAGGTAGTGTAAAAAGAACCCTTCTGTATAATGTATTATAACACCTCACATAATTCTTAGTAACCACATTTCAAGCACCTTTTGACATTCAAAATTGTAATTGTAAAAAAGTCTTACGTTTTATAGACCTTATTGACTTAACTGCTTAAGAAACTTTTGGTAGCTGTTTCACTAGCTCCACTGTATGAGATAGTAGACTTTTATTAATAGATACTTAGAGTAGAAATAGTTCAAAGTTATGCTTAACTGATGTATTCTTATGTAAGAAATAAATGTGTAGGTATGTATAAGAAAGGTACTCAACGTCAACTACTTAGAGATATATAGATAGAGTAGACGATAGTATTCTGCTATTATATTATACCGAGATCAAAAGTCGAGTCAGAATTATAAATTAAACTCTATATATTCTGGATCTGATTGATATAAAATACACATATGGAGCCACGACACGACAAAAAAGGTGAATTTTAGCACGTTACATAGTATCTAGTTTTATTTTAAAAATGGGCCAGTCAGAAAATACGTGGCACAATTTCAATTGCCACTCGCTATAGAAATTGTCACTATTCGCTTTTATTCGAAGTGTCAGCTACGCTTTGATTATGTGACATTCAAATGCTTCTGAATTGTTCATTGCTATTGGACACTGATACCTACTGCATGCCCTGCATTGGTTCGCAGTTCAAACTGTTCAAAATGTACTCTATGAAGCATTATTTCTGAACTTTACTTTAACTATAAACCAAGCATAAAAGTTTCACACATATTCCACAATTAAATAACTCTCGAGTGCAGACCACATTTAGCGGTCGGAGTCACTTAATTTTTAACATCAATTAAAAGTAAGTATCTTTAGTATTAGACTTTTATAATAGCTACCTAACCATAAAAGATAAAGAACAATAACAATACAATATTTCTTAAAAATAATTTGCTTATCCTAAAGTGGAAGAAATTTTTCTTGTCGATTTCATCCTACATACGGTATATGGTGCGCTTCAGCTTCACGTTGTATCCCGCACATAGCAAATTAGGCAAAGAGAACCTACTGTTAAGACACTCCGTTCTCCACTTTCCGCCGAATTATTCGACGCATGGCGTGTTGAGTGTTGGAACTCAACGCCGGACTTTTGTCTTGGTGTCAACGTGTAGAAATGAAATTATTTTAATAAATACTTAATTTCCTCAAGTGGGAATAGAACCCTCAGCCAGTCGCATTTACAGTCACACACTTGTGCCCCTGCAACACGACTGGCCTCATCACACACACAATCATGTATGTATGTACGTTATTACGTACATACATAACTATAAAATAAATATAAAATTATTTAATATGAATCTATAACTTTACACCTGAATTATTACACTTAACAAACTTCGTTAAAGTAAAACTATAATGAACAAACATTAATATGAATTAAATTATTATCCCTTAAATTATTTCCAATAAATGGAGAGAGCATAAATCCATTGAAATACAATTTTATTATACCTACAGATTAGGTGATATCACGCTCAAATAGTAAATCGACAGTCGTTAATACGATTTGGGTATTCGATTTCGAATTATTCCATCATCATTATCTTTTATTAATTGGCATAATTGTATATTAAAATATATGTTTTGTATAGTACAATTACAGTAATTTAGCTCACAGTTAAAAAACAAGTTTACGCTTAATAAATAGTAATTGAAATCATTTTCTATTTGATTCATCTATTTGATTTTGCTCGCAACAATTATCGCATTCAATAGAGAAATGTTAAGTCATTTTATATCTATTTGGGTATACGAACTCGGCAGTCGGTGTTTTTTTTTTTTTTTTTTAATTAATTTTTAAAAAACTAATTGTCTGTGTGCGTGAAATAAATCTCGAAAAGAGGGATCATGTCTGGGCCGCTCGAGACATTTAAATTTTGGGCTAGATAATCATATCTTCTAGCAAAGAGTAAAAGTCCCATAAAAAGCGGTTAATAAACAGCTTGATAAAAGTATCTTAAGTTATTTTCACAGCCTATGAGACACCATTTATGGGCACCGCTGCGGATATTAAATACACATAAACAAACATAAAAAACTTATTATTCAATTACTGCAAGACGTTCTTCGTGCAACTATAACTTTCGAGTTAAATTACGAGTGAAATTTCCAAATTATATGAACGCAACACACATACAGTAGGTACCAACCCATATAAAGAAAATTCTCCATTTTAAGTCACTGAAGAAACCTACATCACTTTCACATTGTATTAAAAGTAATGTAGGTATTGCTGAGTGTATCGCTCTAGTAATTTGCAGTAAAACAAAATGCCCCTGTAAAGTATTAACAATCTCGTAACTACAGTTTTTCAATCCAGATTTGTATTTTAAAATGAGAAAACTTTTATCAGGAAATAATAAAAAGTTGTACGTTATCTGTTTCCATTATTTTTACATTCTCATTATATTTTCTTCAACAATGAATATCTAAAAATAACTACCCAATTCATTTTTACAATTTTTGTTTTGTTTGCATATTATTTCAAAAGCGAATTACCTATAAAACAATAAGAAATTACTTAAGATTCAGTGTGCTGATGTCCACAACTGTGGACGTGAATAGCGTTGTGGACATCTAGTGGACTCATAAAAATCATTTAATCAATTAACCAACTTTCATCTTCTTTCAAATACTTCAATAATGACATATTTTACTATTTAACGCATTTAACGTGGTAAATAAGTACTTAGAAGTTACAAATCGCAAGCCAACTGCTGGAAACCTTTCATTTGGAGTCCACGATGTGAATCCACAACAATTTTAAATCAGCTTCACGATATATCCCGCACACAGCAGGGTAAACGGAAAATTTCAGTTCCCTTCTTTCCTTCGAAATCTGGAGGCATTGCGTGTTGAGCTTTCGTTTGGGCTTTGCCTTGACACGACTGAACGAAGAATGGAAAAATACATGTAACTAAATATTTCATTTCCTCGAATGGGGATCGAATTCACAACCAGTCGCGTTTACGAGCACACCTTGTGCCCCTACGCCATGACGCCTCAAAAAAAAATTAAGATAATAATTTTAATTAACTAGAAAAATTATTTTAATTTTTAATATTAATTTTTCTTTAATCACTCAAATCAAGTATCATCAGGTATTCAATAACATGTAGTTAATTTATGAAGAAAAGATGAAATCAAACAAATAAGATAATATAATACTCACAAATTAGACGCCCATTGAAGGAACTTATGTAATCCACGCTCTAGCTCTTTAATCTGGAACCAGTTCGTGTGGAAAGGCATCATGTATGGTGCACGATTTTGTTCATAATATCTACTGAAGTCTTCTTGGAGCCATTCCAATACCTAAAAAATATTATTAAAAACATATTTTTATAGTGATCATTTTCTAGGAATGATCAACATAACTTATATTAGAACTTAAATGTGCAGGATATCTAGGTCTCAAAGAATATTTATTGTAAATAGACTTTTGTACATTTATGTGGGCTAAAATAATTTAGAAGAATACAAGTGATAAATATAATATCTTAATATTCTCAAAAGTAAAATTGCCTATTTATCATATTCCAATAACATCTCTAACAAAGCATAACCAGTTTTACCATTTCACATGCATACTTGTTTAACATTTGACGATCACAATAAACACGAAAATGCCTTGTTGAAAGTTAAACAAACAGTAAGATAACATCAGTTGTTTATACAGGGTGTGGATATTGTACGTCAGCGCGTAATTCTAATTACATAACTTTTATTTCCTTTAATAAAAGCAAATCTAGTCCGATGCGGGGGAATCAATTACACTCCGCGCTGTTAACACACGCGTGCGTTTTATTTCTTCGCGCGCTCAATTCCTACAGTATTGGATCGAAAATTCAAAACGTGTAGTTTATTTCACTGTCGTGGCGCAGTGGTACAAGCGTGTGACTATAAACGCGATGTGGGTTCATTTCTTCATTTCTAGCAACAAGGTAAAACGCGGCGTTGTTTTCCGCCACTCAAAACGCAATGCCTCGAAAATTAGGCGGCAAGCGGGGAACGGAGTGCCTTAAGACTAGGTTCCCTCTGTTAAGACACTCCGTGCGACACTGGTATAAACGAGATACAAGGTGAATTTGAAAAAATATATATCAAAATACATTTTTAGAACTTGATAACTTCATATATGTATGATGAGTTTTCCAGTAAGAGTACACCGAGTTTGTTATTATAAATGTTTGTGTGACTCATTTCTTACGTAGATAACTTAACTGAGGAAAGTTACAACAAAGACTTTTGTCTCGTTACAGCAGAAAGTTTTGTAATAAAATCATATTCAGATTCTATACAAAAGACTATTTCAATGAATTCGAAATACTGTTTTAGAATGGAATGCTCGAAATAAATAGGTAGCGAAGGGGGGCGTAACGGGGACGCAAGGCACTACGGGGCTACCCACATATACGAGTAACTTTGTCCACTAGCCGTGTTTTGTTCTCGGTACTAGGGAACCTACTAAATTTTACATCTTTAGTCCACTAGCGGACACCGAGAATGCTCCGTGCTTGTCTTGTACTATAATATTTTTTTGTCATATCTATTTATATATAAGACGGTATTTATATGGTTTAAATAAAATCACATTAGAATTTCGTTCTTTTTTTTTGTTACGTTATTCAGAACGTATCCACAGGGAACGATGCGGTAGAGTTTTTACTTCAATTCCGTACAACAATAGAAGAGCAAGTTAAGCGGGCGAAGAAGTATTCAAATCTAAATGAGCAGTTAAGTCAAAACTGTGAAAACATATACTAGGACACATTATGTTGGTAAGGAAAGTCAAGGCACTACTGGCTAAAATTAGGTACCATGCTGCGGTGAATATTTCTTAACAGTTTCGGAATATTTCGTTTATAACGAAATGATTATTTATTTTTAATTGTTTATTTATTTATACGTTTCCATTACGCCACAAGCGCTTCCTGCCTCACGATATTAATTAATTAATACATAAATATGATTTTTAAACAATAAGCCCATATTTTCAAGGCAGCTAGCTACCTTAAAGTTTTTTTTAATATAATAAGTCAAGTCATTTCATATCATTTAGAAAAATATGAAGTCCGCCATTTTGTCGCGGCGTCAATAAAAGATACGAAGACACTGGTTATGCATGTTATTTAATATGATTTTCTGAAGATATTGTAAGGTTGTAAGTTGAAACTAACCTCATTGGAGTCATGATTATGAAGAACACATTGATCTAAGTACGGGCAGTGTCCTCCTTCATAAGTTTCTACGAAATGAGCGTTGAAAGGAACCTCCCATAAACCTGTCAAAAAAAAGTAATTAGAACTAAAATCTACTTTAATGACACATGGCACCGTGTGTCCTAACACCCAAAGGATCCCAGGTTCCCAGGTTACCAAATTCTCTCTTCCTACCCTGCCATGTGCAGGATACTGTGTGAAGCTAGAAAATTGTGCAGGTGCAGGATAAGGTGTGTGAATAGAGTCAATACATACGAGACACGTGAACTGCACCACTAAGCACAGATAAGCTTAAGATTACAAAACGCTTATTAGATATTCGATTATATGACACAATAAGAAAAACTTAATATCATAATACAAGAAAGCGTTATTTTTGAACACTGTTGCATAAGCTAGTCAAATAATATTTGATGTCCATTATACTATAATAATACCATACCACTTAGTGAAATCTTTATATTAACGTAAATAAATTTCATAACATAAAGACATCTTCACGCTTTATCCCTCACAGAGCAGGATAGTCAGAGGATACGTAGTGTTAAGTCACTACGTTACACACGTACGACACCAGAGCGAGGAAATGAAAATATAAATAAAAGTGATCTTCTAAAATAATATTTTCAATTACAAGCATCACATTTACTGAGTGAAACAAACAAACAACAATGTGAACATTATTTAGACCATATCGTAGCAACAGAAGTGTTAATACCGGCAAGTAATTTAGTGGGGCATGTATCAGACGTACTCGTGCACAATATCCTAATCGAGCGTATAAGACATTTATATGAACGTAGATACTAGATACGTATGGCACAATGTATAGAACACAAGCATATACAAAATTATTTATGTGGATAGTTTTATATTAAAATAACGACCAGAATATACAAACATACACTTTATTATTATTTATTAATAGCAACAAAATTTTATTTTGTTTATATTATACATAATCAGCTTCCGCTCTATCCCGCACACAGCAGGGTAGGCAGAGGGAGCCTAGTGTTAAGACACATCATTCTCGGAAGAAAGCGGAAAATTCAGCGGAAAGTGTCCGCTGAGTTCCGGAGGCATTGCATGTTGAGTGGTAGAACTCAACACCGCGCTTTGCCTCGACACCAGAGCGAAAAAATTAAAATATAACTTTACAGTCATATTTTGCGCCCCTGCGTCACGACTGGCCTCGATTTTTTTAAAAATAATTATAAAATTATAATTAATATATATACATTAGGATTAAGAAAACACACAGTGAACAATTAATTAAAAAAATTTTCTATTAAAATGTAAAAATATTATATAATGTCGTATCGTATTATTGGCTTGATTTATTGATTTAGTAAGTTACTATATTACTAGTAAGCAATATATATATTATATCACACATTACATCAACATGTATTGATTCACCTCAGGGGACAATTTCATATACATCATCTAATTTCAATATACGTCAAAAGGTCTAATGCATCAGAGAGCGATAACGTTATTATAATAACTTCACGCATATTATACTACATATGATAGTCTAGGACAGTGTTTCCCAATCTTTTTTGTGCCATGCCCCACCTTAATCTCTCTAAATTTTCTAATGCCATCCTATTATAAAAATGAAATCAAATACTTATCAATTATATCTATACAATATATATGAATATTAAATCATCGAACTATTTGAAATAATATTTGAAATAAGTTACGGACGCACGGACACTTATTTGAATTAACACCAAACGAATGATGTGAAATATTACGTTGCGATGGGCTCGTGGTCTCCTTGAAGATTCCAATCACCCAGTTGATATTTTAATTTCGTCAAATAAAATTATACCTAATAATTATTTACGGCAATTATTTAAAAAAATGCCTTTTTTGTTAAATTTGGCACCAATGCCCGACTAGACCTATGCATTGTATATAATGTTCCGAAGCGAAAGGGTTAAAATTGTACCGAGTTAATTTTTGAATAGGCCTCCCTTAACTAAAAAATTGCCTCCCATTGGAGCATGGGTCCCACGTTGGGAAACACTGGTCTAGGACACGTCTCAATTTAAGGCACAAAATAAATTAATTTCAACATTGCGTGTGTGCTTAATAATTTAAATATTAAAATAAAATTAATTGACATATTATTATACTATGTATAAATATTGTTTTAATATGCAAAAGAACGAATTTGTAAATATAACAACTTAAGTCGCGTAAGTTATGTAACAAAAGTACAGTGCCAAATTGCTTTAGATTTTTTTATTGTAAAAGTTTTAATTAATTTGCAATTAAAATAAAAATGCATTAGTAACAAAAGGTTAATATGGAATATATTAGCAGAGAGGCAGATTGCTTAGAAATTATTTTTATTATATACATACATATATGTATGTCACTGAGTATGTTTTTTACAAATTAATTAATTCACGTATAGACGTCACTTCGCCTTGTGCTTCATTTTTTTAAAACTACCACAAATAAGCTGAAAAAAAATGAATATTTATTTAGAAGTGTGTCAACTATGCATTGCCGTGGAAATTAGGTTAGTTAGCTGTTATTTAATTTGTCTTGCAAATATTTAAAGTGCTCGCTACCAAGTTTCAAGTGTATTAGCCGAGAGAGGCGTGTACCACATTATGCATTAAAATTAAACTAATATACAATACTCGTACAAAATTTTATATGAGAGTAAAGAAAAAAAACATTTTTAACTTTTGATGCAGACCTCTATGACGCTATAAATGTGCCACTACACCACAGTATAAATATTTTTAATTAGAATACGTTTGACAAAATTTATAATACATAGGCATACAACTTTTAAACCTGGATTCCACTGCTAGTATAGCGGGGCCATTAAGGACTACGTTGAACTCGCAAGAGTAAATGCATACATGCATATTTTACTAATAACGCTTTCCAGCCGAGAAAGGATCGAACGAGCTAAAAGAGTTGAAATGAACTTCCCTAGTTTTAGGGAACAAAGTAATTACAAAATACAAAACTCATGTTGGTGAATATGTAAATCTATTTTGTATAAAAGGAGCAAAGGAGCCGTTCCGCGCATGCATTACCCGCTCATTTCTCTTTCGCTGCGGAAACCGGACTTTATACATACAAAAATGTTTAGAAAAACTGTGTGACATTTGGTGTTTTTCGTGAGTTGCACGTAATTTTGAATGGTTTTCTGTAATACATTCTCAAAGTTTAATTGTGTCCAATATCTTAAGAGATATTAATAATTAGAAATAATATAATATTTAAAAGGAAAAAGAATACATATGTAAAACGTTTTATACTTAAATAAATTCAATGCGTAACTCTTAAGTATCTATTTAAATGAAATATAACAAGTAGCTTAGTTGCTGCAACAAATAGTAGTCTCGATTGAATTTTATTTGTGGTTAATCTCAGGAACGACTTAACCGATTTACGTACAGTTTTCAGTATTGTGTTTCAGCACCCCTCGACATATAGTGTTTGTTTCTTTCAATCGGTTCATAGATAAAAACTAATATCTATATAAAGTGATTTGCTCGAGAAATCGTGCTCGTGAATTGCTAGAAAATAATCATTTTATTAAATTGGTTGAAATTTTCAATTATAATCTTGAAAAAGATATTGTCATTAAAATACGAATAATTTACAGATTATTAGAGAACTAGTTGTGTATTTCCAGCGGGCGAAGCCGCGAGCGAGTTGCTAGTTATGTACGACTATTATAGTTCACAAAACCATTGTTCGTGTGTCAAATAAGTTAAATACCTGGGAAAGTTTTAGTGGGGCAAGTTCCGGACTTGCACTCATGCGGGATCTTGTAGTCCAGCGTGTAAGGCCACACGGGGATCGGGAGCGGAGGCACGCCCACCGAACTATCGTAGATGTAGCCGAAGTCTTCTAACACCTGAAACGTTAAATGATAAAGAAACAAGCCAGTCAAATGCGAGTCGGAGTCGAATATTGAAGGCTCCGTACCAATTTCAAAATTGTATGCCAACGTGAAGTGTATTTAAGTGGACAAATTTAAATTTTGCGGACGTATGCACTCATTTTGTGTGTAATGAACTACAAATATAACTTTGTCATATTTTTTTCAGCTCTGCTTGATAGCTCGATACAAATATCGAACTATCAAGCAAATAGTCTTAACCGATGAACACGAGACAGACGGAAAATAAAGTAGTTGTATGAGAGTTCCATTTTTTAGTGTTGAGGTACAGAACCCCAATTAACCTGAAAAATGCTTTTATTAATAATAGAAGATAGCAAATATATTTTTGTAATTAATGAGGTTTCCATTTATACATTAAAGGATTGGGGCTGAATTATATAAATAATAAATAAAGATTCATTCAGTTATCTATTAATAATTTACAATCAACAGATTTCAAAGGGAAAAAATATTTATAAGTCTCATTTCAACTGCGCGACGAGGGTGCTTTTCCCTATTCGTAGATCCTATAATTACACAATAAAATCATATTTATTTTATTAATATGTTTTAACAGAATATTCAATAGTCGATGAGTTAATTAATATTATGTTATGCCTTCTGCATTGAAGGATTTTTTTATATATTCCTTCAATGTAAAAGGCATAACGGGAACGCAATTATATGAGTATATGATGATAAAATCTAAACCGAATAATCCGACATATTTTTAACTCAAGCCAACTTTAACAATTTTCAAGAGAAACTATTTTAGTTATCTCTACTAAACTATCTAATCCAAATCTGATTACATTATGTGAGCGTCACGTTTCCTTGTAAATTTCAGTTCGGATCTTTGATTATGGCGTCCCGAACGTACTTTAAAATTTTACCCTTCTCGTTAATTGATATTAAATTAAATTTAATATAATTATAAATTATTAGCGATGAAATGAAAATAATTTATAATTATATTAATATCGAGGCAAAGCGCGGCGTTGAGTTCCGCCACTGAACACGCAATGCCTCCAAAACTCGGCGAAAAGTGGTGAACGGTGTCTTAACACTAGGTTACCTCTGACTACCGTGTTGTGTGCGGGAAACAGCGTGAAGCCGATTTTAATTTATAATTATAAACAAATTTCCATTACTTATATTTACGCATATTTACGCAATTCTTAATATCACTGTCTTATCATTTAGCACAAATAAAAAAAACAGACTATTTATCACCGGAAACAATATCTTACAGAATGATGAATACCAGAACATCATAATAGGCGATTAAAATTCTATTTATTATATATAAAAGCAAACCTTAAATTGAGTGTTCCTGCCGGGTTTAAGGAAGGGAGCGCGCGCGCCCACGACTTCAGACCGAGAAACATTTGAAAATATCTTGAGTATCTCGCGCATACCGATCATCTCGCCCGCCCACTCTTCGTATCCTTTGTCCTGGAGTCCTTGTTGCTGAGATATGGTACCAGTGGCAATCTAGAAAAGAACAATCGGCTTATTATAATATTTCTTTATTTTTAACAAGGATCTTCATATTAAATTCAATACGAACAGAAATATATTATAAATAAAGAATGTTTGATTACCTCGTGACCGTCGTGTGCGAGAGACTGCACCATTGCGTAATTACTGTGTAAATAAGAATAAAAAGTTCAGCATTTTCCTCAACAAAGAGTTTTAAATGTGGAAGTACAGTATAATTAATTTTGGGCGTTGTTTTGTATAATATTATTGATACTGTTATTATAAAGATATTTTAAGCTTTAATAAAAAAAAGTTAAAGATTTTTTTACGGCTTTCGTTATTAGTACTCGTAAAGAGAATTTATTATTGTTTACCTCATAAAAGTTTTAAGTTAAATAGGCGATAAAGGTGTTTTATTAGCTCAATATTAGGTACATAAACATAATATATAACTGGATTGATTTCTGCTCTAAGTACGCACAAAATATAAGCATTGAAAAAGTTATACGTTACATTATTTCTGGAAAATACTCAAATAAACTCCATGTTATAATTTACCCAACCATCATCGATCTGCTCTAGGTCTTTTGAATATATATTTAAAATTTTAAAATAAAGAACATTAAAAATATGTATTGTTATTTCCTTTTTACAACCAATAAATGTGTCATATAATAATAAAACTAAAACGAAAGGAAAGCTTCTATCGAAGTATCTATAAGAGTTTTATAGAATTAGACATAACATGAAAGAACATAAAGAGTCGAGAAAGGATACGTCAAGAAGGCTTAATCGCCTTCAGTTGCAGATAACCCAATTTTACGGCTCTTATGTGTCGCCTAACGAAACATCTCTCATTCGATTACTTTACACGCCTCGCACACAGAAAGCTTACGGCTTAAGTTTTGTACAACATCATAAAGAGAAAATGACGTGTTTTATACGAGAATTGTTAATAAAAATAACTCTGGAGTTTAAATAAATATACTAAATATTTTTCTTATGGTGCCGTTCAAGAAGTGCAAAACGATAAGTTAAATTTAAAAAGATAAACTTAGGTACATATATTAATGGAAGTTCAAACGCCGCTTGACATTACTAGAGAATCAAATGCGGCTTCACTCGCATAAGCTTATTTTTAAATTATAGCCAAATGATATTTTTTAAATTATTTTACGATAAAAAGTATCCTATGTCCTTCCTATAACCTCTAAGAATATGTATACAAAGTTTCATGATGATCGTTTGAGTAGTTTTAGAGTTATACCGTAACAAACAACTTTACATTCACATTTATAATATTAGCATGATAATCATATTATACCGTATAATTTTACGCTTTCGGTAACATTAATTTAATAAACATCAAACAACCACTACTAAATTGAAACGGAAACTTAATCCATTAGTTTATTCCCATCTTAGCTTCGATTGAAATATAATCTGATGACAGTTAGTCGGATATTACTTTCATTATTGTGAACGTACTGTAGACAAATGCGGCTAACCGCACTGTTCACAGACAATCTTAAGTCTTAACTATGAATATTTTAGTAAAATACCAATAAATATATACATAATAGTAAATATATACATAATAGTAATAAAATAGTAATAATAGGAGCCGGGTGGGCCGTGCCCACCCCAGAATAATCTGGTGCCTACCCCAGAAATTTCATTAACAATAAATTTGTCGCGAAAAATAAAAAAAATATAAATTTACGCCAAATTATTTGTTCAAAGCTAACGTCCAGGCCCCACCTAGAAAATATCTCCAGATACGCTAATGTTACTACCTACCTTTAGTTCAGTTTAATACTAGTGAAATACTACTCACTAACCTGTACTCGTGAGATAAGAAGAAAGTGCCCCGAATTGGGCAGCCGTTTGGATTACGTATTTTCCCATTAAAAACTTTCTTGTACAAGTCGAAGTTGTTCAAATTAACGGCACCATCAAATGTGAGCATTATCATTTGCGGCGTCTGCAATTAAAGTGAGATATTAATGTTGAGTGATGAGGCCAGTCGTGGCTCAGGGGCGCAAGTGTGTGGCTGTAATGCCATAGGCTGCGGAGTCGATTACCACTCGAGGAAATTAAATATTTACTATTTTCATTTCTTCGCTCTGGTGTCGAGGCAAAGCGCGGCGTCAAGTTTCGCCACTCAACACACATTGCCTCCAGAATTAGGCTGAAAGTTTTAACGCTAGGCTCCCTCTTTCTATCCTGCTACATGCGGGATACAGCGTAAAGCTGTAAAAAAAGATATGATATACATTTGATTGTAGTGTTAAAACAAAACCGCAACATGTATCAACCTAAATAGTTTTGATTAAAAATTGTATCGTTTTGATTAAAAATTGTATCGTTTTGATTAAAAATTGTATCGTTTTGATTAAAAATTGTATCGTTTTGATTAAAAATTGTATCGTTTTGATTAAAAATTGTATCGTTTTGATTAAAAATTGTATCGTTTTGATTAAAAATTGTATCGTTTTGATTAAAAATTGTATCGTTTTGATTAAAAATTGTATCGTTTTGATTAAAAATTGTATCGTTTTGATTAAAAATTGTATCGTTTTGATTAAAAATTGTATCGTTTTGATTAAAAATTGTATCGTTTTGATTAAAAATTGTATCGTTTTGATTAAAAATTGTATCGTTTTGATTAAAAATTGTATCGTTTTGATTAAAAATTGTATCGTTTTGATTAAAAATTGTATCGTTTTGATTAAAAATTGTATCGTTTTGATTAAAAATTGTATCGTTTTGATTAAAAATTGTATCGTTTTGATTAAAAATTGTATCGTTTTGATTAAAAATTGTATCGTTTTGATTAAAAATTGTATCGTTTTGATTAAAAATTGTATCGTTTTGATTAAAAATTGTATCGTTTTGATTAAAAATTGTATCGTTTTGATTAAAAATTGTATCGTTTTGATTAAAAATTGTATCGTTTTGATTAAAAATTGTATCGTTTTGATTAAAAATTGTATCGTTTTGATTAAAAATTGTATCGTTTTGATTAAAAATTGTATCGTTTTGATTAAAAATTGTATCGTTTTGATTAAAAATTGTATCGTTTTGATTAAAAATTGTATCGTTTTGATTAAAAATTGTATCGTTTTGATTAAAAATTGTATCGTTTTGATTAAAAATTGTATCGTTTTGATTAAAAATTGTATCGTTTTGATTAAAAATTGTATCGTTTTGATTAAAAATTGTATCGTTTTGATTAAAAATTGTATCGTTTTGATTAAAAATTGTATCGTTTTGATTAAAAATTGTATCGTTTTGATTAAAAATTGTATCGTTTTAATTAAAAATTGTATCGTTTTGATTAAAAATTGTATCGTTTTTATTAAAAATTGTAGTGGTTCACGCATCCTCACAACTTCGTATTTTTTTTAAAAACCTACCATTAATATGCAAATAAAAATATATATTTTTTCAATCTCACATTGTTATAGTCATCTTTGTAAAAATACTTTTAAGCTGAACTCTATATCTCATATTAGTGACAAACTACTATTAAGTTATTATATGTTTTAATAACTTTCAAAAACAACACAATGAGTGTTGTTTTTGAATGTTATTAAAATCATAAGTAATAAAAATATATTTACTTCGGGTAATATGTATTTTTATGATATTGTTGCACAATGTCTTTAGAAAACGTATAAAAATTTGAACGTAACGGGACTCGAACCCGCGCCTCCTGGAAACCGTTAAAAAATCACTTAAGTTAAGGGGATCAAGGATTTAGAATACTCTATAATTATTATGCGGAACTATGTCACTTAATATTATAGATTTATATATACATTATAGATATATAGATTTACCCCCTATTACTGGGTTAACGACCTAATTACGTAATATAATAAAGATCTCTAAAAACTGAAAGATCTTAGGTAAGTAATAGGAACGTTTTACAATCTCGCATATATATTGTTACTATATTCAGATTTACGCTGTATCCAACATAGCAAGATAGCCAGAGGGCACCTAACATTGATATACTCCGTTCCCCTATTTCTGCCGTGGAGGAACTCAACGCCCCGCTTTGCGTCGAGACCAGAGCGAGGAAATGAAAATATAATATATTTCATATCCTCGAGTGAGAATTGAACCAATAACCTGTCGCGTTTACAGTCACACTTTGTACCCCTGCGCCACGACTGGCCTCAATATATTACTGATTAATAAAGTAAAAATCGTATGAAAGCACTCTAGTTCCAATGTTAAGAAATCCAGTACTGGAAGTACTGCAATTCAATTAACGTGCCTCCCTCCGCAAGCACAATGATATTTGTTCAGTCTTCGGGTTCAGCTCGCTTATATGACAATATCACACTACTACAAGTATAAATGTACCTCCATCCTTCCTCCTCCTTCCATGTCGGGGCTTAACTTCGATATATAAAACAAAGCTTAAACTCAATGCCAGACACGTGTAAAAGATAAAAATATATACAAAATTACTGTAAATAATGATTATAGTCGCTTGGGTTGAAAAAATATAAAGCGCCTAAAGTTGAATTGGTTTCGTATTACATGAACAAAAAATTTACAATAGCATATTCGAAACAACAACATTATTGTACCCCTTCACAATAAAATGGCATAATAAAGTTTATTTCAGCAGAAATAAGACGAGAACTCACAAATCCTGGACTACTGTAGATCTAGTAATAATTCAATTAACGTACTCAGTGCACGGACAATGACATTATTGTTCTAAGACTTACGTCCTCCGGGTTCAGACCGCCTGGTATGAGTGTGCCATCCTTGGAGCAAAAACAGTATGGCAACTGACATTCCGCCGTATCACACTTCGTCGCCAGATCTTGGGGCGCCTCTGTTATAGGAGCTTGTGCTAAAATAATACAAAATTTATTGAAAATACGTACAATGTAATACAATAATCATCGGCTAGACGATCGACATAATAAATAATGACTAATTTTTATAATACACGAGTTGACGATAAACGTTCTGTGATTAACCTAAATGAATAAAACGTAAAATTATAAACAAAAAATTATGTATATTCTATTTATTTTTTATAATTTGTTCTATCACGAAATAAACTTTATAAATCACATAATTTTCAGTACGAAGGAGGACGTAAATCTGTTCCAGGCTTTAGATCAGCCAGCGTTTAGACCACTGTAAGTTCAGGCATTAAAACTTTCTATTGTGAGAAATAACATTAAAGTTGCTGGATTAACATTTTGCGGGACTATTTCTGAATTAATTTAAATACTAAATCTTTTTAATCTACAAAACTTATATTCGAAAAGTTTTCAAGTGAGCGTCAAATTCTCACCGGAGTCGTAGGTGGGACACCATTTTCTATTTCAATATTTATTAAAGTCGTGATCACGAAGCTATTCAAACAATCGTTTCAAGATCGCAACGAGGGCTGTGTACATAGTTGGAGTGCATGTCCCGTCGGCAAACAGAGGTAGTGTGTGAGCAGGCATTCGCAGTTGTATGTTTGGCATCCGTGCCATCCCGCTTGTCTCGCCTCTCTTGTTCCGTGACACGGTACACGGGTGTGTACTGTGTACGGGAATAAAGCTATCATTGCGCCATGCGGGCGCGGGCGTACTATACACTGTGCACGCCCACTAATGTAGTTTTAACTTCCTAAATCGGCGTGAAGTTCTATGTTGGCACAATTAAATTTAGTTTAAGTTTGACTCGAGTGAATTTAATGAACATATAATATAATGTGATGGTTTTTGTTTGATTTTGTGAGACAAAATTAGAATTTTACAGTTTTATGCTTTAAAAAACGGATCAAGTGCGAGTCGAACTCGGTCACCGTGGATTCCGTAATAATTACAGGATTGTAGGTCAACAGGAAGTACAACTTAAAAAAGTTGACAAACTAGTCTTGCAGACGTATACACTCACTTTGTATGAAATGAACTACTATTATAAGTTTACACAGTTATTATCTGTAATGTAATTATAAATGTTCATTTTTCGGATTTTTTCAATTTATTTGTATTGTAAGTTCTCATTTCGTGCCAAATTCCTATTGGTTTTGATTACGCAGCAAATTTCATACGAAATACAACAAAAACGATGTATAATTAAAGCTCGTATCTTTTTTTTTTGCTTTAACTTAGAAGCTGATTATTTGATATTTATTATATTTCAGCTATCTCGAGAAAAATGGTCTTGACGGACGGACAACAAAGAGAGCTAATGAGGGTTTCGCTTTTTTCCGTTGGAGGTACGAAACACAAAAAAAAGCGTTCGAATTACGTTAATATTAAAAACTGTATTATTTATTAATATTAAAAAATGTATGTATAAAATCTAAAGATATGTATAAAACCTATAAACCCAATCTTTATTAAATGAATGCTTAGTTAATAAATGAAAAGTGTAAAACTTACTAGTCGCTATCGGACCGCATCTTGCCTCAGCTTTGAAAGTGCAGTACTTGCTGATATCATCGAAGTACAAGCCAGAAGGGCATCTGTTCAGGTATGGGTATCCGTCTACGCACTAAAACAAATTTTCTTTATGTATATTTTCATATATATATAAATTCAGCTTCATATTGTGTCCCACATAAAACGTGGTGAGTGGCGGAAATTAACGAGGGGCTTTTAATTTGGTGCCAGAGCGAAGAAATGTAAATATTATTATAATATTGTTAAAGTCACATCCTTGTACCCCTGCACTACAACGGCCTCGATCATTAATTAATAATTATAATAATCATTATTTTAAAAATATTTGATAAGGGCATTAAAATCAATACTTGAAATAATATATTCATTGCTCTTGATGAGCTGCATATAAATATGCATAAGCATTTACTTTAAATTATTGTTTTTGATGTCACTTATTATACAGTCATTAGATATGCATAGCATCGATTAAAATCATAAATCGATTAAATAAATGTCAGAATTCAAGTCAATAAGAATCCTGTTACCTTGCCACTTAGAACCGGTAAATCTAGAATAATATTAAAATTAATATCTAAATATGAATACTTCCTCTTTAAAAATAAACTTGGGTATTTTTAATTTTAAAATTTTAATCACAGTAAATTCTAATGAGCGGGAGTAGGTACTCACTTGGTAGAAGCGCCGGCAAGTGGCTGGATCAGCAAAATTGCCGTTGCCTTGAGTACCTTCGGGACAAACGAATTCCTCTCCTTCCTTTTCTTTCTGGCAATTAACTGAAAATAAAAGATGGTAATATAAATTTTCCCTAAAGTCTTATTTATGTAATCATCCTGTATTAAGAAATCATAAAAAATGCATCAACTTCATATCTTACAAATCATTTTTACAATAAAATCTTTTGTTTGTAATTTACCGTAACATAATGAAATGTATTGATCATATTTACAATTTTCACTGACTTTGAAAAAGTATATTCGACAACTAAATTTTTATGTAGGTACGAGTATGTTTTTCCTTCATTTCTGAAACAGTTATTTTTTTTATCTGAAAAAGCGCACTTCTAAATGGCCTATTGCCACCAAGTCAAGATCTGATTATAGAATCCCAGGAGAATAGTGAGAAACCTTCCCCTTAGGACTCATCTCACCTCAAAAATAAAACCTTGTACATTATATAAACATTAAAAAATGAACTAATTAAATGAGGGGATACTCATTATTTGGAGGGCCGATAAATGATAAACTAACTAAAAATTTTCCATGGTAATATAAAGGTAAGTGTTTGTATTATACAGCAAAGTAGAGAGGAAAGGGACAATCCAGATTACGGTACACTAAATCCCAAACTACCAAAACATCTTGGGCTGTGTTTTGGAAATGCTTACTTTCCTGAACCTTACCTTACAACAATAATACGTTATCAGCACTTACGTGTGGGGGAGTGTTAACTGCTGACTATTGTACTAAATTCAGAGGATAGTATACCTATGGTAAACATTTCAATCAAGCGTTTTTGTTAATTACATATACTTTGAAATAGAAATCTTTATGTAAACTGTAATACTAAAAACTGAATTATCCAACAATATATTTTTTTCACTTCCACGCTATATCCCGCAGGTAGCAGGGTAGTCAGAAAAAGTCTAGTGTTAAGACACTCCGTTCCCCACGCTCCACCGAATTCTGGAGGCATTGCGTGTTGAGTGATGGAGCTCAACGCCGCGTTTTCTCTCACCACAGTGAGAAAATGCAAATATTAAACATATTTTTCATTCTCTCGAATGGGAATCGACCTCAAAACCTGTCGCGTTTACACACACACGCTTGTGCCTGCCCCTGCCCTGTGCCATGACTGGACTCTATTATTATTTATGGTGTGAAAAATTCCAACTTTTTATAATGGTGATACTAAAGTCCACGTTAACTCATAGAGTTTCCTATACACGCTGATACATTACTTGCTGCCGACTGGTTTCCAAACTTACGATGTATGAAATTGTGCGGAATTACAAATTCTGAGTGCGTATATTATTCTGTTCAAACCAGTTAGAACCTCGTCCCCAAGGAGAACTAGAATTAACGCTTAACTTATCAGTTGCCTAACATAAAGTGAAACATCGCACTCGTATTATATTAATTATCGACATTTCCAACCTTGCTAGATTTAAGTATATATATATTTATCTATCAAAATCACGTATTAGTAATATCTCAGAGAAGGGAAAACGGAGTGTTTTGGCACTAGATTCTTTGTCTCACTAGTGAATTATTACAAAATTATAAAAACCGATATCGATATTAGAGTGCGTAAGAGAGTATTATCTACATTTATACTTGAAAAAATCGTAACAAATCGATGTCTGTACATAGAAGAAATGTTATTGACGGTATTTTATAACGTATCTATTTCAAAAATATTACTTGACTTGACTACTGTATTTTAACAAGCTTCTTCTTCTTAAGATTTAGTATTTGTTTTATTTCAATCGGCTAATAAATAATAACATTATAACGATTTTAAGGAATTTTGTTAAAAAAAAATGCTATAAATAACTGTTTTATTGAATTGGTTGAAACTTATCAATATATACATAGGCTGTAAAATGATATTAGATATTATTAAGAAACAAATGTAATGGAGATTAGTAAACTAAGGATGTTTTTGTAGAATTAGCCGCGAGCTACCGCTAGTTATTAACATTTACACATAGCCAGGTATGTTATGAATAAGTATAATTATTTAAATAAACACTGACTGAGTTTTAATGAGTTCCATAAATTATATGTAAAGCCTTGACATTTATAAAAAGACAATTATATATTATAATATGAATCGTTGGCCACTTAGTAACTTATACATACAATAAAAAGACTCACCCACCGAGAGTTCCGTACCAATTTCAGGATTGAATTGAATGTAACTTATAAAAGTGAAGGATATAAGTTATAAAAGTTGACAAACATAAGTTTGCGAGTGTATGAACTCATTATATATGAAATGAACTACAGTTATAAGTTTGTAATAGTTTTTATCTTTACATATTAATACTATAAACTGTAACTGAAGTCAGTCTGTACATAGGAGATACATGAGAATATATATCATGGGCGGCATTTATTGATGTAATAGAAACCAAAACAATGATTTTTAAATGTTTTGTCTGTTCATCACAGACTTTGTCTGTTTATCACAGATTAATCTCATTAACGTCTTAACTCATTTAGCTTTCACTATTGTTTTTTGGCAAACTTCCTTTAATATTTATTTGATAACGCAGCGAATTTTATACAAAATGCAACAAAAACGATGCATAAATGCTCATACCCTTTGCTTGCATTGACATAGAAGCTTGATTTTATCTGTGCTCTAAAAGACGTAGACTTGAATATGATATTAAGCTTGATACCTCTACGTGATCTCACGATAAATGGTATTGACAGATGGACAGACGGACCATAAAGTAGTCACTATTAGGGTTCCGTTTTCCTTTTGATGTACAGAACCCTAAAAACTTTAATATGAATAGGTCATCTAATTGAAATTTTGAAATAATAATACTAGTTTAGAAGTTTTATTATGTAAAAATAAACATGTAAATTATATGATATTTAGATCTTTAGTATACATAAGTAAGCATTATCCAATCAAAAATATAAATGTGAAATTAGAGCCAAATTAAATGTTAAGTAATGCATCGTTCTCGACTTCACCGACAAAAGACTGGGAGATCTTGAGGGCGTCGAATTCTGTTTTCACTCACGATAACTGTAACTTGACATTTTTTACCAATCTAAGCCAGATAAGACCAAGCTTAAAGTACATTCAAGTACATCAAGGAAATTTTATGAAGATATACTTTGGTTTTTATAGTATGTAATTTGAACGTATACTTTTGGGGAAAATGTAAATTTAAAATAATTCAACGCTGCGTTTACGATCGCAAGCATAGGCACGAGTTCTGCGGGGGCGTCCCTTGCCACCGATTTCATCCTTGTAAGCAACCATGCAGTGCTTGCACTTTCTTTCAAGTTATTGAATGTATAAATTTTATTCATTATAAATTTGTATAGATTATCTTAAGGCAAATACAGCATTATATATAATAAAAGAAGAAGGGCGGCTAGTGTTGTATATTACTGTTCGAAATTGACCTTTTGGTAATACCTTCTCTATGTTTTGACTATTTACGAAATCGAAAATCAAATTTGCATATTAAAAGAATGCAAACGTAAGAAAGAAGTGAACAAACCTATTATGTAAGATCAAGCACAGTGTATATGTCAAAGTTAGATAACAATTATCGCATACAACAGTTTCACTTCCTATTAACGTGAGACAATCGACTGACGTGTTATTATATACAACAAAATATTGAACTTTTGCCATAGGTCGCCAGTGCCCACGGTCTCCTTCGAAATGGGGACCCCGAAATGTCTCTTAAAAGATACAACGAATTACAAATTGTTTTACTTTCCAATTGGACCCCGAATTCATACGTACCCAAGGACCTTAAATTCACATGTGTCCGAAGTTCCAAGCCCCATGGGACCCGTAATATCCTAAGACAGCAATGCTCGTATTGCAGATATAAATGTAGGTATTTTATTATTATTTCTTATAATATAAACTAGGTTAAGTTACTTAATATTCATGTATTTTTAATAACATGAATTTTTCTTTTACGAAAACTGAAATGTGTTTAATTTTATGTACATTTTTTACATTTAAGGGTACCTATATTTGAATACTTACTGATTTTCTTGAACTAGAATACGAGTATGTTTTTACGTGTTCGTAGTAATACCATCAGCCATTACATATATTAACAGAAAATTCGATTTACAGATGTTAAGTATGTTTAATATTATTTCACCTACTCAGGAATAGTAGTAACATGAAAAAAACTGTATACTTTTAAGTTACTCAAAAAAAAATCTAAAGTTTATATTACTTCGTTTTACTTACATTTATGTTACGTACTTCTACCTAATAAAATACTCAAACAGAGTTTTATTTTCCGCGTTCATATTTATTTAATTGTTGTGCGGCGCGCGTCGTCGCTATTTTATATGCATCCACTGTTCATCCATGGAATGTCCGTTTTTTATGAGAAGGTCAATAGATTTAAAAATAACTTTGTGGTTATAATAGGAAATATATTTTTAAAATATGTGTGTCTGTACAGCTATTTAGTTTAATACTATTGCATTCCTAATAGTAAATACTAGAGATACCTACATCTGTTATATTTACGGCCCAAACGCAGTTTCTTCCGCCTGAACTATACGATTATTTATTTAATATTATGTAAGTATATTCAGTAAGAAAGTTGGTTATTTTAGTAAAGTTACCTTTACTATTATACAAATTTTAATTGAAAATTTTAACATTTAATGACTACGAGGTAGGTACGCGCGGGCAGTAAACGCAATATTTTCACAAGTAAGTCTCGATTGCGATCCCGAAGGACTTCTAGGATATAAAGTAGACTATATGTTGCTCCACAACTTCCCTATTTTTCAGTGAAAATTCTATAAGAATTGGATTAGCTATTTTGGAGATTAGCCAAAACAAACAGAAAGACACAAAAAAAATAATATCTGTATTTTAGAATCATGTAAATAAATATATGAACTTAAAAAACTCAGTTCTTTTGAAACTATAGACAGATACTTCACCTTTATTTATAAAAGAATCTTTTTGTAGCATATTTAAGCAATTTTTTTTTACTTTATCGGTTAAATACCAAAATAATTGAAAACAAACGTACCTTTATTGCGTATCTACCTTAATAATTTTATTTCGTCTACCTTATACACAATATTCAACTTAATTTTATTATGTTTTTTAAAATTATTTGAAAGTACGATTAAGACTCTTTGTTTTCCATATAGTACCCATGCCTGTTTAATAGACGTTACATAATAATCGAGAAGCCCACGGTGTACCGTGCATTCTCTATTCAAAATGATATTGAACCCACAATACCCGTATATTTACAGTCTGACAATGGCCATCTATGCCACTGTGGCGTCGATGACTGTTGAGGCATGAGTTAAACGTTCAAAAATGACGCAAGGATGCCAACAGCTTGTAAGTTGTAAAAAATGTCACGAATGCAACTGCACATACTCAATAAACCTGTCCGAACACCAGTTTACTATAACATTTACATCAAGGCAAAAACTTTTCGAACGTACATAAGTTGTTTTTTAGGAACCTTCGTATATAATTTAGATAGATAAACACAGTTGTTATAAGTAAATCAACTCATGTATCACATATATGAATAAACATTCTCTAAATAATGACATATTATATTATATCGATATTTATATATTCATTGCGGGTAGTCTGCTGTTTTTGTAATAAAATATACGGAGGGTTTACGTTTTTTCTATTAAAATAAAACGCGTCTTTCTCAATTACCTTGCATAATAATCTCACAGTCAATTTGATATTAATGTTACGTAACTAATTATTTCCAATTGTATTGAAATAACAATGTCCTTTTTGACAGTGGTGTAGTCACGTTTCAATGTCAAGTGAAAGAAAGGAAGTATCTGACGATCAGCAATTACACATCTATAATTATAATACATATTACCATTTATATATATATATATATATATATATATATATATATATATATATATATATATATATATATATATATATATACTTTCTAATGAAATATTAAAATTATGTACGTACATCCATTTAAAAAATAATTTCGCAAACTGCCTGCGGCTGATGTTTTTGCTTTCTAAAAATATTATAGGTTACGTGCAGTACACATATAATATTTGAATAGCTTTCACTGTATTTACTTGTAACGATTACGTTAATAGTTGCCCACTTAAAAAGAATCGTTAAAATAATACCTACACCGAATCCCTTGCATAATAATTACGTCCTAATTATATTGTAAATATCAACAACTGTACCACTAAATCATTAATAATTATACTAAAATATTAATATAACACAGATAAATTCAACAAACCATTCACAAGTATAGCACAAAAAAGAAATATTCGCGTAAAGACAGTCATGGCGGTCCGTATTAGATTCACTCGAAACATTGATATAGCACCTTTCGCCACCGCACGCGCACTGCCAAGGCGTCAGTACTCGATCGCCTCAAATTTCCACGGTTCCACCACCAATCGACCTCCACAGCTTTCTCCTTCTAAATCATCTGATCTATTGCCATTGCTATATCAATATATATTATTTTTAAATTATTAGATACGCTTGTATACGTCCCTTAAGCATGAATGTAGCTACCGATAACAATAACAAAGGAATTTAAAAGGTGTTAAAACTTCCTAATACATGTTATTGTTTTGTTGACTTTGTATTAAAAACCTATAAAAATTGCTTAGACATATACTTACATTAATAATTACGAATCCCACAAAGCATGTTGTACGTAACTTTACTTTGCGCAAAGCTTTCACACAAGTACATTTTTTTAATTATATTTGTTTGATTATATTATAACATAACATAACATAACATAAAAACTCTTTATTACACACCAGAAAATTACAAAAATTAACAAATAAATTCATATAAAAAAATGTGAAAAGGCGGCCTTATCACTAAGAGTGATCTCTTCCAGGCAACCTAATCAAAAGAATCAATTTAGAAGAGCGGGCATGGCGCGGTGCAAAGATAAAAGAAAATCATATATACTGAGCATATTATGAAACTTAATAATACCCAATGATATTTTATTCTATATTTGATAAAAAGTTAAAAGTATTGATTGACACATAAAATATTTTAATCAAATTTATCTATAAATAGCTGACATTCACATTTTTGATTTAGCTTCACGCTGTATCCAATACGTAGCAGGATAAGCAAAAGGAGCCTAGTGTTAAGACACTCTGCTTTCCATTTTTGACCAAATTCTAGAAACATTGCGTGTTGAGTGGCGGAACTCAACGCCGCGCTTTGCTTTGCCATCAGAACCTAGAAACAAAAATATATAATATTTCATTTCTTTAAGTGGATATCGAACTCACAACCTATCATGTTTACAGTCACTCACTTGTGTCCCTGCGCAACGACTGGCCTTAACTGGCCTCACGTGTTTTTACTTATATAAATTATATTATAAATAAGTTACATTACAATATTTATATCATCAAATACTTAATTGAACTTAAGGCATAATCAATTTAGTCAACATTAGTCTTCGCATTTAATAACGATGTAAATTTCCCCGGTTGAGCATAAACGGGGGAAAAGGCAACAGCCTAAAGTCTTACTTTTTATCTTACTAATCTTACTAACCTAAATCTCCCAATACCAGAAACATAACAGAAAAACTGAAATGAACCGCATATTTTATTCGCATATTCTATATACATTTATAAAATAGGCCATTTTATTCTGGAAACGTTCAAAGGGAAAGAATGAAAGATTTTTACTTTTCGTAATTATGACTTCCATGTGCGTTATTTCCAGGGTTCCATGCTAGTAGCACTGCCGTAGCCAGCATGCATTGTTAAATGGGTCATTAGGTGTGAACTAACCTAATAAACATAAACATACCAAAACTTAAAAAAAATGTGTTAAATTATTTTAATAAATCTAAAAATATATAACATTTCCAGTTAAGCCATACGTGCATCCGATCTTTTTTGCCCGATGTCACAGAGCCGACGTGTCGACTGTCGAAATCTCAACTCATAGTAATGTCAGTTTGACAGATATGAAATGGTAAAATGTTCAATTTTTGTATTTATTAATGAAAAGTATATAAAAAATATAAAACTTAATTATCATTACTCATAATCTAGTATTTGATGGCAGTTCCTATAATTGACCATAATGACTACGTTACGGGAACGCCAACTCAGTAAGTATAGATATTTAAAATAATATTAGTAACAATGCTGTTATAAATGTACTATTTCTTTAATTATATATAACTATTTAATAAAATATCACAATATAAAGGAAATATACATAGTATATGTTGTATATACTATGTTGTGTACCAAAAAATTTAATAAAAGAAATTAAAACAATATATTTATAATTTTTTCTACATTTCAGATGCAATCAAGCAAATGCTTAACTTAAACCAGCCACTGACCAAAGCAGTCGCAAATGAGCCATCATGGAAAGTACTGGTTTACGATAGAATTGGTCAAGACATAATATCACCCCTAATTTCAGTTAAAGAATTAAGGGAATTGGGTGTCACTCTACATGTGTAAGTCTCAAATATTTTACTAATTTAAAATTGTATTTAAATTAATTCCCTTTTTCATTTAAGTAATGATAATATTTAAATAATAAAAATATTTTTACAGACAGTTACACTCAGATCGTGATTCTATACCTGAGGTACCAGCAGTATACTTCTGTGCTCCATCTGAAGAAAACTTGGGTAGAATATGTCAAGACCTGGATAATGGCATTTATGACCAATATCATCTTAATTTTATATCACCAATAACTAGACAAAAGTTAGAAGATCTAGCAGCATCAGCAATTCAGTCAAATTCTGTTATGAGCATTCACAAAATATTTGACCAGTATTTGAATTTTATATGTTTAGAAGATGATTTATTTATTATGAAGCACCAGCAATCTGACTCATTGTCATACTATGGTATAAATTATGTTTAAATAAGCAATTGATTTCACATTGATTAAATAAGAGGATGGTATGGCACAGCGACACAGGGTATGACTGTAAATACAACAGTTGTGGGTTTCAGTTCAACTTGGAGTTGCTAATTATAAATAATTTCCTAACTCTAGTAACAAAAAGTGTTGCATTGTGTTCCACCACAAATTAACCAATGTCTTGAACCTCAAACCAATGTCTTGTAATGGGACAGTGTCTGACTGTAATTCCAACAAAATTCCTTTTCTGGCTAGATAAAGTACAGCGTTAAATACTTCTTACTCATAATTTATCCTGCAAAAGAACACTGCCGTGCCATGCCTGCCATAAAAATTAATAATAACTATAACTTTTAAACAAAATTATTTTCAGCAATAAATAAGGGTGATACTAAGGACACAGAAATGGAAGCTATAATGGATGAAATAGTTGAAAGTCTGTTTTCAGTTTTTGTTACCCTTGGTATGTAATATAAAGCTTTAAATATTAATGCTTTGTCTTATTGAATAATATAATGATTAGAACACACAAAAGATTGATTGTAGTGGGGCTCAAACCCACTTTTTTTGGAAACCGTGAAAGATCTCTATCCAATTAAGTTTATTAACTCTATATATTCTTATTAAATCAAATAAAAAAGAGTAAAGAATGCAGTTTTAAATGTTGATTTAGTTTATTTTATACATTTGTAAATATTCTCCTTATTTCAGTGTGTTTTAATTTTTAATGTATAAATATTTAAAATAATTGGTATTTATAATATTATAAGGACCATATCATGTACTAAATTCCACATAATATTATGTTGTTGCTCAGAGACACAAGCATGCGAAAGTTGTGAGATCGATTTCCACTCTGAGGAATGAAATATGTAATATATTAGGTTATAAGACAAAGTGCAGCGAGTTCTGCCACTCAACACACAATTCAACGCATAGTTGGGAATGGAAGTGTATTAATGGGGAATGGAGTACCTTAACACTAGTCTCTCAGGTCCTCTCTGCTTACCCCGATATGTGCGAGATATGGTGCAGAGCTAAAATAAATATATAAATATATTTAAATTGCTAAGTGATTAATGTAACATTTAGGTAATGTCCCAATAATAAGATGCAGTAAAGGCAATGCAGCAGAAATGGTCGCAAAGAAACTTGATAAGAAGTTAAGGGAGAATCTATGGGATGCAAGAAACAACTTGTTTCATGGACAAGCTGGATCATTCAGTTTCACTCGTCCAATGCTGATTTTGCTTGACAGAAATGTAGACATGGCAACACCATTACACCACACTTGGACTTACCAAGCTTTGGCTCATGATGTTTTGGATTTGTCTTTGAATAGGTAAGCTATTAATTTGAAAACATTTTCTACCCATGTATAAGTTTAATAGTTCTATATGCTCAAGACGGAATCAGTAAACTTTATAATATTTTATATAATAAATAATTTAACGGTAATCAGTATAGTAAACTTCCACTTGATCATTGTTTGGTACTACAAATGTGTGAAAAGTATCTCTAAAATCTAGACACACTCATGATATGCTCTGCTATATATAAGATGCAGCATGAAGCATACAAATTGAAGTCTATAAATAATAATCTATGCTATTTCTATATTTTTTCACCTTAGAGCAGTTGTACCAGAGAATCCTGGATCTGTAGTTCCAGAACAAAAAAACAAAACCAGAACATGTGACTTGGATTATAACGATTCCTTGTGGGCTGAACATAAAGGCAGTCCTTTCCCCACTGTAGCAGAAGCAATTCAAGAAGATCTAGACAAATACAGGTACTTATCTAATATTATTTAGCTTAATTGATGCATAAATTATGTATTTTGCACTTATGGAAACTTTTTGGAGGCGCATTTTTTCTTCCACATAAATTAAATTAAAAAATAAATAAATAAAAATTAAATCAGCTTCACGCTGTATCGCGCACACAGCAGGGTAGGCAGAGGGAACCTAGTGTTAAGACAATCCACAAAGTGGGGAACCCACTTTCTGCCGAATTCTGGAGGCATTGCGTGTTGGGTGAATTGAGAAATATAAATTTAAGTAAATATTTCATCTCCTCGAGTGGGGATCGAACCCACAACCAGTCGGTTTTACAGTCACACTTTGTGGCGCTGCGCCACGACCGGTTCCACATATTATGTCGGTATTTATTTAAATTGTTTTTAAAAAAACTGCATTTATGTGTATATAATAATGTATAAGTAATTACTTTCACAGCATTCTCCAAAAATAAAATTTGTGAATATATAAACATGTTATATTTATGGCATATGAATATAGTAGAAATTTTCAAATAATTGTTTTGCAGTTTCATTTACAACTAATTCAAAATTTTAACAGAAATTCTGAAACAGAAATGAAAAGACTAAAAACTTCAATGGGCATAGACGCTGAGAGTGATGTAGCACTCAGCTTGGTCAGTGACAACACTCAACGATTAACGAGTGCGGTCAATTCCTTGCCACAAATGATGGAGAAGAAGCGACTCATTGATATGCACACTACTATAGCTACAGGTACAATTTATAACTAAATTCTAACTTTATCAAAAATATTTATATCGTGGTTTATCAAATTGAGTATCGACCCTCATAGATGGAAATTAATCATTTTTATTTCTTTGTTTTCGTATAATAATCTTTATGTATTTTTAAACATTTTTAAAGTGTTAATCCACACTTAGGAAATATAAATACTTATTTAGAAAACAATTTAGCAAGCGTATAAGAATTTCGACGTAGCTTGGCGAGAACGTATGGCTCAGTGGTCAGAGCGCCTGGTCGGTTTCCAGGAGGCGCGGGTTCGAGTCCCGCTACGTTAAAATTTTTATACGTTTTCTAAATAAACCTTTATTTGAATTTGTTTCTGAATCATATAGATAAATCCCAACTGCGTAATAATAATAATATTTTTTAATTACAGCAATCCTAAATGCAATCAAATCGAGACGATTGGATTCATTCTTTGAATTGGAAGAGAAAATAATGAGTAAAAGCACTGCCATTGAAAGCAAAGCTGTAATGGACCTAATAACGGACACGACCGCCGGCACCGAGGAGGACAAAATACGTCTCTTTATTATATATTATCTGTGCACTTCACATATATCCGACGAGGAGTATAAGAAGTTTGAAAGTGCGCTATTAGCTGCCAATTGTGATATTAAGCCTATGTTGTATATGAAGCGTTGGAAGTAAGTGTAGTGTCCCACCGTTAATTAAAAACACAGTTTATAGTCTTAGCTTGTTATTTTGTTTTTTTTTTCAGCTTTACGTTCACTTCTCGTAGTAGGCATAGGAAACCTAATGTTGAGACACTCCGTTCTCCATTTTCCGCCGAATCCTGGAAGATAACGTGTTGAATGGCGAAACTTAACGCCGCGCTTTGCTTCATAACCAGAGCAAAGCATTGAAAATATTAAATATTTCATTTCAGTGGAAATCGAACCCACAACCTGTCGCGTTTTACAGTCACACCTTGTGCCCCTGTGCTATGACTGGCCTAGTTATTTTTATCGAATCGAATAACAAAATAATAATCTCAAGAAATTCGAATGACTTTTACGGCTTTTGTAAAACTAAAACATACTTCCATATTGACACCTTAATTCGTAAATCACTACTACTAATTCCAGAACGTTTTTGGCGTGAAAGACGCCAAAAACGTTCTTTGTTTGCCGACCAGTAATTAAGAACGTTGGTAAATAACATTTATAGCTGTATATTTAAGACAATCATTCCTTGATGATAAGACTACGATTTATATTATTTTAAATTAAACCTTTGTTACAGGGGATTTACAAAAATGTCAAGTCAAGGTCAATACGAAGGTGGAGGAACTAAAACAGTTTCTATGTTTTCAAAATTGGTTTCACAGGGCTCGTCTTTTGTGATGGAAGGCGTTAAAAATTTGGTTGTGAAGAAACATGTGAGTTAAAAAAAAATCAGCTTCACCCTGTATTCCGCACCCAGCAGTGGGAACCTAAAGTTAGGACGCCTCAGCGGAACTCAGAACAGAGCATTTGTTTTGGTGCCAGAGCGAAGGCATGAAAATATTAATAAATAATTATTCATTCCCTCGAGTGAGAACTCCCCGAACCCACAACCGTCGCGCCACGACGGTCTGACGGTTCGCGTTCTCTCTATATACTAGTACAATTCCAACCTCCTTTCATGCACTGCCCCTCAACAAACGTCACATGCCTGCAACACAGAAGCTGCCGGTGAGCCGCGCGCTGGAGGGCGCGCTGGCGTCCAGCGACGGCGAGCTGGCGTGGCTGGACCCGCGCGCGGCGCGCACGGACGCGGCCGCCCGCGCGCGCGCGCCGCGCCACCCGCCGCCCACCGACGCCGTCGTGTTCGTGGTGGGCGGCGGCAGCTACATCGAGTACCACAACGTTGTGGACTTCGCTAAGGTTATTAATCATCACCTAATATAAGAAAATACATTTAAAAATATTAAAAATACTCTTCCGGCGCTAGAACTAATTTTCATGCCATCGGTGACTAGAATTGCATAGAAGAGTGAACCTTCTCACAATACGCGCCGTCTCAAGCGTGCTGCCTTCTGCATCGACTTTTTGAACCAATGACACGACTTAGAGATGATAACCTTTTTCTAAAAGACTCATGGACTGCGTTTAGATAACTTTAAAGTATTTGAACGTTATACCATCATGAGAATATTATTATTGAACTTTGCTAAGATTATTATTATAAAGTACACTTTATATTACATCATACAATCATAGATGTACGATAGAACCGTACATTGCACAATCACACCACTCAGCATTTTATATATCATTTATTATTTTATACTCGATTCGATAAATCAATTTGCATACAATCAACCAATACAATATTAAATGGTCCTTCAAGCCGAATTTAAAGACTTAATTATTTAGCATAAGAATGCTAAATAATTAAGTCTTTAAATTCGGAATTTAGAAACAATGCTTTCACTTTATCTCATTACCATATCATATCTTGTATTTTTTAAGATTTAATTATCGGTTATCGATAGTATCGGTTGTAACACTATTCGTTATAATGTACTAATGTGTGTACTTATAGTACACACGATTGTTTTGATTATAGTATGCGAACTGATTTGAACTAAATATGAAATAACGAATATCCTGAGTAATATCATTGTGTAATATACGTTTGTACTGTTCATTAGTGGTACACGAAATTAACCAAATATTGCACAAAAAGCGTTTGTAATAACTATCTCTTTCAAGCAAAAAAAAGTCTTTTTCTGTTTTTTTTTTTCAAACTATACCAACACGTATTTTTTTTATAATATTAACACGATTATGACATTTCAACATATCTCTCATATCATATTTAACGCTATAGGCAGGGTAAACCGTTAAAATGTTAACGAACATCATTATCCGGCGTTGAGTGGCAATACTAAACGTCATTACCAGATCATGACGAAAATAAAAACTAATTTAGTTAGATGATAGGCAGAAATAAAACACAGAAATTTATCTTAATCACAACTTAACCTTTACCGATATGAAGGTACCTAAAATTACAAGAGTTATAAACACCCTAGCACATTAATTTATCTAGTCACTTATAAAATAATGTGTTATTAATGACATTTTAAGTATGTAAATAATTAGAACACACTACAAAATTGCTTCATCAAATCCAATATAGGTTGAGACTGGCAATTTACTAATCAATGCATTTGTCGCTTATTGTCGGAGCAGGAACACAAAAATATTTTTAATATATTTACATTACCCTGATCAGGGTCGAACCCACGACGTTGGAATATTCTAATGTGTTTTCGCATCGCTTTACCATTGTGTCTTAAACATTTTTTAGCTACATTCTGTACATATAATACTGCAGCGTAGATAGAATTTAATGTCAAGACACTGTTCCCCACTCTCCTGCCAAGTCAAAGACATTGCGTGTTGAATGGCAGAACTCAACGCCGTGCTCTATCTTATCAGAGCAACGAAATTGCAATAATTAAATGTGGCGGGCGAACCCACAACCAACGACGGTTTACACGTACACACTATGTGTTACTGAGCCACAATTTTTTATATAATAAAAATAATTCATTCACTTTCAGCAACAGGCAGCCAGTGGGCAATCGAGAAAAATAATCTACGGTGCAACAACTCTACCAAACGCGACTCAGTTTCTAAAACAACTTTCTCTATTAGGAGAAGAACTTCAATAAGCATTCCCACTTCTTAGAAATCGTTAATTTATATTATATTATGAATCTGTAAAAAAAACTAGTTTTAATTGATATCCTATTAAATAAAACACGAGTATCAACAAGTTTGCATTTTATTTACAATGACATTGAAAATAGAACTAACATCTAATATCTACTAATAAATTTTATTGTTTAGAACAAGAAGTATAAAATCTAAATCACAAGATTACGAATCAATCGATAGCATCAGATATTTTTATAAATAATATTTCGTCACTATCTTTTCAGTTATATTGATATAAAATGGGGTGCAAACTTAATTTCACAACCGAAACTAAACACGGCAAAATACTATTTCATATTACATAAGAAAGAAACTTGTCGATATATTTTTTTTAGTTTTATCCCAACCCTTAAAGCTATTGTGCTAATAAAAAAAAACGTTAATTATTAAGTAATAATAACCGTCGAAAAATAGTAAATGTGTTAGGTATTTACTTATAATTATATAAAATAAAGAGATACATATTTTTATTCAAGGAACTTGAATGCGTTACATTTAGCACTGCATAAACCATCGTCAAGTAAGAGTTTTATAGTAAATATTCATATTAATTCTAATGGATATAAGAATTCTTTATTTTAAAGTATAGAATGATATCACTGATCACGATATGGTTTGGCACAGTGAAATATTTACGATCTAACAGAGAGCAAGAAAAAAAAGTCGTCTTATCTAGAGCAACCCGCATTTAATGTGGCAAGGGTTATTATATATGTTTAAAACAAGTAAGTACTTTGTTTTTAAAGGAGCTTACTAGTGTACTCAGGAATAGAAGAAATAAAAATATTAATTTGTTCGAATGTACAATGAAAAAAGAATTGCAAAAATATGATTAAGATTTTATAATTGTGCGTTGATAAAATAAAATCGAATACCAAAGCGAACCTGATACATTATTAAACAACAGACAATATTCACAATTACAATAAGCCTCCGCATAGATTAATTAATAAGAATAAAATGCTAAAAATATATGTTATTTCGTAATTTTACCAATATATATATAAAATAATAATCCAATTCAAACTCTAATATCATAAATAACAATTTTAATTCATTATTTTTGTAATAAAAGAGTAAAGCCTATTATATTTTAAATTTATTTATCACTTCTTTTAAAGGCTCAAACAATTTTAATGGCACAAAACAACGTTTAATAATCGATAGTCATACAGATTATATTATATATTAATAACTTCTTACCATATAAAAACAGTGACAAACGCTACAAGTACATACAGATCGTATTAAGAAGGCGCTTTTACACAATATATTCATAGTTTACATATTACAAAAATAAACAATAAGTACGATACAATTTATGAAGTACATTGCAATGTCAAACTAACCAAATGACTACTCCATTAAAAATAATTAAAAATCAGAACACAATGCAGATCAACTGATTGATATATAGATATATTTCAAGTTGTGACTTTCAGTATAAACTATAAAAACTCATAGTAAACATAGTATAAACTTAAAACGAGTAAGTTTTTATCCAATAGAGATTTCAGAAAGAGCTAGTCTACATAATAGAATATATCCTACAGCTATGTTTTAACGAAATAAAAAAAATATAAAAAAAAAATTATCAAGGAGTTCTATTTAACAACATAATAAAATATTTCATATTTGCAAAAAGTAGTATATGAATTAATATAAAAATGTTAAAATAATGGTTGACTGTACATATTTAAGTGGCGGTGATTCATAAAGGTACTCACTCAGTCTGGATAATATATAATCTGTATTTTTAAATAACATAACTTCAGATACTATATAACAAAACATTTAATTTTATTAAAATTATGCCAAATTAAATGGTATACATTGATTAATTTGATTTCTCCCGTCACAGCCGCTATGAACACAAAACATGTTCCAATATTCAACATCATAATGATGTATTAGTAATAGAACTTTATAAAAAATATTTGTTATAATGCTAATGTGGAATTCAATACTTGAATTACACATTATTTGTTTTTCCACATGTTAATTTTAAGTTTATTAAAAAATAATGTAATTTATAATTAAGCTATGATGTAAATTTGTTGTAAGGTGGACGGAAGATAAATAATTGAAAAAAAAACTATAGAGTAGAGTTCACATTATCATAATAGTTTGAACATTTTCAATATTTAATTGTTAGATGATATCATAGAATATATAATTTTTGTAGATATGTATTTAAATATATATTTATTAATTAATGACAATGGTACCTTTATGGAATGCCTCACTAAATAACTGTGGATACTTGTGAGAAAGTACATGTAAATATTTCTTGAGAACTAATTATAAAAGTAATCTTTTCACAAGCTAAAAAGACAAAATATAAATATGCAATAGCAATAGTGAAATACTGAAAGTTGGAATGTATTTTTTTTAAATGTCAGTTTTAATTATTCCCTATAGGAATGTTTCAGCCATACTTATGAAATTTTATTTTAGAACATAAAAGTTTACAATATACAAAAATAAATGACAAAGCCAAGTTCGTATTTTTAATACAGAAACAACATTTTAATAATGTCTATAAAGTCAAATGGCCTCCTCATTAAACACAAAAAATAATACAAATAATGCAAGTTCAAGTTCATAATAACGAAATTGATATAAATATCGTAATCAATTTGTATAAATCATTAAAATAGAATCTCCTATATATCTGTAAGGTATATGTAGAAAGGAATATAAAAAAAATTAACTCAATATTAGGCCTTGCTCCGGGACAAATTAATTAGTTCTAAAGTAAAAGGTAAATACTACATCATAGTATACTAAGAGAGGAAGGAGTCAAATTTGGAATATTAAATTACATCTTATAGTAAAATATATTTGAAGACAACTATGTGAATGGTTAAATAGGGAATATTATAATCACACATTTACACTTCAACATACATTTCAACATAGCAACATTCCAATTTAAAATGCAAGCAATAATTGTATTAAGCTATTGTCGGTCCACCGCTTCCCTAGCAAAGTACAGATCAATAATTCCTAATACAATTATTGTAGACAATATGAAGACAGGATCTAATCACAATTCTAGCAATTTAATAACTACCATTCTTTTAACAAATGTTCAACTCTAAGAATATTCATAGCAATATTTGCAAATATCATGAATACTCTTGGACAATCTTCTCAAATAGTAACAAACAGTAGTCACTTAACAAGGACAGTACACACAGTATGTCACATTATCAGACCAATGTAAAGCGATAAGACATTTGTCTCACAGTTCATTTATAACAATTGCAACAAACCTTAGAATTAAGTGATTATCACATTAACTATAAGTAATTACTAGCACAGAATGTTTAGAAGAGAGTATATCCTAACTACTAATTTTTTATTCATAAAAAGTAAATGAAGATTCATTAAAGATATATTTTTAAGATATAAGTTATATTTATATTTTTATGCATTCAATGTCATGTACTAAGGTTAAATAGAGATTGTTAATGACATGGATTGTAGTATGAGATTCTGAGAAAAGTGAGTAGTAACTTGCAGCAGACTTTAGTAAGAAATATAATTAGATTACACATGTTAAATGTATAACCCACACCTCCTATCATATAATATAAGATGATTTCAAAAATTTAAAACTGCATAAATGCTGTGACTAGTCCAATATACTAAGACATTTCGTTGATAATCTTCAGAATATATTCACATTTTAACATTTTTGAAACAATACTACTAAAGCAATTACAATTAAGAAACAACACAAATCTTACAGTATTATATAGGATTTAGCAGAGCAAAAAATATCATCAGCAGTTAAGATGTTAACTACTTATGATGTTTGTTGCACTGTTGTAAAAGTGACGGTTTTAGATTCAATTCCAACTTTAGGAAATGAATTACTTTTGTTTCTTTGCCCTGGCAATAACACAAAGCATGAGGTTAAGATCTTAAGCCAGTCAACTTGCAATATTTTAAAAATTGGGCAGTGCATGGGGAACACTGTCTTAATATTAGGGCCCCCTCTATCTACCCTGCTGCCTGCTATATACAGATATAGCATAAAGCTACAAAATCATTAATGGCATATCAAATGGCTTGTTACTTTATATAACAGTGTAATATATAAGATATTTCTATTAATAAGTACCTTAATCACATTTTAAGTAGCTGATTAAGTAAATCCTCTATTGTTGTGGCTTTGGCTGGGTATTAGTGTTGCGACTTGAACTGGTACTACTGAGAATCATTTTTTGCATCTGACGAATGACTGTGGTAGCATGATAAGCCTGTTTCCAACGAGATTTAGCAAAGTTCTTCTTAAGCTGCTCAGAGACTGTGCCATGAATATTCTTATTGCTAGCTGCATTGCCAGAAATCCATGGGTGAGCCAAAGCTTGTCTGAAAGTAATAATTATTCCAAATTTATATTCATGAATATAGAATTAACTTATAGGGTGGGCAGTGACACTTAGAATCAAGACATCCCAATCTCCACTTTTCAATGATTCCAGATACTATGTTTTTAAAACTCAATGACACATTTTGCCTACCAGAGTGGAAAAATTAAAATGATGAATTTCACCAAGTTGCTATCAAGGCCATTACTCCATGATGGCCTTTTTATAAATATTTCTTTACACAAAAGAACATATATAATAACCAGTATGTAAACAAGATAGAAACTTATAATAATCAAAATCAAAGGTCATCCTGATAAGGTTGTGATGAAAACAGCTTATATTTAGAACATAGGCACACAAAATAAATTAACATTAATTAAAGAAATATAAAGCTTGCTAATAGGATATTTTTCCTCTAAAAATCAATATTCATATTATATTATAAACAGGTCTGGATATACCACTACTTACTTGCAAGAATATCTCTTTTCAACATCTACACACATCAAGTGACGAATGAAATCTTTAGCAGATTCACTTATGTCATCCCAATATGGAGAGTCAAATTCAAAATCTCCTTTAAGAATCTGGGCAAAAAGATTGGCATCATTTTCATCATAAAAAGGAGGATAGCCACAGAGCAAAATATAAGATATTACTCCTATACTCCATACATCAACAGCTTTGCCATATGGTTTCTGAGCAAGGACCTCAGGAGCTACATATCCAGGAGTTCCACAAGCTGTTGCCATTATGCCAGAATCTTCAATTTTAGATAGACCGAAATCGCTAATCATAATTTTGCTGTCTTCGTCTGCACTGTAGTAAAGAAGATTTTCGGGTTTTAGGTCTCTGTGTACTACGCCTTGCGAATGCATATAATCCACAGCTTCCAACACTTGTCTTATAAGATTAGACGCATCTTTTTCAGTGTACGAGCCTTTCTCAACAATTCGATCAAACAATTCACCACCTGTAACTAATTCCATTACTAGGTAAACCTTGTTCTTGTCCTCATAAGTTTCGAGCAGCTGGACAATATTGGGGTGTGAAAACATTTTTTTCTCTCCACTCTCAACTTTTGCATTTTCACTAAATCTTTTCAAGACTCTAATTTCATTTTCCAGTGAATCTTCTTTGCCTTTAAGCGCTTTTTTATCGATGATCTTGCAGGCGAACAATTGTCCATTCTCCTTACTTTCGATTAGGCGAACTTCAGAAAATGCTCCTGTCCCAAGAAGATCCTTTACAACGTATTTATCCTCGATTGATGGTTGTTTCTCTGGATCTTTACTCTCTTTTTTAGATTTTCTACCGAAATCTTTTTTGCCAAATAAAGGCATCTTGTAGGCCTGCACTTATTCACTAGAGATTCAATTTGCTCTAACTCTAAAAAATATCTACGACTACGTAGCTAAAAGCTATAATCTATATCGATACACATATATTAAAATGTAATAGACATCACGAAAACTCCTACTCGGTATTTTTACTAAGATCAACACATGCTAGATAAATTTAAAAATGGCTTTACACGGTGCAACTTTATTTTTATTGTGGTAATTGGTAAAGCGTAACTGCTTAAGTTATGAAAATGTTCAAGAAATACATATATTGAAATTTGGAAAAGTGTAATTTAAATATTTAAAAAATACAAGCACTTCCAAACTTCTGTGAAAATGCATTAATAATGATTATTTGTATACTATGATAAAAATGTATATTTTTATTGTCGATAGAGTTAATAGAAATATTTTTCGACATTAAATTAGATTACTACAACAAATATAACTAAATATATTTTATATTTATATTCATTTAAGACTGATTTTACAATAACTACGAAGAGAATAATGCCTTATAGTAATTATATATTATGAATATGTCAAATCACATGGGGTCAATGGATACACCATATTTGGTGAATAGTTAAAAAAAATATTTGATAACCTATATGGGTAAATAAGGATTATATTTTGTAAATATATTAATTTGTCAAGTAAAGCTTAATAACCTCAGTCTTAATTTAAAATTAAATTTTAATTTTGCATATTTATTTACTAAATGTCATATCTTTGTGCAACAGGTACTTAAAAATAACAATAAATCACATCTTATTTAAAAAACGTATAAAAATTTTAACGTAGAGGAACTTGAATTTGAAACATATATTTTGAAAATTATATTTTTGTGATTAATAAAAATATTTACAAGTTGAAAATATTACAATGCTGAAATCAACGTTGTCAGATTTTCTGTCGGATTTTTGAACATATCAAGTAAAAAAGCGGGACTCTTTCGCCAAAAACGGGACAGTTTAATTTATCATTTATCCATTTATTTGAGTTTCAAATAAAACATTTAATGTTGATAGATATCGATATTAAATATTTTTTAATTGAAAAACGTTACTATCTGTAATCGATATTGGTTTGGTTTTTCATATCTAAGGCAGTAAAATCTTCAGACAACTTACGAATATACTTATTTGTATTTTTAAATTTAATTTTTAATCAAAATCTTAAAATAATTAAAACGATTTCTCACAATATGTGGAATAATTCATGAAAAGCGGGATTATGCCTATCCTGATCGGAACTTTTAATTTAAGAGCTAAAAATCGGGACGTCCCGCCAAAACATCTGGCAACATAAAGTATTTGCACCAGGCAACTGGTAAATACTTATTTTACTTTAAAATATGTGTTCTTAACTTCTTAACATCTCATTTTATTCTTCTGCTTCTAAGATAAATATATATATATATTAATAGCTCACTATATATATATATATATATATATATATATATGTGTGTGTATATATATATATATATATATATATATATATATATATATATATATATATTGAGCTATTAAATACAATGAATGAATTGTAGATGTAACTTCAACAAAAAATTGGTGTGTAATACCTTTTTTTAACCACGGTAACTTTTCCCCGCCATTTTATGAATAGATGGCGAAATGTGACCCACAAAGAGCGAAAATACCTGCACTTCTTAAGATAATTGTTAAGATGTTAATTGTTAATCATAAAGTGCAGCTTGTTTTTGAAAATTATGAATTTCTAAGATATCTTTTAACTAATTTTGTTATGAAACTATTAAAAATAAGCTTATTTTTGTCGAAATACCAGTAACTGGGTTCCCTAAACTGATTTTTTTTATTTATCGAAAGATGTCGATAACAATTTTTTTTTTAACTAAAATATATAAGTACATTTTTTGTTAATTAATTTTAGATTTAAAAGAAAAAACTATCCTCGACCCGCTGACAAAATTACAGCGTGCGACTGTTGTGAATTTGATTCCTACTTGGGGGAATGAAATATAACATTTCATGTAATTGCTCTGGCAACGAGGTAAAACGAGGCATGGAGTTCCACCTTCAAACACACGCATTGCGTCAAGAGTTTAGTGGAACAGTGGGTAACGGACGTGTCTTAAATCCTAGCTCCTAGCTGCTATGTGAGGAACACAGCGTGAAGTTAAATAAAGCTACAAATATTTTTTGTAATATAAAATGTTCTTTTATTATTTTTGAACGTAATTATTGTTTATATATTTTTTAGATCTAAAATCCGTAATGAAAATATGTTATTTTCTTAAGGTGTAGTTTATTGGTCTAGAATGTCCATATGTTAATGAATTGCTCTCTTTGTGAATGAATAACTTTCTTTGTTTTTTTTTTTTTGAAGAATGAGAAATTTAATTTTGTAGGATCACTTTGTTGTCCGTCTGTCCGGCTGTCAAGACCATTTATCTCGAGATCGTGAGAAGATATTAGACTGCAATTATTATCAAATATTCAAGTTTATCGTCTCCGGAAGCACAGAAAAAACAACTGTAAAAGTCAACCTATTCAAAAAATACGAGCATTTATGCATTGTGTTTGCTGCGTTTTGTATAAAATTCACCGCGTCTTTTTGTATGAAAAAAATCTGAAAAGTGAAATTCATATGTATTTCATAGAAAAAAATCATTACAAACTTATATTTGTTCATTTCATACAAGAGGCCAGTCGTGGCGCAGGGGCACAAAGTATGACTGTAGTTGACTGGCTTGGATTCGATCCCCACTTAAAGAAATAAAATATTTTCTTAAAATTATATTTTCATTTCGTCGCTCTGGTGTAGAGGCAAAGCGCTCAACACGAAACAATACTTCCAGAATTCGGCAGAAAATGGGGATCGGAATATCGTAACAATGGTTCCCTCTGCCTACTGTACTGCTGTGTGCGGCATTTAGCGTTAAGCTGATTTCCTCATTTCCTACTAAAATAAGTTCAGACTTAAGTTTGTCAAATTTTATAAATTGTACTTCCCTTTGACCTACAATCCTGAAATTGGTACGGAAGCCTCGGTAGGCGAGTCCGTCCGGTTTTATTTAACTTAATATTTTTCTTTTAAGTGTTTGTTACTAGAACGAGAAATAAAAATAAAAAATAATCGATTCCCGGGAGTAGGAATCGAACACGCAACCGCCGCGTTTACAGCTTACAGTCACACGCCTGTGCGCCACGATGTCCACATTTTCTGTTTTTATTTCTATTTATTAAATTATTACTTTAGTTTATTCTATGAATAACTTATAATATAAAGACTAGTAAGCTACCTAGCGTTTAGCGAAAGTTTAATATTATAGCGTTCGCTAAATTTTTATATTACCTATTTAAATTGGCTATTAGGTGTGTAGATTTTTCTCGGGAAAGAATTACCTATAGAGTTTTATACAAACACAAATACACGATATCAAATTATTGAAATACTTAACAATTACAAATACTAATTCCATACCACATACTAGATAGAGTCAATTCCATTTTTCTAAGTATAAACTTTAAGAAGTTCTTTTTTGTATTGAAAAAACTTTTCTTCTCGACATACAGTTTTTATTTAAAGTTATGAAATTAGTGATTTGGACATTAATGCGAGGCTAGTAACTAATTAGCTGACACAGAGTAGTACCAAATGTACCTAAATTATAGATCTGAATCTTATATTTTTTCCTCGTAAATATTAAACTCTAAAAGTAAGCAATTCAAAATTTAATTATCAAAGTATATTTTTATTAAAACATTCAAAATGTAATTGTATCAGCAATAAAGTTCGTTTATGATCCATACAAATACATTTCACGTAATAAGGTAGGTTTACGTGTCACTCCTGTGTTGATATATATAATCGATTAGTAGATATTTCTTTACGTTTGAAGATATTTTTAAATTTTCTACATTTTATTAGTTTCATTAGTGTATAATAATAACACAACAATACAATCAAATTGTTAGTGTTTTAATGGGTAGATAAATATTATTAATCCAGTTCGTTGTGGAGCTCTGTTTAAGAACGAAAGCTGTTCCTGCTGATTACTACTTACAATATGTTCCACTACATTTTCTCCCTCACCCTCCCTAATATATTATCTATGCTTCCACCCTCTGACGTCACAGTGAAAATCGACCAATCCAAACCAACACAGTAGTCGACGGTCCGTATAAGCGGAATCACTACCGCATATCGTTTTATTATATTATCTTATAATTTTAATGTTTCTGTTGTGTGATCCTATGCGCGATTCCAAAATGTATTTAAATGTGAATGATAATGTGCAATAATTTTTTTCCTTTCTTCATTTTCGTGAAACATTTGTTTTATTTCTTTAGTATTTTATTAGTGTGACTGAACCACGTTAGGGGGCGGTACCGTGATGCCAGTTCGTAAGCAAGGTGAATATTACAATAGTAACATTGTAAAATTGTGGTTTGAACTATGCCACTGCGTTGTTATTGACCAGATATTATGCAAGGGGAACTAACAGTGGGGGCTTACAACAACCCTTGGTTTGCATCAACGCAACTACTAGAAGGGGTGGATTTTGCTTATATCTTAAAACTAGATTCAAGTATTTAAAACTTGGAGGTCATTCGCTTTATTAAATTATTATTAGCGAAGACAACAATTCTAAGAATAAATTTTCATCCACCTTTAGTCTAACACTCACAACAATGTTCATAACACTCACAACAATGTTATAATTATTTATAAACAACAAAAACTTTTAACTTGTGCAGAATAAATATATTTTATAAAGTAGTATACGAAAGTTAATAAGATCGACAAAATTCTATTTAAATTCAACTTAGAATTATTTTGCAGTATGAAAACATTTCAATTTTCGATGTCTTAGTTACATAATTGATGAATGCATAAGGTGTACAAATAACTAAATATGCAATAATAATACAATAATATTATACTATTTTGTCTAAAAAAAATATTATTTTCATTGAAAACCTTGCCTTAGTTTTTCAAGAAAGTTTCTAGTTAAAAAAGAACCACGTGGGCTTCGAAGAGAAATAATTAAATGGGTCATCAAAATGTTGTGTAGAATTATAAGAAAAAAAAATGAAGTATGACTAAGTGTGCCCTTTATATATCTAGTGGCTGTCTTAAACCTAATATAATATAATCAATTTATCAAGTTTTTTGGGTTCTCTATCCCAACAGTAAAACGGGACCTTATTGCTAAGACTCCGCTGTCTGTCTATCACTCGAACGTTGATAATTAGAAAGTTTAAATTTTCAGATGTATTTTTTTGCTTGTATAACAACCACACATACTAATAAAAGACAATATTGAAATAAATATTTAAAGTCTTTTTTCGTTTTTGTAGATGGTACGGAACCCTTCGTACGCGAGTCCGACTCGCACTTACAATTTGTTCCACTATAGTTCAGTTTTTTATGAATGAATGAATTTATGAAGGATAGTTTTATAATTTATATTTATATATAATTTTGCAAAAATCTTACACAATAGACATTAGAAAACCATGCTTCACCCACGTATTCTACATGAAAATTTGTCAATATCCGACAGGGTGATGGTCCTTCAATAGGTATAATAATATATTTATTTAAAGTGGGGAACGGAGTGTCTTAACACTAGGTTCCCTCTGCCTACCCTGCTATGCACGCGATACAGCGTGAAGCTGACTTAATTTAATATATTTATCGATATTATAAACGTTCGTTACTATGATTATACTGCTCTACTTAAAAATATAATTTAATTTTTTTCATTTAATCTTATTGGTGTAATAAAGACTTAAATAAATAAAATAATCTAAAGAACAAAAGTGTCATTTAGAGTCCCGCCTCTCAACACGCAATGTCTGAAATTCGAGTGGAGATTGGAGATAAAGGTTCCCAATTTGTGGGAGAAAGCGTAGAACTGATAATTTAATAGGAAGGGATACGGGAATGTCATTACACCTAAAAATCTTCGTGTCTTCCAAAGAATTCGATAGAGAGATTTCTGTCACAACAAATCTCCACTTTAATAACAATATCCTATTTATCAATATAAACTTCGAGCCCGATCCACTAATTCTTTAAATGTGTTGCTATATCGATTTATTTCTATTAATATCGACCTTGTACGAGTAACTGAACGATGCATGCGATGCTATTAGAATGTTATTAGACTGAGGACGGAACAATCTTCTAGTTAAACTAGTTCATCAATAAATTGAATTAGATATGCATTGATATTTTGTTATTGAATTTGTGGGATTTTTCGGTTTTTTTGGTATCTCGGATTAGTGGATATTCTGGATATGGGGACAGTCCCCAAGTAGAAATAACCTATGAATCAATGGCTATAATAATTGATTTATACAGATGAAGGCGTTGAACGCCGGGATCAAAAATCTAATTAAATCAATTTAATTGTGCTATTTTATTTAGCTTTTATAAATAAATTAATAAAAGCTTAAAATATAATAATATTGTCTAACTATATTTATCTATACTCCTTATATTATCGTACCTAGAGTACCTAACACTAGAATTAATATGTTGCCTACTTTCACCTTTTAGAGCACGGGTTCTCAACCTTTTCTTGATCCAGGACCACTTTTATATTATTCTTGGTAGCAGGGACCACTATGAACGTAGGTATAATAAAAAATTAACTGTGATAATCAAACAGAAATTTCGCCTCACCATCCCCAGTCATAAAATTAAAATCGTTCGCGGACCATATTTAGGCTTCTGCGGACTACTGGTGGTCTGGACTGGGTCTCACTGGACCAGTGATTTAGGTTAATGCCAAAGCATCAGTTATATATATATGTATACCTAACTGTTATTCCTTAACTGTTACTGCCATTTACATTCAGGTTAATTTGTGAGTAATAGCATTTCGATGTGACTATCATTTATACATATTATTCATAAATTCGTAGTTATTTCGGTAGGCAATTTTTAATTATTAACTTAATTATTATTTTATTAATTAATTAGATTTATTATTTTTTTTATTAAGTGTACCTAAATGATGTAAATGGATTCATTATTATTTTTCCTTGCAGAGGCCCACCGAGCATTGGAACTGCTGGAAGACTACCATAGCAAGTTAATAAAACCACAGGACCGACAGCTTCGACTTGCTATTGAAAGAGTGATCAGAATTTTCAAGTCACGTCTTTTCCAAGCTCTTCTTGGTAAGTATAATATTATTAACATAATTATTTTAGTTTTAATTAATTACTTTACGCATTTGAGAGGCCAGTCGTGGCGGAAGGGCACAAGCACTTTAAAGATACTCGACATGGATCTAAATGCTACCTTCATCTCCAGAGATAAAATCTTTTGTTTTCGGGCAGGATTACTTCGAATTAATTCCCTTGTCGGTTTGATCACCTTTTTGGTACAAACATTACGTGAACGGCTAGATCATTTTCTATCACAAACAAAGGTACACCAACATTTGACTAATATCAAGCTAAAAATGTATATTTCGCTCCATATCTACTTCATGTAATGCAATCACAGCGATTTGGTTCTCTTCTATCACCCCACGCCATTTCAATATCACAATATATTTTACAATAAAGTGATATTTTGTTTATTTTTAATTGAAACAGTATTTATGGTCAGACTAAGTATTTCTATATATTATTATGTAAAAAAAATCTAAATTATTGATACTAGGACAACTATAGATAAACTGTGATGTACTCAGTAAAATATAAATGAAATGAACGATCGATTTTTCCAATAGTGCGATACTGTTACGATTAATAAACATAAATAAATCGTTATCTTGAACTAAATTACTATTGTTGCTAACATGCTATAAATATAAATGCGCGTGACCGCAACACGCGTCACTATCGCTCTTGAGCTCGACCACGACACTGCCATTGTGTTTAATATATTTAGCTGGTACTGTACACCATACATCTACTGTCTGCTGTTTAATATTAATCACATAAATTATAATAATAAGAATGACATAGAAAGAGTCAAGTAACACCTATAATTAAATAAGCTTGAAATTGCGAACTAGCAAAGCTTTTCACGCAAAAAAATATAAAAAAGAGGGAATTTTTTTAATATATTTTAAGCAATAAAAATGAACTATAACATAAACCTAGTACCTAATAGGATATCTTATCTTTTGCTACCTATCTAACTTATAAAGTATCCATAATATATCAATTTCTAATAATATAGATCACATCCACCATACCGTCTACATATAATATTTATGACAGAAATATCACAGTAGCCTAGAAATAGTGTAAAAATACATAGGTTTACATAGTATATACTGGTGTCCAAGAATTTATAAGTAACCTTTATTCCCTCTTTATAATAAGTTAACCTTGCTAAGTTACTTGGGCGTAACGACATACAATCCGCGAGGCGTAAGCTGAGCTTTGTATTCGTGTGAGTGTACACAGATAGTGTAGGTGTGACGTATTGAATATGCGAAAATCTCGAAATTAATAAAAGACATCTTCAAAATATTTGAACTAGAATAGAACGTACCTAGCTATAACTGGTGATGTGATATAAATATAGTAGTTCTTAACTACTCAGATTATAATGACTATGGACATGTGGCGTAGCGGCGGCACCACAGTTGGTAACAAATTTTCATTATAACATATTTGGTTAACGATGAGAAGAATACATAAGTACTCAAAAAGCTCTCAGTAGAACTATTGGGTGCTTAAAATAAAACAAAAAAAACGCAGGTTATTTCTAAGACTTGTATGTTTTCTATTACATGACCAAATTTATTACACTTTTGCGTTTCTACAACTCCAGATATGTAAGGTTTTTTTTTTTATGGAAAAGACACGGCAAACGAGCGTGCGGGTCACCTAATGGTAAGTGATTACCGCCGCCCACAACCCCGTGCAACCCCAGAGGAGTTAAAGGTGCGTTGCCGCCCTTTAAGATGGGTTGGGCGCCGGGGCCCGGCATTACCTGATGCGAAACGCAGTAGCATAATGCCACTACTTCACGCCGGTTTTAAATGCCGGGGGTGGTAATGATCCGGTCGAATCTGTCCATGCGTGTTGCCATTGCTGGCGACGTGACTCTACCACACGTACTTCAGTCGCCTCTTACGACACCACCAGTACTAGGATGATCCTATTCTAGGCCGGGATCACACGGCACCAAGAACTATAGGTACATAACACAAGGTATTCTTTCTTTTCAGTAACCACGGTGAACTTTTATAAATACAATAGAGTATTTTTTTATGTAAGGTGCTGCAGCATCGCTTGCATTGCACTCACCGATAGTAAAATATATTTTTTGTATTGTTGTGACATTATGGCAAGGCATTTTGATACACCATAAAAATTTTGGTAGTGGTATTGGTATAACTAGCTCGAGAATGAAATGAAACTAGTTATCTAGATCTGCGTCCATATTTAAAAAAGCCAAGCTATATATAAATAATATTATAGAGCCAATTAACCGATGAATAAAACTTATTCTTAGCTGTGGACAGAAATGCAACATAAGAAACAAGAAATACATTATAAGTTTTTTAGCTTTACGTTGTATCCCGCGCGTAGCGTAAACAGAGAGAACCTGGAAACTTAGTGTTACGACACTCCGCCCTCACCAAAACTGGCTTCCCACTTTTCGGTGAAGTCTAGAGGCTTTGCATGGTGAGTGGCGGAATTCAACGCCGCGCTTTGCCTCGTTACCAGAGCGCTACTAACTTGGTCCAATGCGTACAATGGGAAAGTACGCTCTTTCAAATAAAAAATACCGGTAAGGTGCGAGTCGGACTCGCGGACTGTAGTACCCTATATCAGGAGTGTAGGTCAACGGGTAGTACAGCTTATAAAAGTTTACCAACATAAGTTTGCGGGCACATGTACTTATTTTGTATGAAATGAACTATAAATATAATTTTGTAATCATTTTCTATGAAATAACTTTCATATATCGGAATTTTTCTTTTATTTGTATTGTAAGTTCTCACTTCGTACCAAGTTTCATAACTTTAGGTCCACGGGAAGTACTCCTTAAGTTTTCATTCCGCAGCGAATTTCATACAAAATGCTGCAAAATCGGTGCATAAGTGCTCGTATCTGTTGATTGTGTTAACTTACCTAGATTTTTTTCTGTGCTTCAAGGGAACTAAACATTTGATATTAATTTCAGCACGTAACTTTCGCGCGATCTTGAGATAAATAGTCTTGGCAGACGGACGGACTGCAAAAAGATATCTTATAAGGGCTCTGTTTTTCCCTTCGAGGAACGGAATCCGAAAAAAATTTTAAATCGGTCCTCAAATGTCGGAGAAATTGACGGACAAACAAAACAAAAAAAAAATAATTGTCCAATACAGATTTTTTTAAAATCGGTTAAAAAGTTCATAGTTACCTAGCTGTTGATTAATCATTCGAATCAAAAGGTGACATGTTTTATCAGTTTAAATCAATGTTGGCAAGCAAGATAATCGCTTAACGTGTTCTGTTTGACCTAAATATATTTATATGGGTCACAGCCTACCTTTAACGCTAGTCCACACCGGGCTAACGGACGGAGCTGTAGTAGTTCTGTTGAAACAATTTTAATTGAAAATTAAAAATAACTCGGTCATTCGTTCAATAAATGGAACTTCAACCTAACAGCAAGTGTTTTATTGTAGCGATGCCGATCAATGTTACTAGAAGCTTAACTTGTACATTCTATACAATTTCATTTGTCGCAAGATTTCTAATTTGTCTAACAAAAGGAGCGTACCTTAAAAAATAAAATTCGATTATAAGCTACCTACTTGTTGCTTTTGAGTTCAAAATGCCACTCAAAAATTCGACGAAAGTGGGAAACGCAGTGTCATAGCACTGGGTTCCCTCTACGTACCCTGCTTTATGGGGGATAAAGCATAAAGTTGAAATATAGCGCCTTCTTACATTAAATTGTTGATGTAGCTTAATCGTAGCACAAATTACGAGGCAAAGTGAAAACAAAGAAAATTAGATAATTGTTTGGGTCAATCCGTATTGATTATACTAATGTCTATTTATGATATGAAGTATGAATACCTAACCTAGGGCTATGATATCTTTATTGCGTTATGGTAACAGCGTAGATAGGCAAATTACCAAAACTCCTGTATAGTATCCATGGAGGATCCATTATTTTTTAATATTATTATATTATCTATATGCGCAGTGCCACAAAGTGTGACTGTAAAACCGACTGGTCGTGGGTTCGATCCCACTCGAGGAAATGAAATATTTATTTAAATTTATATTTCTATTTCTTAGCTCTGGTGTCGAGGCAAAGCGCGGCGTTGAGTTCTGCCACTCAACACGCAATGCCTCCATGACTCGGCAGAAAGTAGAGAACGCAGTATCTCAACACTAGGTTCCCTCTGCCTACCCTGCTGTGTGCGGGATACAGCGTGAAGCTGATTTATTTATTTATTTTATCTATATCTTCATTTATTTTTGTTTCATATTTTAAGAGTAGGTATAATATAAAATATAGAGATAAGTAGGTACTACAAATATTAGGTATTCTATTACTTTGCTAGTATTTTATACTTTTCGAGTTCGATGCCCCTCGTATTATCGATCTATTAAACAAAGCACGCGATACTTTCAATGTAAAAATGTTTTAAGTTACTTATGTTTCAGAATAAAATATAATAAATCTCAGTCACAATCTAATGGAGTACTCATAAAAAAGTACTTACCCAGTTTTTGCATTATTCGTCATTTATGCCTTACATATTCTATATATATATATATATATATATACATATATATATATATATATATATATATATATATATATATATATATATATATATAGAATATGTAAGGCATAAATGACGAATAATGCAAAAACTATATATATATATATATATACATACATATATATATTAAAAATACTGTTGTTTTTCATTAGTAAATTTAAACTCATTTGAATTTATATTTATGAAATTAATATTGATAAAACATGAAAGTTCTTCATAACAGTCATAAGAGTGAGAGTTATAGAAAAATAATAGTAAAATAAAAGTAAAAGTAACATTTTTCCAACCTTTTGTCTTAAGTTTACAATACGAAAATATTTAAGAAATCTCTTAACACTTTAAAAAGCTAATAGATTTTTTTTTGTTTCGTTTTTTATGATTTACGTCTACGTTACGTTTCTATATAATTTTTTAATATACTCTATTGATATACATTTACTATAATAAAAGTTTATGATTGTCATCAGTTTTTCTTTTGTGTTTCGCATATTTTCATCGATAAAAAGTCCAGAAATAGAGACTCCAGAAATTAATTATTTTGTTTGTCTATAATGAATCAAAGTTAAGTTTGATCTACATTCCGATTACCGATTGAGCTAAAATGGAGCGAAAGGTGACCATAGGAGCCCGGTATTACAACGACCCCTTCGACGACGAGCTTAGACTCGTTTGATCCGTCTTGACGAGCACTTTGGTGCTAGATGGTATTCAGGATCTGATGATGGAGATATAGGATGTAACACGCTTTTATTTATTAAGCTTGCCTTTCAATATTACATATCTTTAGTTTATTGTCAACTTTTTGTGAACAGACATACAAGAGTTTTACGAGCTAACCCTACTCGACGACAATAAAAGTATACAACAGAAAACTGCAGAGACAATTCGCATAGCAAATAAATGGGAATCTGATGGAGTTCGTCGTGAAGTAAGTGATTGCGTTATTTTATTTTTCTTACTCATATTAAAAAAATATTCGCTGATTTTAAATCCTTCAGAGGGCATGCCACTGAGATTTATTTTTTGTATATTGGAGTATATTTCTTTTGTTGGTGTTAATATATCCTTATACATACAATATAACATACATTATAACATACAATATTGGGATAAATTTTTATACGTGAATGAATAAAAACCTTATATTAAGGTGATCAACATTACTCATAAGACATTGTTAACTTCTTATTGAGTATTAGAAGACAAAATATATATAAGCCAAAATACAATAAACAACCTAATCATAACGTATTTTTAATTTTTATTTTTGACTCTTCTACAGACTTACCTCATACTTATTCGTCTTGGTAAAAGTCATAAGTGAAGTTTCGTAATAATATTAGATATATATTTTTATAGAAGTACAGATTATATGTCATTTTTAATGAGGATTATGATTTTATTTTTTAATTATTACATTTTACAGCTCCATAAATGCCAATAAAATAATTACATTATTCTGTAAGTAGGTACCTATATATTTACAAACCTTGTTTGCTTTTATGAAATTTAATGAAAAAATAATATTTACCAATATTTCTGAGTAAGCTGAATATACTGATAAAAATACAAAAGCAAGTTTATTTTTTACTGTTATTAATTTAAGTCAACATTACAGGAGTATTATTGAAGCGTTGCAATAGCCAATGAAAATATTTACTTAGTAACAAAACTGTACAAAACTATAGTTAAATACTTTCCACCGTTGCCAGATTTCATTTTGCGAAAAAAGAAAAGGTTTTTCACCGTGTTATGTAAAAAGCGGGATTATTTCGCCAAAAGCGGGCCAGAAAAGATAGAGATATATATGTATATATATATACATATATATATATATATATATATATATATATATATATATATATATATATATATATATATATATATATATATATATGTGTGTGTGTATGTGTGTGTGTGTGTGTGTGTGTGTGTGTGTGTGTGTATGTGTGTGTGTGTGTGTGTGTGTGTATGTATGTATATATATTTATTGTTAGAATTCGGAAGCGGTTATAGTTTTAAGATACACGATAAATACACACATCGTCTATATGTTTTTAAACTATTTGGAAAGGGATACCACGTAATTGCAATAAGTGATATGTATCACCTACTAACAATACTTCACACTAGTTTCCTTTCAATAAGGGCCGTTACCAACAAGCAATTGCCCCCCCTTTTTTTATTTATTTATTTATTTATTTATTTCAAACATTTACCAAAGTTATACAAGAAACAATAAATACGATAATAACCGCATTAGTGAAACACTGTGTCGCGGCTATTAACGCCCACCTCTCAAACGTTGCTTACTATCAAATATAAATATAAATTACTAATTATTATAAATACAGATATGAAACCAAGCAAAATAATTGACACAATTCGACTGCTTTTATAATCTTTTTCTCCTAAATCTACCCTCTTTTACTCGAGTACGCTAACAATATCTAATATTATTATATATTAAAATATTACTATTATATTAAGTCTAATGATTGAATCAGATATATTTTATTATGTATATACATAAATTACTATATAGTAATATTAGAATATACGTCTTTTCTGATATCATAATTCACAAAACACACAGGAATAATAATATTAAGTATTAACTTACCGCACATATCATACCACACACCTTTATTAAGGAATTTTTTTTTAATTGGTAAATAAATATTTTTAAAAAATTCCAGATTTTGAAATATCCGTCTTCTCTCTCGTTAGGTCACAATTTAACACTATTTTAATAAATCACCTACTAATCATTGCTTATTGCTTTAGGCACAAGTTGGAGACAGTGATTATAGATCAGTTTCTAACGCTTTTCTACTAGATGGCAATAGAAAATCAGACAACCGCAATGTTGAAACTCCAGATTCGGGAAGGGTACGTAGACATAATTAAATTTCATGACATTTAAGTGAATTAAATTAAAAACATCAATAGTGCTTAACATTTAATTTAACCTACATATTATAATGTAACCTTTAATCTGACAGATGGCGATACCATCCATTATATCCCCAAGCAGTGAAACAGAAGGAAAAAAGGTAAGTTAGGTATATAGTTTGTTTTCTCCATAAAATGTGGCTGCTGTTCTAATATTAATAGAGCAAAGAAGTACTAATAAAAATATAAAATAAACTTGTATAAATCAGACCAATTAAACTCCTAATAAGCCAAACACTTAAGTTTTTTTTTATATACAGTAAAAAGGGGAATTATTTACATAATAAAATTATTGACATAGTAGACCAATAAAGTAAATTATACGTAAAAAATGTTAAGCAACAAATTAATATAATATTAAAAATTTAAAAGAGATACATGTCGCATCTCATTTCTGATCGAATGTTATTAACAAAACAAAAAACTCGATAGCCTAAATAAACCCAGTAACTCTTGCGCTATCAAGACAAATGCAACGACGACGCATCATTTATTAAAATCGGTTCACTGATTTAACACATACAAGAGAACAAATAAATGGACAGACAAACATACAGGCAAACGCACTAAATATGTAGCCCTCTTTTTTGGGCCAACTATCTGAGCATTTAATTGAAAAATCAAGAAGGCAACAGCGCCATCTTTTGGAAAACTTCTGAAAGCTAAGGTGTTTACCGATACGTAGCTGTTGATTTTGTTTTTTTTTTCTTCTTTTTGATGACGTGACGTCTCCAAAGGTACGTAGCCGAAGTCCGAAACTCCGAACGCTATACAACAAGTGGTTAGTAATGGCGGATAGTTGGTGTTTCGCGTCTCATAGTACTATTTATAACCTAAAATATAGTACGAGTTTTCAGCGATATGTACGCTAACGTTTTATGGTTGTGTGAATTCGTGCTGGTAAATTTCTCAATTGTGTCAATGACTTGCGAACGATACACGGACTAAAGGAAATTACACGTAAATGATTATCAAGTGAAATGATATTGCACATAAAATTTTGACATTCACACTGCTGTTATTTCGTATTCGTCGCAAGTAAGGCCATTTAATATACACTAATCTATTTTTAAACGTTTAGTAATTTCTTTACAATTTGGGAACGTTTTCAAACCTTTGGTGAGACTAATGAAACTTCTAAAATAGTTTTGCTTGTAACAATTACTACGTTACTTGCTCAACGATTCACCGATCTTCTAAATAAAAGCAAATGTCTATATTGCACGTTAAATAACGTAACACGGACATTCTAATTAAAGTTCATCGCTTTGACATTCATACCTACCATCCTATCATTAAACACAAGTTGGTAACACCCAATTAACTACATACGCATACAATCTAATAAAAACCGCTATCAAGAAGGGCTAGGCTCTAAAATAATTTTAAAGATAAGGACTAGTTACATTTTTTGAGTAAGCTAACAAGATATTTAGCTTTGCTGTGGGATTTTATGCCAACTTAAAATAAAGTTGCATTATGTTAAAAGTGGCAACATATAGGCAAAATATTTTTGGTGCAAGCTAGAAGTGGGTTCTAGGTAGAGAATGGTGCATGCCGGAGAGCAGCCAGTAAGGTGCTGACAGCGGCACAAGTGTGTAACTAACATGCATGCAGTGTACATAGTATAGAGCTGAATACAACTACTCAAAGGCTATGCACACTTGGTTTCCAAAATGACTGAGAGGCGGAAGAAAAAAACTCATAATGGATTCCTTCGGAAAGTCTCCTCTTTATTTAATCTTGATACGGTGAGTAGGTCATTGCTTGTTACTATAAAAGTGGTTAGATCACCCATTAGTTCAAGTATAAAATGAACATTAAACAGTAGAAACCTGATTAACACAATAATTGTTGTCCTGAAGCATTCAGGATAATCAAGTCCCTACTGTATTTTGAAAATTAAAGTATTTTTATTTATTTTTATTATTATTATCAATTTAGAAATATGTAATAAAATTAAATTTAATTAATAATTCTTATGGTTTTATTAAATGATAGGACTATAGTTGAAATTTTCATTATTTTATACTTTGTCTTAGATACTATTAGAAGCAGCAGCCACATTATTTAAACAATGTTTTTGACTTCTAACTTATTACTTTGCTGACAATATAATTTGTGCTTATATATAAGATGATGTAAATACTATTAATTTCTAAACTTACAATGTAAACCATCACCTATTTCTAATATATTCATTATTGCTAAGTAATCATTTTCTATATTCCAGGCTCACGTTTCATCACCTGAAATGAAGCAGGTAATTAAATTTCTCATGTAAAAGTTAGTTAAGTATATATGGTTTAGATAAAAGTTTTTAGTGGCATAGAACATGTTATAGTGCAGTAGTATAAGCGTGTGAATGTTAACACATCAGTTGTGGATTTAATAACCACTCAGAGAAATTAATTATTTGATATTTTTATTTTCTCATTCTGGTATCAAGTCAAAGCATAGAATTGAGTTCTGTCACTCAACATGCTTTACTTTAAAAATTCTCAAAAACAGCCTCTAATTTTCTATTTATTAATCATTTACAAAATAAACAAACAATAATGGATTGCCTCTTTAAATATTACACATAATAATACAAAATTTGTTTATCTTGTAATGTACAAGTAGTTTTGACAGTTACATAATAGATATGAAACCCTATCTCACCTTGATCTCACATATTTGTATAGAAGCCATGATATATTTGTATTATTCATGGACATGTGGTGTACAATATTACATGTCATTGCTGTAACCAAAATATAATAATTTTTTAGAGGCCAGTAGTGGCGCAGGGTCACAAATGTGACTGTAAAACCGATTGGTTATGGGTTCAATCACCACTCGAGGATATGAAAGATTGGCTTAAATTTATATTTGCATTTTTTCGCTCTGTGTCGAGGCAAAGCGCGACGTTTAGTTCGGCCACTCAATACGCAATTCCTCCAGAATTCAACAGACAGTGGGGAATGAAGTGTCTTAACACTAGGTTTGCTCCGTCTACCCTGCGGTGTGCTGGATACAGCGTGAAGCTGATTTTTTTTTAATAACAATAAAGACATTATTTTGAATTGAAAATAACTTTTATTTATTTTTATTACTTTAAGTTCTTATATGGTTGTTAGATAAAGCATAACGTTGGAGAGTATATGTTATTGAAAGTTGCAGATAAATGGGATAGAAGGTGGTTCGGAGCGTACAGTAGGCGACGACGGCTCGATATATTTAACAGTAGTGCTGTCTCGTGCTGGTGGTGCAGGACTTGGCTTCAGTATTGCAGGTGGCTCAGACAATCCACATGTCGCCGACGATCCCCTTATTTATGTCACAAAACTAATACCCGGTGGTGCCGCGGCGGCCAGTCAACTGCAAATCAATGACGCAATATTACAGGTATTCTGATTTCTAATCTAGTCTAGACTTATTTCATGATTTTTATTCATTGTTTCAATTTAATATGCAGGTCAAGGTCCATATTCTATTTATTTTGACATTCATAATTTTCAAACTATCATAACTATGTGACACATCGTTCTTCAGGTAAATGACACATCAGTTGAAAATGTCACACATGCTGAGGCAGTTGATGCATTAAAAAAGGCTGGCAGTACTGTAAGACTGGTGAGTAAAATTCGTTGATATTTTTAATATCTATTATAATTATAAATTACTAGTCCATTAAAGAAATTGCTAAGAATTTAAGATTTTAGGCTCACACTGTGTCCCGCATATAGCTGGGTAGATAGATCCTAGTGTTCAGACACTGTTCCTTACTTTTCGCCCAATTCTCGAGACTGCGAGTTGAGTTGCGCAAAGCCGCACTTAATCAACTTAATTTTTTACAGAAAGTAAGACGACGGCCAACTGGCGAAGACACATTAAATGTATCACAAATATCTAATAAGGAAGAAGCTGTAGAAATTGAGTTAGTAAAAGGTGGATCAGGTCTGGGTTTCAGCATAGCAGGTGGAGTCGGCAATCAGCACATACCTGGAGACAATGGGATATATGTCACAAAAATAATGGCAGGTGGCGCTGCTCATCGAGATGGGAGATTACGGGTCGGCGACAAATTACTAATTGTTAAAAACACATCTGTAAGTGATTAATTGCTACTATATATTTTATAATATGATATTAATTTTAATGAATATTAATTTTTAAATTTATTCAAGTCACATATATTAATTTTTTTTAGAAAGGTGACGTGGACTTGGATAATGTAACTCATGAAGATGCGGTTAGTGCTTTAAAAGCGTCTGGTGAGCGTGTCGTCCTTGTACTCATTCCTGGTCCACGCCATGGGCAGCCTTCACCCAGGACTTCTAGAGCAAATACACGTAAGTTTACATTATTCTTGGTAGTTTTCCATAATTATGTATCCCATAAGAAGTTATTTTTGTCTTCATCACTAACATTCAATTTATTTATTCTTATATCTGTTCATAGCCTAAAGAGTTTATCGGCATCTTACTTGAAAATGACATGTTTCAGCTTCGAGCACGGCGAACTCGCTGCGGCGCGAGGAGGAGGCGGCGGGCGCGGCGGACGCGGCGGACGCGCCGGACGGCGAGGAGGCGCGCGTGGTGGAGCTGGAGAAGGGCGCGCAGGGGCTGGGCTTCAACATCGTGGGCGGCGAGGACGGGCACGGCATCTACGTGTCGTTCCTGCTGGCCGGCGGGCCCGCCGAGCGCTCCGCGCGGCTGCGGCGCGGCGACCGCCTGCTCGCCGTCAACGACACCGACATCACGCACGCCACGCACGAGCAGGCCGCCAAGGCCCTCAAGGTGGGTGGAACCTTTGAATTAAAAAAAAGTTAATGTAAAAGTTTATACATATTTCATTTTTTCTTAACTGACTGCTGGTTAATTAGCAGTACATAACTATTTCCTTCAAAATATTTATATACTTTTAAATGACACCGCTCATAAACAATATGCAAAAACTTAATATTATTCAGAGACTCAACGCACGCGCCCAGCTTATTAATCTATGACACACATTTTGTTTGAATAGAAATCTAAACAATGAGGAAGAGAAAATCGATACGTTAGCTGCTAGCCTCATATTATTACATATGCCACTCACGAATATCACGTTAGTGTTAAATGTACGTGACTATCTTAACGATTGAGTAAATTAATTATATTGCTGTCTTTTCCATCTCTTATTTAAATGTAATAATTCTGTACATTTTTTAATTGTATTGTATATGTATTTTCAACGCTACATGTATAACTACCTCAATTTGTTTTACAATATTATATTCAAATTACAAGCTTAGTAAATAAACAATAGTCCATAAAATATACTACACTATATTATGTGTTGGTGTTATGTTTAATCTAACCCTGAATGTGTTGTAATTGACAGAGCAAGCTAATTGATTTGCACAACAGGTTCCCTTCATACCCATGAGTCGTATTATGTCTCGGTAATTAAATTACTGATTTCAATTTATTTATGGAGTGAGACTCAGTCTTCATACATAGTTGTAGAGATTAAAAAAAATACATAAATAGTTACTGAGTTTGATTCCAGTTGTTTCTGACTTTACATTTTAGATACATATTATGTTACTGTTAAAGCCCATATATTGGTAAATCTTACATATGTTATTTTGTGAGCATAGGGAACCTAGGAACTTATTTATTATTATTTATTTATTTAATACTTTATTACACCAACTTAATAATAAAAATATACAAAGAAAACAATGGAAAAGTATGGTGTAAAGGCGGCCTTATCACCACAGGTGATCTCTTCCAGGCAACCCTTGAATGTAAAACCCAACTTAGTGTTAAGGCACTCCTATTCCCATTAAGACACTTCCGCTGCCCACTTACCGTCGAATTCTTTAGTAAGGAAATGATAATATTGTGATGAGATGAGATGTGGCTAGTAATCAATATTATAAATAGAATATTCTTAATATATATTATTTTTAATATGTAACACTTTCAAATATTTAATGGAGTTTTAAAACACTTACAGAGTACTGGACAAAATGTGAAGTTAACTGTCGTGTACAGGCCACAAGAGTACAACAAATTTGAAGCCAGAATTAATGAATTAAAACAACACCACACTCTCTTAAGAACATCACAGAAACGGTCTTTATATGTCAGGTAAATATCACGTCTGCAGTTAATGATTTAAATGTCACATATAATTTCATGTATTTTATATGATTGTTTATGTATTTAGATTTGATAGAATTTATCATCAGTGAGATTTTTTTTCCTGCTCTTTTTGTACATCATTTTATTTTGGCTGCTTCGAAAAGATAACTTAGAGATAGGTCCCCTTTGTATGCTAGTTTTACTTGCGGCTTTGCCTTTGCTATGTGTAATCGAAGAAAAAAAATGCATTAGTTCTTGAGATTAGAGTGTTCAATCAAAAATACTCTACAGCCTTATAATATTTATAAGGATAAGGAATCTATTCAATGAATCTGTTTTAGTGCGCAATTAAGGTTTATCTTATGTTATCTTATATATTTTCCAGAGCGCTCTTCGACTACGACCCCATCCGAGACGACGGCCTGCCGTCCCGAGGTCTGCCGTTCCGGTACGGCGACATCTTGCACGTCACTAACGCGTCCGATGACGAGTGGTGGCAGGCAAGGTTTGTATTTATATGATTTTTTTTGCTTTACCTTTTTCTAGAAGAGTTTTCGAAAAATCTTGTCTTATTATCAGTATATAACTTCTCTTGTCTTATTATCAGTGTGAGATGGTATCTCCTACACTCTCTAAGGCACATGTATGCTAATTTTCGGTTCACTACGTGAAGTAGTTTTTTTTTGGCTGTGCGTTATATCCCTATAATTCTCTCAGTAAAAGAAGAGTTTTATATACATATATGCCTACCTGAAGATAGACGTATTAAAGTAGGTAATAAATTGTTTCCAGACGCCTGGACACCACGGACCCGGAGGCAATCGGCATCATCCCGTCCAAGCGGCGTTGGGAGAGGAAGCAGCGCGCGCGCGACCGACAGGTCAAGTTCCAGGGGCAGGGCACACCTGTTAGCACCGTAAGGAATTTCCATTGTTTTTTTTTTACTTCTTACTGTACCCGCGTATGGCAGACGGAATCTGGGAACCTAGTTTTAATAAATTTCATTAAGAAACTTCTGTTCCTTCTTTCCGTCGAATGCTTCAGGCATTGTGTTAAATGGCGATACTCAACACGCTTTGCCTCGTTTACAGAGCGAGGAAAAAAATATATATTTCATTTCCCCGAATGGGAATCAAACTTATAACCGTTGCGTTTACAGTCGCACGTTGGTGGTGGTGGTGGTGGTATACTTAAAATAATACTTAACTATGACAGCAAACGAATTTGTAAGTGCCTCGTATACACTATTATACACATTATTATTGCCGCCAACGTGGCGAAGGTGTTACAGTCTCTGTGTATAAACAATTGGAACACTTAGAAAATACTAATAAAAGAAATGCCTAAAGTAAAAAAAAAAATTGATTTATCTAAAAGTATATATCAGTGATGGATATGTTTGGGTGTACTATAAGTTGTTAAATTGTTCTATATCTTTCGTTCGATACTTTTTATTTATAAAAATGAATATGTGCAATACTTACAGTTCTTACAAAACTTGTTGTCAAATTAAAATATTTAAAGATAATAAAATAAGGAAATGAAACAAGAATAAATAATAATTACAGAGTCAATCAACACTGGAAAGGAAAAAGAAAACCTTGTCATTCAGTAGAAAGTTCCCATTCATGAAAAGCCGAGAGGACGGCAAATCTGAAGACGGCTCAGACCAAGAGCGTAAGTAACCATCAACTAACGAATTGTATAAAAGCTATTTATAAAAACCTTCGAGCAATATCTTTAGAAAAGTTAATAAGCATATAAGAATTTCGACGTACATTCGTACGAATACGAATATACGTCTTTATCAGGCTACGGCTTAGTGATTAGAGCACTTGGAAAGTTTCCAAGACATTCGGGTTCGAGTTCCGCTTTTTTCAAATTTTTGTATGTTATCTAAAAACATTTTACTTATCTTAGTTTTGCATAAAAACTAATTAATACAATTTACTATTCATATTTATGTAGCCATTATCTGGCCTATAGATTTAACGAATGTTTTTCTTTGTAAATAAAATTTTAAATTTGTTCACAATTGTTTCCTCTTGTGGAGATCTGAATATTGCTCAAAATATTAAGCTAAAAAATATATTTTCTTTTTAGTCAAATATCTTATTTAGCTTAGCTTGCATTTTCACGGTGATGCGGAAATGGAAGTTGTAATATTAAATTTTGTTACAGCTTTCATGCTTTGTTACACGCAAGAGGACGCTAACGCGGACGGTGAGTGCACTTTATATCTGTATACATATATAAATATATATATATATTAATTTCGCTATCGCTGTACGTATGTAGGTCATTATAGCACGACGTTTTCTTATCGATCTTACCAAATTTTATGTGAAAGACATCATTTAGCTATATTGAAGTTTTTTTTTATAATTGTGTTGCTTCATTTACGTAGATGTCAAAGAAATTATATAATAAAACAAACATTTAACCCAATGCCAAAAGGCTGTAATTATTTTATTTTAATATTAGTAGGTGCGTTAGTAAAATTGTATTTTAACTTTTAATTTGTTTTACTTAGAAATATAGTAACAATATTATTATATTTTATTATATGTTTATAATAACATACAATAATATTGGTCTATTCAAGCGGACCGATAAGATCTCGACGCTAGTACGCAACTTTTCATTCGGCTGCTAATATTTATCACTTTCCGAACTGTTTTAATTGGAGCTGTGTGCTTTTTCTAATCATTAAAATATGTTAAATCGTTGTCTGTACATCCGTCACTGACTCGAAACAACTGCACACGGTCTATTGGTAGTATTGGTAAGATTATGTTTGAAAAAACAATGTAAGTGATAGTTAAAATAGATTTATCGTATAGATACTAGGTCATTAGGTTTTCTTACAAATTGTGAAATGCGTGTAAAATGTATTTAGTCAATTGGTTCTTACTTACTGTTATTTAAAATTGATTCAGTGTGGTTATATTAACGCTTGTGTAGTGTCCATGGAGAGCATGTAAATGCTTGATAATCAATAATATTTACAAGTAAACTATATGCGTAATATGACTGTTGCTTATAAAAATGGTAAATGCGCCCGAGGACTAATTGCTGTCACCAATTGTTTCATCAATTTTATAGAAATGATGCAGCTAATCGCATAACCGTGTTCAGACCATTCCAATACAAATATTTATTCTTTTATACATTTGTAATATGTGTACAAAATATACGGATTGTCAATTTTTTTATGGCAACACTATTTTATATGATTAAAGAGAAAAACACACATAATCTTTATTATTATATTGTATTGATATTAAATTTCGCATTTTGTACAGAGCCCATAGTAAAAGTAAAGAACAGTGTTACTCCATATAACGTCGTCGTGGGGATTGAGCAGGAGAAGTACGTAGTTTTAAATGATGGGAAGAAAAATCAATATTATTATTCTGTTATAATAAAATACTATTTTAATCTGGTATAATATTTACAAGTAGTGATCATTAATATTAATAATATCTGTGGAATACGCAGGATTTAAACGTTTTAAGTAACGTGATTTTTTCGTCAAAAGCGGGACAAAATAAATCAGTATTTAATAATTCAGAGTGGTTATATCTAACTTACAAATATAATTATTTATATTTTTTTGAAACTTAGGTAGTAATCAAAAACTTGTTGATTTCTCACAGTACTTGGACTAATTTGTGAAAAGGGCTATTCTGGCCCGATCGGGACATTTAATTTTGGACTAAAACCAGGACGTCTGGCAACACTGGTTATATCCATTTGACGGATATGTAACCGCAGGCAAAATCTAGTATAGTATAGTATATGTAGTTATTCTAACCAAAGTTGACCTCAAAATTAGCTAGATAATAAAGAAACTTCTTATTATTTTTGACAGCTTACAAGCTACTCTTTCTTGTTTAATAATAACGTGTTGTCGTTATTGAATTTAAGGGTGTGTGCGCTGCATTGCGTCATTATGTAGTATGGAAACAAGCTAAAGAGTGATTTCGACACTTTAGGAAATTTACCTTTAAATCGACCGACGTTACATGGAGTTTACACAGTATTTAATTAGGCTATAAGTATTAAATAGTAAATTCGTTGCCAGTTTTCTAATGTGCTCCGACGTGTGTGTACGGTTCTGTGATTAGACAATATAACTACGTGGTCGGAAGCTTTCGAAGATGTGTATACTGACTCATAATTTTGAAACCTAACACAAGGAATTCATAATTATCTTAAATTCGGAAATATATAAATAAAGTAAAATTAAACGACGTGAACATCACAAAGTATCCGACCACTCGGCGTGTTGTTCCGCGTAGGTGTAGAGGCACACGGTTTGGTTTGACTCACGTTCGGCCGTTCCTGTGCTTCTAGTTGCCTGACAGGAGCTAACATTGTACCAACAATCGGACATCAGTTTTATTTGCGCTGTATGCTCGTGAGCTTGCCACCGTATAGACTCCCACAGGCTCATCGACGCCATCGCCTCGTCTCTTACCCACCACACCTATCAGACACGCTAGCCTCCCACTTAGATCTTCTCCATGAAACGGACCATTTGCAAGATGCAATTTATTTGAATATATGTAACGTGAATTTTTCTACGTGTAGGGGAAATCTTGTACCGAGTGGAACTTCCCATGATGGAGGAGATAACGCTCATTTATCTCGAGGACGAGAGTAAGTTTTGGGAGTGAGGCGTAGCTTGCGAGTGCAGTAGCCGATACCTTATCTCCCGCATTCTGGTTATGTTCATCAATTAGAAATGTAGTTTCCATTTCAATAACACTCGATTTTTCTATTATTTGTCATATGTTTATGTTTAGTTTTTATTTTCTAATTCATACAACGCGATGAATCTAATAGCTATAAGCACACGATTATATCACATTTTGATGAGCCCAGTTTGACTCACCCACAAACTAGTGACGTCGCGCTCTCTAGTCCTGACGGCATCGAACAATGTAAGTTTCGTAACAATGTTGCACCTGCCCCCGAGTTATGAGATTTAGTATGCCAAAATTAGCTTTGAGGAATTAAGATACGCTTTGAATACGCAACTTACATTGTGACATTTGAAGTTCCTTAAATGTAGGTTAACACCGAATACGCGAAAGGAAGTCATTATTGAGTTGTGAAGGGAGAGTGGGCCACTGGAAGCACACGAGGACAGTAGCCGACGCTCGAGGCGCCGCATGCTCACAGCTCGCACTCGTATGCGCTTTGCCTATCGACGTTACATTGTCACGAGCATGTTACACCGTAAACAAATTTTGACAATCATCATACGGGCTTTTTAAAAATATTTTAAAAATTTGCTGTGCTGAAACTATTTCGAATGTAGATTGTGTCGCTTTAGTAAATGCTGTATTTATACGCTTATCTGACTAGTGATTCGACGTACTGACATAGCTGTCAACTGTCAACTTGACGCCAGACTTAACAAAAAATTTTGTAGACACTGGTGATGTATTCATCAGTTAATTATTTTTTTATTGGCCGACCTGTGAATTATTTTACTTTGTTTACCATCCATGCAACAATGATTTTGTGAAGCATGTCGACTCGATTCATTGAAAAAGGTGTTCATAGGTTTTATCGATTCATATTTTCCATCTAAAGGTAAGATATGAAACGCCGTCAAGAATCGACACTTTGAGGGCATTGCATATTAGTTAAATATTTCTTACAATTCTATATTTCAGATTTTAGTAGATTAGATAGGTTGTAAAATTAGAATCGTAGTCAAATAGATTTTTTTTATTACAAATATAGTTATAAGTTGATCCAGGCAGCAATTATAATATTACCTTAGAAAAATCCTTTAATAATAACATATAAATGGCCTAGCCAATAAATAAGCTTTAATGTTAAAAGTTTAAATTTACTCTGACATTATTGGCACAACAAAAATATACACAATTATTGAAAAGAAATTTACATTCTTGGATAAGACAAATATTAATAGTAAAATACGTTTCGTAGGAATTAGTCGTAGAGCACGACGCACGAATGATCGAAAGCTTAAATTTGTTTAAAAAATAGTAGGCACTTATATATTTGTGTAAAAATAAAGTGTTGCTATAGCAATAATTTTGTATAATAGTGACTTGTAATGAAAATTGGTACGACTATACATTTTTATTACCTGATACAACACACTACCTATAAATAGTAGAGTGCATTATTGAGTTGTAGGAAAAATAATATGGAATATATTCTTTATACACGTCTCGTTCTATGTTCTTAGGTCAAGACGAAGCGGTCTTATCGTATGAAACTGTTCAACAGTTGACGATAACTTACACGAGACCAGTAATTATACTCGGCCCACTAAAGGATAGGATCAATGATGACCTAATTTCGGAATTCCCTGACAAGTTCGGAAGCTGCGTGCCACGTGAGTGTTTCATATATTTTGTTACATTTTATAATAATTTATTCTTTGCGCAGCTGTTGTTTTTCAATATTGTTTTATAGAAAATGTAAATTTATTAAAAATATATATTAATTATATCTTACGTTCTAAGTGATATTAACTATACAAGCTGCGTCCACGGCACCATAGCCCATACCATCGTGCTGTGTCCGCATAGTTGTATAATGTATTGTGGACAGATACGACGCGACCGCGGCGGGACTACGAGGTGGACGGGCGCGACTACCACTTCGTAGGCAGTCGCGAGCAGATGGAGCGAGATATACAGAACCACTTGTTCATAGAGGCCGGGCAGTACAATGAAAACTTGTATGGAACTTCCGTGGCCTCCGTCAGAGAAGTCGCCGAAAAGGTACCATCTAAAATTAAAATAAAAAAATTAATTACCATCAGGTACCATCTAATTAATACAAAATGGAAAACCTTAGCGCTTTAGTCTTAGTTGCAGTGAGAGTAACTCTGTTTAGTGTTTAAAACTGACCTCCACGATCTGAGCTTGTCGCTACTTAACCGAATTCAAAAGAATCTTACTAAAACTACCATTAATTGTTAGATTGTTCTCCCTACCTAATGACGTCTCATCAAAACACGTTAATAAAAAAAGTAACATCTTAAAATTATTATAAAAATCACTTGGACATATTATATGTAGCACTATGTTGACATACTGTAATGAAATAGTATGGAGTTTGCTTATTTGCACCCTTAAGGAGTGAATTATAAAAAATCGTGAAACACGTGTTCAATGAAATATTTTCAAGAGTCTGAATTTCAAACTTTATAAAACTCTGTGTCGATTAAAAAAACCATACAAACTTTCAACCCCTATTTCATCACTTTAGGGTTACAATTTTTTTAAAATCCCTTAGTTGATGTCCAGATTATGAAAATAAACATGTGTCCAAATTTCACGTTTCTACGCACAGCGGTTACGGCTGTGCGTGCGTCTTGCCTCAGTCAGTGAGGTGCATGTCCTTTTATATATATAGATTATATGAAGGTACTTTGCAAAATAATCGATTCATATTTTCAGGGGAAACACTGCATTTTGGACGTAAGCGGTAACGCTATTAAGAGGTTACAAGTGGCGCAACTGTACCCCATTGCCATATTTATAAAACCAAAGAGTGTAGAATCTGTTATGTAAGTTTTATACGTATGTTAATTTTACATGTATTTTGGCTTTTTTTTCTTGCACTGAACTAAAATATTTATAATAATTCCAGGGAAATGACGAAACGAATGACCGAGGATCAAGCTAAGAAAACGTACGAACGTGCTCTAAAGATGGAGCAAGAATTCGCCGAATATTTTACAGGTACTTAACGTTAGAATAGTAAAAAATATATATAAGACACTCCGTTCTCCAAACGGAGAACCCAACGGTTCCTCAATTTGAGATATAATATTCTGAGCTAAAGCTGTTGTTTTAAATATAATGAGGAAATTGGTTATGGATTCGATTCATGATAACACTAGTAGTGGTACAGTAAATTAGATAAGTTTTTTTAATAATAAGGAGTAATTAACTTTTTTACAGCGGTGGTGACTGGCGACACGCCGGAAGAGATATACGCAAAGGTGAAGGCGGTGATCACGGCGGAGAGCGGTCCCACCGTGTGGGTGCCCCGCCGGGACCCCCTGTGAGGGCCCCCCTCCCCCCACACACCGCCACCGTGCCATACGCTCTGCCCCCCCTCCAGCCCCCTCCAGCAATGCTATGTATACTCACGTGACTGATTAGTGTGTATCGCATAGGTACACCTTTGACTTGAGTCGAGGGGAATTGTTTTATAGTAACTTAAAATACTTCCCCTTTCAGACGTCGTGAAGAACATTTGTTTTGCAAAATTTCCATTGTCATATACCTTAATACTAGACAGTATTCAGTTTTTTTGAATTCTGACCCTTGAGATCAACAACTTGTTATAGTTGTAGTCAATAGTATCGGGCAGCAGCAGAACGAAGCAATATAATATTGAAGGCGTCACGTAAGCAATACATCGCGACATGTCCGCGAGGAGCGTAGCGGTAGATAGTCACATATTTTTAAAATATTATTGATTTTTACCATATTTTATAAATACCGCTCGGTAGATACCCTTTGTAAAGTTTCGCACGAGACGAACACGCGAGCTGAAACATAATCGTTTTGTAAAACAGAGCTTTCACCGTAGTATATCGCATTGTGCTTGTTTTTGCTAATGTTTAATCTAGCGAATATATTTCGTGACGTTAGTATGTTTGCATTGTATAATAAAAAAAATATTTATTGAGATAAACAGTTATATGCTTCGATTTAATGTAAATGAAATTGTATATTGTAGAAATTTTAAATGATATTGTTCATGTTGATTTGTTAACTCAGATTGCTACAGTGAATTGTGAATTTTTCAGCATTAAAGTATCTTTATTATCTCGAAGATTTGTGCACTGGGAGATGCGATAATATGACAAATGTAGTTATAAAGTTTATTACGTACTGTAGTCGAACCCACCTAAGTCCTGCATGGCTAGGCTAAGCGTCGTCGCCGGCCGCGGGCGGGCCCCGGACCCGTGCGTCACAGTTTTAGTAACTTGGACCACATTCACAATGTGTTGATTTAATTTTTAAAATTATATTATACAAAGTTCATTATAAACTTACTAATAATGTATACCGAGTTTCACCGACGGCCGCCCACGTCTCGCGACCACAATTTTTTGCTCAAGCGGCAAACTATATTATACTTATAGCCATTGAATCTCATGACATTGTGCACACCGACATCCTCTTTGACACTTATTTAGACGAGGTGCAACGCTGTTTGTTGATCATTTTTATAGTAAGGAATTGTGTTATACGGTGTGAAATGTCTCACCGCATAGTGTTTGACATTTATTTATTGAGAATTTTATTTTCTTACGGAGTAATAGAATGGCCATCTGCAAATATGGCACTACTGTACACGAGCAATTACTGCTTAAGAATATTTATGATCATTTTACATATTTATATGGTACATACGCAATCGGACTCCTTGTACTTAAACTATTTTTATAGTGTGTGTTTACGTTGTGTAATGTTTTCGTTTTTTTTTAATATATTCTATTCACATGACAAATATGTTTTAAAAAATATATAAATTCGCTGTTTTATTATATTTTACATCTCAATTATTACAACAATGAACCCGAGTGCATATTTTCCTACCAAAGATGTTTTTAATCTGTGAATTTTAAAAAATGGCAATGCTATACTTAAAAAGTGTATGAATCTTTCTACGTCATGGTTCCGGCCAAGAGCTGTTACAATGTAAATATTGATACATTTTTGATAATTAATGCATGTAACATATTTTTGTTATTAAAATTTATGAAAATTATGAACGAACTAATATGGATCTAAATGTATGTGTATACTTTGTCGTGTTATTTTAAGTTTCTTTACTGTATGTTTTAATGGTTATTTATTTTATCGTACTAAGATAGGTATTCTATTAAATTAATGGAATGTGTTAAATTTGTGTACATTAATAAAATATAAGTATTAATAATGTTTTTAACCCCTTTTAGTTAATTTTAACATTTTATCAACTCCATATTTGCAGATGTACTACGTTTATCAGTTAGTGATGTTCAATAGACTAGTTTGAATAAAATTATTTACGTTGAAAATTTTACCCTTGTTTCTTTAAACCTTATATACTTATTTGTAAATCGCTCTCATGTTTGAGATAGATCTTGACATGGCATTTTCACTCATAGATATATAATTTAAAAAAAAAGGCCAGTCGTGGCGCAGGGGCACAGAGTACGACTGTAAATCGACTGGTTGTGGGTTCGATCCCACAACATATTACTACATAATACTACTAAAGTAGACGCCAGCCAACTAGTTGGACAGGAATTAGATAGAATGGAGAAAGTTATTCGATAATAAAAAATAAAAACTAAAATGTTTTTCGATATTAGGATTAGGATTTTCGATAAATTTTTATACTTTAATCAACTTGCTTAAAAACTAATTAATAACGAATAGAAAAATAATGATAGGTAATTAAAAATACAATAGTATTAAGATTTAATTCACATATATATATACGGCATTGTTCGAAGTGATGTAACAGCACAAAACAACATAATAAATTATTTACTACGTTTCTACTCAAATTAAGTTAATCTAATACAAGTAATAGACAGCAATTTTTTTTTACAATTAAAAATATATCTTTTCTTAAAAACTACCAAACACTAAGCATAATCCTTGTTTTTATCACATAACGGAACTGTGTTTATAATATACTACGTCTTCATCAATGACTTGGATGTGGCGTATCACATTTTTTTACTCATAATATTCATCTGTTCTAATATTAAAAGAAAGCTAAAGATTTTATTTGTTTGAACTCGTTCATCTCAAGAACTACTGAATTACTATGTTTGATGACAATCTTTTTGTGTTGGATAGTTAATTTAACGCGTAGATCGATTTATTATGATAATCACTGTACTCGTACAATTCTTAGTTATTTTTTTTTTAAAAAATTAAAGTATTAATCCACACTTTTTTATACGTTTTTTAAATGAAAAATCTTAGTTATTTATATTAGAATAATGGGTCGGAGTCGCAGCCAAATCATTAATAGTCAACATGAAAACGCAGTATACTTGCAATACTTTAAAAAGATATAAAACACACTTCACAGGATGTTGACGGCTTACGCCATTTGAGATATTTAAATCTTTAGAATCAGAAATTGAATAAGATTTGTAAAACAAATATCATAACGAACAAAATACAAAAATAATAATATGATAAATTAGCAAAAAATGAAAACATTCCAATATATCTATATAATAATCGTGCTAAATCTAATCCCTAAACAGACAAAAGTAAATAATTTACTAATATGTAAAATGTTACAGTTACAGCAATATACTGTTCAACTATATCAGTAGTAGAATCTAATAAGAGCATTAGAAATGTAGAATAATAAAATAAATTGAGTTGTGGTAGTGTGTCCATTTAGGGGTTAGATGGGTTATATACAATAATAACTATAAAATGAAATTCGTGATATTTATTATTATTACAACGTATAAGTACATTTATCAAATTTTAATATTAACATTCTATTTTAGTTTTCAGAGATCTACTTGTACTTTAATTTTTATATTATATTTACAATTAATTGAATTCACATTATTTATATTCGAATCATAAGTTTCAAGGAACATTTATATTATGGGACAGTCGGTAATTTTTTTTATATTCATTCTTTTTGATCACAAATAAATATAGGCCTCTGCCCGTCTATGGTGAATTATTATAGATTTGATAGTTCTTAGAAAAATTTAAAGATAAGACATAATATGTCTATATGATGATTTTGCATTTTAATTTTTTTGTTATACATGTAAAGAATAAAGAATAGGTACATTAAAATATAGTACAGATTATAACTAACCTTTAAAAGTACCATAGCTAACACTTTAAGCCTAAAATAATAAATATCGTTCAATTTTCTTTGAATAAAGAAAAAAACTACAAAAATTTAGGTATATTATAACAAAATGAACTGATCACATTTACAACATCTGAAGCGAACTAAAGCTCATTAAAATTTTTTTGTTTTTACTTTTCGTTACCATCAAATACACTATTATAAATACTTAAGTCTATAAATCACATGCTAATGCCAACAGATAAACATAAACTTAAAATGAACATCTAGCTGGTTAGACATTAAATATTAGACTAAACATTAATTACGACTATTTTTAACACTACTTGTAGAATTTTATAAACGGTTTTCCCAATTTTTTGAATTGGTCGTTATGTATTTATTTATATTTGTCTTCTCATAATAATTATAATAAGATATTTGAGTTTCGTCGTTTTCATTATTTTTAAATAAACCTCTTTAAACGGAACAATCAAGTGACTAAACCATCTCATATTTGAAATTCTTTAAGAAATAATCTTTAAAGTTCAATTACAATTTTGCATTTTTGGCTAAATTAAAAAAACTAAGTAGTACTAACATTACAAAAAGATTGAACTTATTCACCTTAGGCCATATTGCATTAGTTATAAGTAAATAATGTTATAATAATATGATTTAAACTTATTTATTACATAAGAAGAAAATATTTTAATTTCAAATGGAAATATGTTAAGTTAAGTAAGTGTAAAGTAAAGCAAAATACGAATTTGAGGCCAAACGCGACGAATTTAATGAGTAAAAGGATGAATTTGACGTTTAAAAAAGGGAATTTGATGCATAAAAGTATGACTGACGAGGATTCAATTTTTTGAACACCTTGCGGTAGGCCGTGAACCGGCACTACTGTTAAGTGTTCGAAACGCAGGTTACTAATTTTAATATTAAACATATTATTCCGATTAAGGAGTTTCGTTCTCATGAAGTAATTATTAATTTCTAACACAAATTACCAGTTTGAAAAATAACATTTTTTATATCTATAAAAAAGTATAGATATAAAAAAGTTATTGTACAAATTGTAAGATTAAAAAAAATCCTGACTGCAACAATTCATTTCATTTTTTTTGGTGAATATTCAATAACATCGCAGTATCGGTATCACATCAGTTTGTGCATAGGTTTTTGAGTAATTAAAAAAAATCTACCTAACTCTTGATTAAATTATCATAATATGTTGGATATTTAATTTATAAATATAAATTAATCAATATATTTTTGTTTTATATTGCATTTGTTCATAACTTTAATATATCTATGGTTTAATAAGTCTATAGTGTAATTTAAAATTTATGTTATAATTTAATTTCTGCTTTCTTTTTCTCAATAACAATCCAACATACGCGACAGAATATATTATTAAAATCCATCTTAAAATTAATAAATTCATTTAATATTTACATTTATGGCAGGCTTACATCTCACATCAATCGCATATCAATTTTAGAATACATTTTAAAATTGAACTATTAATTGTAGTGTTTAAGTATGGAAAGTAAATTTAGCTGATTTCTATAGTATATATCTATCAAGCAAATAAATCCTTGTTGAATTAATGTCATTATAAAATATATATTACAGTCATTAATATGATAAAATAAAAAAAATAATTAAAAATATATAGGTTTTTTTGTATTGGCGGACCTTTTTCTGAAACAACACCTTGGAATCAATACAATAAGTAAACTTTAAGACGTAAACCCGCCAAATATTGAGAATTTTATCATGTTAAACTCTCACATAAGTGCAAAAATAATATAATAATAAAGTAGAATAATCAAATATTATTTTCAGTAAAGCAAACACTATACAAGTGATGATGATGTAAAGTATAGTAGTTATAAATTAATAAGTTCTTTGATTTTCACGATTATTATACATATTAAATGAAACTAATTTAACCGGATTAATCGCGTATATTTAAGATTTTTACATTTTAAAATATAAAAATCTTAAATATACGCGATTAATCCGGTTAAATTAGTTTCATTTAATATAACTATAAATTTTAAGTAAATTATGTATGTTGCTGCCATATCGTAGGAATGACCATTTTGTGAAATTATCGAGCATATTATGAATTATCGCGTTCCATAAACCCAACTGAATTTGTCTACATCTTCAACGATCAACTATTGGTCCTAGGTCAATGTGTCCTAGAATTTATTTTATAAAAAAATATCAAATATGTCATGGAGTAAGTATTATATTAATATTAATTCGGTGTAAAGTCGGAAAATCAGTTATATTAAAAAATAAATAAGTATTTCCAATATAAAATAGACTTCTTTGTCCCCCTAATCGTCTTTATTTAACTTATAGAAAGATAAGGGGTTAACCTCGTTAATCGACGATTGATAGATGACGACTCTATTTAAAAAAATCTTGTGCTTAGCTATGATGTGTACTAAACACATCATAATTTTCCATATATATCATTTTTTTATAATAGGATTATTTTTTCCTCATTTAGTAAGAAATTCTTACAATCTTAACTGTATAAGTTTTTCAGCAACTGATCTATGGTTGAATAATGAAAATATTTTAAGATTTGGTCAAATACAAATAACTATTTTATAAATTAACCGCGTGTTGATCAACTAGATCACATGTTAAAATTATTCCATAATAATGGGCTGACTATTAATTGCTTAGATAACTTTAATTAATTGCTTAGATAACTAAGCAATTCATTGCCTAATCAATTCATAAAATAGTTAATCCTACGACATGGCCTCGACATGAACATCCTATAATAATATAAGATATAACATTCTATATTTCAAAAATAAAACAATTAAAAACAAATTAAATAGTGACAATGTAATTATTTAATTGTTATTTGATTTAAAGAAAATAAAGTTCACACTTCATGTATATTAGCTACATGACGCTTAAGAATTAAAAAAAATAATAATATTTTTTAAGCAAATATTATATTTTTTAAGCTTTATTTCAAGCATCAAGCACAAATTTATGAAAAAGCGATTGAATAAATAAATTATTAATATTATTACATATTCACTCTCTCGCTCTTTATGTTCTTTATAATTTCAACAAACCTGACTAGTTAAATTTCCCGCCGAATTTCACAATTGACAATAGTATCATAATAACAAAAAAATAACATGAAAAAGGCACGAGCGACCTAAGACCGAGCTGTAAAAATATTTTAATTTACTGTACTACCGAAAAATTATCTTTTTTTAATAACATAATAGGATTAAGAAAAATACAGTAACAAAAGAGGCACAGACGATTAACATAAATCTAATGCAACACTACTTTTTAATTAAAAATAAACAACAATTTAAAAATATATATAAGACTGGGAATATTGATATTTCGGACCAAATCAAACTATACCGATAACTATAAGCATATAACTTTGTAAAATAATACTTATGACTAACCCACTATGTTTTGTATATATTGTAAATACTCGTATTTACAGGTTCGTTATAGGTGAAGACAGTACTTCAACTGTTTTTAACATCCATTCTCCTGTTGTGTAACATATCTTTATGCCGTACAACCTCCTCGTGTATTCCCCATACAATTGGCGAAGTGGTTAGTCCTCAACTGGCACGTTCGGAACGCCATAACCACATAACAGAACAGATATTTGGATACAATTGTATTCATTTACTTCGCTATGAGAATATAGTTCCATTTTTGTGGGGACGTGTGAATATGATCTCCTCGTCGTCCGCGTTGACGCTCTCGGCGGTGGTGAGCGCCACGGTGTCGCTGTGCACCACGTGCGGGGACTCGTTGAACTCGTCTAACTCCTCGAGGCCCGCTGGAATACAAGCACAAGCAGTTGTATTATATTTTATAAGATTATTCATTTTATAGTGTCGCGCAGTGGGACAGAGTCTGACTGTAAACACGGCGCTTGGGAGTTCGATGCTTGTTTCATTGAATGATAAATACTTAAAAGCCATACCTCATGTATAGCAGGGTAGGCGAGAATACTTGGTGAAACTCCGTTTGACGTAAAAGTATACTTTTTTTTCTTTATTCCACACTAAAGCGACAACACACTATTTAAAAACGAGCGACTCGAAACTACACCTCTTCGACGGATCGCGAGAGGACAAATAAGACTGACTTGAAACAAGGCGTTGAATGAGCAGATTTCTATTGATATTCTTAATGAAAATCTTAGAGAATCCTACTTAAAAAATAACATTTTTGTTGATCTTATTTTTCATGACAATCGACAATAAACCTAAGTATATGACCAAAAAAATTTAACTATACAAATTTTGAAATAGCCACCACAAGGGTCGCTAATTGTTCTAATAAAAAGATTGCATTTTTTGATCAAAATTTATTAAATGACTTGGTAATCTTGCTTCGGTGCTTAGAAGCTGTAACTGCAGTAAAAGTTGCTATAAAATAATTGAATTACAGCCAAATCTGGATAACTTTGACAGTTACGAGCGATATTTTACACTATAGTTTAAAAAGTAAAGCACATTGCGAGAGTGTTTTTTATTTTATTAGTACTCTCATAATACTTATCACCCATAGACATTCACATAAACTTACTAATACATCACTATAGAAGAAAATCTAAATTTTGTAATCTGTTAAAGTTACCCCCAACGATTGGGTACCAACTTTACCACACAAAAAAAAACCATGAAAGTTTTTTAAAAGGTAAAAGAAGGTAGTCATAATTATTCTTCTTATTAATCTAGGTAACATCGGTTCTTATTTTTTATTAAATATTGGATGTAACTGATGTTATAAAACAATCATTTCGCAGTTTTGTTTTATATTACAAAAAAAAATGAAGAATCAGTACAGAGCGTTTGGTATTTGACATTTAGGCAAATTAAAAAGAAAACAAGTGAAAATAATTTAAACAAACAATAAATTATAAGAATTTGAATATTAATTATCTATTTCCCGTCAATTATGTAAAAACCAGGCTTTTTTATACTAATTGTACAGGTACCTACTGCAGACACAACATCATCAACAGCACATTTGATGTTAATGGTGCTAAAAAAACATTATCTTCATCTATATTTGTGTTTTCCATGTACTTAAGTACATGTAAGTAAGTTTCTATCCGTTTTTAAATAAACACTTATTAATTTAAATACCAAACATACTAAATCGAGAAATCAAAGTCCCACTATCAGTGTTACTCAGATTGACTGTGCCTTTTTCTAAAATGTCCACTTTTATCTTGCAAAAATTTTACTTACTTGAACAATAAATGGTAAAAGTTTAATAAATTCATACCATTTACTTATTTTTAAAAACAACTTTACTAACACATAAATACAGTAAATCTTAAATTTACTCTGTTATAATTAACAAATAATATATAATAAAAAATATTTTTACGATAACTTACTTTTGTCTTGAGACGTGCATATACAGCACGTAAATTGGACTGTATATGCAAGCACTATGGGCTTTTGGCCGACGTTTACTTTAACTCTTTTTCCCGCATAGCAGGTATGCAGAGATAAATACACTCATACACAAAATACATTCATACACTCCGTTCTCTAGTTTCCTTACAATTTTCAAGTATTGCGTCTTGATGGGAAAAACAACGCAGAACGTCGTGTACAAGAGCGAGGAAATAAAAATAATATAAAATAATCATTTCCCCGAGTGGGGATCGAACCCACAATCATTGCGCTTCCAGTTAATTTCAGGACTTAGGTGAATAAAACCGCGTAGTACAACTAGTTTATAATAAAGTGAAAAATAAAAAAAATACCTGTGTAATCCGAGGGCGCTAGCAATAAGTACTGTTCAGAACGTGTTGGCCACAACAAATGAGCCATCACAATGAACGCCATGCAGTCTGCTGAATATGTTATACCTAAAAAAATTGTATTGTAAGAATTGTAGTCTCTTTATTATTTTCTACCTGTTTGTTTATTTTATAAAAGCTTTTCATATCGAGGATTTTTAATTATCATTTAAAAGTTTATACATATTACTAAGCTGATATTGATATTGGAAATTTATTTAATATAATAAATTGTGTTTTGTTTTTTTTTATAAAAACAAAACACAAAATATTTCATTTCTTCGAGTGGGAATCAAATCCACAACCTGCCGCGCTTACAGTCGGACGCTTGTGTCTCTGCGCCATAACATACCTCATGTTTTGTATGTAATTAAATTACATAACGCTTAATTGATACACCATATCAGAGTTTGACATTGAGTTGATAGATGATACTATTATTATAAATATTTCTGTGGTGTTTATACCAATAATATAAAATGTTAATATAAAAACCACTACTGACCTAAAAGAAACTTGAATTTCCACAGAGGGCTAATTCCCAGAGCTATTAGAGCTATTATCGGTAAGTACACGAACCAAACAAGGCTTGAGGCACCGAAATGGAGTAAAAAATTCAATTTTGGCATATTGTGCTCGTACATCATCGTGTTGCGCAACTCTAGTACAAACCAAATCATAATGGCCACGCGCAGCGACAATATTAACCAACCTGGCCAAGTTTGATATTCGTCGATTTCTTCTATTATATCAACTTCAGTCTGAAAATAATAAAAATCGAAACAAAAAATACATTATTAAGTAATATGAGCAGCAGTCTCACGTTTTTTCAGCATAGTAACGTAGGCAGAGGGTACCTAGTGTTAAAACACTTCATTCATTCATTCATTACAAAAGGACTTATAAGGGTTGAATTATTTGTTAAACTTTTAGTTACAATATTGGGGCGCTGGTTCCCAACCAGTGGTCTGTAGACCAGTAGTGGTCCGCAGCCACTAAAATATGGTCCACAAATTATTTAAAATTTTGGTGGTTCAGCAAAGTCTGCCGACAGTTAAGTTGTTTCCTCAGTAAAACATAAAATATTTTGATGTTTAAATTTATTAATATACTTTGAAATTCATTGATTTTTAATTTTTACTTAAAAAATCACACATCCCATCATACAAAATTCATTTCTTCGAGTGGGAACTTATGATGATAAGTTGTCAGATGTTTTTTTTTAAATATTGTTTATTTTTATTATGTTAGTTCCTATTGTAAAGTACATGAAAAAAACTTACTGTATTCCATACATATAATAGTATATGTACTACGCCATAAACTATCCATACTCCAAACACAAGAGGTTTATAAGTCAGTTCAAGTCTTGTTACTGCCCAACCTTTTGCCAATAGTAAAAGTAGCAGCATGAATAAAGTCTGAAACATATAAATTTATAAATTTTATAATAAATATTTAAATATTAATATAAAAAATCATCAATAAAAGATATTTTTCCCTAAAGGTATCCCGCATTTATAGCAGGGTAATCAGAACCTAATCTTAAGACACTATGTTGCGTATCAAAACTAAATAAAGAGTTTTGTCTCTTATGTAAGACAGAGAAAACGAAAATAATACATTTCCTCCAGGAAATTTATTATTTTCGTTTTCTTCTTTTCCCATTCCAATGGGAATTGAACTCTAAACCGTCGGGTTTATAATCAAGCCCTGCGATACTTCGCCACGGTAGCATCAATAAACAGTATTGTATGTACAAAATATTAAATAAACTGAAAATAAAATTATTAATCATTATCTGTTCATTTAAAAAAAATACTATAGAATCTTCAATTCTACACGAATTGTTAATATAAAGTACAACTCACACTACAAAGTTTACATATATAAACCGGGAATAACCATAACACATTTAAAAGTTTCGAATATTTTTAGAAATGGGTGATATCTAAAAGAGATTTGTCTATGATGATTTGGCAGGCTATACTTTTCTGGCTGGCCAAGCTGACCAAGAAGTAGCTACGCACATCTACCTCAGCTGCGGTCGTAAACCACGATAGTGACCTTCCGCCATTTGGCCCAAGCAAAGCTTTTCCAGGCTTTGACATCACTCTCCTTTTTTCCCTGTATGCATCTATCATATTACAATGTTCTAAGTGGGAAAAATGGCTTTCACAGTACCCAATCCTGGCTAAAATTTATATTAACACTCAGAGACATTACAGATGTCTGATCATGGTCATGGGCTCGAAGTGCTTCATAGTGTGACTCATAATCTTAATATCCCTTTGTGATCAAAGGGGTAATAAGGTCGATTTTTAATGTTATGTCCATTATACAGTATAAAGAAATAGAAATTGTGACTTACTCTGCTCATAATATCAAGTATGTCACCAGCTACGGCTAAGCCAGCAAAACCCACTCCATCAGCAGCATATTTCACAGCATGAACAACATTAAAGCAAAGTGCCACAAACTCAAGTATAAGACTGAATGTAAATAATTTTGTAACTGGATGTCTTTGAGTCCTAAAACCAAAGAAGTTTATATATGTGTTCCAACATGGCATTCTTTTTCATTTTATGCATTTAATACATGTAAATGTATATATATTATTATATTTACAGCTTCACACTCTTTCAGAATGGAACTAAACACAGAAAACTTATTTTTCTCTCTCTTTGGGAGTTTTTTAGGCTGTTGCATTTTGGAACTCATCACTGCTCTTTGTTTTTCCAAAGTGGGGAAATTACAATAATTAATTCTCATTTCATTTTTTAAGTACCAATAAATTCTTTCTTTAATAATTATCTTTTATATATCTAAAGTGTATTTCACACTTAGAAAAAAATACTTTTTTTAGAAAACATTAAAAATTTCTGTAAAATTTAGTTGCTATGTTAAATTTTTGTTTTCTAGAAATGTATTTTACCAATAAATTGTGAAAAGACTTAAATTACAATGTACTTATTGCATTACAGTATAGATAATCATATTAAAATAAAATAAAATATTTTTTAAATATACTTAAATAAATATTTGTACACTAGTTTTGCTGTTTCACTTTTTTGTAATATTGAAATAATAAGTATGGAACAGATTTGCATATTATTAACCTAGTATTATCTTGAAATAATTTTACTTTTTGAATATCCATATTCACAACACATTCACACTAATTTTGTGAATGTACAAGAATATGCAAATTATATAAAGTGGAAATATGAATATTTATTACTCTAATAACTCTACACAAGCTACATAAGCTACAACATGGTATTCTTATAAATATAATCCTTAAGAATAATAACTTACTAAGTTATTACTTACCTCACTGCATAAATTTGTACAGGCAGCAGAATAATATAGCACAGCCAAAACATCAAATATAATTCTAATGTATTTTGTCTATCAAAAGAAAATTGATATAACATTGAATTATAAAAGGAAATATTTGGACTTCCATTAACAAGCCAGAAATCATATTGTATAGCTTGTGAATTACGTGTTAAGGTTTTATTGTCTGTAGATGGAGCTCCAGTGTAGTGATGCCAAGTACAAGATTCTTCATCCAAATAGCATGATACTATTGACACATACCAAAATCTAAAATTAAAATATAAAAAATATATTATTTAATTTCAGAAATGTAATGGAAAAGGAAAGTATGTTATTTATGGAATGTATATTATTATCATATACCACAAAACGTATTTATTATCAGTTGGGTAATTAATAATTACAACTTGAAGTCATAAATTAATAATACCTTATATTGTAGGTTTTATATAATAAGAAAAGAAGTGGATTTTTTGTTACCTTGGTTGACCACTATTTTTTATAACATATGTAAATTGATTATTTTTTATTACATTCCAGGGAGAATCTTCATCTACGCAAAGCTCCCCTTGCTTACAAGGAATTCTTCTAAATAAATCCTGCCCATTAGCATTACATTTTGGATGGTATGCTGAACCATTCAACTGTTGAAACATTACTTGACAAGCCATTTCTTTATCCACGATATCACGACTTTTATAATAATGTAGAAAATGTTGTCTATCTAAAACTGCAAATGTCACAGGATATTTAAACATATCCTTCGAAGTTAGGTTACCAAAAATGTAACCATATGTTTCCTTCTGAAAATGGATATCTGTTTTTTGGAATCCAAATTTAACTAAAAACTTAAAAAAATCGCTTGTCGAAAATTCTCCTTTTATTCGGGTTGCTGATACAGCAAATATACAGGATAATAACAAAATTATAATTTTACACATTTCGACGTTAAGATGTAACAGAGCAATATTTATATTTCCTATACATTGGTTATTTTAATTTTACTAAATATGGGTAAGTAGCTTCCTTCATTCTTAAATTGTCATATTATATTAGTTTTTTCACATATTTGTATTAATAACAATACAATGCACCAATAATAAAACATCGACAAGTGAGTGAGGTGTTGTCAATTGTCATCTTGCACTCGTCCACAGAGTACAAACTACAAATTAAAACATAACAGAAAAATAAAATCTTATACGTACCGAATATGACACTATAACTGTACCGTACGGCGCGGAATTATTTCAAATTAACTTACATTTGTGAAATACAAAGTTATACAGATTTTGTTATTAGTTATGAAATCGATGCTTATATCGTTTGTTATATAAAATGTTTACAAATATAAATAAAATTTAGCATCGATATAATTCACATTTATTTTTTCCTTACTTCTAAATAAATAGGGACTTATATTTTTAAACCCACATTTAAATAGTTGCACTAGATAATAAAATATTAATAACGTAGTTATTAATTTATTTTAACCACATAATGTTTTTTTTATTGTAATGAGGCATATAAACAACTCAAAAAATTTCTTCAACAATAATATTTTTATTTATTTTAGTAGATTATATTGCTTTTTATTATAGAATTTGTGTTAAAAGCTAAATAAAATATTTGTGGTGGGAATAATTTGCCAGATCTTTAAGTCTAGACCTACATCAGATAGCCTATGTCTACAATCATCTATGGTTCACAAGTTCACAAAGTAACAACAGATTTCTCAATAGTCAATTCATCAATTGACAATTTGTACCTTCTAAGTAATGGCTTAAATTTCTATATGTTTTAAAATATTTATGATATAAATAAGTGTCACTTGATTATATTTCTTTCTTGTACTTTATTAATAGTATAACTACTTAATAAGGTTGCAGTCGGTATATTCATTGTGAAGATGTTCATTCAATACAAGAATCATCTCTATTGCTTACCAGTATTAGCAATTGGCAGTACTTGCTTGTCAGCCATAGCAACCACTAATATGTCTAACTAGCCCTTTTCTTTGTGAGGAAAGAGTTGTATACCGCAAAATATTTAAAAAATAGTTTATTTTTTGTCTTAAGCCATAATGGATCATTGATAGCAGTGCAAAATATAATTCGTACAGTGTTCTTGCCCTGTAACCTCAATCAAGCGGAAGTGACAAGAACCTGCTGATTGTAGTGGATTTAAGCATTGTATCCAATTTATAATATTGCTACCAGGTTAAGTACGTTGTGTTTAATGTTGTTACCTAGTTACTATTCCAATAGAATGGTGGAAATAGGTGCACCACAACAACCTGCGGATGATAGTTTAGAAAATGCCGAATGGTACTGGGGCGATATTACTCGGTAAGATTTTATCTATCGTTATGTTTTTATTATTTTAATCAATATTAACATTATTTGCTTCATGTTATACTAATTACTATACATGTTTTTATGTAAATTGTTATGTGTATAAAGTACAGACTTAGTTCTATAAAGTAGAAATTAATAAAAATTTTATGTATGCTTATTATAGAAAGGCATATTATGTTTGTATAATATCTATTAGATTAACAATGAGTATTTCTTATTTTTTCTTAATATTTCATTGCTTAAATTTCATAACATGCATATTAGAATGTCAAAATTTAATAAATAAGCAATCATTATTAGGATATTGAAATTATTCAAATTATATTAGTAACAAAATTTCACAAATACCTTCACTTAAAATATTGTCACTTAAAATATCTTATACAATTAATCTTACTTTTTTTTTTATTTTCGTGTAAATCTTATGTAAAATAGTGTCAGGATTTGCGGACCACCCAATTTTGAAGACATTGTATGTTAAATGCTAGATGTATGCACCACCCTGTCTTTTTGAGCAAGGCAATGAAAATAATTTTAAAATAATCCTTTGCCTGAGTGAATGTTGAACCCACAACCATAAGATTCTCAGTCAAATGCTCTCCCACTACACAATGGTGGCTATAATATTTCCATTTATTTAAAAAAATATTTTTTGTGAAATACTCAGTTAAGTACCTGTCATAACATATTTAAGACCTTATTTTCATCTCTGCATTTGGTAACAAAACAAAGTGTAGTGTTTAATTTGTGCCTCTCACTCCACATGTCTTGAAAATTAAGTTGAAAGTTGGATAGAATTATATGGAATACAGCATTAAGCATAAAAAAATAAGAAAACTAACTTTATTTGTTTTTAAGCCTCATGCTATATTCCACCCTAAGACTTATAAATGATAACAAATTAACAATATTTTTTACAGAGAGGAAGTTAATGAGAAATTACTGGATACATGTGATGGTACTTTCCTTGTCCGCAATGCCTCAAATAAAGATACAGGATACACATTAACTGTAAGAAAAGGTGGTACAAATAAATTAATAAAAATTTATCATCAAGATGGCCATTATGGTTTTTGTGAACCATACGAGTTTGACTCTATTGTAGCACTTATAAACTACTATACAGAATATTCACTTGCGCATTGTAACAGCAGTTTGGATATTAAGCTCATGTACCCATTATCTCGAAACCAAGACAGTGATAGTGGGGAAAATATAAATGATGAAACATTAGAAACACGTTATAAAGAAATCCATAAAGAATTTGTGTTAAAAACTCGAGATTACGATGAACGCTCTGACAAATACATGAGGCTACGAGAGGAGGTTAAATTCAAAAGGCAAGCTTTAGATGCTTTTAAAGAAACCCTTAAAGCTTGTGAAGATCATTTGAAGTTACAAGAAAAAATGCAATCTGAGGCTCAACCACATGAAAGAAATGATTTAATCGAGAATAATAGGCAACTTATAACAAGAGTCAACAGTCTAAGACAGGCCAGATTAAGATTAAATAATATTCTCAAGGACACAGTTGATTCCAATCTACTTCTTGAAAGAGAAATAACAAAATTAAAATCTGATATTATTAATTTATATAAGATAAAAGACCGATACAAAGTGTAAGTCCTACTTTTATTATAAATTTTATTCCAATATTGAATATAAACAATTTTAGTTAAATTATAGAACTAAAAAAATGAGGTTGCGGCCCATCAGCACAATGTGTGATTGTAAATGCCACGGTTGTGGGTTCGAGTCCCACTGGGAAAAGTGAATAATTTTCATACTTCCTCTTTAGTGCCAATACAAATACAGTGTCTTAATACTAATTTCCCCATGCCTACATAGAAATAAAGCAAAATATATATATATATATATATATATATATATATGTGGTTACAAAATTTTCAAAACAATATCAATATAGAACAGAACTGATGTCACAATAATTTAATACATTGTGTTCTTTTAATCACTACCTTTCATTTTTAACCAACTTCTTTTATCAAAACGGATATTTATTTTTATTTATTATATGATTATTAAGATAACGACAACAGTATTAGTAAATTATGAAATGATTTGTCAAACTGTGTCTAACTATAACGCGACGTTTGTGGCTTCGATCCCTACTCAAAACAAAGTGCTGCGTTAAGTTTCGCCACTCAACGTATTCGAAATTCCAAAATAGTGTGTTAACACTAAGCCCATATGTTCTTATAGATGGTTACAAAAACGAGGTAAAGCCGAGGAGTATTTACACGCATTAGAAGACGATAACATACATAAACTTGAAGAGCTATATGCACACCGTGAAATGATTACTTGGATGGTAGAAAATTGTACGCGTGAAATGGCTGAAAGGATGCTAGAAGGGAAACCCCAAGGCACATTCCTAATAAGACCCAATTCAACTGGCCAACTTGCATTGTCAATATGTTGCAATAATATGGTATATCATTGCATAATTTTTAAATCCGAAAGAGGTTATGGTTTTGCTGAACCTTATAATATTTACAAGTAAGTAATTGATGTCATATATTAAAACAGATATTTAGCCATATTATTTTTATGTCAAAATGTACCTAGTGTCAATACTTTTCGTTTTCCACCTAGACTTCAGACATTGTTTGTTGATTGGGAACTCCATGTCTGACCAGAGCCGGAAAATGAAATGAAGTCACTCCTTCAAGCGAGGTCACACCTCACGGCTTCACTAATCATTTCAGTATAATCTATTTTTTACTAACAATAAAGATGGATGTTGTGTTGAGTTTTCAAAATAATAATTATCTTAAAAAATATATAATACTAGCGGGCGCGCGCAGCTTCGCTTGCTTATTTGCACCCTTAGGGGTGAATTCTAAACAAACCACAAATAAAATATTTTTAACAGTCTGATTTAAATTTTCATAAAAGTTGGTGGCGATTTAAAGATTTTTCCATATAAACTTTCAACCCCTTATTTGAACCCTTAGGGGGTGAATTCTAAAAAACCATGAAACACGTGTTTAATGAAATATTTAAAAGAGTCTGAATATCAAATTTTTATTAAAATCGGTCCCCCTTCATCCCTTAGGGTTAAAATTTTTCAAAATTCTTTCATAATGGATGTCCAGATTATAAAAATAAACATCTGTCCAAACTTCACGTTTCTACCATAAATTACGTATTAACACTCCACTGCATATATTTCTATAAAATTAAAAGTATAATTAATTTCTTTTTATTTCAGGACATTGAATGAACTTGTACTACATTATGCTACTAACTCTTTAGAGGAACACAATGAACAATTGAGGACTACCTTAAAGTATCCTGTAAATGCACACTTTGTGAAACCTGATAAAAAAGTACATGAAACACAAACAGATCTGAGCCAACATGAAACACAGCTTCATTACCAGCGGAGAAGACAACGTCACCCACTACCATAGTGAACCAGTGAATTCAGCATGGCCTAAATCTCTGCTAGTCATTTTGTGAGTAAAAAGACTAGTTATCATTGTTATGGATGGTAAATATGTTGTGTACTGATGAGAATCACTGATATTGGGAATACTTTTTGGCTTAAAAGGGCCCATCCATAAATTACCGTCACACTACTTTCATGACTTTTTGACCCCTCCCGCGTCAACTCTGCTGGTCACATTTGGTTAACCACCTAACCTATCTCAGCATACATATAGCGTGTGATGTCAAATAAGTGTGATGTATAATAAATAGCTATATAAACGCGGCTTCGCCCGCTTAAACTTACAGTTATATATATTATACAAAAAAAATTCATAAATTATAGTTGTGTGTTATTCTGATGTGTCAGCTATATTACTCTAAAGTTACATGTAATTTTAGTTCAGTATTTTTTTCCTGAAAGTGGAACAAATATCCATCCTTACAAACTTTGACATTTATAATATTGTGATGTCAAATAAGTGTGATGTATAATAAATAGCTATATAAACGCGGCTTCGCCCGCTTAAACTTACAGTTATATATATTATACAAAAAAAATCCATAAATTATAGTTGTGTGTTATTCTGATGTGTCAGCTATATTACTCTAAAGTTACATGTAATTTTAGTTCAGTATTTTTTTCCTGAAAGTGGAACAAATATCCATCCTTACAAACTTTGGCATTCATAATATTATACACCTACAAATTATTCAATTTAAAACAATAGTTCGAAAATTATTTTTTTTCTCACAAATGGTCTGGAAGGGTATGTATGGGAAAGCTGCACTTATTTCTAATGAATTGCTTTTTAATATGATTGTATTGCTTTTTATTTGAAATGGACACGAATTTTTTTTTGGGGTTGAGAATTTTGGGATATTAATTTAATGGGAAAATTTACTTTTTGATGGCACTTTATACCATCTTGTGAACCTACCAAAATTTATATCTATTATATTAGGTAGCTACTTATGCTTATGCTATAAGTACTCATAACATTAGGTTCCCAGGTTCATGTGTGGGATGCAGTGTGAAGCTAAAAAAAGCAATGAGTTTTGTTATCATATAAAGCTAGAGAAGATTGTATATATAAAAACTTATAGCTTTTCAACCTTACAAATTAAAAGATTGAAATAATGCTTAAAAGATTGAAATATATTTAAAAAATCAAAATCAGCTTCATGCTGTATCCCGCACACAGCAGGATAGACAGAGGGAACCTAGTGTTAAGACACTCCATTCCCCACTTTCTGCCGAATTCTGGAGGCATTGCGTGTTGAGTGGCGGAACTCAACGCCGCGCTTGTCCTCGACACCAGAGCGAAGAAATCAAAATATAAATTTAAGTAAATATTTCATCTCCTCAGTTTTACAGTCACACTTTGTGCCGCTGCGCCACAACTGGCCCCTGAAATATATTTAATATGTCAATTTGCAAGGAGAGAAGTATAAACAAAATATAATACAAAAATTTAACTTAATAAGCTTAACTCTTTCTCCCTCACTAATGTTATGAGACAAAAAATGTGTTGCTATTTCGTATAATAAGTAATATAAGTAATACAATTATATTTTAAAAAAACAATTAATTAGAAACCAGTGCAGCTTTCCCATACTTATCCTGCTAATGAATCCTTTGGTATCATAATTTCATATTATATTATTATATGTGATGAGAGGAACTTCTCCCCACCCCTTGTTCCCCGCTCTCTACTACATAAAGACGTAATTTATGTTATGGATGTCCCCAAAGCAATGTATGAGTACGCAGATTTTGAATTATATATATAAAGTTATCGACCTTAATTATATATATGGATATAAGATTAATAAGATATAAGTTTAGGATGCTATGTTAATGCATCTTTTGTAATGTGATATTTTTTGATATTTACCTAATGTGATGAAATATTTGTACTGTATATTTCATCTGTGCTCATGTTTTAAGGTGTGGATGTTACATTCATAGTTGTTTCATGTTATACAGTGAAAATGGTCAGAAAATAACACTTTGCATTTTGATTATTGATTTTGTAAATTTAAAGTATGCAAGTATGGGTCAAATGTACAAATGATTAACTTTAACATTGTTGATTTCTCTTACATGTTGTGTTATACACAATTTTTTTTTATATTAATAATTTATATTTTAAATTAAGGTCTTCAGTAAATATGTTTCGAGTGATAATTTATATAATGTATACTATATTCGTTTTAATCACTGTATGAATAAAATTATACCAAACATAATTTATAGTTAATATTAATTTACATAATAATTTACTTTGTATGCCAGACAAAGGTCAAATACATTTTGCACAATTTCACATGTCCAATATATATATAAATACATAACCATGTACAATTTATTAAACAATAAAAGTATAGGTATGCATATATCTTTATATTTATACATGAAGCAAAAAAATTGTACCTCTTTTTATGAACATTTTCAATACTGTGGTATGTAAGAGTATGAAATTTAGCACAGTTACAGTTTACAAGGAATGTGGAATGCTATGCATTTTTTTAACAATTCATAAAAAATACATTCAATTAATGAAATACTTAAAAGAAATAATTAAAATAATAATAAAAAAAGATATATTTTTACAACCTATATATTAAAATCTTTTAAAATCATACACATTTAAATTATAACAAGGTGGACTAGCTATAATACAATGTGTGAATAAATTACTTTGGTATACTTAAAAGCAATAATATATATATAAATTTATAAGTGTATGGTAATATTGTAGATGAGGGGCCTAAATTCAAATTTATGACGTTTTTTGGAAATAAACATTTCTTGACATGATTTCTTGACATGTCATTTTTGACATTTTTAGGTTGGTCATGGGAAATCTTCATTTATTTTTTATAAATGATTTATTAATTACATTAAAAGTCTTATTTTACACTAAATTTCACATAAAATTTAACTGAAATTCAAACTGAATTTCATTTAAATAAATAAAGAAGTATGTTGGTGAATAATTTTGAGTCATACAGTTATTTTTAAATGGATGCCATATTATTAGCCTCTTATCTTATCAATAATAGTATGCATATAAATTATATATAATAAATTGTAGTAGTTGAATAGGTAGATGTTTAAGTTAAGCGCAATAAGTTTATTTTTTTACCCACACTATTAATTTGTATTAAATATATATTTATATACTACTTCCAATAGTGGTTAACTACAATATACATTGAATGCATAATTTTACTAAAAAAATATAGACTTTTTTATTATTATATATAAAATCTCATCTAATATTTATATTTATTAGAATATTATTATCCAAATAGTTTTGGTATGTAAATATAGAAATATACTATATGGTTAATATTAGGGTAATCAAAACAATTATTGTTTTATATAAAATTTAAAAAACATTGCTTTAATGTATAACATATAAGATATAAAAATGTGTAAGTTACAGATTATTTAAGCGAGATTATTAAATTGGAGTTATTTTTATATTTACGTCTGTAAGTATTATTACATTTTGTATGTATATCTGTTAAAAATATATATTATTACTTTGATATGTGTATCAGAATGATACTAATTGTGTAAACATAGATAATCTACTTGATCTCAATGGTAAATTAGTTAACAAAAATTATGTAAATTCAAAGAAATGTTTTATTAATGCAGTAAACCCCAAAACTAGAACTATATCTTTTAAGAAGCTCACAAAAAAAAGTAGCCATTTTTATATGTAATTTAAAATGTGTTGAATAAACAATTTATCAGTAGCTTCTAATATTTATTTGCGCTCCTATTTTTGACTGTAATATTTTTCAGTCCAAAAAAAAAATATATTTTAAAAAATGTCACATTTGCAGTCACACTGCACATTTTATGGGTTCTATTTCCAGTCGAGAAAATGAATGAATTTAATATTTTAATTTCTTTGCCCTGTCTATATCGAATTCCAGGTCGATACGACATGGGTGCCTCCGAAAAACACATCTGTCTTCATCTGTACCTCTCTGGTGTTACACGGAGTTGTTGGCGGCGGTGATCACTTATCATCAGGTGACCAGTACGCTCGTTTGCCTTGTCTTTTCCATAAAAAACGTCTCCGTACCAGTAGTATTGGTTTAATTTCGATCGGTTTACTATTTTAAATAACGTTCCACAAATTCTTTATAAATGTTTTATTGAATTGGGTGAAGTTTTACTTTTCAATATGCGTATAGATTATTTTTTGATGATATTATAATTACGAACGAAAGTACCGCGGAAAGGATTAGCAAATTAATAATTTTATAGTTCAAGCGTGCGAAACTGCTAGCGGGTCGCTAGTGTTCAAATAAAATTATTGTTGCCGTCGACCCAACACAAATAATTATAGTTGAATATTACTATTAGGAAACAAAAGTAATGCGAAATTAATAATAATGTAGTTCTAGCTGTTGACTTAATACACTCAAATAATTGTAAAACAACACACTCAACAGTGTTGAGTGTGTCATATTTTACAGTATTTTTTCGAAATATTGAAATTTTGTATGCAAGTGCATATATGCCAAGCTACTACTTAAATATACATAATTATAAATAATACCACAAAGCAAAACCAGGAGGATTTCTAGTTATCCCAACATTTCTAAGAGGCTCGTAGTAAGAAAATGCATCTTCTAATTCAGGTTTGCTAGCATAGTTACCGAGTCAATTGTAGGCTATAGTATCCTATTCCTAGCTAAGCTACTACTTAATTATATGTCGCAGCTTCATTCTTCGCGATTTATTACAAATTGTAGCTACGCCCACGCAGCAGCCATCCACGGATGTTAAGAGGTAGTCAAGAAAAAAATATTTTCCCACTACCGTCGCAATACCTTACCTGCCTACCTGGTATGACGTCCTACTTCATTCTACGTTTCCGTGTCGTAGCCATCGCACGTACCAAAAAAGTTTTTAAATTCTTCCGTTGGAAATCTAACATTAAAGAAAACTTAGCAATATGGGCAAAAGAAAGAAGAATAATCTAGAAGAAAGTGAAAGAAAAAATTCGCCGAATTATATCATCGAGTTCCGATGACGAACAAGAAGGTAGGATAAAAATTAAATATGTCATGCTAATGATTACATACTTTGAATCACTACCTACATAATATGATATTAGGTACTTTATCAGTGATGCGAGCAACTTGTGGAGTTGTATCTGTCACATACAGGCCTTTTGCTATTTTTATAAGCATATAATATAAGTGATGCGAGCAATTTCCGGGGTTGTATCTTTCACATGCAGATCTTTTTGCTATTTTTATAAGCATAAAAAACAATAAGTGATACGAGCAACTTGCGGGGTTGTCTCTGTCACATACATATTAAAAATTCGATAATTATTAAAATTATTAAAGACTATGATAAAAACGGCGCAATTGTGTCGTATATGTCACATATAATTGCCCTGTACAATATTTAATTGCAATATATATATATATATACATACTAAAGATGAAGACTTTCATTTAGAAATAATAATATCAAAGCAAACTGTAATCTTTTTTCCAATTCCTGTAACTGCACAAAGTTAAATTAATTCATATAATAGAAAAACCGTAACCATAGTAATAATTTTAATTGTAATCACTGATATACCAAATAAAAACATCAATAATCAAGTGATTGCAGCTTTGAAACTACTTCAATGCTTAGCTTAATCGTTATTTAGAGAAAACAAAACATTTACGGAATTTAATGAAACAATTTATTTATCACATAGCGATTTAATATATTCAAAGAGTCTTCACGAACGTTGAGAGTAAAATAACACTTTTTAAAAAATTTAGCGGATTACGGGCAGTCTGGATATCATGTCTGGAAAAGACGATAAAGTGAAGTTTAGGTCTAGCGTTTTTCAAAAAATATTTTTATTATTAAAATATTTTTATTATTACAAATAAATAATAAAATTGATATAATAGATAATTTTTGTAATAATTTAACTGTCGGTGCAGTTACATAGCTTTGTTGATGATGTTTTGAAATATTGATTAAATAATTAAATTCTTGTTTTCTCTCGAGTATGGTAACTTTAATAATGTGAAAAACACCATTTTGATGAAATTCAAATACAGTAAAAATAATAACTCCTTTTACAGGAGTTCGTTAAAAAGAGATTTTATTTCGTTATTTTTTAGACTCTGAACAGCTACAATTTGTAATAAATCGCGAAGAATGAAGCTGCGACAAATAATTTATGATTAAACAAACTTACCTGTACGTGAAGTTCAATCATAATTATATGAGCAGAATTAAAAATCTTAATCTTAATCTTCCCAGAATTAAAAATCTATAGAATAACGAAATAAAATTGTGTTTTTCGTCCAGCTTTAGACATAATGAAGTAGGACGTCATACCAGCAATGAGGTAAGGTATTGTGACGGTAGTGGGAAAATATTTTTTTCTTGACTACCTCTGAACATCCGTGGATGGCTGCTGCGTGGGCGTAGCTACAATTTGTAATAAATCGCTTCTAATGAAGCTGCGCTTATAATTATGATTGAACTTCACGTACGGGTAAGTTCGTTTAATCATTAAATATACATAATTGTAAATTACACTACAAGTACAGTTTAAAAACATTCAAATCCGTCCAGTTGTTCTAGAAGTACGTGTACAGACCAGACAGACATTTTTTAAAATATAAATTACTTTAAATGTTCTTTCATCATATTAATTATTTTTACTAAAGGATATGAAAAAAGAAAGAGTGAAATATATGTGTTGTGCAGACTCATTTTTGCATAAAAATCATGTGAAAATAATAAAAGGGGGAAAAAAAATCTGTCTATTGTAATTATTGTAAAATAATTATGTATTTGTTTTTTACATCTTTATTTACATCTTTACGTGTAATAAAATTGTAACGGTTCAGTGTCTGTATATGGAAGATATGTATATGTAAGAAAACGAAATCATGGCATTTAGTAACTAAAAATAATGTTTTTTTTTTCTCTATCTGTTTGTCTGTATATTTGTTCTCGCTGATCTCAAGAACGGCTCAGTAGTAGATTTAGTGTTTGTTTTATTTCAATCGTTATAAATAAAAAAAAATAAAAATAAAAAATGATGTTGGACAAAATGACTATAAATAACTGTTTTATTGTCATTTGTAGTATAATACTGTATTTATAAACCTTTCCATCGGTATATTTTAAAAAAACTTAATGCTAGCAACACTTCTTCCGACCGGTCGATGCGCACCAAAATCCAAGTTGCTTGTAGTTTGCTAGCTTGCTCTTGCCGCCATTTTGTTTCGCATCCGGCTTCGCTGTTTGGTGACGCTTGTGTTATAAGTTATTATTACTTGTTAATAAAAGTAATATATTAATTACTTGTGTAGTTACAATTGTATTAATCAGTTACATATAGTAACTTAACAAATGGTGTAATATCTATTGAAAATTACCGGATTCATAAAGTGAGTTGATGCGATATTTTTCTAACCAACGTGTGCTAACCTGTGTTTTTATAATAACGAATATATTAAATTATCCTTTTTTTATAGCTAAGATGTCGCGTTACGGAGACTGTAAAATCTACGTGGGTGATCTCGGCAACAATGCTAGCAAGCCTGAATTAGAAGATGCATTTTCTTACTACGGGCCTCTAAGAAATGTTTGGGTAGCTAGAAATCCTCCTGGTTTTGCTTTCGTCGAATTCGAAGATCCTCGTGACGCTGAAGATGCGGTAAGTATCTATAAATAGTTTTCTTCATCACTTATTGATTCTTTCTTCATCATTTATTGAATCGACATAATGCCAAATCCGTGTTTCAGATAAGGGGCTTAGATGGGCGAACAATATGCGGCCGTCGGGCTCGTGTTGAAATGTCCAATGGAGGTCGTGGTTACGGTGGACGTGGACCACCGCCACGTTCTCGGCTTCCACCTCGACCTTACGACGACCGTTGCTACGATTGTGGTGATCGTGGGCACTACGCTAGAGACTGTACTCGTCGCCGTCGTCGAAGGTGAAAAACAACACGTATTCACTCAATGTATAAATATTTTGCTGGTATGGAATCTTTTAGAGACAATTACTGATCTCCACAATTTTCACACAGTTTTATAATAAATAGGTAAAAAAGTTATAAGGTATGTTTTTAAAAGCAATGGTAGCTCAAGATAAAGATTCCATTCCATGGTTTTGAATGAACGTAAACCAATGATAACTATGTTATAGGTTATCATTGGCCTGTGCGCCGAGAATGAACTCTTCAGTGTCTGCACTTCTTGTAGTCTGCGCTACGTAGATTTCACTTCGCGTCGTGTACTTCAATAATGTTGGCAGCATCTGTAACGTCTGAACAACGTAACAACCTACGTGCACACTTCACTTATTGACAAGTACATTGAGTGTAACATTCGTTCTGCGCGTCGCGCCGCGTCACGTCGCGTCACGTCACGTCACGTCTATTGTAATCACTGCGTGCACTCAGTGAGTTACACATTATTATCCCATATTTCTGTTCAAGACAAAGCAGACTGGATATTTTTAAGTTTTGAAATACGAGTGAAATAGGTTCTTACATGTCATTTAAAAACTTACTTTATACGGCCAGACACAGAAGAGACATATAGAAAACTCAAAAAACATATAGAAAAAGTACAATCGTACATTTAAACAACATCTTAAATATCTTCATTTGATTTCTATCTTTTATATATATATAAATCAAAGCAAAGTACTACCACTTGAATTTATTTCCAAAAAAAATGACTAGGGTTCTATGTTAACATAGGTAATTCCTAACTAAGGAAATTGCCATAGTTCACTTAAATAACAGAGCCCAATAGAGGTTAAAACTTTGTATGATTATTTAAAATATTAAATAATATTTAAAATTTTAAGTGTTATACTAAACTTTACTTATACTAAAAAAGTAGTTTAGAAGATAGATGTGTTTTAAAATTTAAAGTCTTGTGTATAGTCATGTATATAATTTTGGACATAGGTAATTTATCGAGATGAGAAAATATCTCTTAGGAAAACCAAAAGCCACGCAGACAATGAGTGGATAGTTAGTGCTACATATAGTTATTGCTTAAGAATACTTTGACGTTATTTTTTTTGCTTAAATTAATGTTTCAGATACTGACAAAATATTCGATATAAAATGGAAACAACTTTTTTTTATATATATAAAAGTTTTTAAATTAATATTGTTGTTCAATTAAAATGTGTAAATGTTTTCAGCCGTTCGAGGTCTCGTCGTCGCACACGTTCTCGCTCTCCGAGATCTGGATCCCGCTCAAGAAGCCGCTCTCGCTCTAGATCTCGCTCCAAGGGAAGGTCCATGTCCCGTTCAAGATCACGTTCTCCTTCTAAAGAATCCAAGAAGTCCAATTAAAAAGTCCACATAGTTAACTAGAATATAAATTCCATGTTTTATTATTATAATATTAAAATAGTTATGACAGAAGTCTCATACTATCCATCAAGAGAGGCCATATATCATTCCTATGCTATGACTGTAAGATACAAAAAAGTATTTGTTCTATCATCAATATACTGACAATGAAAATAAAAATGTTTTATGCAAAATTTTTGTGGTATTTTATTGTATCATCAACCCCATTTCCAAAACATGCAAACCTGAAAAATAATACTTAATCTAAAATAACACTGACTATAATTGTCATAAAATTCATGATCGTCAGGTCAGAGTTTATGGTGTTTCGGAAGTGCCAGTTGAGCACTAATAACTTTTTCTGTCTATCCTGTGCGGTATGCAGCGTGAAACTAAAAAAATATTTTTTTAGTTGAATAAAGATAATGGATATTAAATTAATCTTGCACAAAATTGATATAATATTGAAAATTATCATAATAAATATTACATTAATTAAATATTACATTAAAAGGTAGTGCTCTTTTGTTACCGATTTCAAGTATCAACAGACCCAATTATATAAAGAACGTGTCTTCTTCTTAATGAAATATATTGTCAACATATCTCAGAATTGTTTTATTACAAAAATTTAATATGTATATAAGTTTACTAAATATATTTTACTAATTTGTTTTTAACATTTTATTTTTGTAATAAAACATTTTTAAGACATGTATATGTCGATAATTGTGCTAGGCGGGCAACATTTATCCAATAAAAAAATTAAAAAGCAATGTTCAGCGGACGGACGTCGTTTCGACTTTTGTATCCCGTCATGCAATAATTTTTCATTCATGATTACCTTGTTAAAAAGTTTTAGATGGTGTCGCCGTCGTGAACACTAGTTAGATTTTAGTTAAAAATGATATATTAGTGTATGATTTCGTATAGTTCAAGTTATAGTTCTTAATAGGTCTGTGACAAGTACGGTAATGGTGGCCATGTCATGAAAATCCCCACAGCCATGGATGATAGCTCCGTATCTCATCATAACGGAGGGCAAGTGGGATCTCAGATAGGAGTTAGTGTAAATAACAGACAAAATGAAGAATCTAGTCAAAGTGTCCAGTATTCAATACCGGGCGTTTTGCATTTTATCCAACACGAATGGGCGAGATTCGAACTCGAGAGATCACAATGGGAGGTGGACAGAGCAGAATTTGAGGTAACATATTTATCTTAATTTACATTTTTTTTAATATTTTAAATACATTTCGTGATATCTCATTTATTTTTCATAAATCGAGCCTAACTCTTTGAAATACTTGTTATTTTAGTTTTATGGTAATCTGTTAAATTACAAAAAACTATTCTTAATTTATGTATAAATATGAGCATATTAAAAAAAAGGTTTTTAAGTTATTTCTGGATACTGTTGTTTTCCTATTTCTGATCTACATTGATTTGGTATATTAACATCCTTTTTCCCTTAATTATGTTATTGAGATTTAATTTGTATATGTACAGTATTAAATTGAATATTCGGTATTTTTACATTTTATATGAAATTTTCATTATCAGTTAATGTTTAGTCTCCCATCAACTCATTAAACTCAGTGCTTAATGATAGATTTCAGTACTTAAATTTATCTATATATAAACAAAAATAAAATATATAAATTAATATAGTACAAAAATTAAAGTAAAAACTATTAAACTCTTGTACTACAATAGATAATAATACAATAAAATATTTAAAGTAATATCAATAAGAATAAATGTAGGGTTTATTTGATGATTATGATAGATTTGTTAAAATCTATTTTTCATCTTAAAATAAGCATCTATGTTATAAATAAACCAGATTGTGATGTATGTGTATGCAAAAACAATTTTACAGTTGTTGAATCTGTGGAAGGAGTTGTAATTATTAATTGATTAATTAATAGGCAAAAATAGCTTTCCTCCAAGGGGAGAGAAAGGGTCAAGAAAATCTAAAAAATGATCTGGTCAGGCGGATTAAAATGCTGGAATATGCATTGAAACAAGAAAGGGCAAAATTTCATAAGCTTAAGTATGGTGTAGAACTACAGCAGGGTGATATGCGCCCCCCTCCAGATGAACCACCACAAGAACCAGAGCCTGCTGAACGAGCTCAATGGAAACAGGGCCGCCAACTTATAAAGCAATATTTGCAGGTATAAATAAAATTTTCTTTGCATATCATTAAATAGGGAAGTATGACTATAAATAGCTGTAGGAATGCAAAGAGTCATCTCTTGTGTCAGTGCAGCCTTTGTTACAGACAACCATTGAGCCAGTCAACATGCAATATTTCTAAATTGGGAGGGTGATGGTGAATGGAGTGTCTTGACCCTTTGGGATCTCTGCCCACCCTGCTATATTTGGATTAAATTTGACGCTGGCTTTTGTTTTTTTAACAGAATTAAAAAATATATATATTTTTGAGGCCGGTCGTGGCGCAGCGGCACAAAGTGTGGCTGTAAAACCGACTGGTTGTGGGTTCGATCCCCACTTGAGGAGATGAAATATTTACTTAAATTTATATTTCCATTTCTTCGCTCTGGTCTCGAGGACAAGCACGGCGTTGAGTTCTGCCACTTAACACGCAATGCGTCAAGAATTCGGCAGAAAGTGGGGAACGGAGTGTCTTTCACTAAGTTCCCTCTGCCTACCCTGCTGTGTGCGGGATACAGCGTGAAACTAATTTATTTATTTATTTATGTATATTTTTGAACATGTCTGGAAATTAATAATTATCTTATATTATATCTATATTATTTAAAATAACAACCTAAAAATGTAGAGTAGTTTCTCAATAGGGGAAGGTATAGGAAGCTATTAGTTTTATTAAAGAAATAATTTTATATATTTGAAGAAAATATATATTTTTTTCTATTAACAGGAAATAGGCTACACAGATACTATACTTGATGTGCGTTCAAACAAAGTAAGAACTCTACTGGGACTAAATAATGAAGAACAAGGTGATGACTCTAATTATAGGAATTGTGAAAAACAACAGCACTATTCAATGAATACTGCTTTAAGTCGCAAGATGTATGATTATGGTATGTTAATCTATTTTAGTTACACAACAACTATTTTAATTTGTGCCCTATCCTGCATATGGTAGGGTAGGTAGAGGGAACCTTTTGTTAAGTGTCTTAATTGCCCACCTTCTGTTCAAATTTCAAGACATTGCATGTTGTTTTTTTATTGTTGTCTTGTAATCAGTATATGGAAATGAAAATAATTAATTACTAAGTGAGCAATGAACCCACAAGCATCATTTTTACAGTCACAACAACCGCTTAATTTTTTGGCTAATAAATGAGAATTATATAGGTTATTAATATATTTATGTAAAATATATATTTATGTATAAGTAGTATGTAAAAATCTAGGCAACTTGACAATGAAAAACATCTATTTCTTCTTCAATATCATAAAAACACTTAAATAAATGTAAAATAACAATACCATTTATTTATTTTTTGTAAGTGATAATATTTTAATGTCATATATTATGTGGAAATATGAAAATAATTTGTATACTTTTTTTTTCATTTATTTATGTACCACACAAGAAAGAAACTACAGAAAATATATAATAACAGAAAAAAATGTCCAACAGATAACTTATCTATAATAGAGATCTCTACCAGAAACCCTTGAATGTAGGAGATGTTAAGAGAAACTTTATCAATGTAGGGAAGTGTAGAATGTAGGGAACTCACGCTTTTAAACTGACACAGGAAAGTCCTGTTTGGTTTTGTATTATTAATCAATAATACAAAAACAAACCGGAATTTGAAAAAATACAGTATTACCTATATATATTTACATATACATATTTGAATTAGAGTGCATACATGTATAATACAATATTCCAATATGTTATAATATGTATTTAGTCTTATTTGTATTTATAAAAGTAATGATGTAAATTTTCAATTAAATATCAGTAGTAAAAAATTTCTTAGTACCTGTATAACATGGTTAATAGAATTGGTAATGTGAGCTGTACATATTCCCTTCTACAGTGTCAATAAATATAGTGTGTATGTGCCAATCAAAAATATATTTTGAGGCTGAATTATTAAAAAGAAACTACTCTCTGTTGGTTATTTATAGTTATATAAATTTACTCAGTAAACCTAGTGGCTGATGATTTTTTTAATGACTTCAACTAACACCTTAATTATATTTAATAATATTACTTCCTAGTGGAACTTGAATATAGCACTGTCACATTGAATCCAATAGTAATAAACAAAATGTATGTATTTATAAAATACAAATATAAACTGGTTTTTTCAATCCTTTTGAACTCTTTTAACATATCATTAACTTTTATAATGTTAAAATCAAAATAAAATATAGATTTTTGACAATTTTTATTACAGGAAAAGGACATTTAAATATTAAGTGTTTTTTTAGGGGTTCCATATCTCAAAAGAAAAAACTGAATCCTTCATCCTTTATCAACCATTAAACTAATACAGAATGCACTTGACCAGTTTTTTTAATTTAAAAACTTATCACACTAAATTAAGGTATAATTATTATGTTGCTCTTTTCTTAAGAATCTCGGCTTCGAAGCAACCCGATCTTTTTGATGAAAGCCTTTTGTAGGTACACATGCCTAACATATAGAAGATCTTTAGAGAATACAAAAATGCATTACTGTGTCGCAATAAGTGGGAAACATTTCGGAATATCAAGAGATGGTCACTGATTTATTTGTAGAAACTATGTGAAATGTGGAAATGTAAAATAGGATTATGGAATGGAGTTTGAATAGACTGAATATTGTGATGAGACTGAAAGACTGATGAGTTGAAAAGGCGGGCCTTTTCAATAGTCTCAAATTGAGTAGTTGGCAGACGGTGTCTCCACAATAGATGGGCCCCAACAAGCGGCGTAATGACTCGGACGCAACACCAGTGTGGTCAGCTAAGGGTATTAAGAGGGGTACAGCGGTTTCACGGTCATGGTTGAAGGAGCTCGTAAGCGAGCTTCTTCCATAATACGCTAATATTAAGCACTTCCACCCTAAAACCCTTCCACCACATCTAAGGTTCTTGCGCCGCACTCTGCCGGCTGATGAAGGCCAGCCAAAGGGGAGGGGTAGATTATATTTTCCCTCTGGAGGACTTAGGTCCGTGGGGTCGCCACTCCCTAACTGCCCGCCATAAACTGGCCTGCGGCCTTATTATTACTATTGTTATTGTTATCATTTTATGTTACCACATTTATAAATTTTGAATATTCACTGTAAATCTGCCTTAAACTATTTGTTTCTTACATAACATCATTAAATTCATTACATTTCTTGATATTTTTTTTTAAATTATTTTACATGGTTATTTATACATAAATATATTTTGTAATTATAATAAAAAGTAAAAAAGAAACTTCTTTAATGAGATTAATATTGATTTGTTTTATTACAGGTGGTAAAGACCAACGCAAAGCGGGTGTTTCACAAGGAAGCGGTTACAGCGACGAGGGTCTGTCGGTCCAAGAGACGGCCGCGGTGTTCGCTAATTTCGAGTTTCTCGCCAATCAAGAAATGGACATGGACGAAATAGATGATTTAGAAGCGAAACAAATGCATCACACTGCAGGGAAACAAGGTGTGTACTAGTGTGTCACCGTAAGATATGAAACATCGTTGGTTCATAATTTTTTTCACGATATTGTAATCTATCGATACATTGTACACTTTGAAGCGCTGGCCCGGATCGGTCTATATTACAGCAAAACCGACCAATGCGTGTTGTGACCACAGAGTTAAGAATCTAAAAAGGTGTCAATAAAATGAAACTTAATGTTAAGAATGTTGTATAAGTATGGAGAATGATGTATATGTATTGAGAATTTTTTAAGTGTTCGAAAATTAAAATGTTATATTTTATTAATTAAATATAATCAAGAATCAAGAGATCACTTGTAGTGATAAGGCCGCCTTTGTGCATTTTATTTTATAAAATTACTCTTTTGTATCTTTTCAAGTGTGCAATGAAGACTTTTATTATTATTATTATCAAGACTGTGACTTTGGTATTTAAGTGCAAGTTTGGTTAGGTGGGATTTTTAAATTTAAAAGTTTCTTACTTAACCTGTACCTTAAAAATGGCCTACTCTGTGGCTGCGACTATCTTTACTATTTATATTGAGCCTATTGTAGTAGTTTTTCTACTCTGTGTGAATTTTTGCATTTGGCAATGTCGGTTCACGAAGTATCGATAAATTACGATATCGCTGGAGAGATTGTAATATAACGAAGTTTATAATATTACGGTGACATTTACATTGTGTGATTTTCTCAGCATTACATTTTATCCTTCATATAGCAGGGTAAGCGAAGAGAACTTAGAGTCAAACTCTTTATTTTCAGCTAACCCTTAGATTTCGAAACATTTTATATTGAGTGGATCTTAATGAAAACAATTTATTTGCTCGTGTAGAAATTGAAGCAATATTGAAAGAATATATAAACATATAATACCTGAAAAATCAGACAATAAACATTAGTTTTTTTTGCTGCAATTTAAAATTTTGATGTACTCTTCTTACGTCCCTAATGGGATATCACATATTTTAATACCAATACAAATGTTTTTCCTAATAGGATTCTAATTATATGACTTTTGTCTTTTGATTAAGAGGCAAGTTTATAATATATAACGCATTTGTTTAAGGCGAGGAAGTCGACCATGAAGCGGAAGAGGTTTTAAATGAGTTAAACTTGCTAACAGCCAGCGAAGCTGACGGGGGCGGACAAGGAGACGAATATCCAGTCGGCGGTAACATACCGTTATTTTGTTATTATTAGTTTTTTTAAGCTTCATGCTTCAGGGCTTCCAATCCCACAGCCAATATATATATATATATATATCATATATATATATTGCCCATATTATCTTCTATCTCTGTATTTGCTGGACTAGGAATTTTTCTCTATTAAATATGTTTTTTCTTAGGCTTTTTATTATTATTTTTTGCTTGAACCTTGAACTGGGCTGAACTCGCGTTTTGCCTCGTGATCAGAGCGATGAAATGAAATTATTAAATATTTCATTTTGCTCGAGTGCAAATCGAACACACAATCTGTCGCGTTCAGCCGAAGCCTTGTGTTCCCTCGCCATGACTGGCCTGAATTATCATCATTCTGTCTCTAATCCAACTTTATAATAGGCGTTGGTGCACACTTGAATTGATCATAAAGAAGAAAATTAATATTTATGTATTAATGGATGATATAATATTATGTTTACATATCAAGTGTTAGTGTGGATACCGAGACTTTCTTTCTTTTATGTTGGTGTCATGTTCATAATATATATTTTTTAGCTTTATGCTTTAGTCGTATAGCAGAGTAGGCATAGTGCTAAGATACTTTTCCAATTTAGTCAGAAAATGTATTTTGAGCTACTCAACACGCATTGCTTGAACGCAGTGCTTTGTCTTGTTATCAGAGTAAGTAGAAATGAAAACAATTGACATACATATAAATAAATTTACAGTAAAGTACCCCGGAGGAGGCGCGGGCGCGGGCGCGGGCGGCGGCGAGGCGGACGACAAGCCGCTCGCGCTGGGCGAGCTCGCGCAGCTTACCGTCAGCAACGAGTCCGAGGGCTACGATGTGGCCAGCGCCAGCAAGGAGTCCTTCAGGAAGACATGGAACGCGAAGTACACTCTCCGCTCGCACTTTGATGGAGTACGCTATCGTTTTTATTTTAATTATATTTGACGGTGTTAACTTAATTTGAGATAAAAAATATGTACAAAATTAATATTATTCACGGTAATTTGTAGTAAATATAATAAAAAAATAAAAATATATGTAACATTATGTTAAAATACTGCGTTGTACAGGTACGAGCTTTGGCGTTCCATCCGACCGAGGCGGCGCTGGTGACCGCCTCCGAGGACCACACGCTGAAGCTGTGGAACCTTCAGCGCACCGTGCCCGCCAAGAAGTCGGCCGGCCTCGACGTGGAGCCGCTGTACACGTTCCGCGCGCACACCGCGCCCGTGCTGTGCCTGGCCATGGGCGTGCCGCGCTCCGAGGAGTGCTTCTCGGGCGGCCTGGACGGCACCATCCGCGTGTGGAACCTGCCGCCGCCCGCCGCCGACCCCTACGACCCCTACGACCCCGCCGTGCAGGGGCCCGTGCTGCGCGACCACGCCGACGCCGTGTGGTCGCTGGCCAGCGCGCACGGCCGCCTGCTGTCCGCGTCGGCCGACGGCACGGCGCGCCTGTGGGCGCCGCGCGCGCCGCGCCCGCTGCTGGCCACGCTGCGCGACGACGCGGGCGCGGGCGCGGCGCCGGCCGCCGCCGACTTTCGCGGACGCGGCCGCGCGCGCCGCAGTGGCCTACCGCGACGGCACGCTGCTGCTCTTCGACCTGGAGACGGGCGCGGTGGCGCTGCGCGTGGCCTGCGACAGCGCCGCCACGCGCGTGCGCGCGCACCCCACGCTGCCGCTGCTGGTCACGGCGCACGAGGACCGCCACATCCGCTTCTGGGACGCCGTGTCGGGCCGCTGCGCGCACGCCATGGTGGCGCACCTGGACGCCGTCACGGGCCTGGCGCTGGACCCCAACGGCCTGTTTCTGCTGTCGGGCTCGCACGACTGCTCCGTGCGCCTGTGGAACCTCGACACCAAGACGTGCGTGCAGGAGATCACGGCGCACCGCAAGAAGTTCGACGAGAGCATCCTGGACGTGGCCTTCCACCCTCTGCGGCCCTACATCGCGAGCGCCGGCGCCGACGGCCTGGCCAAGGTCTTCGTTTGATTCCGAGCGGACCTCTCGTTTTAACGTATTTAATATTGTATTAAGGCGCGCCCGACGCTCGTTATAAGCGCGTAGTGAACTCATCTATGTATAGACATTCGAAATCTATTATAATATATTTTTAGATTTTCAGTATGTGGATTTTAGGTTTTTATCGCAACTTTTTCACCGATTTTACGATACGCAGTGTATATTCTTGTTTCCGCGCATCCGTAAGGGCTCGCGGGGGTCTGTGCAGTCGGTGTGTGCAGTAAAGAGTTTTGCCGCGTGGGCGTTGCGGAGCGAGAGGACCGTAGCTGGTATGATTTATTTAATTCGATTGGATCTATATAGATAGTCTTGTTTCGTCACTTGTATTGAATAAACATGCTCTCACGATATCTTATGCGAATGAGCGAGCGAACAAAAATATGAATGAGTAGTAATATAACGGAAGTAAAGTAAGTAATGTTTGTTCGTAACGAATACTGCGATGTAGAATATATATTATAAAACATTACATATTCCTTTGTTTTCCTCGAATTCATACTTGTACACATACATCCAAAATTGATAGTAAAAAGCAACATAACCGAAAGTCACGTCTTTTTTATTTTTTACTCATAATCCTGTAATACTTCCCCGTTTTAAATAAATAACTTGTTTAATGTTTTCAATAATGATATATTGTTTTCTTTTCTTCTGACCATACTGTAAAGTAAATAGAAGGCCAACTATGTTTATACTAAAACAATCATTATAAACTGACATAATGTTAACCCAAATAATAAATATATATAACGCTATAAAAACTATTATTATATAGGTACAAAAATTAAATAAAAACAACTTTATACATCAACATTGAAAAAAATTATAGTGTTTTGATGTCATGGAATGACTTTTTTTTCAAGTAATACATGTTTTGTTCTATGATTCATTCCTTTTTTGCTTAGTACAAACTCACTATTCATGTGGGCTAATAAATATTACTACAGAGATGCTAACAACATAAATAAGTTGTAACAAGCGTATAAGAATTTCGACGTAGCTTGGCGAGAACGTGTGGCTCAGTGGTCAGAGCGCCTGGTCGGTTTCCAGGAGGCGCGGGTTCGAGTTCCGCTACGTTCAAATTTTAATATGTTTTCTAAATAAGTAAGTAATTACTTTGTTTCAATTTTTCATAGCAATTTCTAGCTTCAGCTTTTTAGGGTGTTTCATGACAAAAAAACTTCGTTTCTTCTTCGTTCTTCTGATAACTTCAACATATATAACTTTATAACATTTTTTTTAATATTCACTCACTTGCCCAAGTCTAAATGATGACTAAAGATTAGAAGAAGAGATGTAGTACATTATTTTAACTATCAGATCTATTTTGAAACTCGGTACCTATCCCATTTCACCCTCATATATGTATGCTCAGTGATTTTCAATGAATTTGGATATCTGGAGGTTTGTGATTTTTAGGAAAAAGACGTATTCTTGAAGAAAATTATAATTACTTTTGAAAAAAATAATATATAATTTATTAAATTAATAATATATAATTTTAACAAGTAATTTGAAAAATAACTGATATTAACCCTTTGCACTCGTATACAAGATGCAAAGGATATCGTGGAAGCGTCAGCGCTACTTTTACGGGAACAGCATATATGGTAAATTATCTTTAACCCATACCTAAGGAAATTAATCAAGATACCTCAAAGGTTTAGACCTTTTTTTTCATATCACGATGTTTATTATTACTACATAAGGTTAAACAAATTTGAACTTGAACGACTCAATTTTGGGATGAGTCCATCTTGACAAAAGGCATTTTGTATAACAACGATATCTTTGTTTTGTTTGAAAAAATCACTTTTCCATTTTTGGGAAAAAAATAATGTTTTTTTAATTGTATTAGACTTTTATAGAGTAGTTTTACCTACTCGTAATTACTCTCAATTGTGGTTTCAATTGGTGGTGACAAAAACACTGTATATGTTCTCTTGTGACTACACAGTACTCGGATTATTATTTTACCTACTTATCTATTAACTTTATGTGATTTTTTTTAAAATTGGCTAAAATTGCGTAGCAGTCGTCGCAGTCGTGGCGCAGGGGCACACAGTGTGTCTGTAAAACCGACTGGGAGTGGGTTCGATCCCCACTCGAGGAGATGAAATATTTAATTAAATTTATATTTCCGTTTCTTCGCTCTGGTGTCGAGGACAAGCGCGGCGTTGAGATCTGCCACTCAACTCGCAATGCCTCCAGAATTCGGCAGAGAGTTGGTAACGGAGTGCTTTAACACTGTGCGGGATGCAGCGTGAAGCTGATTTATTTATTTTATTTTAATTATCTTTGACTGTCGGAAAAATCTCCTTACTGAGATGCTGACAACAAAAATAAGTTGTAACGGGCGGTCGATCTGAATATATAATATTAATTTCAGCTTGATATCTCCACTTGTCTCGACAGACGGACAAGAAAGTAGTCCTGAGTGTTCCGTTTTTTTCTTTTGAGATACAGAACCCTAAATATGAGCTAAAGCACCATGAACTATATAGGTACATCGATAATAATATGAATTGCTAAAAAATTTACTGTAGAGTGGGGAACGGTGTGTCTTCACACTAGGTTCCCTCTGCCTACCCTTCTGTGTGCGGGATACAGAGTGAAGCTGATTTTAATTTTTTACATTTTTAGTTCACACGAACGAGAAACGTCACACTTTGATTAAAATTTTAGCAGCGGAACGTCTTTGATTCCCACTCGGGAAATGAATATCTAGTAACAAGACAAAGCGCGGCGTTGAGTAGGGCTACTCAATACGCAATATCTTGGAAACTGAGTGGGAAGTGGAGTACTGAGTACAACATTAGGCTCTACTGATTATCTACTTCCTAATTTCTTATTTATATCAAAAATCAAACGTTAGGTTGTAATATGTAAGTAATGTCACACCCTAGGCATTGTTCATCATTTGTCACATATCATTATTGGTTGCGTTGCTTGTTTGTTTGGCCCAAACAATAAACATTGAATTCAGCGATTGAATTTCTGTTATTATAGCTGGTGTACCTGAGACAACTACTCGTTTCAATAATAAAACGATGTTGGGCATGTAAGTTATATTTTATTAACACAATCCAAATTAATAAATTGAGTTTCCTGTCATCACTATAGGCGGATTGGTTTCTATATTTATTAGATATTTTTAGTGGTTCAATTATTTATTATTACGATGGTATGTAACGTTTTAATTCTAACTAAACGCTCACGTTTGGAATGCCATACATAAACAACAACAACAATGACAATCCTACACAACAACGTTGTGCATATTTTTTTCAGACAATTTTAGACCATGAGTGTGGGGTGCGCGGTGTCCAACCCTACGCTTCGTCCCATCAGAGCAAAGAAATGAAATGAAAATAATTAAAATTTGAAAATACTCACCAGCGTGGGGATCTACCCCACGTAGCGTAAAGTAAGAAGTAGAAATAGATAACCAACATATGTGTTATCTTTGTAGATTATGAATCTGTCTAAAATGTTGGAAATTGTAACTTGTAACTTACGTGCACCAGCACTTGTAGTATTATTTTTATTAACATAAAGTTAGGTATGCCACGGAGTAGATAAACATAAAATGTATATAAATAAAAAAACTTTTGACTTTAACAGGCTATCAGGTATGGGGATATTCGTTTATTTATTGATATGGCTGACGCAGAGACTTGCGGAGTTACCGAGCCCACCGCCTATGGATGTGGAGCCGACGCCGCCACACGACCGACATATGCCACCTAATCAGTTCGTGAATGCATAATTGTTTTATGTAAACCATCAAGAAAGTTAATGAATAAAGAAAAAATATTTTATTATTAAACAACATTTATTCTTCCTAGTAATTAAATATAATGGCCTTTCCATGTATGTAGATACATGTAACATATTTTATGGTTAATCTGGCTATTAATTAAAGATATATTGTTGTGTTACAGTTTTTACATTTTTGCTCACATAATGTATGCCATTGAATTTGCCAACAAAAACGCCACGTCTCTAAAATGTTCGAAAAGTTAGAAAGCATAAATTTCCTTATTCTAATTCCCTTAGATCAGGGGCTGCCAACCTTTTCTTGATCTAGGACCAGTTATTTATCATTATTGGTAGCAGGGACCACTATGCATGTAGGTAAAATAACAATTTACTGTGATAATCTAACAGAAACTTCGCCTCATCAACTTCAGTCATCAAATTAAAATCGTTTGCGGACTATATTAAGGCTTCTGCGGATCACTGGTTGGGAACCATTGCTCTAGATTCTATTAGTTTGCTTTGATAGGCGTTTAATATGACAAATGTGTACCAGAGAAAATGAAAATGTATGTAAAATCATACGTGTCAAGGCGGTTTAATATTGAAGCTTAAAATGTAATATTTATTTATATAGAAAACTACACCCACATCTATTTATTATTTTATATTAACAATTTCAAATTTGAATAAAACTGTGTTAATATACATTGCTCTGATTAAAAATTTGATCCCAAAATAAGAACCGGCCTCTATTTGGTAGAGGAATCATCTTGATTTCATTATCGAGCTGCAAAAAATTTAAAGTATCTTTGCTACTTTTTATCCATTTAATAGTTCGATCACCTGCTGAAGGATATCTGAAAAATATAAAAAAATACGAAATATAAGATGAGTAACGTAACTCAGCGCATTTAGTTTTAATCCTACTGATTAATATAATCTTGTCGTGACACAAAGTGACTGGTTGTTGGTTCTATCCCCACTCGAGGAAATTAAATATTTATTTATATTTTCATTTCTTCGCTTTGGTGTCCAGGCAAAGCGCGGCGTTGAGTTCCGCCACTCAACACGCAATGCCTTCATAGCTCGGCAGAAAGTGGGGGACGGAGTGTCTTAACACTAGGTTCCCTCTGCTTACTCTACTGTTTTCGGGAAACAGCGAGAAGCTGATTTGATTTGATTGATCTAATATAAATGATACATTGATTACCCTTGTTTGGCAAAGTTAGTCCATAACGATGTAAGTGTATCGATCATTTTAAGATCACTCGGTGTAGACGGAAGAATTTTGTATGGTGCTGGTTCAAATAAATAGAATAATTCGTCCGCGTGGTTAGCACCTCCTTCGAGTGGAAAACCAGAGACAAATTTATTTAAATTTCTCGATGAACTATATTTGAAATAATAATTATAGAGAGTAACGTTATTTAATATAAAATTATAAGCAGATTTTACTGATGAGTATATCATTAAAGAATCCGAAAAGTAATCTATTAATTTACTGTAATTTATATTTATAATTCCATTGTTGTCAAAATAATATTTTTTTATATAATTTGAAAGGCTGTTACGTTCCTTAATACTTTTAAATTTTATGTTTCGTGGGAGAACTTGAAAAAATGTCTCGTTAAGTTTTGAAAGACCTTCTTTGTCATATTTTCCAGCATACATCATTCCTTCTTTATTATTATACCCCAAAATTATTGTTAAATCTTCTTTATAGGTTGATGATTTTAATAAATCAATAGGATTTTCTGTGATCAGGGAATTGTTAAAATCTTTGTTTTCTACACACGGTCCAAATAGATATGGACTTAATGCATTATTTTTGGTGTCCATGTGTGAGGCCTTAACTATATCATGAGCTGAAGCGTTTTTAAGTACCGCTACAACATCATCGATACTATTGCCTTGAAATCCTAATCTGGATGCCACAATTGACGCTGAGGTGGTGGGATCACCATTAAACAAGATAGGGCTCAAGATGGAGCTACTTTCTAAAATAGCTTTATTAAATAATCCGTAGTATGCTCCGGAAACTATTAAGTAGTGAATAGATGCCGATCCAGCACTTTCACCAAATATTGTTAAATCATTTGGATTTCCACCAAACTTTTCAATGTTGCTCTTCACCCATTTTATGGCCATAATTTGGTCTTTTAAACCAACGTTCCCAGGAGCAGAAGTTGTATTTAAACAAAGGAAACCGAAAGCACCAAGCCGATAGTTAATAGTGACAACAATAACGCCCTTGTGAACTAGATGCTTAGGATTGTATATTAGGTTACTATTACTGCCCCAGAAGTAGCCACCACCGTGTATGAATATCATGACGGGCAAAGATTGCTTTTTAATATTATTATCAAACGGAGTAAAGATATTGGTGACGAGACAGTTCTCTTGCCCAATTGGCATATTCAGCGGCTTGAAATATTGGTTACACTTAATGGATCCTTCAGTAGCGAGGAATGTTCCTTTCCATGGTGGTGCACGTTGAGATTCCTTAAAATATATTATAAAGTATGTGATATTTAAAATTATTAAGATAATTTACCAATGGCCACGTAAACTTACTTGGAACCTCTTTGTCACCACAGCGTACGGTATTCCTAAGTATGCGTTATAATTGCCCCAAAAGTTCACTATACCTTTTAAGTCTCCTTGTTTAATACTTATTTTATTTGTAAGAGAGTAACACCATATCATGGAACAAGAGAATAAAAGTGATGCAAAATATATTAATTGACGTACGTTATTCATTGCTGGTAGTTGTGGTGTGTGCAGCGTACATGTGAAATCGATATAAAGTGTAAGCCTCCAGGAAACATTAGAATTCTTAATGTCGCAATAAAATGAGTTAATATATTTTGTAGTTACTTAGTATGTGTCTATAGCAATCTGTATACCTATATGTAATGTTACGTTTCGGCAAAAATGAGGAATATGCCCGAGCTGTTCTATTCCGGCTTTTGGAACATGTTCCAATTTTCATTCCGGTTCCGGTTGTTTTTATTTTAGGGTTTCGTACCTCAAAATGTAACAATTTTTTTTTTTTTTATGGAAAAGACACGGCAAACGAGCGTGCGGGTCACCTGATGGTAAGTGACTACCGCCGCCCACGACCCCGTGCAACCCCAGAGGAGTTACAGGTGCGTTGCCGGCCTTTACGATGGGTTGGGCGCCGGGGCCCGGCATTACCTGATGCGAAACGCAGTGACATAAAGCCACTACTTCACGCCGGTTTTAAATGCCGGGGGTGGTTAATGATCCGGTCGAGTCTGCCCATGCGTGTTGCCATTGCTGGCGACGTGACTCTACCACACGTACTTTAGTCGCCTCTTACGACACCACCAGTACCAATGAAACCCTTATAGGATAATTTCGTTGTTCCTTGTTGTTGAGATTAACTGGAGGTATTAGACTGAAATAAATATCAAGTATACAGGTTTTAGAGGTTTCGGAGCATAGAAAGAATCAAGCTTCTAAGTCAATGTAATCAAAAGATTGATTTACGTGAAGACGTGTATTTAAGTATCGATTTTGCTGCATTTTGTATGAAACTCGCTGCATAATCAAAACATATTGGGTACTTTCCTCTTTAAGTTTTTTACCCTCGTTATGATCTAGGACCAATTTACTCGGTAAGATGAATCATACAAGCACAAATTATATGGAATTATTTTGCTTAATTACCGAGTTCTTAAGGACTTCTTCCAGCTCCATCACTCCATTAGACCCTGGTTATCATCTTGCACCAAAGTACTCGTTAAGATTAATCATACATCCTTAACTATTTATAATACCTAATTACCTATCAACTGTCATAGTAGTAGTGTGTATATCAGAAACTACTTTTTAATTAAATCAAACTAACTAACGATAATGTAAATATTATTTAAAAAAAAATAGTATTTTTAATTTGAAATAATTAAATTAAAATAATTAAAAGAATTATAAAAGATATCCACTGTAATACAGGAAAAAAAACTACGAAGGGAGAAAGGATCACGAAACAATAATTTAAAGAGTTAACGTCGTTGAAATTAAATAGGAGTTCGGACCGGAACAATTTAAAAAACTAAATTTAAAACATATTGGAAGTAGTGGAACAGGCTTATGAACAGAGATCGCTTATTATCAAAATGGGCAGCAGGAACAGAACTTGTGTTGACTCATTCCTGTTCCGGATTAGCCAAGTTGGTCTAGCTTAACACTAGTTGCCATTGAAGTGTAGACTTAAATATGGTGCTATTGCTAAGCAAGTACTTAAGTAGTAAGTATGTAAATAAAATAATCATCACGCTAGACTATACTGCTGATTGTTTAGTTTAACTTTAAGGGTTCCAAATATGCAAAAAGAACTTAGTGAGTTAGGATTTGGGGGTATTACTAGGCACTTTGTCCGATCAAGGGAAATAAGAAAAAAAACCTTTTGAAATTCAAGCCTAGCTTAGCCAGAGCCCTTTCATCTGATATCTCATTTGAACTAGTGGTCTATTATTGTTCAGGATTTAACCACAAATGTATAGTTTAAAAGTACCAAACCACATTTTATGTCAGGCCTTCTTACATTTTTTTAGTAGACGGAAAGACGTAAGGAATCAACTTCACGATATATCCTATGTGTACACAGCAGGTTAAGCAGAGGGAAGCTAGTGTTAAGACACTTCGTTTCCCATTTTCCGCAAAATTTTGGAGATATTGCGTGTTGAGTGGCGGAAATCGATGCCGCGCTTTGCCTCGACACCAGAGTGCGCCAGATTTCCTCGAGGCGGATTGAACCCCAACCCAACAAGTTGCACTTTCAGTCACACACTTGTGCTCCTGCGCTACGAGTGGCATCGGGTTAAGTACTAAGTTGGTATAGTATTGTTTAAAGAAAAAAAAATATTATAATTTACATATTTTTAATTAAACACATAATAAATAAGCTGTATTTTTTACAAAATCTTATTTAGTAACAAAATCAGCTCCCCGCGGTATCCCGCACACCGCAGGGTAGGCATAGGGAATGCAGTTCTAAGACACTCAGTTCCCCACTTTGAAGAAATGGAGTTCCCGAGTGGAGATCTAACCCACAATCAGTCGCGTTTACAGTCACACTTTGTTCCCCTGCGCCACGACTAGCATTTAATAATATTGAAAATAAAATTAGAATAAAAGAATATTACAAAAATAAATTTTCACACATTTTGCAATAGCATTCTCGGATTGTTTTGCCAAGGAAATATGATGATTCTTTTTTTCTTAGGCTATGTCTTGAGCGTTCTTCGAGCGACTTGTTGTAATCACACTGCAAGGTATTACTCGATATTATGTTAATTTAACAAATAAAAAGTTAGACGCCATTCCGAATTAGTGACGTCGTGTCCGGTGTCCAATTGTACACAATGGTTCTGGGTTCCAATGTCATTTAGCAAATATTTTTTTAAATTTATTTTTTTATTATAGAATAGACAAAGTGCAATGCTAGATCCTACTCTATGTCTTGTATGAAACGTTACTTGATATATTTCAATCTTTTTTTGCCTACTTTATATAATGTTGTAAAAAATAAAATATTAATTAAAATATTATTATGTTTTATGGTGATAATTAATAATCCTTTAAGTAATTCCTAATAATATGTAAATTATTTTCTTTAGAAATTTTTACAGTACCGTACCGTATTCGCCATAGTTTTGCAGAATTGTCTCCTTTCGTCGGGCTTAACTAAAGTGGCTAATAACGCCCAAGCCCGACCAATGTGACGATCACATCTAAGAGCTTCAAATAAACATGATTTAGCATTAGCTCGTGCGATTTTTTGTTCTTCTATATCCTGTGCACTTCGTACTTCTTCTGTTGAACTCTGCTATATTTTACATTTTACGAAATTAAAATTGTGACGATAGGATAAAGAAAGCACGTTATTGTTTACAATAAGATATGTATATATGAGTAGAATAACAATTAACAATGAAATTTATAAATACCTATAATTTATTAACAATTAAATAAATTAAGATTTATTTTTATAGTATTGTATCTTATAGGTACCTACTTTACACCTAAACAATTAATTTTAGTTCATCTATAATATTAAAACAGTAAAAAAAAATTTGTTAGTTAAATAGTAAAAATAAAATTAAATTAAAGTAAAAGAATTATTTCTTGTTGTCTTCACATTATTTCGTATAGGGGGCATAGGGCAGAGGTACCCAGTATTAAGACACTGTTCTCCTTTCCGTCGAATGTGTCGAGACATTGCATATAAAATAATTGAGCTCAACACCGTGTTTTACGTTACCAGAGACCGGGAATACGATAATAATTCATTCCTCCGAGTATCTACAACCGTAGCGTTTCAGATGCTGCCCCCTTAAGGTGTCTGTTTTTTTATTTTTATAATAATTTCTAGTATAATTCGGATAACCGAATACATTTGACAATAATGTCAAATACTTGAGGTACTTGATTTAGTACCATCATCCAATAATCTGCATAGGTCATCCACGCGTAAGCGCTGGGATAGCGTCGCGTAACATCTGATATTACCGATGGACTTCGTTGTTCTTGTTCTTTACAAGGAAAAGACAACAGAGCTCTAAGAAATAAAAAAATATATGTTTAAATTTGAAGTAAAGCATTAAACGTTAACCTGAATATAATGGGACGGAAGCGGATAATGTCATAAAACGTACATAAAAAGGTAAATTAGTAATAATTGATTAGATAGCTTCTTTTGGGTTCAACAACGTAATTGTTCATCGTCTCTATTCAGTGTATACTTTATTTTTAGTACAAAAATCTGCTTAATATTTTTCTATTCTATTTATGACATAGATAGTTATTTACTTACATATACGCACCACAATTTCCAACTTTATTAAAAGCCGCAGTCGCCTCAGCCAAGTTCTTCTGTTTGTGGTAACACTCACCTTGCAAACTTCTTAAATAACTGATCTAAATATTAAGTAATAAAATTAAATTTGATAATATATTTATTAAATTTTTGTTATAAAATAAAAAAAAACAGTTAATATGAAAAATACATACTTCACCAAATTTTTCGATTCCCTGCTGGATATGGCATAAGGCATTATCAATTTGTCCTCTGAGACGACAGCAAAGTGCGACCAAATGATAGTATACAGGGGATTCGCCGGTCTCAGTCAACGCTCTTGCAGTACATACTTCTGCTAACTAAAATTTATAAAAGGTATGTATGTGAATGAAACCGACCAAGCGCTCTGACCACTAAGTGGTAAAATTTTTATAAATAAGTATTAGTCTCTGTTTTGTTTAATTGTGTTTGTCTTTTACCTCTGCACAGTGCAGATTATTTGCTAATCAAGCAGTTGTAATTTTTTATTACTAAAATTAGTGATTGTAATACTATAAGTTAGGTAACAAAAAAGGGATAAATTGGTAAGGAATTTATATAAATCACACGTCCCTGATGTGTCATCGACAAAAAGGTAGTGGAATTACAAGCAGTAGTGGTTGGTTTGTGAAAAAAAGGCTGCGTTTAATGAAAACCTGTCTTAAATACAAACTAGAGCCCGCCAAGAAAGCTTATCATCACTTTGTGAGAAATCTGAAAATGTGGGGAGTAGGGTAAGGCTAGAAATGAGCTTATACTCAAACTGGCACCTGCCCAGGATAGAGTGACAAGGTAAAGCTTTTTTCCTCTGTTTACGGAGAAAAGGACAGGGTTCAAGATTGTGGTACTTATAGGGGCATTAACAATAAGACTCATACCATAAAGGTCTTCGAGCGTATGATCTATGTACGTACGGCTTCGCTGAGTGTGTACTGTCTTTGAGAGTAAAACGAATCTCAGTCTGGATCGGCCACTGTGGACGTCTTTTTTGACCTGATTTTGATGGAAATAAGCAATGGACGTATCTCGAGAAAAGGATTCCTAGATATTATTAAAGACATGTACCACAACCCTATTTCTATAGTTAGGTTCAATGTTGGCGACAACAGATCCCTCATTACAATTATTGTATTCTCATTCAATATAATACTATATGCTCAGCTCACATCCAGCTTCCGTAAAATAGTGCGTTTGGAGACGGCGGTATCAAACTAAATGGATCAAAGTTCGAGTACATGGCCTACGGATGCTTTCGTTGCTGGATATTGGCCATGATATAGAAACGGTTAAAGAATTAGAAGACAAGCGTGCTCTGAGTAGATTGTAGTTTTAAGTTTTACACAGGACATTGTATCAATGTCGAAAAGGATGTACATTTCAACCCATATAGCTCTCGCTTCTCATTTAATGAACTATATACGCTATATACTATATACGCTTGATCGCCCATAATGCAGTTAGCATCAATTCTAATAAGCAGGCGCAGAGGCTACGACTGACTAGGTTTAGGCAGTTTTCCCAATTTATATATTGAGTATTTTTTCTCGGGTAACTTATGTTGTATAGGTAAGACATAAAATATTATTAGAAATCTACAAATACTTACACCGAATAAGTTCAAAAAATAAAAATAATATTTTTTAAAATAGTATATTTTTATTCTTTCAAAGTAAATTGACTGTATAAATGTTCAGCAGAGTGAAAATACGAAGGGTGGCTCAGGTCATAGAGTAATTATAGAAGCATACTTACAACTTAATATTACATTTTAGAACAATCACTTATTATTAAGAACAAATTGAGAGAGACTGAGAGGAACGAATTATAATTTCTAGGTATCGTTCTAATTCATTTGTGTAGTAAATACAATGGTGTCCTTAGTCATACAATCTTAATAATATTTTTCTTACTGAAATAGCCCTTATTCTAAGTAATATGTCTGCTGCATCGTAATATATGTTAGTGCCAGGCAGCAAAGGCGTGTTGTCCCACCAGTCACCAAGTTCTCTTTCCCACGCTCGAGGATAATGCCAATCGTCAGATAAACCTTCTTCTCTCGTTCTGGATGTTTTAGAGTAGGTTAATTATTAATATACCCTATTCTTACTGTTATTGTAATTTACTTATAATTATTACATTTGGTATATTTAGAAAGAACTATCTTACATTCTTAGATGTCTCTGTACTTGAAAGAATGACATTCGACTTTGTTTCCGATTAAAGAATGTAATAGACGCGAAGGGCTTTTTCGATTCTATTTTAATAAAATCGCAAGAAGACTTGGTATCCGGACTCATTCAACAGAAGGAAGTTTTGTATTGAAGTATTTTAACTAAGTATAAATCTGGGATTATAAATAAAAGAGTGAATAAAATAATTGACGCCAGTCATGGCGCAGGGGCACAAAGTGTGACTATAAATGCGACTGGTTGTGAGTTCGATCCCCACTCGAGGAAATGGGATATTGTCTTAAATTTATGATTCCATTTTGTCACTCTGGTGTCCAGGCAAAGCGCGGCGTTGAGTTCCGCCACTCAAAACGCAATACCTCGGAAATTCGGCGATAATTGAGGAACGAAGTGTCTTAAAATTAGGTTCCCTCTTGCCCACCCTTGCTGTGCGGGGCTTCGGGTGAAAAGAGGAAAACAGAGTATTTTTACACTGGGCCATTTGCCTTTGGCTTTACTTTGCCTTTGCTTTTACTATATGGTGGAAACACTGTAAAGTTGATTTATTCGGTTTTCCGTAACGTCATTTCAGGTTAGGTTTCTTATGACTACCACTATAAAGACGTGATTACGTGGTATATTTTTACTTTACTACTAATTATAAAAACTTACTTTTTAACTTGTTCTATAATTTGCTGAGCCATATGAAACCGCTCCATTTGGAGATAGTATGCACTGACACATACACAAAAGGTTGCGGAAAAGGGATATAACAATAGTAGAGCCATAAAAAGCGGTTCTGCCGCATCTGGATCGTCTTCAAACACCATACAACTTTTTGACAGAAGACTGAAAATAATATTTTTATTTGCTTAAAAATATAGCGACGTGTTTGTAAAATGTATTTTTTACCCCGGAATTAATCAACTAAAAATCTACCTATATTAAAGGTCTTTTTAATAAAGCTTTTAAAAAAAAACATAATGAAGTTGCCAAAGAAAAATCATATTAAAAATGTCTATATATACCTTAAAGGGTGCCTTGGGTTTATATTTATACATTTATTAATACAAGCATTCGCCCGTTGTTGGTCCACATCTCTTAAACACGTCGCTAATTCCCTCCAGCTATTTGCTTCTCTGGGCCCTTCGACTATTAACTGTAAGTGAATACAAGAATGATTTGGGTACTAATACAAAAAACCAGTACAAAGAACCGTACCGAGTCGGACTGGTCCGTCTGTGGTCCAGTTAACAATTTCAGGATTGTGAATCAACGGGAAGTAAAATTTAACAAATAAAAATAAAGTTGACAAATTTACCTTCGCGGTGTAATGTACTACACATTTTATACGAAATGAATTATAATTATAAGTTTGTAGTTTTTGTTTATAAGATAAATATTTCGGATTGTCCCCTTTAATTAAACAGCATGTTTTCACTTCGGATTACGGACCAAAACTTGCACGCATATGCACTCTATTTAAATAAAATGAAATACAAATATAAGTTTTTAATTATTTTTTAACCTTCACGCTATATACCGGTATCCCGCGTGTAGCAGTTTAGGCGGAGGGAGCCTAGTGTCTAACACACCGCTCTCCACTTTTCGCCTTATTACAGAGGCATTGCGTGTTAAGAGACGGAACTTAATGTCTCGCTTTTGTCTCGCCACCAGAGCGGAAAAATGAAAGTAGGTATTAAATATTCATTTCCTCGAGAGTCCATGCGCCACGACATGACATGTATATTACAATAACATAAAGTATAAAATAAAAATATGCTATAAATAAAGCTGACCTGTAAATAAAGTTGAACAGCGTGAGGTAAGTCCTGACACTGTCGAGCATGTCGCGCGGCCCTCAGAGTAGATTTGTCCTGTTCTATATCAGTACCCGTCAGCGTATCGCTAGTGATCCGCATGAGACGGGCGTGCGCTATCATTATCATCTCCTTTTGAGAAAATCATATTAAGGTCTATTAGTTTTTTTGCAAGTAAGATAGCCTTAAGTGTTTAATTATTCAAATTTCTTACAATCAACTAGTGTTGCTCAAGGAAATAATGTTTTGCTTATTTTTTTTCAAATATGAGAATTATTCTAGTCTGAGGCAAGTCGTAGCGCAGAGGCACAAAGTGTTATTGCAAAATCGACTGGTTGTGGGTTCGATCCCCTATCGAAGAAATGAAATATTTATTTAAAATTATTTTTTCATTTCTTCGCTCTGGTTTCGACACAAAGCCCTGCGTTGAATTTCGCAATGCCTTCAGATTTGGGCGGAAAGTTGGGAATGAAGTGTCTTAACACTAGGTTCCCTCTGCCTACCCTGCTGTGTGCGAGATACAGAAGCTGATTTAATTTAATCTTAATTCTATTCTATCTTGTATCTTTGAGAAAGGCCTTTGTACGAAAAGCCGTCGTGGCCCAGAGGCACAAGGGTGTGACTGTAACACAACGGTTGTGGATTCGATCAGCACTCGAAGGAATGTTTTAATTCATTAATATTATTTAGTTTTAATTTATTGATATTATTATTCTTCGCTTTGGTATCAAGGCAAAAGCCAGGCGTTAAGTTTTTAAATTTATTTATTGACACATCAATACATGTAATGTTAATTCAACAATTAAATTTATTAAATAATTATTAAATTAATTATTAATTTAATGTAATACTAATGTGGCTTAGCGGTCAGAGCGCCTGGTCGGTTTCCAGGAGGCCGGGGTTAGAGTCCCGCCCGTTACGTTCAAATTTTTATATGTTTTCTAAATAAATATATGATACTAACTTCAAAAGTGTGATCAGATTGTAGAAAGTGGCGTACAACAAATTTGTTATTAACATAAACAGCAGATTCTTGCCAAAAAGAATTAAACACCTCTACACGGACTCTCGTCGAGCTCAGCTGTCGGCTTACAGAACAAAGATCTGGTAAACCTTGAATTGATTAATAAAAGAATAATTAATAATAGATTAATTGATAGTAGAAAAAATTATAATAGATCAAATACTACACACTACGTATCCAATATATTCCTGAATGGTGAACTCATGGACTCTGCCGTTTCTACGGTATTTCTCGGTGTCACCATTGACTTCAAATTACAGACTTAGCTTAACAGCATTCGTGGTGAAAAAAAAGAAAAAATTATTAACTGACTCGGAAAAAGCTCGACTTCTTTACTTTATATCTTATGGGATTTTACTTTGGGTTAATGCAGCCGGTATTCAATAAATATTGGTCCTGCAGAAGCGAGCTGTCAACATATTAATTATTTCCAACTTTTGCCTTAAGGCAAGTATAAACAAAATTTTATATTGACAGTTGCATCTCAGTATATTTTGGAAAATATTAAGAAAAAACATCAATGATTTTACTAAAATTAATGAAGCCTATTTCTTGTATTATTATGTCTTCGCATCTGTATGTCTTTTATGGGAAAATCTATACGCTTTTACAATAAGATCCCAGAAAACGTCAGAGATTTTTTTTATTTTTCTTATCACGATTTAAAAAAGTTGTGAAAAAACGTTTTTTTTTGTTAAAGGTTATTACTAAATTAATGATTTTATAAATTGTAACACTCTTTGGGAATAAAATGCTCGCTTCAGTTGGTATCAAAGGTGTCTTTGCCACAAATAAAAAATAGTAGAAATTAACAAACCGTAGTAAGGTACTCGTTGTAAAGAGTAAGTTGCGTTATGTACAGTAGCTTCCCAATCGTTATTTAGTTGGCCACGACCTGTACATTTTCTTTTAAATGACTTTTCTTGCATTTCTTGAAACATTTTGTTTAGATCAGACCTTTTAAAGGAACAAACATACAAACATAAAATTTTATGGTAAAAAGCATAGGAGCACAATATGTTACTGCAAACGTCACACGCATACGCCGGGTCATGTTGTGGCTTCGATTCGAAATTCGAAATTTAATTTACCGGCGTTGTTGACATTGATCTCCGCCATTCAATAAGCAATGTCTCAAAATTCAGTGGAAAGTGGGGATCGGAGTGTCGTAAGACTAGGTTATCCTTTGTCTATCTTGATACATACAGCTCTAGTAGTGGAGTGAAAAAACGGTTAATATATTGTTGTTTTTCTGTAACTGTTGTAGTTTAAATTATAAGTAGAATTGGTTATAAAAGGTATTCAGTTTTTCATGTAGTTTCAATTATCAATTAACGATACACCAAGTGACAATTGAGACTCAAGTCAATACAAATAAATGATCGTTTAACATAGCCAGTTGGGCTGCCAAACGCAGCATCTCACTGCATCTAAACACTAACCATGTGGTATGTATATTTTAAAACATAAAAGGCCTTAGTGGCATCCATCCTTTGAAAATTCGAGGAATATATTTGCTAATAAAAGCGAAACAAAATTCGCCCTGCGTAACAGATAAGGGTGGAGAGGGGGGAAGATGCGTATTCCTAATTTTAATTTTTGTAAATCGGATTTTTAGAAAGTCAGGCGTATATCGCATTGGGGTATCCTTTCCGGTTTTACTCTTTCTCTCTATATATTAATGTTGAACGATTCACTCACTGAGTTATATGCGCAGGTACGACTGCCTGCAATAAAGGCTTCGCCAAAGTTATTTCTACGATAACAAATGCACATTTGCCGTCACCACCCGTTGGACGCACCGTGTCTACCGTATCAATGGTTGCATTAGCTGAATCTGTTGTTGCCCTAAAATTATAATTTCATAGGAAATATAAATCGGTAATATAAAAATCTTAAATGATTTTATCATTTGTTTTCTTTTTTACCTTCTCACGCATAAGTCATATAGACAGAAGACCTAGTATAAAAACCATTGTTCAATGCCTTTTGAATACTTTTCTATATTAAAGATTATTATGTTAGTTTTGTTGCACATATGCAATAAGTTAAAAATAAATAATAAAAAGAATAAATTTATTGAATGTATTCTATCTTACTTGCTAGCTTTTACCGTTGTAGATGAAGCTTTGTCGTTGTTTGCTAGAAGAGTTTCGCAACCACAGTAATTGAACATCGTGTTTCTATCGAACCATTGTAATGGAGCTACTATTTGGACTTTAGTTTCTAAGAAAATAAAAAGTTACATATTCTCAGGTTATTATTATTCATAATCTTTCTGATATTCTGAAAAAATATTGGTATATATAAAAATAAACAGTTCAAAGCGAATGCATTTGGAAGTGCAGTTATTAACTGGTTTGATTTCATCAGTATTTTAGAACACTTATACAGATTAATATGTAGATTAAATAAAACCATTAAGTATTATACCGTAACTCAGCTACACAACATTATATTTACGAATAGAGAAACAGAGAGAACCTAGTGTTAAGACAATCCGTTATCATTTTATAAGATTCGTTCACCATTTTCCACCGAATTCTCTATACATAATGCGTGGTATAACACAACGTCATACTTTGCCTTGTCACCAGAATGAGGAAATAAAAATATTAAATTTCAATACTCCGAGTGGGAATCGAACCCACAACCGTCGCTGTTAATTGTACGCTTATGCCTCAGCACCACAAAGTCCGTAATAATTGGATATATACGAATACATAGCTTTGTGCAATTATACACCACTTCAGATTTGTCTATTATTTTGATTATTGAAGATTGAAACTTAAAGCAAGTATTTAGTTTAAAATACCTCCAGGATAAAGAAGCTTCAGTAGATCGAGAAAGCACATAAAGCTGTAGCCATGACTTTCACCGTACATATTAAATTCTATGGGCCACTGATACCTACGCAGATGCGTACAGAGCCATGTTTCCGTATCTTGTAATATTAAAGTACGATGAAAAGAACTCCATATGACGGTATCTTAAATTTTTTGTAATAAATTTTATAGTATACTCCATACGAATACACGTTTGAATTTAATTTTATTGATATAAATATTTTTTTATTCGATAGAATTTTTCGATTATTAATTATACTAATATTATTAAAGTAAAAGGAGCTTTTATTATCATGTCATATAATAGTTTTGGCACTCACGGTTAAAATGATTATTGAAATAAGATTTGCAGTCAATATCGTCTCTATTTTGCAATTCTTCTAGATTTATTTGTACTTTTTGGTTTCCATTGGGAAACAGGTCGTCATTAGCTTTTACACTCTCCCATTGAGGATAAAAATTCAAATTATTAAACCGTGTCGGTTGCCTATGTCCTCGAATAAAAGTGAAAATTCCTGTGTGCTAAAATTTACCTAATAATTTAAAACTGACTCCTATCACATGTAAAATATTTTTAAATAAAATAATGTCTTATAAGTTTTCGTTTTTGTAGCTTGTAAAGTCAAGTTGCGAGGTCGACGTGGACTCGCCCACCAAGAGTTCAGTACCAATTGCAGGATCTTCAAAGTAAAGCACCGGTTATTAAAGTTGATAAGCTTAAATTTGCGGGTGTTTGCATTAATTTTGTATGAAATGAATTACAATTATAAACTAGTAATAGTATTTATCTGTAATATAAATATGTCTATTTTCCCGACTTTACGTAGAAAGTATTTTTTTTAGTGCCCGAAGGGAACGTAGACTTAATTTTTTAATATTTATTTCCCCTTGATACCTACATGCCATCTCGAGATAAATAGTCATGACAGGCGGACTAATGGACAGACGGACAAAATGATCCTATAAGGGTTCCAGTTTTTTCTTTTGAGATACGTAACCCTCAGTACGATACGTCTACTCTAGTTTGAATAATTTCATTAGGCAAAGTATGTTCATCATACCATTTCATTCTGTAAAGGCAACTTTGTAGCTGCTGTATAATCAAACGTATCATCAATCGGAGCTATTGTATTATAACACCCCACAAATGTTACACTCATAAAATTGGCCTGTTTCAATTTTTTTTTGTGATCGGTGTTCTCCTCGTTGTCGATTGATTTTATACATAACTTTATTTCTGGTAGATTATCCCAGCTCTTGCTATGTAAAGCTGAAGTTGGTACAGTCATTTCCAATCGTTGTTTTAATGTCATTTTATTTTTATCTAAAATTTCAAATAATTTAGCAACAATTATAGTTTCATCATAATAAAAAAGAAGATAAATAAAATGTTATAATTAATGTAAGTTACCGGTAAATATTGGTAAAATATCGATATTGCAACTATACATGTCTGAATCTATTCTAGTTTGGATACCACCTGATTTTGAAATTTGGCTTTGAGAAGTTGACGTATTTTCGGAAGTCGTAAACGGTTGTATTGTTACTAAAATAAAAATAACTGTTCTGAGCATAAATATAGTATAGGAAAAAAAATTATAACAAGCAGACGGAACAGGTGTCAGTCAAATATAATAAAAGAATGCTTAAAAAAGATTCCCTTCAATCATTATATACTAGAAGAAAAGTAACATTTTTAAATCCATTATGGGATAAATAAAAAATAATTATATCAAATTGCATACCTATAAGTGGACTGTCAGCGAATAAGCTCATTTTTTCATAATCCGATGGGTCGTATTTCATGTAGCCCTTAGCAATTGTCTTTTCATTAAAGTTTTCTATGTATTTAGATGACGTTATGACATTTGACAGTAGTAATTGATTGAAAAAAGAAATTTTCAAGTAATAAGGCCTACATTCCTCGTCAGGCACTCGTAAACATCGAACTTCAACAACGAGCACATCAAGAGGAGGATTGTATGTCTCCTCTTTGCACTGAGTTTCAGATTTTTTTAGGGATAAAGAAACCTCGGATTTGTTCTGAATATACAATAAACCTGTTATGGATTAGACTCAAAATTGTTTTATAAAAAACTACAACATATGTATACGTAATTACCTTAGTTTTCTTCATTTTAGGATATTCAAATTAATTGCTTCAAATGACAATTAGTGACAATATAAAATTAAATAATTTTTAATCTGCCAACAATCTTCAAGTTGCAAAAAGGTCTAAGGTTTTGCAAATGTAATAAGCTTATGTTATTAGGTAAAGTAAGTACCGTATGCTATAGTACATTATTATTATTACTTTATTTGTACACCACAATAGATACACACATTATATTATATTCATTTTTTACATTATTCTTGAGGCTAATTGTAGCGCAAGGGCACAAGCGTGTGACTGTGAACGCGACAGGTTCCTTTTACACACGAGGAAATGTCTTCTGAATTCGGCGAAAAGTGGGGAGGGGAGTGTCTTAACACTAGGCCCTCTGCCTACCTAGCATGATATTTTTCTTTAAAACATAAGGCACATCGCGCATTTTATCTTCTATTCTCATATTAGACTGGAATCGGAAAAACAAAATTTACAAATGATGGTTATTTACCAAGCAACTATGTTTTATAGAGTTGAGAAAAGAATAAGCTTTAATTTTATATCTAATTCACTTTAAAAAAAGTCATGAGTGCAACTTATCAACATTAAGTGACCTGTTCCATCCAGGCAACCCTAGGTTGCGGAAGATTGTGAGGTGGCAACCATTCTTTTTACAATTCCTTATGCGATTTTCGTTTAAATGATTTTGGATTCATATAAAAAACATGTAAGTGCGAATTACCATAAATTTAATTAACGGTGATTCCGGCACGATTCTTCTAGGTAGCTCTGGTATCCATTCTACTATCCGGATCATTCTTAAAAATAAGTTTAATTACTATACTAATAGATTAACTATAAAAATATAAAAATAGATTCTGCAGATTCATGCAATGGGATATATACAGTATACTCAGATTGCTGGTAAATTCGGCTTGGACCAATAACCGCCCCGCCGAAACATATGAGGCATAAAATATGTACTAAAATTAGTTAGGCACATGTGTTGCCTTATATGACGATTCGACGATATGAATGGTGGGTAGTCGACTGATGACTACTACTATGAGGGATAAAGAGTAAAGTAAACTATTGTTCGATAGTATAATCTATGTACTTAAAAAGTACGGTTTCAATTCGATGTGAGTTCTCGAGTTCTCCCCGCGTGAACTTTAGCGATGGGTTAATTTTATTTGCAATCAACAATTAAATATTGATTATTAAGTTAATAAACCATTTGATTGTGCTGAAATCACAAATAAATATTAATAAATCATAATTTATTAATAATTACGAAATGCAGTGTAACAGTCAACGATTAATTGTTTAATCGTGATTTCCGCACAAACAAATGATCAATTATTAATATTTACATGTTGATCACGATTAAAATCTGCCCCACTCTGTTGCACACTAACCATTTAAGTCATTAATACCGAAATGGAATATAATCCTAATTATTTTTGTATTCATGGTACATGATGTCGTTTAGTGTCGATTAGTGATAGATATCATTTGTTCATAAATATTATTTAGGGCTGTCAAAATAGTAGAGCTTGTTTTATTATATCTTCGCAATTTTTTTTTTGGTTTGGTTACTCACGTCAGGCAACGAATCTCAAGATATTATCTGATTAAATAGTCTTCGTTTTGAATCCAATCCCAAATCCAATGTATGTAATATTTGCACATATTTAGAATGCTTAGGGCATTGTTGTCTGCTGCAAGCCCTAATAACAAGGTACTGTTATTAAATATGAATTTATCGAAAATATATTTTACTCTTAATGATATGTAGGAATACAGTAGATACTCGTATCAGATAGATACAATCTTCTGTATATTTTAATATGCATAACTATTTATACTTTGATTTGTTTATAATAGCTTCATTAATAAGGATAAGTTTTACGAAAACTATGAATAATTTTGTGAGTACTCAATGAATAAAAAATATATAATGCTGCTTTAGTTATATTTACTTACATTTACTCGAGGCCAGTCTTGGCACAGGGGCGCGAGCTTGCATCTCAACTCAATAATAGATTATGGGTTTGAAATAAAAACATACTTGCAATGTACTTTAAATTTTAAGATGTAGAGTAAAATATCAGTCACTAAAAAATGTTTAGTTTTATCACATCTGTCTAAGTAAATCGTAACTGCACGCAAACTGCAAACGTAGTTTTTTCCTACATAAATTTCGATTCCGCAAATATTCCGGGTTAATATATTGTTTATATATTGCTTCGCAAATCTCTAGTAGAGTTACTTACAAAACAATTTTAAGCAATAGATTTTTATTTTTTATCCAATAAAATACATTAATTTCATCTAAAATGATTTGAGACGAAATTATGAAGTTTTTATATTCGATATCTGTATAAGAACACGATAACGCGATAACGCGTAAACATATATTAAAACACGAAAGCGATTCAGTTCATTATATAAATAATCCTATAATTCAAACAGATGAAATGAAAAAGTCACTATTAAGTATACATTTTAATGGGGGGCTTAATCCTAATTTAATCTTAATTTTCTATTTTCAGTACTACTCCAGGTATTAGCGAAAATAGTCGAAACCTTATTGATATGATTATAAAATAGACCGCGATCTTGATATTTAGGATTCTCCAATGTAAGTTAACACTCTCTCAAGCAGACACATAGTGCTTGAAATTTCTCAATAATAGATAGACATTTGCAGAGGAATATAAAAACAATATTTTAACCTCGGAATTTTTGCGGAATTGGAATTTATGTGCAAAAAAAACTCCTTTTGCATTTGCGTGCAGTTACGGTTTACCTGGACAGATGTGAAATAACTAAACATTTTTTTATTAAATACGATAATCAAATCTCAAAACACAAAAACACTTACCATTTAAATACCCAAAACACGATATTTTACTGCATAACCAAATTAATTTTTAGGATTCAAATTAATATCCGATTGTTATATAATTCATTAGTAATTCATGGAAAAAATCTTTAAAAACTTATATTTGTAGTTCATTTCATACAAAATAAGTATATAAGCCCGCTAACGTAAGTTTGTTAACTTTTTTCGCCGCATCGTCCAAACCTATAAAGAATTTCCAAATGGTACAGAACCATCTGTCGGCGACTCCGACGCGCACTTAGTGGCGTTATGGCTACTATAAATGTCCTCTGCAAGCCCTGGTAACAAGGTAGCTATTATATATAAATTTATGCAAAATTTATTTTACTTCTAATGATATATTTACAGTAGCTATCAAATACTATACAGTATCCTACAATATGCGCTTTGATATATGTTTTGATTTGTTAATAATAGTTTCAGTAATAAGAACTAGCATTATGACGACTGTGAATAATTTTGTAAGTACTCAAGAAATCAAATCAGTTTCACGCTGTATCCCGCACACAGCGGGGTAGGCAAAGGGAATTTAGTGTTAAGACATTCTGTTCCGCACTTTCCGCCGAATTCTGGAGGCATAGCGTGTTGAATGGTGGAACTCAACGCCGCGCTTAGTCTCGGCACCAGAGCGAAGAAATGAAAATATAAATTTAAATAAATATTTCATTTCCTCGAGTAGGGATCGAACCTAAGCCCGTCGATTTTGCGCCACGCAATTTGGCGAAAACATTGGCGCCAGGGCTGGCCTCAAAGGGCTATTGCATTTAATACATATTCATATCAAGATAAAGAATTTTCATTTTTATTATTAATCTGTGTGGTAGTGCTTTGGATATTTGGCTAAATAAAATCAAGGCGTATCGTTATACTTGTAATATCACTTAAAGAGCATTTGCTCAAAAGTGAAAGTGATTTGACATAGAAGTGAAAGTAATTTACACATACTTTAATCAGTGTTTCTAGTGTATATTATATACTAGCGGCCCGCTCGCGGCTTCGCCCGCTTAAACCACAGAATTATTTGCTTAATACACTAAAATTATGTTATCCATACATCCATACATCCATACATCCATACATCCATACATCCATACCTACCTACCTACCCACCTACCCACCTACCTACTTAAAATATAAAATAGCGTTTCTAGTATCGAGTTCTACTATCTCAAATATAAGCTTCTTGGAAACTTAAATACTTATATCTTTTGATAGAGTGAACCTATTACAATGAAATAAACATTAAATGTTACTTTGATTTACTGGTAATTTTTACGTATAAAACTTGCTTAAATATATTGTGTACTTTTGACGTGATGCGTGTTCACATAAACATTAAAACAGACAAACAGACAAAAATTCCAAAAATGTTGGAAATGGATTCTGTTAGTTATCCTTTAACACCCTAGCTAATTTTTTTTTTTAATATTTTCAATGTACAGAAACGACTTTTCTACAGATTTATTATTAAGTATAGATTATGCAAGTATATGTATTTATATGTAGGTAGTCTATTTAATTGTATATATAATATCTATACTGATGTATGTATTTATTTGTATGTATGTATTGTGTATATTGTATTAGATAATCTTTTTTTAAATATTTTTATGATTGCACTGTAATCTTATTCCGCTGTTTGCACTCATCCACTTCCATGGGTTGACTGGAAGAGATTTCTTTTAGAAAGAAGCCCGCCGTTGTAAACTTATCTTTTCAACTGTATTTTACAATTTTTTTATCTGTGCAATAAAGAATATATATAAAATATCAACTTAACAGTGAAAAAACACTCCGTTCCCCACTTTTTACCCCCATGTTTAGTTAGTGTGTGGATAATTTCTAACTATGTCATATAATAACGTATGTGGAAGCATTTTTAAATTTAAAAAGTAATAAAAAATATTTAAAAAATTAGTCCGTCTACGGTATTACCTATATGAACAATTCAGTCTGGAATAGCCACATTTACATCCCCTTTATAGAAATTGGCCGAATACATATTACAAATATAAAATTTCTCTAAAAATTACGGCAAAATGTTGCCTGTTTTATTATTTCAAAACATATACATATCTATTAGAAAGCTTCTAGCAAGGTAACCTAGAATATGTACATAATTTACTGAAATGCAATTACGGAGTAAATACATAAAGAAATACTGTAAATTTGTTACGTATGAAAAATGAAATTTAAGAGACGTTTCTAGATAAATAATCATATTTATTTAGAAAACATATAAACAATTGCATGTATCAGGATTTGAAAAAAAAAGCCTCTTAAAAGCCGACCAAGAGGAGTTGGTTCAAATCTCGCTTCGTTTAAATTTTCATACGTATTCTAAATAAATATTTTTATTTCCTAAGTGTGGAATACACTTAAAAAAATCAAAAATAAATAATAGATTTGTTGATGACATAATGTAATGATTGGTACTACTTACTTTACTTAGTATATTTATAATGTATAAACTATTACATATAATTATAAAAAAATATTTCTTGTATTTTTGCAGGGCCCTTACGCTGTTACTGTTAAAAAATATGAGTTTTGTAACGGACCGAAACGAAAGAATTTGACCGATGTCACCTTAGATATAGATGACGATAGGAGATCTGGAGTATTTAACGTGAACTATCTTACTAATACTCGTATTGATGAGGTGAGCTTTACTAATATAATAACATTGATGTTGAATATAGGGGCCCGTCGTGACGCAGAGGCAGAAGCGTGTATAGGTGACGTACCTACTGCAATTAATAAAAAAAGATATTGTCGTTTATGTCGCAAAAACCTGTATTTCGACACTATAATGGAAATCAAAATTCATAGGGTACTTCCAGTTGACCTAGAATTATGAAATATGGTAGCTAGCAACACAATCTACAGGTACATAGATGCTCAGATTCAGGAAAAAATCTTAAAAATCTATGAACATTTATGGTTAAATTCTAAAAAATAATTGACCTTAAAAGGAGGCAAAATTTGACATTGAAATCGCTAATTCAAGTGAGTTATCAGGTAAAAGGGCTCTGGCTAAGCTAAGCTTTCAAGCTGAAATTTCATTCATTTCAGAAAAATCTTTCTGAAAATTCTTGAGACCTCCAATTTTGGTACGGAACCCTGGGTGGGGGAGCCTCGGGCTTGTCTAGTTTTTTCATTTATATTACGTGTGTACCTACATAATATATAATGGACTTCTACTGCACATAGCAGGGTAAGTAGAGGGAACGTATTAACGTTACGTATTAACGTAACGTATTAACGTTAAACTTAATTATTAACGTTAACGTTAAAACACTTCGTTACCCATAAAGATACGTCTGCTACCCACTTTCCGAAGTTAAGTGGTGGAACTCAACGCAGACCGAGAGAGTTAATAGAAATATTTTATACGAGTATAGTGTAATTACATATCTCTCTCCCCATTAGAAATTGAACGCACAACCGTCACATTTACACTTGCACGTTTGTGCCCCTGCGCCACGACAGCCCCAATCATGCATTCTTTATTATAGTGTATTATTATAAACATAAAACTATTTAACATTTTAAGATAAAAATAGTTATGTCCATAATGTCGGGAAACAATCAAAAAGTTTTATGGACTTACAAGTTAAATGATCCCTGCAAGCACTTCGCAACGGCCGCCTTGATAAATTATTATTACAAATCGCCTAATTGCTTCGTGAAAAAGGTTTGAAATTTGTATTGCTCTATCTACGAGTATATCACATGAATAATAACTAGTCATAGTATATTCTATAAACATAGTAATAAACTGTAGTAATAAACTGTTCCGCTTTATAATATTAGCACACATAAGTATCATTTATACTTACTTTATCTTATTATAATTTAAAATCAAATGAAAAAAAATCATTTCCTCGAATGGGAATCGAACCCACAACCGCCGCGTTTACAGTCATACCTCGTGCCTCAGCGCGGCGCCATGACTGGCCTCAAGTATAACATAAACTGGTCAGCTTTATAATATTAGCTCACATTTATATTTTATATTTTTTTCTGTGAATAATATTCAAAATAATTTTAAATATAATATAATAATTTAATTTCAGGGGCTCTACACAAGCGTTGTCAATTTTGATGCCGCTACCAAATCACTTATGGGAAATAAGTTTTTTTACGATACTTATTTATTGAAAATGAACGTTTTGTCAAAGGAGGGAAATATTGTGTGTTTAAAATTATTTTATCAATTTAGCCAGAAAAAAGATTAAAATTTTAAATATAGTTGACGTGAAATTAAAAACAATGATGTTATTTTATTACGTCTGTCAAAGTATTTCTTCATGAAAGGAGAAAAACAGGAGAAAATTGTTCCAAAGAGAAAAAAAGGGATTACTAATGTTACATATTTTTATATTGTATTAAAAATAACTGAATCGATTTTTATGGAACGTGCACCAAGTAATAGAGGGTCTGTGGAGCAAAATATGGACAATATTATATTATGGAATTAAATATTTTAATACGACAATTTTTGCGAGCAAATTTAAATAGAATCTTAAAAGATAAATTACAATTTATTAAGTATAGATCGGCATACTAAAATAATCAACCAAGTTTCTTTCAGTTATAGCTTTGGAATAGGAACGTCATTGGATATTCTGCTACTATAAATGCACTTATTTATATTTCATATTACAATCTTATAAGTGAAAATAATATTCTTTATTTTCACTATACTGCAATAATAAAAATACTACCGAAAATTTTTCATTTCACAATATATAAAATAAACGAGGATTCAATTTCCATAGGTGGGAATAATTTTCTGATTAAATTTAATTAATAAAAAAAGATACACAGGATGCTATATACGAGTAAAAATAAATAAATAAATCAGCTTCACGCTGTATCCCGCACACAGCAGAGTAGGCAGAGGGAACCTAGTGTTAAGACACTTCATTCCCCACTTTCTTCTGAATTCTGGAGGTAATACGTGTTGAGTGGCAGAACTCAACGCCGCGCTTAACCTCGACACCAGGACGACGAAATAGAAATATAAATTTAAGTAAATATTTTATTTCCTAGAGTGGGGATTTACAAATTGCCTTTTTGTGAGAATATTTGGGAGACTCGTATAGATTCAATAATTATTATTCATCTGCCTATCTGGTTCCAACTCAATCTACTCCACGTTGCTATGATCTTCAAGTTAGTGAGTTCATTGACTGGCAACATGATATCCAGCCATCGCTTCCTTGAGCGTTCGGGGTCTTACTTCAGGAATAGAACCGCTACCGATGCGCAACATGCCTGTTTCATCTCAGGCAACTCTTAGAACTTAATATTTATCCCCTCCATTCCTCAAAAGGAATCCATGCACTGTGCTAATTGTAAACTTTAAAACCGATGGCTCATGTGAACTATCAATATATTATCAATAGTTGTATAAAATTCACAAGAATTTTCGTCTGGCCTTAAATCAATTCTAATTTTCGGTTTATGGAAAGGACTAGGCAAACAAACTAACGAGTCACCAGATAATGATTACCCTACCCTACCATTTGTAATAGAAGAACCACCACAGGAGGTACAGGTGAGTTGACGGCTTTTAAGGTGAAGATATGCGCGTTTTTTGAGGGTACCCATGTTGTATATGACCTTCCATAATTGTGAGGCACGTGTAAGGAAGTTCCTAAAGATTTTCAGATGATTACGATACTGACAGTCACTCGAAACGTTATATGCTGATACTGAGCACGGCTTTAAGTGGAGAGTATTCGAAAATTAATGTCACGACAAATAAAATGTTTCTTAATGGTTAACGCGCAAATCTTTATAAGTTCTAGAGGTTGAAATGAACCAGGTTCCTTTTACCCCATAAACATTCCCGAGTGATGCCTCAGTAGAAGACTCAAGTTTAGCTTGACATTAATTGACATTACTCCAAGAAGATCGGCGTGGCCGCAATATCTGTGCAATCATCTGCATAGCAATGTATGCTAGGATCCTGTGATCCTGTCTTTGTATGTAACACCAGCGTTTATGTACATATATTCGGAAAAGAAACTTTCGATGGCTGATTGATGCTGCTGTTCCTCGCTTTCAATAGTCGCAACCCAGCGGAACAATCGCCTTTCTTCAGAATCGCGTGGAAAAGATAAGATGTTCATCGTTTCTATTATCATCGTTAAGCAGGGGAACCAGCGTAGAAGTGGGTCGACGAGTAGGAACTCGTTGAAATAAATATTTAATATTTTCATTTCCTCGCTCTGGTAACCAGACTAACCCTGACGTTATGTTTCGCTATTTAATACGCAATGTCTGCAGAATTCAGTAGAAAGCGGGGGAACGAAGTATCTTAACGGGAACTTATATGAAATCTTAACACTACCTAGTGTTCCCAAGTTCCCTCTACCTACCACCTGAAGCGTGAAGCCTACAGCGTGAAGCTACAAAAAAAGGAAGAAAGTGCCATTGATCAATCTGATGCTGGTATAATTTCGATAAGCTCAACTTAGCCATCTCATTTTTTTGATCCATTAAAGGCTTTATACCAACACCTCCCCAAGTTAACCCCAAAGTTTTCAAATATCAGGACACCGTACTCCGACTAACGTCAGCCGCATATTTACTTCACAGTTATTGCTATGAATAAATTATTATATGTTTTTAAATAAAAGATTTATTATGGTTTTACTTTTATAATTTTGTGGACCGTTTTCAAGTTGACATATTTAACCCCGCTTAAAATATTGAATTATTTCAAAAATATTTGAAATATATCAATATTAGTAATAAAATTATAATTTATTTTTTCAAATTATTTATTTATATTAATAATTTATAATATAAAAAAAATCTTAATACTATTATCTATTAGCTAATTACAATCACCATTGTACCTTGTAAGACATCAATATCTTTAATTTGCGTCAGTTATAATTAGATATGTGTATTGAATATATACATATATTTAAGTAAGTTGTAAATGAAATATATTCATATAATATAGTATTTTATCTGAAATGAATGAAATATATTCATATAATATAGTATTTTATTTTCAAATCAGATTATGATTTGAAAAATTAAAGATATTCGATTCACATTAAATATATTTTTAGACTATTAAAAAAGTAACAAAAAAAATCATACATAAAAATTAAAAAAAAACCATCTATATCCATTAAAATCTTCTTAGGGAATCCTAAAATATCCATAGGATCGGCCGTTCATTTTTCTATTTTGAAAAGAAAATTACGTTTCTTTTTGTGTGTTTCAATTATACATTTATTTCAATGGTGTAATTTGCAGTATCACTTTTGACAAAAGTACTATTGATTATGTTTTTTTTCTTCTTTATATTTTTAGGCAGTCAGATTTTTTGTGTTTCTTTATAATATTTCTTATTTGCTATTGTTGTAATTGTAAAACGAAGAAAAAATAAATAATACAACTTTTATCAATCATCTAACAATGATTGGATTTAAATGTTTTTTTGAAATTTTATAATATCAGTCATTTTTAAATTGTAAATATATTTATATAACTATTATTTTAACGCCTAACTAAATATGCCTTCCTAATTATAGATAAGTTTGAAACTACGAATCGATTTATGTTTGACTTGATGACAGACAAGCACACAATAGAGTAAATGCTCATAAAAAGGCAGGGCTAGTAACGCGACGTTGTGCTAAGTAGGTTCCTAACTCAAAAATATTTTCTTTTTGAAATTCGTTTTTATGATTTGAATTATTTTTTATTGAATTTTGTTTTTTTAATACTGTTGTATGCGTCTTACGTAATAGAGCCTACAGTTGTATAATTTAGAACTACAATTAAACAATTAAATAATATAATTTAAGTATAATATTTATATCTATATAATATACGTCTAAGATTTTGATAGTTTCATCCTCAGGTCGTCTGCCAATCTTGCACATAGCAAAATTGACAGAGGGAACCTGAGAACTTAATGTTAAGATACTCTTTTTTCCATTAGGACATTTCCGTTTCCCACTTTCCGCCGAATTCTTGAGGCATTGCGTTGCCTCGTTAGTAGAGTGAGGAAATGAAAATCGTAAATATTTAATTCCCTGAATGGGAATCGAACCCACAACCATCGCATTTACAGTCGCTCGCTTGTGCCCGTTCTCCACGACGGCCTTATTTTAGTTATTTATTTTTTAATTTAAGTGCGCCTTATTTTAAATTTTAATTCTTAAGATTAATAAAATTTTAATATTTATTAAATCCCAGAAATAACCAATAAAAAATAGGATATAAATAAATACCCACAAATTTATTATTACAAATGTGTAAAACGAAAAAATAATTTTTTTTCAAGTAAGACAAATATTATAAATATAATTTTTACCTTGTACTATCTATCAGGCATTTGTATTGGAGAACAAATAACAAAATAATTTATAAAATAATATATCATATAATATAACAATTTCTACTAGTTAGTTATTTTTTGCCCAATACCGTGATAAGATGATAGCTTGTTCTCATCCTGACTGTACCTTCTCCATTATAGCGTACATAGTCTATGAGCTGTAAATCGACTACAGTTTTCGAATAATCTTCTAAGAAATCTTGTACAAGTTCCTTTGGTATTTTAAACGGATTTATTGCTGCCACTGCATCTAATTGCCAAGAAAATATATTAAGTATGTGCAAATATAGTTCAAATACCTATTATGTGCTTAAGAAAACTCACTCAGTTAAAACGTGACAACGTGAAGCTGTCTCGTTTAAACTAGTAAACGCAGGATACACCTGCACTCAGTAGGGTAGGCAGAGACAACCTAGTGTTAAGACCTACCTAGTGTTAGTGTTCCGCCGAATTCTAGAGACATTGCGTGTTAAGTGGCGAGTTGAGTGGAGCTGAACTCAACGCCGCGCTTTGTTTTGCCACCAGAGCAAAGAAACGAAAATATTAAATTTATACGTTTACAGTCACACGCTTGTGTTCCTGCACTACGACTGTCATCAGTCGTAAATTAATTTAAATGATGTTCTATGGAATATATAACAATATATCTAAATTTGTAGCCTCACGCTGTATATAGCAAAACCTAAAATCAATTCCTTCCCCACTCAGCGGAACTCAATTTTTTGTACCGTCGGGTTTTCAAAAATATCCCGAAAACTATAATTCATTTTTCTCCAGAGGGAAGCGAACCCATCACTACCACGTTTACAGCAAGGAGCTGTGCCTCAAGCCATCTGGGGTGGATAAATGTTTGCTACGCTTAGACGTTGATGTCTCGAAAACGGCTCCGCAAGATGCGGAAGAATTCAAAAGTAATAAAAATCCTTCATATATGAGATATTTATGTACTTACTCTTAATAGCCTCCAAGCTGCTGTATATATAAGACTTTTCAGAACAACGCACATCAACATTGTGAAATCCGATGGATGTCATCATTCTTTTAATTTCTTTTTCAGGGTCCTTGAAAAGAAAAACAAAATATATGTTAGCGATAGAGAGGCCAGAGAAGAGGCCAAACGTGGTTGTGAGTTCGATCCCTACTCTTCGCTCTGGTGTCGAGGCAAAGCGCGGCGTTGCGTTCCGCCATTCAACACTCAATGCTTCCAAATTCCGCGGGAAGTGGGGAACGGAGTGTCTTAACACAAGGTTACCTCTATCGGACCTGCTGTATGCGGGATACAGCGTGAAGCAATTTTTTTATTTTTTTTTGTTAGGGATAGATGTAAGGAAATTATATTTGTAATTGATGTTTATTTTTTCTAAATCACCTGGCAATCATGGTACGGCGACACAAAACGTTCGACATCTCTCAGCCAATAATTCCATTTTGCGTTGCGAGCTAACGTTCTGTAAACATCATACACGGGCATGTGTCCTAAGAATGTAAGCAGACAAGTACCGCCCCTCGTCAACAGATTGTATATGTTTGTGAATGCTATCCTGAAATATATATATTTAAAAAAATAAGCAAAATACAAATGTGTATGTAAAATTATTTAACATTATTTATCGATAAATTCGCCGACATCACAAAGAGTTAATGATAGCTATAGCATATGTAATATACAAAATATGAGCCTAATATCAACACTTAATTTAGGCTCATGTAATTTATTATATTATCAGCTTCACGCTGTATCCCGCACACAGCAGGGTAGGCTCAGGGAACCTAGTGTAACACACTTTCTGCCGAATTCTGGAGGCATTGCTTGTTAAGTGGCAGAACTCAACGCCGTGCTTTGCCTCGACACCAGAGCGAAGAAGTGGAAATAAAAATTTTAATAAATATTTAATTTCCTATGTAATCGTATGTAATTATTTGTCATTAGAGACATAGGCTTCCCCCAAGTTTCGACTTTGAATAAACCGTCGAGTCACCTGATAGGTCTGTCTGCGATCATTTATTTGTACTCCATTCATTGGAAATTGTAAAATTTAGGGACCGCCGCCTTGAGGGAAGCCAGTTAGTAAGCTGGTCTGAGTTGCTTTAATCGTTCAGATGAAACTTTAACGCATCCAGTATAAGTTTATTAAAATTTTTATTATTTTTTTAACTACATTTACAGAATCTTTAAGAATCTCTTAAATTGTGAAGGACGTTTATAATATATAAAAATACACTTTTGCTGTACCATCCGACATCAACACCGCCCATAGAAAACAATCAATGACAAAATTTAATAAGTATATATAATTTAAAAGAAAATTTTAAAAATATATTTGCAAAATGCCAATTAAAAAAAATTGTGTGCCAATAATAACAAAAAAAATTGTAATTTTGTAGTTTAAAAAAAAGAAACAAAATATAATAATCCCAAGGTCTGTTAAAGTATCGAAGGACGCTTTGTCCACGTGTTCGTATTACGTTGTTACTTGTATTATTCAACATTATACGTATTAAATGAGACATATAAAAAATATTTATATATTTTACTTATGGCTATCATAGATTTATTTAGGGAGTGCATCTCATTTTTTTTATAATAGATCATAAAAAAATATTTAAATACTCACTCTTGGTGTTTTATCCAATGTAGGGTGTAAAATGAAAAAGCCTGATCGAAATTTCCTCGCAACTCTTCAGGTAAGTCTCCCTCTATGTCGAGGACGGTGAAGCTGATGTAGTTGGACGCGTGGTGTTTGTTTGCGAATTGTACCATTCTATCACTCTTATCACTTCCCACTACTCTAGTACAATTACTGGGTAAAAATTTGGTCAGTATATTTGTTGTAACACTTCCATCTCCGCTACCAATATCTATAACATTGTTCCCATCGTTTTTCCATTTAATTTTTTTCGCATATTCTTCTAAACACTGCAAAGCATCCCTTTTTTGTAAAGTATTACTTTTATTATATAATTCAGCATTGTCCATGTTGAGATTTTTTTTTTATTTACATATATTTTTTAAAGAAGAAAAGGTGCGCGTGCGCTAGGTCGTTGCGTTCGACGCGGTTTCGGCGGGCAGTCTCGTCAGGAGCGTAGTTCGTATGTATTTATACGTGTCGGTGCACGGCATCGTTGACTCCGGCAAAGATGGTCGAGAAAAGCAAGATTCAGGTCCAGCCAAGGCCTCGCTCTTGAAACCTGAAATTTTTTGTAAGCAATGTAACGTGAGAAAACGTTTTAATATCATACTTATTTAGGAAACGTATAAAATTATTACTTTTTAAGTATGAAATAAGACTTTAAACGACGATGAATGAATGAAGGAAAAATATCCCTTCTGTGCCTTTCGTTTCTATTTAATTAGGTTTTGTAACATTTTGTTTCGTATATTCACAATTATAGACATAGGCAAAAATAATAGTTACAAATTATCATAAAACATTTTTTACTGCTCTACTCCTTATAATAGTTCAAATGATTTTTAGCATATCAAACGTATCGCTAGCAAAATGAATTTCCCATAAATATTCAGATGACGTCACTCTTAAGTAAAACGCAAAACGATTTACATTATAAATATAGTAAGGAGAAGGTAAAATTGACGTTTATTTATATTTATTAAGCATAAGTATTGAAATATGGTCGTTTTATGAAAATTGTTTACCGATCTGAGTATGACCGTAATAATAGTTTACAGTTTACGTAGAAGAATGTCCTCGTTGTTAGAAAAAATCTAATAATATACCTAGATCACCTTTAGATACAGAGTTAATTGATATCGTATTTTCGAAAGATTTTCAATATGTCTTTTCCTCGAATTATCTCTCCGAGTCAATTAAATATTTATTTTACATCTAATTAAAATTAATTGAATTTATATGCAAGTGTTTATATTTATATGTAATTTAAACGCAGTTAGGCGTTTGTATAAAGAGTATAATTCACAAAGACTAATTCATATAATCCAAAAATAGAGTAACTTATCTATATTTGATCGATAAGTTCTTCTTACGTTTGAATACGTACTTTTGTATAGTAATATAAATCACTGTCCTTGATCTGTACTATTTTTACTTGTTTTTTTAACCAAGCAATGTTCTTTTCAAAGGAGAAAAGTTCGTCCAAAGAGCTCACTACCTAGCTTCTTACCATATATAAGAATTGATGTGATTTATGAAAAGAAAATGTTTTAAATAGTTCTCAGGAATTAAATGTATATTCAGAAATTAAATGTAAATTAAAAGTACTTTCAAATTACAGTATTTAGAAGTATTATTATTATACCCATTATTGACCTTATTATCACTTTACGGTCGAGTTTACTCATACTCATACTATGTATTTAATATATGGTTAATATTAATAATCAGGTGATGATACTTTTCATTTAATATATAGAAATGTCTTGCCATGTCAAAATATAAGTATATACTCGTTTATATTTGTTCTTTTAGATTCATAGATAAAATCACTCAAACGATTTAGAATATATTATTATTGTTGAATACCAGCATATATTGTTATTCTTGAATGAACAATGGGAAGAATATAAGATAAATTCATATGAGTGTTGTAATGTCGTTTATATTCTATGAAGTAATAAAGGAATAAGGATATGTACTTGTTGTATAGAAATATTTTTTATTTTGATCTTTTTTATTATTTTTTTTATTGCCTTGTTAGATATATACTCGTATATTATATTATACTAAAGTGAAATTGTATTTTATTCCCTAGAAGTAATCTAATGCTTAAAATTATTGAATTTAAGTGCACAAATATCATGACCTTAGCTAAACTGATTCGCATATACCCACCTCACGTTTGCATTCCGTTGCGTATGCATTACGTTTAGATAAGACTTTTAAAAATAATTCACCTTACAACCTTCGTGTTAGATGTTATATTTGAATGTTGATGTACTTGCTGAACGCGCGGATGTAGTTGGCAATTTTGGGTCATATCATTTAAAATTAATATCAATTGCATCCATTACAAGGTGCTTTTTCCATCATAATGCCAAGCAGTTTCTGGTTGAGACGAGCAAGTTGTCCAAAAATAATATGTGAGGCTTCCGAAGAATCAAAAATATACCGAAAATGTGAAGGCGTAAGACGTATATTAGTTCGCGCGTAAACAATAAAACTGTCATGCTACTTACAAATGTTGGGCAGGACCAGGCTCATTCGATCTTCTTTGACCGTTCACGAAAAAGTGCATTGCCCTGGGTCCGCGTCGCAGCTCGCCTTTTTATTATTTTTATTTGCAATATATCTACTCAGCTGGGTTAGGAATCTTGACCTAGCCTAATGTGATCTGCGTTGCACACTCGCTGTTTCAATCAACGTCCGACGCTGACACCGAGCGAAATAATCCATTTATACATCGTGATTTATACAAGTCTATATATAATTTAATTTAGGTTTTAAAGATATTAAACGACTTAATTACAACAATGATATAAAATACCTGTCATTAAATGGTGCCATCAATTTTCATTGTTGCCACACAAAAAACGTTTCTATTTTGTAACTCATATGACTCACCCGCATTATTCTATATTGCAAGTGGTTAGATATAATATGTAACTGAAGTATTGCACCTGTGTGCGGCCATCGCGTTTTGGTAATGTGTACGCTGTAATCTAAACTCGAAATTCAAGGACGGAGTTAAAAACTGGCAAAAAAATTCAAGACGGTGCATCCATACGCTATAATGCAAGTGCAGAGTGCGTTTAAAGCGAGAGACCGAAAACGATTTTGATACATAGAGTCTCCCTCGCAAGCAATATATGCGGACATTCGAAATATTTGCTTATTTTTTTTATTATTATTTAATGAATGAACAATTTTGTATAATTACAAAAAATAAAAATGTTTTTAATTTTTTTTGCATCTTTAAATCAACGGGATAACTTGCGATTGTACCCTCTAATATATAATGCGTAGTACCATTAATGAAAATCGTAAGGAAAATTATAATTGGTAATAGTAAGTTTTTATGAAAGTTATTAGAAAATATTATATAATAACCTAATAGAAAATATAATAACCTAATAGATAAGATCAGCTATGAGATTTTGTATGTTAAGATGATTTTTAAATACTAGGTACCTTTTATAAAAATAATAATGGTTCTAACTATAATGGATATAAAGACAGGAGATATTTTAATACTTATTAAGAAAGCGTATAAAAATTTGAACGTAGTGGGATTCGAACCCGCGCCTCCTAGAAACCGACCAGGAGATATTTTTCTAAGCACTGAGTACATAATATTATTTGCTTTTTCCGGTTAAGCTTCATGTCATATAAGGATACAAATTCAAGTAGTAAAAAATAAACATCCTCACGCTGTATCCCGCACACTGCAGGGTTGGCGGAGGGAGTCTAGTGTTACGACACTCCGTTTCCCACTTTCCGCTGAATACCGGAGGCATTACGTGCTGAGTGACGAAATTTAACGTCGCGTAAATAACGATAAATAAATCGAAATAATATTTTTTAATGAAATGAGCAAATAAGAAAGGTTCAACCTATCAGTATGACTTTTTAAAATTGATATAGGTACTTGAAAAAGTAACAAAGAAACAAATCATTTTTTTTATATTAGTAAGACTTTGTGCATCGCGAGGCAGGACTTCATTTTAATTGTACATATAAAGAAATTTTACTTTTTAATGTTATAGGAACCTAATACAAGTTCAAGTATCAAAATTCGTAGGCGGATGTGTACTGCAATCGTCCGCAATGTCACCCCGACGGAGTTCAATGCTCAAGATCAGGAGAAAGGGCTCGTATTTGGGGAATTTTATTATATTATAATAAGTCTTTTGAACACTTCGCTTAAAAATAATTATATACCATGTTGTACACGATAGATTTCTTGTTATTGTTTAATTTGAATTCTGGCCTCTGGTATCCCGTACACAGCAGGGCAGGCACAGGGAACCTAGTGGGACTCGAACCCACAACCTGTCGAGTTTACAATCATACTTTGTGCCTCTGCAGCAGGACTGGCGCCAAGAAAGATTCATTTCAACATATTCTTCTATCTGTCGCATTTACATAGATTACAAGTATAATGTCTCAAAATATGTGATTACCACATAGAACTTTCTTTCTCCGGGTAAGCCCATTGCCCAAGTGTTTCGAAATATTGTTATCGAGTTCTAATAACAATAAATGTAATTGCTTCACGTGACGCATCAAACCCGTACTGGTTTTGGAAACTCGGATGTTTCATTTGTTTTAGGGATCCACACTGTATAGCTATATCAAATACCTACGACAATTATGTTGTTATTTTGTTTTATTTTATATAATAAAAATATTATATTTTTTTCTTTATTTTTTATTAATTATAAAACTTAAGTAAGCTTTCGAATTATTGATGTTTGAAACACTTTTAAGCTTTCCATGCTTTCTCTTTAAAAATAATAATATTCTTGATGTACGAAATACAGATAAATATTACGAGTATTAGAGGAATTAAAGTTTAAAATGGTATTGATTATAGGAAATCAATTACATGTTATATTTACTTTAAGGTTTTTTTAAATAACATAATTAAAAAAAGTTAACCATAGTTGTAAGCATATGTATTAAACGAAGATTATTTCTAAATATACAAAATAAAATTCACGAAAATAGCTAAATCTTATTACTTTTAATTCGTTTTCGTTAAATCGTTAGTTTTGATTGTTATTTTTATTAATAAGGAACCTTTTTAAAAAAATAGCATCTCTATCATTATTAGAACTAGCGATGAGCAGCATGGGTCAGGGAAGTGAAAGTTAGAAAAAGTCAATATCTTGTATTGAACTGAGTACTCAGTGTGGATGGGTTCCTGTACCATAGTAACTGCCATACAGAATATTAAAACGGAGATATGTATATTATAAATAAGTATATATGTATGTATATTTTTTACATATACAAACATATTATAGCGTATGTAGCGGATTTAGAGTAGGTGGCGGAACCTAGAGTTAAGACACTCCGTTCCTCACTTACCGCCCAATTTTTGTGACATTACGTATATGTACTCAATAAGTCATGATGAGTGATGGAATACAAAAAATAACCGTCATATTTACATTCAGCCCCAGCTCCACGTCGGCCTCGACGCTAGTATTGTAAGGTAAATAATAAGATTACCTCAATTTGAACCCATGACCAAACACGCTGACAAAAAACGGGCTTGAATATTTTTTTAAATTTCATATAATAAAATATCATATTATATACTGAATATATATATAATAATAATTTATTATAAATTTTTGCTTATCTTATTTTTGTATGAAGACTACGACTCAACACTTAATAAAGGTACATGCTCTCACAATGAAATGGGGAAAGTAGTTGACCTTGCTTATATCCAAAACTAATCTATTTTATGTGGATAAAATAATGTTTCCGTGTGGAATACATTCACCTAGTAACGTTTTACGACTAAATAAATGTTACTTATGGAATTCTTAAGTGACTTTCTGATCATTATTATCGAAGTACATACATATTATGCATTATTTATATATTTGTATAATTTAAACAATAAAATATACTAGTCACAAATTCGCGGTTTCGTCCGCTTGAACTATACACTTGTTTATTTACTATTCTGAATTTGTGTTGTGTTCTAATAACACTATAATTTCAAAGACAATATCTATATTATATTGATAGAAACTGAAGTTGCAGTCAATTAAATAATAGGAGTTATATTGTATCAATTTTGTGAACATAACAATTTCCAGTTTCTTGTGCCAGTCACAGAGTGTGACTGTAAACGAGACTGTCTGTAGATTCGATTCCCACTCGTGGAAATGAAATATTTATTAAAATTTATATTTCCGTTTCTTCGCTCTGGTGTCGAGGGAAAGCGCGGCGTTTAGTTCCGTCACTCAACACACAATGCTTCCAGAAATTGCGAAATAATAATATAAAGTCTATTGGTTTTAATTTTTATATTTTATTATTTATTTGTAATTTTGTAACTATGTAAGACATTAACAATGCAAACAATTGAAGTGATTTCTGCTAAACTCTATACCGTCGAATAATTAGCTCTACTAAATATCCGTTTTAGTAGAGCGAGAAATGACAAAGAGTTCTTAACTTAAAAATATATATATATATATATATATATATATATATATATATATATACCTAACGCAATTTTATAAATATTTTTTATTACATCTATAAGCATGTATTTGTATTGACTATCTCCTTTTATTTTTTATAAAGTAATTCGATGTAAAATGTTTGTATACATTTTGTTTGTATATACATTTTTTTTCTAAATTAAAAGTATAAAACAACACGCCAATCATGGCGCAGATATCACTCGAGGAAATGAAATATTTAATATTTACATTTCTACGCTCTGGTGTCGAGAAAAAGCGCGGTGTTGAACTCCGCCACTCAACACACAACGCCACCAAAATTTGGCGCTAAGTGGAGGGTCTCAACACTAGGCTCACCCTGCCTACCCTGCTATAAGCGGGATACAGCGTGAAGCTAAAAAAAAAATTAAACTAAAAGTATTAAAAGCAAACAATATAACTATACCATTCCATAAATTGTACTTTTGTCCTTACCAAACCACTAAGCGGGTGCATTGCCCTAACAACATTACTACCGAAATTTTAAATTGGTATGCTTTCTCTGTCACTCTTACGTCATTTCCGTTTGTATAAAAGAGGTAGGGGCCGCAATAAATTGCTTAGGCGCCGAAATGTAAGCCGTTTAAATTTGGTCTCTCATTGAAGTCCCAATGATTCAAACGTTAAGGCAGGTTCTGTTTAAGGTCATGTAAGTTGGTGTACTCTTAGAAAAAACACGAAATTAATATTATGCAAATATATGTTGATAATTGAGCTAGTTGTTTCAAGATAATTCTTTTAGAATCTTGAAGTACCGATGTACGTATTTTTTTCGTGACGCAGAGGCACAGTGACGCTAATTGTAATCACGACCGTTGTGGGTTCGATTTCAATTAAGGATACAATGAGTTATTTTAATTTCTCAATTCTCTTTGGTGTCAAGGCAAAGCGCGGCGTTGAGTTTCGCCGCTGAACACGCAATGCTTCCATAATTTGGTGGCAAAATAGGGAACAGAGTGTCTTAACACTAGGTTCCTTCTGCCTACACTGTTGTGTGCAGGGCACAGCGTGAAGCTGAAGCATCTTTGCCTGCTTATAGTTATTGGAACAGTTTAAGAAAGTACAAAGTATTTATTATACACTTTCATCCTAATTAAATATAAAGTTCATTGAGTATTAACAACATATTATAATGCCGTGCTTTGTTTCAGCAAAAAAAAAACAGAAACATATAGAATACAACACAAGGAGAACATGACAATATAATCATTCAAGTCTTCGAGAAGGAATCGAACCCGCAAGCTTTGTCAGTTCAGTCAAACGATTTTCCCTTTGCCCCACAATAGGGTATATTTTCTTAATATATTTACAATATTAATTTAAAAGTGCCATCTACTGTGACTAGGTTTTATTATGAAAAGACCAGTTAACTTCGACACGACATATGAGGTTAGGGCCCGATAGTGTTACTGTGATTCGGTAGAGGGCGTTGAATTTAATTTTGTTTAGTAGTTTTATTTTATGGTTAAATTTTATTTTAAGTATTCATGGCATACGTGTCTACGTACGTTTCTTGAAACGGTTCCGTAAAACGTAAGATCCCGTTATTTTTTCTTTCTCCTATGTGATTATTTTTCTGATATGTTGATAATGTGCGGTTAAAGGAGCAAAGCCCATTTTTTCCAATTTAAAAACCTAAATTTACAATATACGATCAATTTTTTTGTACGTATTTATTCAGATATTCAAAATGACCATTTGCTCCTTAGATTTTTAAAGTAACTTTTTAGGTTTATTTTTTGTTCTTCATTGGGGTACGTAAATAATGTCATAAAGAGTCAGGTTTCTGTGATCCACAGACATAAATTTTAATTTAGATTTGATTTTTAGACAACATAGCTAAAAGAAAGAAATTAGCTGAAACAATAAATATTTCATTCCACATAAGTGACGATGTTATATTGCGGTACACATGAAATAGGTACTACTTTATTATCATATTATCACGAGGTCGAGACACAAAAGTATAAGGCGACGGTTGTGGGTTCGATTCCCAGTCAGGAGAATGAATGATTCTTATTTAGAAAACATATAAAATTTTTAACGTAACGGAACTCGAACTCGTGCTACCTGGAAATTTACCAGGTAATCTACCTACCTGTCTTCCCATCTTTCCTAAGAGTGGAATAATACTTAAAAAAAATTAAACATTAAAAATGAAAAGAATCACTCTGGTACCAAGGCAGAAGGCTTCCACCACTCAACACGCAATGACTTGAAAATTCGGCGGAAAGTGACTTCTTCTGCCTACCCCACATACGGGATAGAGTAAAGCTAAAAAAATGACATTTATATATACCCCGAATAATATTTATTTTCTCTTACATCTTCCATGTACAGACAGCGAGGAGTCAAATTTTATTATAATTAAGCATAGATATACCTAATTTAATTTCACATCTTGTACTGTGTGTATAAACTAAATAAGAAAGTATCTCTAAAAAGTGAGATTACCATACAAAAAATGTGAACAGACTTGACAACTTGAATTCAACGAAAAAAAAACACTTCATACAAAAATTGAGTGGTTCAAAATTATTTTGTGCCGTCATCTTTATTCCTACATACAGAGTATTATTTACTAACGCTCACAGGCGTCTGACCAGCACACAGGAGGAAAAAGTATACAAAAATATACAAAAAGCTTTACTAAGAATAAGCAGGACGGAGTGCGGATCTTATTTTTCTCGCGGACTTTTCAGTCGCTCTCGGGTGGTGGGGAGGAAGGGGGGTCTCCACCCACTGCAATAATACTGCGTCACTATTTTGCGCCATTACCTACACTCGCTTCCTATTCTGTGAGTAGCGTGGTTGGTAGAATGTGAAATTTTTGTAAAGACTAGGTATATGTATACATAAAGTAAAAGAAGATATAGTTATATACATATAAATTTTACTTTATAACATTCAAGAACAAGGGGAACGCTGCGATTTTGGTTGAGTACCAATAAATATTACAAATCTACCAGTACCTCTACAAAGGTTAATTATATAAAAATATATTTTTTTTGTATAGAAAAAACATAACACGTACAAAGTGTAAACGTGATTGGTTGTGGGTTCGATTCCCACTCGTGGAAAATTTTTAATATTTTAAATTTTTCGCTCTAGTGTCGAGGCAAAGCGTGGCGTTGAGTTACTTAACGGACGGAGAATCTTAACCTTGGTTCCCTCTGCTTCCCCTGCTGTGTGCAGGATACAGCTTGACGCTAAAGAAATGTGCCTACATACGTTTTTTAAAATAATTTAAATTTCAATACAGTCACTTTGTTATCACTATTCCGAGTATTACTAACAATAATGCTCTCATTACATATAATACTAATAAACGCAATGTTACTAAAAGGTAATTTCACGTATTAATTCAAATTTAAATAACTATTTAACTTGTATTAATTTTGTTGCAATAATCAATTAAAATTTGTTTGTCATATAATTACATAAAAGTAACAGTAAAAAATCTAACATTATTAAGTTTTCGATTTATAAATGTCAATGAAGTAAGATTAGAAAGAGAAAATTGTTCTTTTAGCTTTAAGAAATATTTTTAGGGGGATTAACAAAGAGAGACAGAGTGGCGTTGAGTTCCGCCACTCAACACGCAACGCCTACAGAATATGACAGAATGTGGAAAACGTTTGAGGGAAAACTCTTTCATCGTGTCCCGTGTCAGTAATTTCTTCAGAGATACCTTTCTCTGACGCAAATTCGATCAGCTAAATTGACTTTGTAACTCTTACGTAGAAATCGTATCTCGAAATTATTTTTCTGCTGTTTTCGTCTCTCGATCATTTTTCCTACAATTCTGTATCGTTATTATCGATATTTTAATTATGTGAAGAAAAGCCTATGTATTTAAGTCTTTTATTAGTATCAATTCTTGAATAAATAAAATTACTCTTAAGGTTTTAACAGTGCCCTGAGCACTGCTCTTGCAACTCACATGAGGTTTCAGGGGCCCCCAAACAATGCATTGACACTCGCTTTCTGTGCCCGATTAGCTATATGGATAGTTAATTAAAAATAATTTAATCGAATACCAACTTTTACATAATTTGGTTACTTAAATATAACTTACAGTTATTATTCAAAGGTAAAATAACAAGTTAACATATTGTTGATATTCCATTGTTGTATCAATACTAATAGAGTACCTTTACGAGTCGTATCTTTCTTATCTGTTAAGCAATATTAAAACTTAATTAACAAAGTAACTGCTCAATATTAGTGTTTACTAAGTAGAGAATTGGGAAGTATTCACAAGGTACTTCACGGTACCCATCTACATATCTAATTAATTTTGAATATTGCGAAAAAAATGTGCTTAAAACAATAAGGAACCTATTTGATGTATAGAAAAGTTTTTCTAAACTTATTCTTTTATAAAATTATAAAAAATATGTATATTAAAATTTAAAAAGAGAAACACTATGTAATAATGAAGCGAAACTATTCATAACAATGTGAGAATGCGGAACGACTATTACTGACAATCGATACATACATATGTATGTACTCGTATGTTACCTTCATTCAAGTACTCTATTCCATTGCCATAATCTGTTCTTAACTTTTATGTTGTTCGATTAATGTTATTACGGTAAGTTTTCGTGCTATTTAATTTGCTAAAAGATATTATAAATGTGTTATTCTAAATTATATATAAAAAATAAAATGTTTTTTTAGGTAGAGAGAACCTTATGTTTAGACACTCCATTCCCCCCTTTTCCACCGAATTTTCAAGCCATTGCGTGTTGAGTGCCGGAATCCAACGCCGCGATTTACCCTGGTACAAGAGCAAAAATATTAATAAATAATAACACATTTCCCGACTGGGAAATAATATTACGCTCTTGCTGTGGAATTAAGCATTTATATATATGTATATTAATTCATATTTTTGTATCAGTATGTATTTATTTAAAAAATAATTAAGATTCGTTAGAACATAATCAAAACGGCTTAATAACATCGCATCACGGTTACATCGTCGACGATAATAATATAATGTAATATATATATGAGCATTTAAAATATTTACGATACATTATGGCCGCAGATTATTATTAGAACATTGTTACACAGCGATCTAATACATATTATAAATAACTGATTCAGGAATTCAATTACCAGCGAGGTAATATTTACAAAACAATATGGAAACAACTGGCGGCAGTATAAAAGCTTAAACAAGAGGTAAACAATGTTAAGCTTTAATAAAACTCCGTGAATAGTTAGTTATACATAGACTAGAAATGCAACTATCTGCTCCGAGGACACCTAAGCATACCGCTGCAGATATAGGCTTGGAGACACAAAGTATTCACTACTTAACGAGTTCGAAAACAATTAAAACACAACACGCTGCATCCAACGCGGGTTTTGATATTATCTAGTGTAAAATGATGTTTGTGGAGGAAGCAATGTATGGGACGTAGCTGGTCGGATTCGAGGGTAGCGGTTGATACGTGAATCTCGTTTGGGGTGGGTGTGAGGCGACGGTCCTTTGATTCCGGCGAGATTAAACGTGCGGCAGACGGTGGCGCCTCTATCGATTGTTGTTGTAATTACAACGCTATCCTCGCCCAGTCGCAAATGAAATTGTTCGGGACACAGCCTGCTATGGATGCCTGTGTGTTATTGCAGTTGTCAAGCGAGGCCATCGCGTATTTACACTGTTTGCCGTAGCTAGACATACGTTTGTATGTTTAGTCGTACATTAGTGGTTTATAATACAATTAATAGGTTGAGTTATCTATTTCGTACCGCAGCTTACAATATCGTGTGCACTTAACTGCGTTAGCGTATTGCAATTACACAAACTGGTATTGATTATTACAGGTTATTTTATGGACATGTAAATTAAGAAATAAGATATTAGAAATATAAATAGAAACATAATGAATTCAAGGCCATGCGCGACTTGTTGACAGACCACTTCATCAGTAGCGGTACATTAGTGGTGGTTGAGATACTATGCATTTCTTATTATAGATTATAAGCAAACTCTATAAATATTTACAATAGTTTCTATATACAGCGTGATAGCAAAAAGGCAGTCACGTCTGCGCAATACGCCTAGTGCACGAACAAATCCACATTCGAATACGAAATACGAATAGGAACCGAGAGGGCAATCCAATAAAACATTCGTAGCCCCAAACGTAGATACGTCTACGTGACGTAGACGCCTACCGGGCGCGCATGCGCACCGCACTCGTACAGAACAAACGGACAGTGCCAATTTCAATCGTAGAAAAAAAATAACCAATTCCAAATGGAGAAGGCTTCGCGGCGGCCAATGGGAGCGCTTACATTCGTCATGCCGACTGTGTGGGCGGGGCGAATGATATCTAGCATTGGAATGTGCGTTGTATTTGTTTTGCTGGATGCGAAGGCTTTATTGCTCGGTGTTTGAGCCTCTTTCCCTTTGTGGGGGACGGCGGCGGAAACCTCGGTACGGTTTTGAGAAGAGATTTTCACATTATGTACTCATTTAACTCCTTCAAAGCCTTCTATATCCAAATACTAGTGATATTTGGCAGCACGTTTGTATATCCACTCTATAATAAATCTGAATAAAAATGACTAACAAAAGCGATTTTGTTCGATCTTGAGGGAGATTGAGCAAAAGTTAGCTCTTAAGAACATTAAGAGGTGTCTTTTCATTTATATATAACAGTAAGTATTGATTTTTCGATAGGGAAAAAACGAAGGCAACGATCTATGCAGATCTGGAGTGCTCTCGGCACATCAGATGGCACCGGCGGGGCAGCCTCCGCAGACAATCGAACGGTGGGGGGTGCCCCCCACTGGAGGTAGAGGCTGGCATAGACTAAAGGAAGCGCTACAGACATTTAAGTTCAATTACGTCGATATTTTTTAGTTATATACAAATGTTGTTTTATTTTGCTTAAGTGAAAAGTGATTTGGTACTTGTATTTCTAAGTGACCTTTTATAAATATTAATGTCGTTATTCTTCAACTGACGGTGTTTATCATTTAAGATTATCACCATTTTATTTCTATTTTCGCTAAATTCTTCGCTCAGCGCAGTTCATTTTTTTTCTCTTTTTTATTAAAGTAATATTTTATTCATATCCTTATTATATATAAAGACAAAATAAAAAAAACTCTTGTTTAATATTAATAATAAAACGGACATAAATATTAAACAATTCTTGAAAACTCTGCATATGCAACCACAGCATCTATAGATCAGTTAAAAAATCATATCTGTAACATTATCTTTGGCGATATCGACCCGTCGGCGGCGACTTCCCATTCTCGAAGTAAAACACGGCGGGAAGGAAACCGCGGGATAACCCCACCACCCCCACCCGATCTTTACGTTTCAGGAATAAATATTTCAGAGCGTGTGCTTCGGAAGTTACAGCTATGTATCGCGGTAACAATCCGAGAATGGGAAACGTCGTACTTTTATGTATCTTGCTAGCTGGCGGGTTTTGCGTTTTTATGTATTAGGTGAAACTTATTTTCTTGTTTGAATTAAAGTATAATGCTTTATTATATGTTTTATAGGATTTATTTTTAATAAAATTAGTCGATGAAAATGCGTCAAATTTGTACGAAGAAAATATATGTTATATTCTAGTTTAATTTTTAATTTTTAGACGCCGTTGTTGTTTGAAAGTGAAATTTGAGAAATGTAAGCTGAATATGTGCTTGTTGCGAATTATTTCACAATTGACATTTATTTATTTCATATAACTAACTAAACTCTGCCCGCAGACAATGAAGAATATAGTTTTTACTAGCGACCTAAGTGCGGCTTCGCCCACTTAAACTACGAATATTTCTAGCGGCATTGCGTTCTTCCACACAACACGCAATGCCTCCAGAATTCGGCAGAAAATGTGGAACGGAGAGTCTTAATACTAGGTTCTTAGGTTCCTTTTCAATGCTCTAATACGTGAAGGATTCAGCGTGAAGTAAAAAAAATCTATTGTGTTATGCAGAAAACAGAAATATCGGTCGTCGGTCTTTATGATCCTTCTTTCTAGATATCGAGAAATGAAAATAGCAATGTTTGTGTTTTGGTATCATGTACCTGTGTAAATATATGCATTTGAAAAACTACGGTTACTTCGAAATCACAAACAGACGCTTCAATTTTATTTATATGTATAGATAATATATAGAGTTACCATTTAATCGTATTTCAGGTTACAAAATATTGTAATATTTAAAGTAATTCAAAACATTATACGTCTTAGAAACTATTTTAGAAAGCACTATTTATGGTGGTATAAAGAAAAGAAAAAAAAAAGAATAGAAAATAACAAACAGAAACTGTGAAATAGTGTTAATGTTAATAAAAATAGTATAAGAATTTTATTACGAAAATACCTGTATGAAATATTTATTCCCAGTATTGAAAGAAAATAATTTGTTAGGAAAAATCATATTCTGTGTTATTTAGTATAGCTGTTAAATTTTTTCTATTTATAAATCAAAACAACAAATTAAACTCTGTAATTACGACCAAATTACTTACATGTCACAAAACCTAAAAAACTCCACAATTCACTAAATTTTTAATTCATATATAATAAAATATATATATATTTGTTTTCTTCAAAGATTTTTTTTCATGAGTGCGTCCACTCGTTACTATGAGTTTGTTTGAAATATATCACAAATGTACTATAAGTAACTTCATAGCTATATTGTATATACGCAATAATTGATTACAGATTACGTCGTGTTCAGAATTAGTGGAGTTAGTTCTAGTCAAGCCTTATTACACTACAGAATGGTCATATCTTACGTAGTTTCTTACGTACAGCTGATAAGCCTGTGTTATGATTGCGAACAAAATATTTCTTTTACTCATTTATATACGCTATAAAATGGATTGGATTTCTTTTAGCGTCACGCTATAATTACTACTACTACTACTACTAGCTTGACGCTGTATTCCTAACGGAGTAGTCAGAGAGGACGGAGCGCCAAACGCTACGGTCTCTGCATACGTCTTTCGCCTCGTCCACTGTCATCAACCTCTTCATACATATTCTCCGGGGGGTGTATTCTGTGTTTTCGAAGGTCAACCGAGGTCTCCATCTACCTCTCTTATCTCTCTTTATTGCAAACTCCGCGTTTATACACTCACTAAGTTTCGCCGCATTCTGGAGGGATTGTGTGTTGAGTGGCCGAATTCATCAGCGCGCTTTGCCTCGACACCAGAGCGAAAAAATGAAAATATTAAATCTTTAATTTACTCGTATGGGACTCGAACCCATAATAATCATATTTTGTGCCCCTGCGCCACAACTGGCATCCTAATACCTTGGTTGATGTTTAAAATTGTTATATATCAGTATAACTAATATATGTATAATTAATATTCAGGTTCTCGAAACTATGGTCTTTGGATGCTGCGTCGCACGTAAATATTTTTCTGCAATTTATGTCTAATATAGGGTATTCAATTATCTGACAGTACAATTGTACTGTTTATGGTAGTACGTATTTTGTCACATTATAATTAAGAGTAGTGTATACGAGTACCAAATTTATATATAATTATTTTTTGTACTGTAATACTAAAAGTGTATAACTTTTCCACATTTCAAGAATATTTAATTACACGAATTTTAAAAATACATGACATATTTTCTACAAAAAAAATGTGTTGAGACGTCTGACAAACCAACTAAAATTAAAATAATTACTTGAATTTAATTTTTTCTTTTCCTGAATTTGGCAGCCAGCTTTTCCATTATGGTTTGTTATTGCTAATATTAGACGTCTGGCCTAATCGTCTGGCCAAATTTGAGAAAACTGTAATGAACGACAGCGGCACTAGCCAGACAGGATTTGGCTGGCCTGTCGTTCTATTATCGTAGAGAATCCACTTTCTGTCACAGTTAATGATTCGATTTAAAAACCCTTTATAATTGTGCCTGTTAAGTAATGCCACGCAGCAGTCTACGCGCGTTTGTTGATTTGCTTCACTCAATTCGTGATCTTTGAAACTTTTTATTCTTTCCAATTTATTTCAAGTGGATTAAAACAGTTTTACCACAAGCACCGCAGGCTGCAGCTAGCACTGACGTGATTTGCGATGGATCCGCTTTCACGATAGCCATCAATTATCCATTATCAACTTGGGTCTCAGGCCTAACACGATGCTTGTTCTGCAGGTCAAAATTTCCAGAACAGAAACACCCTATGTTGTCTGTTGTGTGACGCAACCGCCAAACACATCATTTACCCTTCGAGCTGTTTCCGCAAATATCGCAATATTTCAAGTTTTCCATCAAATGAATGACGGCTAACGAAACACAAATACATGTGTAAATAGCTGTATAAATTTGAAATTGGAAAGAGGATATTTTTCTTATAAAAGTTCGTACCAGTATGACAAAACGCCATTTTTATATGTGGACCTTACATAATGTATACGTTGTTATGTTAACGCTATTGTACATTTCCTGTTCTATTACTGTATAAAATAAAAATAAAATTGCCGAATCTGACATTATTAATTAGTACGAAGTCAAACACGCACGTGATATATATTGTATGGTCCTCAACTCCTTAGGAAGACGGTACCCAATTTATATTCGAGTTAATAACGCGATATGCAAATATCGTATCACCATTAATTAGGTTTTCCTCTTACAAGTTTTGCTGAGTTGTATTTAACACGCATCTAGTGACTATAAATTATGCAGCCGCTCCACCGGCACGACCATTGAGTGTATGAGGCCAATGCGCAATGCCTCTTTGGCTATATTAGCCTTTCGTCACTAGGGCCCTTCATAAACTATCCAACGTGCTTTTAATTTATAATCGGTGCAGAAAATATTTATAAGTGAAATTTTAAAAGCCAAGATGGCTAGTCTTGTATCGAATTTGAATAATCGAGGTTGTATAAGTTTAAAAACTGTATACTATAAATTATTTCGTTCTTATTTTCCAATACAGGAAGATTTGTTTTCGTTTTATGTGATTATACCATATACATAGGTTCCATATATGTAGGTAGGTAGAAAAGCTTAACAAGTTATCATATAAAACATCATCAATAAAATGAATATGCTATATTTTTAGGGTTCCGTATGTCGCAATGGAAAAAACGGAACTCTTATAATATCACTGTGTTGTCCGTCTGTTCGTCAGTCAAGATCATTTATCTCTAACTGAGATCGCGTGAAGGTGTCAAGCTGAAATTAATATCAAATATTTAAGTTTATGGTCGCATAAAAGGAAAAATCATAGTTGTTACTCAACGGATTAAAAATCATTCCGATGAGAGGACCATTTATGCATCGTTTTTGATGCATTTTGTATGAAATTTGCATCAAACTCATTAAACAAAAGGATAATTCGTTCGTTTTGTCTCGACACCAGAGCGAAATAATGAAAATATAAATGTAAGTCAATCTTTACCTCCTCCTCGGGGATCGAACCCACACTTTGTGCCGCTGCGCCACGACTTTTTTAATCTTTAAAATTACTCTTTCTAATAGATTCTCTTTCTAATTTCCTAAGTGTGGATTAACACTTTAAAAATGTTTAAAAAACTCTTTCTAATATTTTTATATAATAATACAAATATATTTCAAAGGAAAAACAAAAGTGAATTGCTACACATGATATTTATAGCATATGGTGAATTGAAAATCAGATATCAAATATCAACAATTAAGCTATTTTGGTACAGTAGGACAGGTTCTGACTGTAAACGCGTTGAAATGATAATGTGTTCAGTTCTAATTGTAGGAAGCAATATAATTTGTTAAAGAATATCATATATTAGTAGTCGTTATCTGATGACATTACTGAGCTGACGACTATGATAGAAGACCCATCGCTTCAAGGATTTGAAGATGGCAGTCAATATTTTAAATATTATTATGTAGAAGGATAGTTCGGATAAGCGGATGATTGTAGGTAAAACTTCTGAACTTGTAATAGTTAAGTTGTGTCTTTCTTTATATTTATTTTTATTAACTTGTACATTATATCAAGATTAATAAAAACCGGTCAAATGCGAGTTATCACAAACTTATAGCTGTAGCTCATTTCATACAAAATGAGTACAATACGCCCACGTAAGTAAGTTTGTTGTAAGTTGTACTTTGACTTCAACGAGAAGTACAGGAGGTTGGTGCAGAACCTTTGGTAGACGATTCTGACTTGCACATGACGACATTTTTAAATGTACAAACAGTTTTAGAAAAGTAAAGGAATTAAAATTTAATTAAATCAGTCTCACGCTGTATCCCGCATACAGCAGGGCATGCAGAGGGAACATAGTGTTAAGACACTCCGTTCCACACTTACCACTGAATTCTGGAGGCATTACGTGTTGAGTGTAGTAAATAAATATTTCATTTCCTCGAGTGGGGATTGAACTGTCAACCAGTCAGACGTTCAGTCGTTGACGTTCAGTAACACACTTGTCACAAATTTCGAATGTGTAAAACTATATTTGAGATATAATTATAATTGCATTCATTACATTAAGCACTACGTTCTTGAACAATAACAAGGTTTATTATAATCATAAAATATTAAATATTTACAGTAATCGATTATTTCTTGTTATGACTTTTTTTTTCAAACAATGAATGAAAGAAAGTTTATGTTCATTGAGAACAATACATTATTAATCATTCAATAAATGTTAATATAAAAAATAAAACAACAGGATATCAGTCTTTTGTTAAGAATGTAGCAAAAAATATAATAAATAAATATATTTAACTGAACAATTCAATAATGTAATTTGCAACAAATATATTAGTTACCGTTTGAAAATTCTTTATAAAACATCTGGTGTAGCACACTCATGTTGGTCTCCCTCCAGGAACACACATGTAGAAAATAGATAGACAAAGCCGTAAAGAATGATCGTGACATGATGCAGCACTTACAAGAATAACAGCGTTTATTCCTTATTTCTTTTCGGAAAGGAAATTTTGGAACAATTTAGGGTTAAATAGGTTTAGTTTTTGGTTTTTCTATTATATTTATTTTATTATAAGATCATAAATTAAGAAAAATTTTAAATTACTGCGCGAATTTAATGTATAAAAAAACTTTATCATTTAGCATGTATTGGAAAGCTTCTTGTAAAGAACAAATGCATAAATCGGTTAAGGCCTTTTAATATAGGAGGCCAGTCGTAGGAAACGAGCGTATGACTGGAAACGCGACAGGTTGTAGGTTCGATTCCCACTCGAGGAAAATATATAATATTTTCATTTCTTCGTCATTTCCAAATGGGAAACGGGGTGCCTTAACACTAGTTTTAAGACACCCCGTTTCAGCCGAACTCACACACTCACCCTGCCTATTCTGCTAAAAAAAATATATAAATATATTTAAACATATATTTATTTTATTTTTTATAAGTATTGTAGCTAATACAAGAATTAAATCACGCAAGCGTAATCATGATACGTAAAGAAAAATAGCTTCAAAGGGTCGTCCGTGGTAGTCGCAATGGCTCACAAAAATCAGTAGGCATGACTCGAGTATTTCTTACTCTCATACAAAGGTTAACTTGGTTTAATCAAAAAGTCTTTTACTGTCCTTTTCATAAAACCTACTTTAGAAAATGAATGTGTTGTGTATACACCTAGTGAAAAAATATTCGGTTGAACTACCCTTAGGTGGAGTTACTCAAACCCTTCCGTGCAATGTGATTTGCGTCAGTGGAGATGCGTTTAGAACTGATCACCGGACGTTAACCGAGTGGAAAAAACGCTACTCATCCTGCTGTTTTGGAAAACAGTTTGAATGAGTGCTTCGAAATTTTCTTCGTTATTTGCCGTGATTTGAAATATAAATGGGTTTAACTTTAAACTGTTTGTCTACAGTCACTGTAGCTATTAACTGAACTGAATTGAACACTTGCAGATGACTATTTGGCAATTGAGTTTTAGTTAAATGATAAATAAATTTTTGATTTTATTTAATTTAAATTTTATAAATAAATTTAAATTAATAATGTATTCGTAGTTTAAGAACTATAAAATGAAACGATACAATTTATTTCATGCATTTTGGCCTTTTTGCTACAATATGTATTAATTAAAATTTGAATAAAAAAATCGATAATAATTTTTTATACTTACATGATTTTGAAATTTCGCTACCTTCCAGGCTATTGTGTTTCCAAAGGCGTCAACCGCGAGGTGGGTAATGTTATCATTCCATTAATTACAACAACAGCCCCCTGCTTTTTAAAAGTAAATTAATCCGATTAAGGGGGAATCGAAGAACCCGCTCCGTCCGAGTTTATTCAGGTAGCTTTCTTACGAATAATTATTTTTTGTAATTAAATCCATCAACACGATTTTTTCCTAATGATTCTCCCGTGGGATGGGGAGGTGGGGGAGCGGTGGGGACGCCTTTGTGTTTTGTGTTTCCCCGGTTCATACAAATACCATGCACGAATCTATTTAAATATAATAAGATATTTTTTTATATACTTTAAGGATAAATATTTTTTAACGTTATATGAATGCATGCATCTCTTTTTCCGGTATTGCACATTAGGTAGGATCTCATTTCTATAAATTTCATTCACTTCTTACGCTGCGCTTTGTTCAACTGGTAACATAGACATGGATATGATAATAATTGAAATAAATGTAGGCATTTCCTCTCGATTTTGAGACGTTAATCGTCTCAAAATCGTCTCAAAATCTAAAAAATAATAATATTTGATAAGTTGACAATAAAATTGTTTTTATATAATCTTTTTTACTTTTTACATTTTCTATATTCTGTTATATTATGCTATTATAAACAACATCCCATGGCAGCATCTCCCCCCAGCCGTAGTGTTAATGATATCTCGCTTTTAAAAGGCACATCATTTACTTACTTTTAAGAAAATTAATTGAAATGAGTTCTGACGATGAAAAGATGGCGATACAAAAGAGGACGGTAGCCGCTAGGTGTCGCTCGGAGATAACTTGTTCGAGTTTAATTAATTATTTTGTGGTAAAGAATCCTGTTCGCTTTGAAATTTTGGCCCCATTCACTCATTTGCGCAATTATGATTTCGATTACGAAGCAATATAAATAAGGCACTAGATATTAAGGCTGTTTAATTAAGAATATTGCTATCTTTTTTTTCGTTTATTGGTTTCATTTAATGAAATTTTATAAAACAAATCTAAGATACAAAAAAAAAATGAAAAGTCAAATAAAAGCTATCTTATTATTACTAGAAAATAGTTATATAAATAGAACCATTTTTTGTTTAACCAGTACAATCACTAACTCGTTACACTGGCTAAGCCACATCTGCGTATAGAGTATGTGGGCCACTTAATGTATCGGGAGGATCGCAGATTGATGGCCTCCCCCTGGGAATGTATTGCAGTAGATTGACTCACTTTTGTTTCCCTCTCTGGCTTATCGGGAAATTTCATTCGGAGATTTTCTCACACGAGATTTTGTAATATAACGATAAGTGTCAAATTAATTATCTTTTAATTTATTTGAGCTCATTTGCCATTTGACTATGATTTATTTTCAGATTTTTACGATCAAAAACTGTATTACCAAAGTGTATTGTATTCATTAAACACCGAAATCAGCAAAAACAAAACGTACATTATTTTGCATGTATGTACGGGAAAAAACTTCGAGATAGTGGTAGACTATTCCGCTCTTCATTCTCTGTTCTTTTCTTACCCTTGTAGGCATTTATTTGTTTCTTATTACTTGTTTTGTTTACCTCTTGTACGTATCTCTTGTATATAATAAAAATTACTATTTGGTTTCACCTTCGCCAGCTTCATGTTTATTCAGTTTCGTCTTATGTTCGAGAAGTCTTGTTACCAGACTGCGTGAATGAAATTAACTCCGTCCCTCTAGTGCGACTTGAACCCACAACATTGTCGCATATACACTCAGACGCTAGGCAGGACTAGCTTCCCGAGATGGGATAAAAAAAAATTTAAATACGCTCAATTTAAAAGACAATATGCATAATTTATACCTTTATGAATATCTCTAACATTATGTATAAATTCTTGCTACAAATCGTACGTAAAACTCTATACGTTATTTGGAAGCATAAATCATGTATCGCGAATGTATACGTCTCTCTTATTTTATTGCCTTCCCTACGGGCACAGCGGAGTAATATTTTCGACTTCTTATTTTTAAGAATGGCTCCCTATGAGCAAAGTGTGAAATGATGTTTTGGTTTTTATTTTATCGTTCCGCAGGGTAAAGTTCAGTTCTCGCAATCTTTTGTTTTGACTCAATGTTTTTACACAGTGAATGTTGGAATGTGAGGGAAAATAAGCGTGTAATTATGGTAAAATATTTTTTCAGTTTATATGTATATGGATGTATATGGTGGCTTATAACGATATCATATTTTATTTTGATGTTCATTTGAGCTGTATGAATATATATGTAGATACTTATTTTGTACAATTATTTTATTTTTTATATATATATATATATATATATATATATATATATATATATAAATATATATATATATATATATATATATATATATATATATATATATATATATATATATATATATATATATATATATATATACCTTTATATATATATATACTGCTGGTCATCACATTATTGTTTGTGTGTTCATCATTGCAACACACAACTAACTAATTTACTTTCTGTTTATAAAATAAAAATAAATCAGCTTCTCGCTGTATCACGCACACAGCAGGGTAGGCGGAGGGAACCTAGTGCAAAGATACTCCGTTTCCCACCTTCTGCCGAATTCTGGAGGCATTGCGTGTTGCGTGGCAGAACTCAACGCCGCGCTTAGCCTCGACTCCAGAGCGAAGAAATGGAAATATAAATTTAAGTAAATATTTCATCTCCTCGAGTGGAGATCGAACCTACAACTAGTCGGTTTACAGTCACACTTTGTGCCGCTGCTCAACGGATTTCTGTTTATATTATACTAAATATTTATATATATTATACACATTTTGTTTGTGTGTCTGTTTATATACTACAAATATTTTTTTCATAGCTAAGAATACACGTTATCAGCACCCGGTAAAACGTTATATGAAAAATAAAACCTACACTAGCGTAGCGTGTTATTAATGTCCTTTCGCTTCGTATTAGTCGCCGCACCCTAATTAGGAACATTGTTGGGGTCTTAGCAAAAGAAAATTACTCGAGTTTCTAGTGGTTAAATAACTTTAACAACCTTATAGTAATTTGCCCTCTTTTATTTCAGTAAGGCAATTTATATTATTTTATCATTAATAAGGCATATTTTACAATATATAAGAAACGGTTCTCTATATTTTTTTTGTTTTTTTTTAAGTTTTGTTAGATAAAAGATACAAAAATATGGGCTTAAATAAAATATGTTATTTAAAATGTATAAAAAAATTTTTGACATGCTTCGAATAAAATGTGGCAATGACATTAGGACTCTTTTCTTAAATAGATTGTCTTTGGATTCATATGTTGTATAAGGTCAATCAAGACCAGAAAAACATAAAGCCTAATTAAAAAGAAAAGTAATTAATTTAGAAGGAATCATAGATATAAATTGTATTGTATAAAGATGCTATTTATAGTACATTTAAAAATATAAATATCTGAATCCAAAAAAAAAAACATAATTCAGTGTCAAAAAAGTTTCCCAGTGTTATAGAAAGATAGGATCGTATGAGAAAGCGGCGCGCGGTCGGGGGTCACCACGGCCTCGATACGTTTCCTCTAACGATAGTTCAAAACATTTATAATATACTTTTGTAAATATATTTATTTACAATTACACAATTTTTTGTCCTGCATGACGTGTAAATAATATACATAGATTTGTTGTATGTTTTTCTAAGAGTTTGTATTATCTACACATAAATAAAAACATAATTCAAATAGGAAAAGATAATTTTATTATTAGAAATATAAACTCTAATAGTTAAAAATAAAATAGTATTTATAGGAATGTGATATCAATGGTATAGGTAATAACGTAAAGTTTTGCGAAACTATAGTTTAAATGTAATTTTTTTTCAGTTTCATGTCCAAATTACAGGCACAGCGTGTAGAATGACGGGATTGAACGCCGTGTTCTGCTTTGCCAGCAGGAAAATGAAAATAATTGTTTCCTCTGAGTGGGGATCTAATCTCTCTCTCTCTCTAATCTAAACTACCACTACCACTACCAAATCATAGCCCCGATAATCAATAATTTGTATCATTTTACCTATTTATGTTTGTAGTAAAGTTATAGATAACATAAGGACTATTGATTGATCTTCCCAAGTAAGCGAGGTCTATTTTAATCTGACATGGTGATCTATTCCATTACGTATTAACGTATACAAAGGTTCTCGTCTGTGTGTGTGTGGGCTCGTTAATCATAATTTCAGACGTTTGTGCGTGTGTATGTATGTTGCTTCACAATATTATGTTTTGGGGATAAGAAATTAGTTAGTGGACATTAAACTTGAGTAAACTTCGACCAGACGATTTGTGTAACTTAGAATAATATTAGAATATTTCATTTTTTTTTTATGGAAGAGACACGGCGAGCGTTCAGGTCACTTGATGGTAAGTGACTACTGCCGCCCACGACTCCATGTAACCCCAGAGGAGTTACAGGTGCGTTGCCGGCCTGTAAGGTGGGTTGGGCGCCGGAGCCCGGCATTAACTGATGCGAAACGCAGTGGCATAAAGCCACTTCACGCCGGTTTTAAATGCCGGGGGTGGTAATGATCCGGTCGAGTCTGCCCATGCGTGTTGCCATTGCTGGCAACGTGACTCTACCACACGTACTTTAGTCGCCTCTTACGACACCACCAGTACCAGGATGATCCTATTCTAGGCCGGGATCACACGGCCAATAATATTTATAATCATAATCAAATATTTTCTCAGGAACATTCCTAAAAATTATATTTTTTTCAGGTTTCGTATTTCAAAAGAAAAAGAGATAACCCTTATAGGATTACTTTGGTGTTTGTCTGTTTTTATGTCTATCCATCTGTCAAGACCATTTATTTCAAGATCAGGTGAAGGTGTCAACCAGAAAATAATATCAAATATTCAGGTCTATGGTCCCTTGGAAGTTGGAACATAGGAAACTTCTAAGTTAACGCATTAAAAACATACAAGCGACTATGCTTCGTTTTGCAAAATTTTGTTTAAAAATGGCCGTTTTATTCATAGTATGTATGCATTGTGTCACTCCAAATACACTGTGAAGCTGTAAATATATACATATTGATATTATATATAATGGTGTTTTATCTCATCACTATCGGCCACATTAATATTCCCTTTCCTTAAATTCCCAAGACGACGCGAGCGCAGTACGTGAAACTTAGCAAGAAGCATTAAGGCCTCGCACAGAGCGGGGACTGACCCATCCTGAAATTTAAATCTAGATCAATAACCACGCTTATATCATTGTCTTCATTAGAGATAATTGGGTTCACTCCCCGTCGGCCGCAACTTGTTTGTTTGCGAATAACTTGAGACGAATTACTTGGACGATAGTGCTGACGTCATACCTTAAGGTGGGCATTCATTATCCTGTCCTCGTGTCCTGTCTTTATCTTGTACCCACATTTGTTAGTTTAACTTGGCAATTAGAATATATTAGTTGTCGTGACTTTATATTTAAAGTTATCTATTAAATGATAAATTTTCTCTATTATATGATTAATTTTGTAGTAACAATAGCTATCATGACAAAAAATAATCGCATTGTGATGCTGATGATTTATTTGTAGAAAAAAATTAAGACGTGACCAAGTGACTTAAAAACTTGTGATTTAAAAACTTTACATTTAAGATGAAGCAACTATTGCTAGTACCTTAAATCTTCAGCGAGAATGGCAGTTTAAAAAAATATCAAAATGTTGACGAACATTTGAATGTGAAAATCTAAGAAACTTAAAATAGTAGATCATTATAAAAAACTTGAGAGCGTAATACTAATATGATTGACAGTCGTGGCGCGAGGGCAAGGTGTGTAACTGCTGTATATGCTGTAAATTATTACTTAAAATGAAAAATCATGAACGCAACCTAACAAACATAGTTCGACGATTATTATTTTTTTCTTCTTTTTCCACCTTAACTCTGTATCCCGTCAGATAGATAGGCAGAAGGAGCCTTGTGTTGAGACACTCCGCAAAATATTTAATATTTGCATATTTTCCGCTTTAGGGTTTTGTCTACTTTTAAGGCTATAATTGTTTTATAATTGTTTACAACAAATGTATAGTTTTACTACCTCTAGATGGTAGCTGCCAAATTTCATAAATCTAAGTTACCTGAAAGCATCCCAATAAGTAAGCGAACCGAAATAAGCGTTTTTTGCGACATGAACGGCCACATTTTTTTTAGTAAGTGTAGAAATACATATTTTAGGAAATCATGGAGATATGAGTATATATAGTTTGAATTTCAACTCTATATCTCCAAGCGTTCGTGAGATAAAGGCTCTTGACAAACATACAGACGGACGAACAACATAGTCATTTTATAAGGATAATAATATCTTCCTTTTTTCCTTAAAAGGTATGGAACCCTAACGAAGCTTAGTATTTCAAACACCACAAAAAAATAGAAAAAAGAGCGCCATATCACATTATTCTCTTCAATATGCATACCACAATTCGATTGGTCCGGTAACGCACAGGTACATCAAACTTATTGTCATAAAAAATATATATTTAAAAAATGTATATCCCAAATTTAACAGATAGGTCGTAAAGTACCAACCACATGTGTTCTGAAGTACGTTCAGAGGAATACTCATTTACAACGTAATGTGTTTACATGCGGCGAGTCAACACGATTACCTGGAATAAGGGTAGTACTTTATGTTATGTTATTTAAACACTCGGTTCAATGGTGATTATATGAAATTATTTATATAAAAATGTTATTATAATCATAATTTGTTGATATACATCGTTGATATTAACATTATGTATATATATATAAACACTGTAGAGATATTCGTTAGTTTTTTTGTAATTTTTAAAGTGTTATCCCACACTTAGGAAATTCTAATTCTAATTCTTAATAAGTGAACGTTTATAAGAAATTTAAGATGTATTATTTAAAAAATATATACGTAGTTTTGAATGAATATAAAATACTGACTTCATTTGTATTTGTTTTTAACTCCACTTTCTCAAAATTAAGCGGAAAAGCAGCAAGCAGCAGCAGTATTTTGTATTTACTATTTATAGTCTGTATATTTTTGTAATTGATATCAATCTAATACGTGTAGAATAGATATTTGCTATTTATATTAATTTATCAAATGAATACCAATTTATTAAATAAATAACCAGTAACATCGTTTGTTATTTTTTTCATTAACCTATATGATGGTTACTTTTATACTTTGAAACTTTTATTGTATCGATTTTAGAATTTAGAGTAGAGGAACCGTTGCATGATATAATAAGGTATAAATGGAGAAATAATCTAGGATTCGTAAAGTCAATGGACCTATTACCCTATTAGACCTATATTAAAGCTGTTAATTATTATAATTGATTCGAAAATTTTAGTTTAATTGTTACTCTAAATTATGAAATTCTGAAATCGTTATAACTAAGTAATATATTTACCGTTTTAAAATATTATAAAGCTATTAAATAAAAATAGAAAAAATAGTGAGGGGACAAAAAAAATTCTTGTTAATATCTAGCCAAGGTTTTTTATCCTAAATGTATGAGGTTATAATTACGTTTACATTAATTATTATAAATATGCTTAAAGTGTAAAACTTTATTTCAGAAAACAAGTTTACTATAATGAGATTAATGTAAATTTATCATATGCTTAAAATAATTAATGTAAGGTACATCTATTATACATAATTTGTTTAAAGTTAATTATTGTAGTCAGTATTGTTCGTCGATGTACGTAGAAGTAAGATATGTTTTCTGAAAGCGAACCAAAAGTTTATTAATTTATCATGTTTTCTGCGCTGAAGGAAACTTTGCAATGCTGTACCTACTTGGAAAGCAATTCCGTGACATGAACGTGTGGGTGACCTACATCCATATGGATTCATATTACTAAATAACAAGAAGTCATATGACATTTAAAATTTGAGGGAAAATGTTTTAAATGTTACCTTGACACCATATTATTAATTTAATTATTAAAATTAAAAGTTTATTTATCTAATTCAGTGATTCTCAACCATTGTGCCGCGGCATTTTTTTGTGTGCCGCCAAATTTTGCAAATATATGATTTTTTGTCATAAACTATTTATGCAGTGTGTTGTAGTAAGTAAATAAGTTTTATCTTTTTCTTTGTGTGCCGCCAAATTTTGAAATCGTTAAATATGTGCCGTAACAAAAAAAAAAGATTGAGAATCACTGATCTAGTTAATAATATTAAAAGTTAGTTATTATTAAAATCTCGTAGCGGATCTATTTTAATGCTCCGTGCGTTGTCTTCCATCAAAACATCAAGATGACAATGATGACGATATTGATTTTGATTCTGCGATCTGATTAAAAACACACCACAAATAGACCGCTGCCCATACGTTTTAAATTATTGACTAAGATTTATTATTTATTTAGTACTTTCCTATTACTCATTTTTATTTTTGTATCCATATATATTTTTTGTCAAATGATGCCAGCTGTTTATCGGCACGTTTCGTTCCACTTAGCCGTGTATCTCGTAAGCCCGGATTGATTTCCACTCGATCGTTTTCAAATCCCCATTTTCGCGATGCCATTACGATTTCGTACACCTTCTTCATATTTCTGCGCGTATCTCAACGATTCGTAGATCCATTATTTTTTATACCGCCAATATAGGATGCTTAGTGCCGTCACCCCCTGCTCACCTTTTACTGGGTGTTTGTTCAACGGTAGACGCTGCATAATAATCACTACCTATAAGTCACAACTGTATTATTTCGAAATATATTTAAATTTATTTATTATATACTTGTACGGAATGTCTACTTTCTTGCATGAACTGATGTTAGGTAATTATTAAGTTATAAAGGGAATATTTTACTAGCATTCTTAGATTATTTTTGTTACTCAATTATATTCTTTTGTATTTGAAAATATCAATAGTTTTAATTACGATGTATAATTTAAATGAAGCACAATTTTTACTTTGATATCTTCTCACCCCAGCCGAGTTACGTTCGAGTCAGCCGTTCCACTCAATACATTTATCGACAAACGTCACAGCCGCTGCGTGACACTTATGTAAATATTTAAATACGATCCAGTACAAGCTATGAATATTTTAAACTCTAAGTAAACCACTCGGTTTTGTACGTAGCCAAGATTGCTGCGCATCAATAAAATTGTTTATCTCATTATTACAAGCGCCTTAAAGCTCAGAATCGATTAGATGGACCGTCCGGATTATCTTTGCTTTTCTTTATATCTATGCATAAAATGATTTGGTAAGTGTTGGCAAATTGGGGATCGATATTAAAGTGACGAGTTATGCTGATTGGATTTTTTCAAGTGGCTTCGAGGGGACGGTGAATAATTGAGTGCGATTTGCTTTTATGAGTTTTCAACAATTTTATTTCTTCAATTTTATTTGTGCAAAATGATTTTTTTAATTTAACTTTTATAATTATTTTTGAATTTCATATTTTAGAAACAGATTATTTTGCATACTTCTTAACTGGCTTCTGAAATATGTGATTGAACAATATACTATTTCACATTTAAACCTTGCAATTATATATTTAATGGAAATTGCTATTAAACTCAATAAGGCGTTTTAAACACAAGGTACGTTTGATAATGAAAATGAAACCAAGTTACAAGAGCCCGTCCGTGCCGATATCAATTGATCACGCAGACTCCCGAGATTGCTCTCGGAGTCCGTTCAATCCACTCGGCAGTTGAGTAGCTCTCACCTATCTTTCCGGTTCCAATCTTTTGTGAGGCGCACTTTGAGTTGCGACACTCGACGCCGGGGAACGTCTTTGTTACATCATGATAAGTGATGGGATAGCATTTTGTAGATAAATATAATCTATTATATTCATTGTAGTGTTTCAGTAAATGAATATAGGTACACTTGAATTTAACATACTTTAAATAGGTATTTCCCCTTATTGTAAGTTAATTTCTTAAATTGATACCAATTAACATATTAAAATTGTGTAAATATGTGTAAAATCTGATTTATTCATTCTATACTTGATTATTATTGTTGTAAAGTAGGAACCTACGATAGAGGTATATAGTTTACATATATAGATATAATTTCCTTCACAAGCCAAAGTATAATAGAAAAAAGTTAGATTTAATTCTATTAAATACTCTTTTTATTGGAGTCCTAAGCTTTAAAGCAAAAACTTAATTTGTTTGAAAAAATATCACAGAATAGTCTATAAAATTGTGCTATTTCAGCCAAAGTGAAACGTAGATAATGATTCTTTAAAAAGCCACTATCCCAGGTGGTGACTATGACAATATAAAGTATGCAATGTGGGTGATCGTATCGGCCCTATTACGTATGCAACCAAATAATATATATTTTTAATAAAAAACTCAACTAAATCAACTACAACGAATAAAATTCATAGTAAATAAGCGTCCTGTACCGTTTTATGATCACAGAGAGTCGTCGTACGTAGGAAAATTAATGGATTATACATAATTGAGTAGATGGTGTGAAAAAAATTAATATATCATAAAACACGATTATTGAAAAGCCAATGAAAATGAGTAACATAAATGATTATAAAAAACAAGGGAAATTAAGAACAATAATAATGCTTCTAGCTAAAACCTAAAAATATAATACATTTTACAAACATTCATTATATTTCAACCTAAAAATATAATACGTTTTACGTTCAATTTCTGATTTGTTATATAGGCAGAGGGAACCTAGCGTTAAGACATTCCGTCCCCTACTTTTCACAGAATTCTATAGGCATTGTGTATTGAGTGGCGGAACTCAACACCGCGTTTTGCCTCGACTTGTTATAAAATACTTAAAGTCAAATAGCAATATAACTAGTCTAAAATATTACTATTCCTATAACACGAGATAGGCGACTGGGCGGGCGAATGGCATTGATCATAATATCGGCGGAGGCTTACAGAGTGATAAATGAACGGCCGCAGCATCACTGACACGATGCCGCCGCCATATTTAAATCGCGCCTGTCACATTCGCGCAACGTGGGGAAGGAGTTATACGATGTGATATTTGGTGGTATCTTTCGATTGAATGCCTAATTTATTTTGTTTTTAAGCATAACATTGTTATTGATATCAAAAAAACATAAACAATATGTATATTGAAGGCACAAAAACAAATTGAGTTCTTATTTTTCAGTGCGCAAAGTGGTGTTTTCATTTTGTGAATGTTAAATTGAATAAAGAAATTAAAAGGTATATGAAAATGTCGCCTGTTTCGCCGAAATCAATGGACCTGATAGAAAATTAAAATCATCAATCAAACTAAAAAATACAAAAGCCCCGTTTCCCATTGTCGCCAATATGTTTGCGCAAAAACGACTTTGTCGCATCACAGTCAAAGTAATAAAAAATCTGGACACCAATATAGAATTGAACTGGATGAGGTTGTTTAAAAAGTAAAAGACAGTTGATATTATTTACATTTAAAATATTGCATACATATTCTAAGTGCAGTGAGTGAGAGGAAAATATGTACATTTGCTACCTTTTTTTTTTTTTTTTTATGGAAAAGACACGGCAAACGAGCGTGCGGGTCACCTGATGGTAAGTGAGTACCGCCGCCCACGGCCCCGTGCAACCCCGGAGGAGCTACAGGTGCGTTGCCGGCCTTTAAGATGGGTTGGGCGCCGGGGCCCGGCATTACCTGATGCGAAACGCAGTGACATAAAGCCACTACTTCACGCCGGTTTTAAATGCCGGGGGTGGTAATGATCCGGTCGAGTCTGCCCATGCGTGTTGCCATTGCTGGCGACGTGATTCTACCACACGTACTTTAGTCGCCTCTTACGACACCACCAGTACCAGGATGATCCTATTCTAGGCCGGGATCACACGGCACAACATAAATTACGTGCCTTAAATACAAATGTTTATAATCTTAGGATAATCGCAACAAATAGCATAATATATATGTGTAAGAGTAAAGAATCATCCACCAGGCAGTGTAGTGATATATCAATAAATGTCAAGTAACTTAACGACAGCTTTTTATTTATTTTATGTGATCCTATATGATAAAAATAGTAGTTATTGTAAAGATATCATTATATATACATTTTGCAAGTTTGTTTCAAATATATTTATATATACATATATAGATATGTATATATAAATATATTTGAAACAATAATATGTTGTATGTAATATGTTGATGAATATGGCATGTGCCTCTGGATAATTATAATTTTAGTCTCTTCTAGCATATGTAAGAGAGGCTTTGTGATAGGACGCGTAATACGCTCACAATTGGTTATTGCGTTGCAATGACTGTGCGGTTTACGCGGCTTCTATAACTTTTTCAGCCTAAGTAGAGTCTCTCTAGGATATTGAGAAAAAATACAAAATAGGTTTATATAGTAGCTTGTCTAGTTTATACTATTATTTTTTTAGATTCACTCTGATTACTAGACAAAACAGGGTGGGTAGAGAGGAGGGAACCTGAGGACCTAATGCTAAAACACTCCATACTCCAATGCGTGTTGAGTAGCGGAACTAAACGACGCGCTTTTCTCGATACGTTATGTAAGAGCGAAGAAATGAAAATATTAAATATTTCATTCTTCCGAGGAGAAATCGAACTCACAACCGTCGCGCTTACTGTCACTACGTCACACGCTTATATGCTCCTGCGCTACGGCGGCCTATTCGAAAATGTCATTTTTATAATTTGGGATTGAAATTCAATATTAAATTGGCCTAAAAGCTATGTGCAAGATAGTAGAATTGAGTTAGAGACTTTGTTCTGAATATATATATATATATATATATATATATATATTCACAATATATATATATATATATATATATATATATATATATATATATATATATATATATATATATATATATATATATATATATATATATATATATATATATATATATATATATATATATATATATATAACAGTTTGTATCACTACAACTTTTGAAAACATGTTGATCGTTAGATACAAGTTTAATCCAAGCAATAACTGTAGGTATCTCCAGCGCCTGCCGGGCGTCATCAGTGCGAGATGCCACAACGAGAAGGGTTCGCGATCCTCAATGATTCAACACTTTCCATAGAAAACTTTATTCCAAGATTATTCCGTTGTATAAATGTAATAAGCTTTGCAGACGAGATTAGACCCCAAATTTCACTCAGGCATTAATGACATTTTCAGTTGGAGCGCGGGACTTTGTTGCTTGTCGGCGTGTTCAGACAATGATTTTGAAAGTCATTTCGAGTTAAACTGCCTAAATTTTGACGTGAACGTTTGAATAAATCAAAATTAATTTCGAAATTAATAATTTATTAAAGAATAAACTGTTTATAAAAGTAATTAGATGTTAATTTTGAAAAATTACATCAATATTATTCGTAAATTTGTATGAACAATTATTGTTGTTAATAAATATTAAATGGATCTTGCAAGGTAAATAAGAAATACTTAGGAATCATCACTTTAAAGCTTGTGCCTTTTGGTTCAGTAGAAATAGCGAGTTGTATATGACTTAATACACATTCTTAGGGCCGAGTAACTCCGACTGCAGAAGTAGGTAAATTGGATTACATTGAAGTTATTACCGTGAAGAAATATAGTAGTTTAGTTTAGATCATAGGTATTAGGGGTACGCGCCTTGGCGTCGTGAACGATGAAAACTATGATTTTCGAAAACATTTATTACTTACTAGTACCTCCGGTTGGCTTAAAATTATGAAATTTGACAGCTAGCATTTACTAGTTTAGAAAAAATCTGCAAATTATACATTTGTGGTTAAATTCTAAAAAATAATAGCCTTGAAAGGCGAAAAAATTGGCATTAAAGCCGCTAGTTTAAGTGAGGTATTTAATGATAGGACTCTGGCTAAGCTAAGCTTGAATTTCAGAAAATCTATGGCCCCATGATTTTCTGAAAAAAAAATCTACATTTACTTTAAAAAAAAGAATATAGCTTTTATATCGCAAGAAACTTGCCTTGAATTTCAGAAAAAAGTTCAAGTTTTTGTACGGAACACTCGGTGGGCGACCCGACTCACGCTTGTTTTATTTTTGACACCACTAGTACCTTTATTTAGCGTATTGCCTTCGTAGATATTATCTAAAACATTTTTTTTTGTTTTTATTGAACCAGTAGTTTTTGAGATTAAACCAATCAAATTCGTCAACTTTATTGTATTAATTTTATTTTATTTTTTCATGAAATTTGACTTCTTTCTGTAGTTGACTGTAAATATAGAGGCACTCAATATAAAAATAAAGAAAACAACATAATTATTTAATAATGAATATCTCAAATGTATACTAGTAAATGTTAATAAGTCGAGAAAATGAAATATTTAATATTTTCATTTCTTCATACTGGTGTCCACGCAAAGTGTGGCGTTGAGTTCCGCTGCTAAAACAACCAATGTCTCCAGAATTCGGCGAAAAGTGGTCAGTGGAGTGCGTAACAATAGGCTTCCTTTGCCTACCCTTCTACCTGTGGGATACAGCGTGAAGCTGAAAAAAAATGTTAAAATAGGGGTGATTTATATTTTCGAGTGCAGCAACAGATACCAAAAAAATATTTCTTAGATACATGGAAATGTATTCGCATCGTTGATCGGTCGTGCGTGAAATTTACATGGAATTTTGTACTTGTAATAAAGAATGATGAATTGGACCCGCATTGGTACGTAATTACAGACAGAGCAAGCGCGCCGATATTAAATTGCAAAATTCAATAATTTTATTATATTAATTTTTGTTATGATACAAGGAAGTAATGTGATTTAGCGTGACCGTAAACACTGTTGGAACTTACGCTTGTGACTTTGCTTCAATAGATTTCTCTTCTCTTAGGAGATACTTGTTACAATTAAAAGAAATTGTCAAATTTAGTTAGGATTTAATAATAAATAAATATATTTGATTTATTAGCGATTTTAATACGGATTAAAATCGCGAATATAGCGAATATAAAGCGAATGTTTAGTATTTACTATACATTAGAACAAGCTACCAGTACCCCGTCAGCGTCGTCAAAAGACGAACACGACCAACAGCTCCCACGAGTAGAGAAACAGCCACTGCCTCACGAGCAAGTGTATATAGACTAGATTGTGACTGAGGGTTATCATATATTGGTAATTCTTCAGCTGTGTGTTCATCCGCTACATGCTCAATATAGCGGATAAACCCAATAATTACGTCAGGTTTGGTACGTTAGAGAGGAAAGATATATGTCTAGAATGGTCCGCAAGGCTAAGGAAATAAAAAACCATTCCAAGTTCAATAGAGAAGACTGTTGGGAACTTTGTACCACCTGGGACCCATATATAAAGCTTTGAGGTCTCAAGCCCACCACATCAGAGAATTGAAGAAAGTGCGCGAGAAAGAAATCGTTGGCGGTAGTTTGATATAATAAGATTATGTCAACTGACGGATTCCACCTCATTCTGCCGGTGACCACGAACTCTTGAAAGTTGTTCGAAACGTCGTATAATAAAATCATAAGTGAATGGTATCTATATATAGAAAGTGATGGAAAAAAAATTGGGGGCATTTAATAATATAATGGAACCCAAAACAATGATTTTTAAAATTTTGGTTTGTTTGGTTTTTCTTTGCGTTTGTTCTCGTAATCTCAGAAACGGCTGAAAGATTTAAATGAAAATGAAGCGTGAAAAATTTATTTGTAAAATTATTTTGTAAAAATAATTTGTTAATATAAATAAATGTATATATTTATATATATAATAGTTTCTTTCTTTTCTATTGGTTCCACGTGAGTTATATATACGTATGTGTACGGGTAATCGTTTTGTGAACGTAATTGGTTTTCATTCGCGTTGATTTACCGCGCTCAGTTGAGGCATGGATGTTTGTCACGACACCATTTCGCTTACACGATTCGTTATCTGAAGGTTTTTCATTCTTTCATCGTTGGTTTTCTCCTCTTTCATAACATTCATAATTCATAGCCATTGATTTTTTATTTAAATAATAATTATAATTTTAAAATAAAGAAATTAATGTGAACTATCTTAGGTAGATGTTATTTAAGTACATGATTTTTATTTGTATTTACAGTTGAGTTTTATTTTGATGAAACAATTTAAGTTTATTTTATAAAAAAACTCTTTGAGGGCTATTTAATTATTATAAAAAAATAATTAAAACACTAATACGAGATGTTATCTTTAATGATTGTATGTATGATAGAAGCTGTTGACATTTAAAATATGTTCGTTGCTGTCATTAGCTATAGGTAATAATTAATATGTGTTGTTTTATTTTATAATCTATTTTTTATAAAAAAAGTAATTAATAAATATTTTAATTATGCATTAAAAACCGTGAAGCAGCAACTCAACGCCTCGCTTGCTTCGGCTGACACCAGAGCAAAGAAAATGGAAATGTTAAATATTAGATTTCCTCATGTGGGAATAAAACTTACAACCTGTCGCGTTTACAGCTTCATTTTGTACCCCTGCGCCACGACTGGCCACATCATTTAAAATATTAACCTCAAAAATTAAGTTACCTGTAATTGTGTTAGTTGATAAGTATGTATGTCATCTTAATATGTAGCTCATGAGAGCTTCCTACCGTCAATCTCGTTAGAAAGGGTATGCCACGTTTTAAAATAATCAGTTTCTTGTTAATTCTTAATTTACTGCCTCGGTGGTGGCAACTCTAAATTGATCGTGGCAGCCGCCGGCAGTACCTTACTGGACCATATATAATTGCTATGAGGACATTTTCTTAATTTGGCTGAGAGCGTTTAATTTATAAAGTAGCGGTCATTTGTTTCAAAAAATATAGTTATAGAACATAAATACCTGGATTATTTGGCATTTGTCCAGAAATTAGAAAATCTGAATTAGAGACACCTTATTAAAATGCTTTCAATTATTATAAATTGCATGATTTATTTTATTTTTTTAGATTAGAGTTTTTACACATTAAATTAATATAGATATGTATTCCTATTAAAAGTAAAGCAAATGTATCGCCTTCCTAAAAGATAACAATCTTTAATATCGTATGAGTGGATGAGTTAAAACTAACGGACGGAAGGCGCACCCAAAGGGTTAACTTAGTAAATCCCCGATTGGATACCACTATCTACTTCATATATAAATATTCTCCTATTATTTAGAGATTAAAAATTGATTCAATAATACTTAAAGGGTTATTACTAGTTATATGAAGTAGTATATTGAAGATTTTAATTGTTTTAGATTTGATAACTTTTGCTTTCGTGTATAGTTTTGTTGCATTATAATAGAATTTATTTTTTTTTTACAATTGTTTTCCTTGAAAATATTATAAGTATACTTTATATGTACCTCAAGATTCTTACCTAACTAACATATTATATTATGCGTTTATCCAATATATGTTATAAAAAACAATCAAATATATTAATATTGTAATCTTGAATCAGTACAGATATATAATTATAAGTTTTAATAGAGTAACACAAAGCAACAATAACAACCCCCTAAGGTACGGACCGGAACTGTCCCTCATCCCTCAGTTGAGCTACAAATTTATAACCGACATCAAATCTTAGTTAATAATTCTATAAACATCATTAAACAGGATGTGGTTGTATCTTCCGCGTGGCTCAGGGTGCTTTAATAGGAAAATTTAATATTATGTAACTATTGCAAGTATCCGGCCTCAGACGCGTTAATAATTTTGTATATGCATTATTCTATTACTGTACAACTGTATTTAAACGTTAATACACATATAAATTAATATTAACTTTGTATTTTAATTGTCTAAAGACTAAATATTAGGTACTGAAATTTATATAAATATTTTCGAATAAATAACAATATTGAAAAAAAATAAAATCATAAATGACAAGGGCTTTGAGGCCAGTCGTGGCGCAGGGGCACAAAGTGTGACTGTAAGATCGACTGGTTGTGGGTTCGATCCCCACTCGAGCAGATGAAATATTTACTTAAATTTATATTTCGGTTTCTTCGCTCTGGTCACGAGGTAAAGCGCGGCATTGAGTTCGGCAGAAAGTAGGGAACGGAGTGTCTTAACACTAAGTTCCCTTTAAATGACAATTTAAATAAATGACAAACATCCTACTCTATATATACTCTATATATATATATATATATATATAACAGAGATTTCTATTAAGACATCTTAATTAACGGTGACCATAAGAAAAACCATATCGTACATTTTCCTAATATAATTTACGACTATGCTTGCCGCAGTAGAAGTTGTGATTGCATCCTCTAATACTTTGGCCTTTGCACCGCACTCGGTACCTTTTGTGTTTGCGGGGTTGCCTTTGTTAGCCACCGACTAGTGCGTTTACTCTGCACTCAATAGGTATCCGGCATTACCATGTGCTTCTTTTTAAAAGCTTAAATTATTTACTAAATAGTTTTTTTATTATTTAATTTAATTTGTTTACTTATTAATTTAATTTCATTTCAATTTACGTATTTTTCTAGCCAATGCTGGCGTACAAGAGTGTGACGTGTGTTGGTTGTGGATTCCATTTCCATTCGAGGAAATTAAATATTTAATATCTTAATTTCTTCGTTCTGGTGTCGAGACAAAGCGCGGCGTTAAGTTATGCCGCTCAACACGCAATATCTGAACTCGGTAAAAAGTGGTGAACGCAGGTTTTTAACATTAGGCTTCATCTATTTATCTTCATCTGTTACACGCGGGATACAGCGCGAAGCAGAAACAAAAAATCTTAAGTCTGTATACTATTTATGAGAAGCAAAAAAAATAATTTACATTCAATTTACCTACCTACTAACAATTTGCTAGCTTATCGTATCCCAACAATTGCTCCTCGTAAATTGATGTCACATAAAGCATTATCGCATCACACGTTGTATGTAGTACGACGACAAAATGCGGCGCTGAAGGCAAAAGCGATAATCTCTCGTCTCAGACCTGAGTTAGACACCTTCGAGAGACTAACGAAGTTCTTATAATCCCACCTCCGGCGCCTTCGACCCCGGTTGCCCCCCTATAATCGTGTTATTGCCTTGCATCTCGTGTCTTACGCGTCCTCGCTTAGTAATGCTTCGAGTGTATTGTAACTTTATTTGTAGTGTTTTTGTTTGTATTGTAATGAAAATAAATAAATGAATGAAATAAAATAATGATGTCGAATCAACGTGTCCCGCACACATCAGGGTAGGCAGAGGGAACCTAGTGTTAAGACACTCCGTTCCCCGCTTTACGCCGAATTTATTCTAGGTAATAACACTAAATACCCTCAGCCTGCCTACCTCGTCACATGCGGAATATAGCGTGAAGCTGTAAAAAACTAAAAAAAATAGTACTTAAGTTTAATAACTTTATATTTATTTATGTATTTTTATATAATAACATATACAAATTGTAAATTAATCTCATTATTCACATATACTTACAAATATCTATCTATCTTTATTGCATATAAACATATATGCTTTATTTACTGCTTTTAACTTTAGAAACTCGGTAATAGCTCAGTAAGGATAGTTATCTAGCCGTTGTACCTACATATATCCTTAGAGAATAATTTTGTATTTATATAAAATAACTATCGAAATTAACTTTTTTAATTAATTATTATTGGTCGCTTGAGTATTACATTTTAATTATATAATTTGCTGTGTTAATTAAAATTGCAATATTAAAAAGGCAAAATATGTACGTACCTACTGCAGGTAATGGCTGCAGGCATTTTACACGTTGAATTGTTCTTTGAAGGTATTTTAATTATTGTTATACCATTTAGCTATTACATTTTATTTATTACTAAGTAAAAGCATAATTATTATCGTTTTATTCGTGGCGCAGGAGCACAAGATTGTGACTATAAAACTTGATAGGCTGTGGGTTCGATTCCCACTCAAGGCAATGAAATATTATATATTTTCATTTTTTGCTCTGGTAAAAATTTCTTTGCTCCTAAAGCGCGGGGCTGAGTTCTGACATTCAACTAGCGAGCGGGAAATAAGGTATGGAAGTGCCTCATTGGGAACGGAGTGTCTTAACACTAGTTTCCCAGGCTACTTCCGTCTACCCTGATATGTACGGGATACAACGGAAAGCTATAAAAATAACTTTTTAAAATAATATGTATTAAATTATAGTTGCTACGGTTACCTATTAATTGAGAGTAGACAGTTATTATTGGAAAGTGAAGACCAATTTCACAAGTATACGGGAAAGATCAACAAACAAAAAGCACGTTCAACTACTAGAGGCTTTGAATGTAGCTTGAAAATTTAGTTATAATTTCTGAATTGCGCAGTGGCGTGCCTGTCGACCCTGTGGTACACAAACAGCAGCGACAAACAAACCCGCATTGTGCCCCGCTCGAAGAGTGCTCTCGTTGCGCTACCCAGCTCCAGCGCAAGTCATAAACGCACTATTTTACCCTAAATTATTAGCATATTTTAAAAATTATAACGTTATTTTCTTTGCTTATTATATCCACACCAAATTTCAAAGTCATATCATAACTTTCAATAATGTACGAAATCTTATAACAAACAGACAAACAGATGGGCAATTGAGAGAAATGCGAAAAATTGAATTCGTTTCACACTGATTTCCGCTTCAGTTATATCAATACACCATCCGCATTGAATACAATATTGTTGTGTTTCGTACTGCCACAGTCTTTTGACGGACTGCTCCAAGTGATGAACGAGTAAACACAGTTTTGGGTATCAAAATTTAAATATTAATGCCTACGCCACTATCGAGGCAAAATTCAGGGGCGTTGGTCAATTTCCATCAATCATTTGTATCGGGATCGAAATATTATTATGAAAGAGTTCTTGCATTACTCATTTATTACTCATTTAATTTATAAGGCAATTTCGCTTATTAAAATTCGATTCGAATTATTATTAATATATTCATTGTTTTCCTTCAAAATTGACGGTAATACCATAATAACAATAACCTGTTACAAAGTTCTTACTTTTAAAAGTAAGATATGTTATATACTTTATATTATGGTATTTGTATGTATGTTCATATACAGGCGTAAGTTGAATTTTTTTTTCGAAAAAACCTATACGTTTATATTTTGGACAAATTCACTGTATTTAAGGTGAAATAATGTCCAAAATTAGGTGAAAAGCGCTCTAATGATTAGGTCCATTGAATAATATAATGGTTGAGGGCAAATCGTTCTCGGGTATAATAATCATTAAATGTATTCCCATTTTATTGGAGCTCCGAGTCCGACCTCTTCGATTATGATCTCTATTCTTATTAGGGTACCGTTTAAATATTTCGTGTATAAATGTTTTTATTGCAGTTTTTTTTATATTTATAATAATTAAAAAATAATACGCTATTGTTTTAATTAAGTATAGAAAAAAAAGAAAATATGTTGGGGAAATTTGAGAAAAATATATTTTTTGCTATGATTTATAATGTACTCCTATGATCAATAGCCAAACGATGTTTAAGAATAGAATAAAACAAAATCAAAAACAGATACAACTCTACATTAGCAATGATTCTTAATTTTTAAATACATATATTTTAAAGACGTTATGAATGTCTCAACGTGTCTAATGTGTCCATATAAACTATACAGGACCCTTAGGTGTGTAAAAAAGGATTCAACTTCATTTGGTTTTTATTATAAAAATCATATTCGAATATATGGGAAGGAAAAATAAAACAAGCAATTTCGTAACATGTAATTTTGGTAAATAGCTCTTCGATACAAATCAAATCGTTTTGGGAACAAAAAGCCGTATCAGTACAAATGAATATAAGTTGTACATATGTGTTTCATTCAATATGCGCATAATATTAGGTTTTAAATTTTATTAATTTCTCAAATTATATGTTTTCTAACCGCCGATTCAATGCTTATGTTTAAGCTGTTTCTTTTTAAATTCTTAAAGATTAATTACTACGTACCTATTTGTTTTACTATAAAAAAATTATAAATACACCTTTTGTTATTTTTACTCGTTTCTAATTCTTATTATTCTATTTATGTATATATTTATACTCGGTGACGTATAATGAATCTAAAGGAACTAGTGTAGAGTCCAGGATCGATGTCTATAAATGTTCTATAGTTCTATACGATCAGAGACTATTATTTTCCCACAAGTGGCTTCGTATCTGTTTAAGAAATGGTCATTACGATTCGATTTATTACTGTCTCATTGGATATCTTTGCATTCTGAGGTCGACGCACACACGAATGTTAATTACTTGCATGCATGTAAAAGTGCACATGTGTGCAAGGTGGCGTGCCGTGTGGGGGCTGGAGGCCACTCCCTCGTCGACGCCTGCTCATTTTAAATTGTAATTACAATTTATTATTGTGTCTCTGTGCCGCCTTCGTCGCTGCCGCCATTTTATCGACTCTGTTGGTAGTTCTGGTTCCAATATCAATTGCAGCAAAATTGCCACAGATACAAAAGACCGGGCAATTAGATACATTCATTGGGAGGGATGCAGAAAAAAGATGAGGGAGAGTTTTTTTACTACATATTTTTTGGAATAATAATAGTTTCTTTATCGAGGACCTCGGATTGTCCTTGATACTTTAGTTAAAAATATTTCTTTACAATTGTAACAAAGTATATGTAGTAAAAAAAAAATCAGCTTCACATTGTATTCCGCACACAGTAGGGTAGGCAAAAGAAACTAGTGTTAACACACTCCGTTTCCCACTTGCCGTCGACTGCTGGAGGCATTACGTGTTAGGTGGCGGAACTCCACGCCGCGCTTTGCCACGACACCAACGCGAAGAAATGGAAATATAAATAAATGTTTCATTTGCTGGAGTTGGGATCGAACCCACAACCAGTCGATTTTACTGTCACATTTTGTGCCCCTGCGCCACGACTGGCCTCAATAAAATATAAAATAAATAACTAATTACCTAGTTATGGATCGGTAGAAACAAAAAAAAAATGTTGGGAAATACCCCGCTCCTGCTTGAATCATAAAATCATATGACAAGTACGTACAACGAGCTCTCGTTTTTCATTAATTTGCCAAAGATATTTGGGCTATTACCTAGCAATATTTCTTTATAAAAAATATGACAGTATAATTTGATATAAAATTTTGGAAAAAAAAATCTGTAATGATTTGGCCAATAATTTAATAATCATTCAATAGATATACCTAGATATCCTTAAAAAACGAGAATTATGAAATTTTGTATAGAATAAAACGTGAAAGTATCGTTTTTATATATTCATTTCAATTAAATCACTTTATTAAATTCTAGCTAGTTATATTAAATTTTTTGTGCATAAAAACACTATGTTCAGAGTTTGAAAGCTAAAGTTCACTAAATCATATTAGGCAGTGAACTTTACGCCAAAGCTTTTGAAGATGAATGTTAAATGTAAATATTGAAATCTCGGGCGTCCTGGATTAAATCCAATTGTAGTAAAAGCGGGGTCTTAAGACTATCAAATGTCTTAGTTAATGTGAATCTGCGAAGAGACGGTCCGCCGCCGTCATTTCTAGTTAAGGCCTTAATAACTGTTTTACACAACTCGATTGTAGGTGAGGTGTAGTGGGTATGAAGTTTAAAGCAATTTAATTTGATATTAAATTGTATTATTTAAATTAGTAAAACTATGAATTCGTTGTATTGTGCTAGATATGTATGTTATACATATATATATATATTAAAATTGTAATTGATCTGGAAGAAATGTGAAGAAATCCATTGATAGGGGCGATTAACAATGTAATTAGAAGCTTAAACAATGATTTTTATTGATTTTTTGTTCTTTGTCGGTTTGTCTGTGCATTGGTGCACGCTAATCTCTGAAACGGCTTAACTGATTTATATGCAGTTTCCACTATTGTATTTTGGCTATCTTAACCTTAATATTTAGTGTTTGTTTTATTTAAATCGACTCACATTGTTATAAAATATTTTGCGACAAAATTGCTAAAATTTCGTTTTTAATGTTATCTACTCTTTAAAATCATAATTTTATTAGAACACTAATGTAATTATGATTTAGGTTAGTAAATATATGATTGTTTCATTCAGGGAATTATATTTAAATTACTTATTTAGTAACGTATAAAATTTTGAACGTAGCGGGACTCGAACTCGCGGTTTCTGGAAACCGACCAGGAGTATATTTAAATTATTTTTAAGAATTGAATTAAGTTCCTATTCAAGACAGAGCAAAGAGATAGTTCTCCAGATAGACATTCCTTATTTGCTGAAAATTTCAATCATAATTCGTAACTGGTAGATGGAAACAGGGGTGATAAAATTAGACACAAACAAAGTTGTAAAAGTGGGTACAATTTTTGTAAGTTTATGCTGTAACCGCTGTAGCTGCTGTAAATATAAATACCAGGATAACACACAGGAACCTGGGAACCTTATGTTAAGATACTTTCGCATTAAGTCACTTCCGTTCTACACTTTCCGTCGAAAACGAAGGCATTACGTGTTAAGTGGCGTAACTCCATCCCATCATGCTTTCTCTCATTACCAGAGCGATGAAATAAAATTATAAAATATTGTATTTCCTCAATTGGGAATCGAACTCCGAATCTATCGCGTTTACAGTCACAGGCTTATGCCTCTACGCAACGAGTTACTTCTGTTTTTTAAAATAATATCTATCTACTAATATTTTTAAAATACATATATTACATTTAAATTACAATTAAACATTGAGCCATCCTTATTGAATTTGTAAGTGTGATAATTCCAATTCAGATGATATGCAAATTTAAATAACAGCCCTTTTCTGAGAGGGTTAAAATGTTTTTGTAGTGAAGTGTTTCTATGATTTATTCTTAGGCAATCGCCTTTTCTGCTTCGTTAAATTAAAATGAATAAAGATTACTTCTAGAAAGTATCGTCATCTAACGAGGAACTATTATCACTTCATAATCAATCATTTGATTTAATTAAATTATGCGTCCAAATTGCTCATCTTATCTTAAGTGAAAATTACATTTAAAGTTAAAATAGAAATGTATATTAAAATCTAAATATACTTGGCATTTGCACCTACCAAAGAACAGCTAATACCTAGGTGATGTTAGAATTTTATTGATGACTACAATATATAGATTATTACTACGTAAGGATTTCTTTTGCCAGTGATTTATGAAGATAACAGTGTGAAGTTAAGAATAAAGTGTATGAAAAAGCAGTGTCCTGCTGTACTGTGGGTTGTAATATAATGTGGGTGGCCGAGCTAGCTGAAGTAGAGCACGCTACCGTTAAAAAATGACCTTCAAAGAGCTTTATTTTGAATGATATGTTCTTTAAAGAGTTTTATATTTTTGATCAGCACAACGAGCGAAACCCACTTCCACGATTTTTTTAAAAACTAATACTGTAAATAAATATGAGCAAATTATACAAAAAACCATATAAGTAAAATATAATTTTACTTGTCAAGTTAACAACAATAAGATAAGGCCTCCACCGCCCCAAAGCACAATAAACAGCGTAACAAGACAATAAACAAGGCCATACATCACGCAGAAACATAGCTCAAAGTTATTTAATTATCCTAAGGAAAAACTAATCCGTTGTAGAGAACGAAAATTACGCGCCCCGTCGACAGGTGCCGGCTCGTGTGTGTACGCGTGCTTATACAGGCTGCTCTACAATGTCGAACATAAAATGAGGAAAATAGATAAATTTTGACTACAATTTTTTTGTGTTTTACATTTGAGTAAATAAATTTTTGTAATTTTTTTTGACAATACAAATACAAATAGCCTGGAAAAAAAATTAATAGTGACATTAATTTGTAATGAAAAATATTTGAAAAGCATTTGAATTAGTATAAGTATTTTTTTTTATTGTTCATATCTACATTATATAAAAATACACTTTTGTTAAAAATTATGTAGAAAGTAATATGTAAAATAATGATATGGTAACATCCTGTATACTAAAGTCATTCTTCAATAGAGACTAAAGGCGGCAAGTAGCTGTCTTGTGTGACAATATTTATGCCCGCAATATTAACTCGTATGCGACTATATATAATAGAATTTCCAAATATACTATTATTAAATATATATTGTTAATATTTATACTTTATCGTACTTTAATGCTCTAATATTTATTTTGATTACATTTTGATTTACTCTTTCTTAAGAATTCTAAGTAAAAATTTCTATAATAATGTGCGGAGTTAGGTTCCGTCGCTCAAATTACACTGATTCAAACTCTAGTCTTTACGCTACTTTCGCTCTACCTAGCCTGTTGTGCAAAAAAAATGTAAAACTGCTTACTCCGTCTTATTTAATAAAATACAATACAATATTGACGATTTATGTAAGTTAAAAAAATATGTCAAATAACAAAACCAATGAAGTGTCCGAAATATGAGAGGGCGTCGTTCCGTCCGCTCGCCCCAGGCAAATATAAAAATCATTCATATGGACAAAATAAAATTGCATCCCAAATAACCCGGTGCTCATCGGCCAAAATCTATTAGCAATAAATATGAAGTTTTCCGATTTAACTAGATTTAAAATTGAGGAGAGGCGGTAATAAAATCGGACTTCTTGTTTCTGGTTTACGATACTGTAGTTTGGCTCTGAGTTCGTACACAATTTACTGAGCCGAATATATTCTACTAAAACCTCTAATTAAGAAAAAAATTGTGTTTTGATATTGTTGATATGATTATGTTAGAAATATTAACATGTTTTTATTAGGGCTACTTGTAACTATGCAGCTTTATTACTATGTAATAAAGTCCAAAGAGTTAAATTTGAGACATTTGTTTCATTTGTATCATTATAATAGTACGTAAACTACGTACTATTTAGTAATGTAAGAAAATATGTTTCAACGAAACTATGATATCATCAAATAGAAAATTAATTTATAAAAACGGGTATGATAATTTAGTAATTTACTTCTTTTAGTAATTTAGTGGATAATTATAGCAATTATATGCAATAATAATTATTCATTACAAGAAAAGAAAAAAAAATACTATTGTATATACGTAGTATCTCTATTCTTATTATACTAAAAATAGCAGTTCTGGTTCTTTTACAGATATCAAACAATAGTGAAAAATATACATTTTTAAACAATTTTAAAGAGTTATTCCACACTTAGGAGAGAAAAATACTTATTTTGAAAACGCATAAAAATTTAAATGTAGCTTGGGAACCGAACAGGTTTCAGGAGGCGCGGGTTCAAGTCCCGCTACGTTCAAATTTTTATACGTTTTCAAAATAAGTAGAAATATACATTTCATATTGAACTATACAATAAGCGATTGTATTTTCAATAATCAATTAAGAAATAGGCGAATTTTGTCCCAGTTGCATTTTCCATTGACATATAAAAATGAAACAATCTAATTAATTTATTATTATTATTTATTAACAGATAATTCCGATCCCACAGTAAGTTTGATGGCTATAGTGCGAATTAAATTGTTTTCATTTCTCCGTCCCGGTTCGATAATGCGCGAGGTTGTCTTTACCCACTCAACACAATTTTTGTTCAAATTTCAAGTTCTGAAATCAGATGAAAAGCGGAAAAACGAGTGCATTGACACTACTAATACTATGTTTAAATGACAATGTGGTAGATGAAAATAGATCATCATGGAGGTGACGAGGGCTATAAAGTCCACGTAAATTGCAGGCGGGCAATTAGTAAATAAAAATAACACAACTTTTGACTATGTCACTCTTATCTATCTTTAGTTAATGTCTAAAAGATTAAAAAGAATTTAATTACAGCCCACATCACTAATCGTCTGTGGGATTCCTGGGATCTATTTTCAGTGTTTTAAAATAGATTCTTTTAGGCCAGTCGTGGAGCAGCAGCACGAAGTGTGACTGCAAAACCGACTGGTTGTGGGTACGATCCCCTCTCGAGGAGATGAAATATTTACTTAAATGTATATTTCTATTTCTTCGCTCTGGTGTCGAGGCTAAGCGCGGCGTTGAGTTCTGCCACTTAACACGCAATGCCTCCAGCATTCGGCAGAAAGTGGGGAACGGAGTGTCTTAACATAAGGTTCCCTTTGCCTACCCTGCTGTGTGCGGGATACAGCCTGAAGCTGATTTTTTTTTATAAAATTGTTTTTTGTGAACCCAGCGCTGTTTTCCGTTGTCAATTTTTTTTTTTCAATTTTACGCTTATCTCCGTCGGATGTTGAATGGGCAGGTGCAGATATATCTTACTGTGAGATTCTACGTTTATAAGTTAATACGTAATTTGGGTCCGTTTTCAACATTAAATCTTTCAACATTAAAAAGAAAATGGACAAAATGCTTATTTCTTAATTGATTATTGAAAATATAACCGCTTATTATGATAAAGTATAGTATAGGTCAATATGAAATGTATATTTTTTATTATTATTTGATAACTGTAAATATTCAGTTTGCTGAACAGAAACAGAACTGCCATTTTTAGTATAATAAGAATAGAGATACTATATACAATAGTTTTTTAGTTTTGTACTTATACTGGGCATAGTTGGGAAATTTGTTTTTTTTTGTAGAGTTCTTAATTAACGATTAATTATTTATTAATTGTGATTTCCGCACAAATAGGTTAATGATCAACTACTCATATTTAACTGTCAATTGCAATTCAATGACAATAGGGCAGATTGGACCATCATCCAATAGTAATAAAACATATGTCATTGTATAGGTCTTTTTAATAATGATAAAGGTGTTATGACACTTTTGTTCCCAAAATTTACAGATAAATAACATAAAGTTTAGAAAAAATATTATTAATATTATAACTTTTTTAATCTGCTTACTTGTTTTATTTTATGGTAACACTTTATTACGCAAACTGTCTCATCCTGAAGCCTGCCCAAGTGCGCCTGGGTATGGCATTGGATGGTACAGGTAGAGTTTAATGCACCAGATATATTTTTAAATTAAATTATAGTCGATCATCACTAAATCGTGCATACCTTAAATACTAGACTAAAGATTTTTTTATTTATACTATGTATAAATGTGATTATAAACATAAATGATTATGATTATCAGCCAATTCTATGATTTATTTTTTGACTCCAAGAAAATACTTATATTGACTTATAACGATTGTACTTCTGAACGGAGAAGTGTGACAACAAATCTGTCATAACAAAGGTTGTTCCTACGTAAATAACCTAACCAATAACCACCCGTCTTATTACTGTTGGAGGGTGGTCCCGGGTTCTATTCATTTTCGCCCAACTCTGATTCTGGGTACAATCACCAATGCTACTCTCTAAGCTTTGAGTATGGTTTTAATATTAAATAATGTTAAATGCTCATATGTACCTGATACCAGTTTCCTCTTTGTAATGACTTAGACATTATAAAGTATTGATTTTATAATTTTAGTAGATACCTATGAATATGTATTTTTAGGTTCATTCATCTAACTATAAATTCATAATGTAAGGAGTCCTTAGTTTTATAATACGTAAATATATTATATATACGTAGTCACGCAGTCACGCACCAGGCCGGCATCGCACTCGTAGATCCTCGAAAGCGAGAACCACTTATCATCAGGTTTCACATAGCAGGGTACATAGAGAGCCTAGTGTTAAGACAATTGTTTCTCCACTTATCGGGGACGACGACGATGAGAGACCTATAAATAATTAACGTGCTATGTCTTATAACAGCCACAGTGGCCAATGTTCATGTTACTTTATGTTAACGTTAATATTTCTGTAGCATTTTTTTTTAATTTAACTAATTTGTTAATATTATAATTTCAAACATCCAATATAGAACAGCAAATTGTAATTATGAACTTTTTTATTTTTGGGGTGAAAAAAATACAAAACACAAAATGATAATTTTCCTTTTAATCTTGATATTTTCCTCTACGATACAAGGCACACACACAATTTTAAGTAAATTAATAATAACTATAATAGAAATAATAAATAATAAGTCGCCTTACTTCAATAACCAAATCATAAACGTGTACTGATAAGCCTCGATATCTAATTGACAAAGGAAAACCTACGCTAACAGTTACTAGTTTCACCTGAATTTTACAATTAACCTTTGAACAGTGGAACTCTCATACATTTTATTATAAAAATGAAAGAACTGATACTAAATCCCCATTCACGCCCCTGTATACACTCACGCATGCGCATTCACCTAAACATTTATAGTAACAACTAAGTTTTAATTATTACGTCGCGTCATCCATTACAGATAGTATGTATGAAATTAAACGTCTCAAGCTAATATTTTGTATCGGCGCTTGACTATTTTCACATTTATTTATATTTCACTTATATAATTAATAATAACTCGTGAACGTTCATGTCTATAGTTAAGCGCCGAACGATGTCTCGATACAATGTCTAAATCTTAACAAACTAGGTATTTTAGACATTTAAAGTCATTTCGTAAACTAAGCATCGATATAAATAACGCTATTATTTATACTTTATCTTTAGTTTTAAAACTATTTCACTTAAAAGAATAACTACCCACGTACACCAGATCATGGATGTGAATTTTTTTTTGTAGCCGTAACCGTTTTTTAACAATACAATGGCTATTGCTCTCGGAGTCAATCAATACTTAAGTAATTAAAACAAGTTTGCTGTAAACAGTAAATCACTATTTAAGCCATTTGGTGTATCTATGTAATAAATTCAATACTATCTCCAAAATGTATTAAAATAATTCTGTTTGTGATATGATATACTGTTTACATAAAAAATAAAATTACACAATGACCCCACGAACAATTTTATACAACATTACTTGTATATGTATATATACTCGTATAGTATGAAACTTTAAATAAAACGCTTACATTATATTGTACGCCAGATTTTTTTTACTTACTCAGTCAATAATATTTGTGTTTGTAAAGTGAACCAATAAAACCGCTAACTTAACATAGCCCAGCTATCGTACACTATTCATATATTCTAGTATCAGTTACATCTAATCATTGCACTAAGTTGAATAAGTTACTTGATATTGAAGATCACATTTGTATTAAAAATCTTACAAGTGCTGTTAAAATTAGTACAATAAACTTCAATGAATTGTTGCGTGGCTGTGATGGATACATTCAATTAATAAAAGAATCACGCTCTATCTCGCATATAGCAGAGTAGGCAGAGGGAACCTTGTATTAAGATACTCCGTTCCCCTTTTTCCGCCGAATTTTTCGAGGGGTTGTGTGGCAGAACTCAGCGTCGGGCTTTTTTTGCCTTGGTGCCAGAGCGAAGAAATGAAAATATTAATAAATAATAATTCATTACCCCGTGTGGGGATCGAACCCACAACCTTCGCGTTACAGACACTTGTGCCCCTGCGCCACGACGGCTCATTTAAATTAATAATTAATTATAAACAAAAATGTAAAATATTCGACTAGTATGTAAAAAGTAAACCGTTTACAAACGATTAGAAAATTTTAATAGCAGTCTTAGATCAATTCCAATAGTTCTTGATCAATAACGGAATTATATAATTTTAAACGATATGAATGTTGGTACAAATATTATGTAAGCTAAGGCTGTTCCTTATTTTAATACACAAACTCATGAGACTTAATGTATAAATATGGCATTTAACAATAAGTTTAAAGGTACATTTCGTAAAAGACTAATAATGACGAACTAATTACGTGTATCGTCGATCAAATCATTGAAGCTTAAATTTAAAAATATTACGAGATATTTACAAATTTCACTATGGAAGAAGAGTTTCTGCGACTTCGTCTTACACCACGAAACCTACGTTACTTCGCAAATAACAGTATTTACAGTTCATCTCACAGTAGAAATACTTTATCGAGATCGGACACACCAAAAATGAACACTTAATTAGTTCAATACTTTAATGTACACGAACCAATCGGTTCAATATAAAGAAAGAGTCCTTGTTGTGTCAATGGCTCTATTATTTTTCTCTGAATTCCGGCTTGACGCTTATGATGGGTTTCCTTCCTTCGTCGTTGCCCTCGTAATGGTCGGGGAACTCCCCGGGGCTCGCCAGCTAAGTAGCGGAGCTGAACAGCACCGAATTCTTGTAGTACCCAGCGCGATCTGACAGCGGGCTCTTGACATCACGCTCCATAGCTTGTTGGCGGGACTTGCGCTCCATTTCCAACTCTTGTGCCAAAGATTCTGTACAAAATAAAATAAAAATTAGTATATAAATTAATATTATCTTTATTAAGGCTTGTCGTGGTGTAGGAAAATAGACGACTGTAAACGCCTTGCCTTGCCATCGCCTATCTTCTATATTTGAGTACTAAGATCATATAATCAATAAGAATTTGAATTGTTATATATTTTAGTATCACAAATGCCATATTAATATAATATCCATGTTTATATGTTTCAAAATACGAGTGTGTCACCCCGGAAAATGTCATTAGTAACGTGGAGGCAGACATCAAACGAACTCCGCATCCGTATGGCACTTTCTAATTTAATATTCAATATCGCTCTGGTAAAAACGTGCCAGTCTCTGTAATGTGGACGTTAAATTAATTGCTTTTATGCTTTGTCTATGTTACATGACTTTAATTGTTTCATTAGGATCATAATCTAATTCAAATCTTATTGTATATATACTACATAGACATATTATTACGGACAAAGATAAAATATAATTTAAATGCTCATCACAAACGATACAAACGGAGTAAAAAGCAAAATGATACACCAAAAGAGAGGAATATTTTCTAATAAGATTTTGGGTAAATTGACAAAGTTCGTGAAGAGGCAAGAGTAGGTGAGGTAAGGCAATTGTCTCCGAAAACGTCTACGTTTTACGAAATATGCTTATTCAATTTCATGCAACGCTTGCCGCCTCCTGCAATTTACGAGATATAAAAGATATAAACGGAATCAGGTTTTTTGCTTACTCTGAAGGAACATTTTCTCAACGGGAATTCAATTTCTGAGCGAGACATTCGTTTACGAATTATAGTATTTTAAAATTTATTACAGATTTATAAATATAAAAGAAGACCCAGTTATTACAAGAAATATTTTAATAGGTTACATTGGCATTGCACATAATTTTCATTTGACATTTCTACAAATGGAACTTGCAATAATTCGGAACACGCATAAAGCATACTATTTCATTTGTCATTTAAAAATACAATTATAATCCGATTTGTCTCAGCGGATACAGCTCCAGGGCATCACACTCACAAGTGTCGCTCATCGAGGGTTGTCCCGAAACAGAAACCTATTATCCCGGGCGAGATTATACGCCTAGGGCGTCACAATTAAATATTATACACTTAAAAGCTTCGGCCTTTGCCGTTTCACTTCGCTGCCACCCCTAAATGTCCCATTAGGTCTGTTTGAATACGTAATATTTTTACATTTGCCGCTCCTAAAACAGAATTGCCGGTTCCTTTGAGAGCCATAATCTATTTGTTCTTTGAAATAACTGTCACGCTTGAGCGCTTGAGTTAAATAAAAAGTTAGCCTTTCATATCAGAGTTCGCTTCTTGAAACGTCCCCTTGAATTGAACTGCTTTTAAACGATTGTAAGTATTATCCAGTTTTTGTATTCATTATTATTGGAAATTATGACTGTACTTTTTATTTGTCACTTTTCTTATTTTTAAAACTGAACCGATTGATTTGATTTTTTACAATGACATTCCATAGGTTACATTGGCTTTAAAAGCAAATTTGAAAAACTGTTCAATCTATCGAATCACAGATTGATTTACAGAGTAACGAATTGATTTTGTAATTAAATAGAATATCGAGCAGGAAATTAGGCTTTCGATATTCACTCGTTTCAAACATAAATTGTTTCTTTTACTTTATTCTTGTAAAAACTGTTAGACACTGGTCAGATCGATTTATCTTTTATTTTCCACAATAACATCAAAAGATGTCAATGTCATTGATCTGAAGTATAATTTTTTGTTTAAAATTTTATAACTTTTTTTAATTTGATACTTCGGAAAAACAATATCAAAGGTGTTATTTTATCCAGCATAATTTAGAAAAGAACGATCAGGGCCTCTGTCAGATGAGGTCGTTAAATTAAAATAATTAAGCTTTCGTGAAAAAAATGTCTATATTTGCAAAATTTGATAAGGTTGTGAAACAGTAGATGGCGTACACGAGTATTATAGCAACCATTACTTGGTGGTATTGTTGTAATATATAGTTAGGAATTAATAATAAACAATTAATTTATTGAGGCCAGTCGTGGCGCAGTGGCACGAAGTGTGACTGTAAAACCGACTGGTTCTGGGTTCGATCCCTGCTCGAGGAGATAAAATAGTTACTTAAATTTATATTTCCATTTCTTCCCTCTGATGTCGAGGCTAAGCGCGGCGTTGAGTTCAGCCACTCTACACGCAATGCCTCCAGAATTCGGCAGAAAGTGGGTAACGGAGTGTATTAATACTAAATTCCCTCTGCCTACCCTGCTGTACGCGGGATACAGCGTGAAGCTGATTTATTTATTTTTAATTTTAATTAATTTATGACACCTTGGCTATTGGTTCTACCTGCCGACCTACAATTTGAAGCGTAACTAATTTTACTGATTGAATTGAGTTCCTTTTAAAACACTCTCTTTAAAACACTTCTTACCAAGAAATCAATCGCAACGTGATACCATTAAAATGATTTAAATGCAACCTAAATCACAGGGAAGTGAGACGTGAATTCAAGTGCTGGTATTGAAAAGGTTTTTAATTAAATTATTATTTGATGATACATACAAGTATTTATATGTACTATGATGCATAGACTATAAAAGAGTAGTACTTGTAAATATGGTAATATAATTTTTATACACAGCAATACTTTGCAGAACGCGAGCAAAAAAGTAATATCGTCAAAGGTTTCGGGCGCACCTGTGCTGTACAATTTTATTTCCATTCATTTCATAAGCGCACCTAAAAAGTAGCCGAAGAAGTTTCCTCTTTATTAATTTTTCAACTTTATATTACTTAACATCAGTTGGTACATTCATTTCAACCGCTTTATGAAAAGTAAGACTTACTGTCATTTATTTGCATGAAGAAAATATTTTATATGTTATATTAATGAAAAAATATGAAAATACCGACATTTTAAGGAAAAAATATAGCTTGGTGTTTTTTGTCTTTTATGATTTTGCTGTTTTTTTTTTAATTGAAACTTTTGATTTATCCCGTTTCGTTGAAGGAAAATGTACAAAAAGTTTTCTAATTTAAGAATAATAAAATAGGTTTTTTTTCCTTTACCGACAGTTTAAAAGAAATTGATAAAAGAGCCAAGTTTTAATTTTTATTTATATTTTCTATTATGTTTTTATTAAGACATGATTTGTTTAATATCCTTCTGCGATATAACGTATTTATATTTTCGTGCAGTGCTACGTAAGAGACGTATCTGGAATTCAGACGGAAGCGAGGAGTATAGTGTTTTGACACTAGCTTCTCTCTACCGATGCGTGAAGCTACTCTTTTCTATAAATTTATATTTGTATTGGCAATTAAATTAGAACGCTAGTTATATTAATGTACAATATGCATATTCAAGTAACAGAATTAGACCCATATCTTAATTCGATTTAGAGGTTCGTTCTCGCGTGTTCGCGTGCGTGAGATACTTGGAGGGTAACAGTTAAATTAGTTGCAATTTCCACTTAAAAGCAAAACCTTGATACTTGAGTGTAGGACCGGAAATGTACTTTCTATCAATGTTGCCATTTATAGTATTCGCCAACAAAAATATATTTTGAAATACATTCATTTAAGATGCTCTAGATATATAGATCATCATCGGTTTCTAATTTTAATAACGTTATAATGATGTCACAGGTGTGAATTTACGTTTTACTGCCTTGTGCCGGTCCCACAAATACATAATCGTCAAAAAATATATATAATGAAAAATAAAATAAATCAACTTCACGCTGTATCCCGCACTAGGCGAGGTAGGCAAAGGGAACCTAGTGTTAAGACACTCCGTTCCCCACTTTCTGCCGTATTACGGAGGCATTGCGTGATGAGTGGCAGAACTCAACGCCGCGCTTTGCCTTGACACCAGAGCGAAGAAATGGAAATATAAATCTAAGTAAATATTTCATCTCCTCGAGTGGGGATCGAACCCACAGCCAGTCGGTTTACAGTCACACTTTGTGCCCCTGCGCCACGACTGGCCTCAAAAAAATATATATGTGTATAAGATATAAATATTTGTAAGCATTTTTGATTAAAATATTTGACAATAACATATATACGAGTGCGGTAAGCCCCAAAGGTGATATCTAAAAGTGCAAAGCAGTTTTCATATCCATCAAAGTCGCCGTAAGGGTGTGTCTGCACACAATAGTATTTGAAAGTCCACAGCGGCCTGTACATTTTTAATGAAATTTTTGGGCTTTCCACAAAGAGGATGAATGAAAAAACTACGGCTTGATTCAAAAAACGCGCTCGCCATACACGCTTGTTCTAGTGTATATTGCTAACGCTATGTTTTTTTTTATCTAGTATTAAAGCTAAAAGTAATATAAACGTTTTGCTCATACATATTTATAACTTTCCCGTATCTCTGGTAGATTACAGAGGCACATACATTTAGGGTTTAGTTTATATGCAAGTTGTTTTCAAGAGTCATCATGAAACTTCTCATCCGCAAGTTTTCCGAATTCTAATCTCCTCAACAAGACGGTTTCCGACAAGGTACTATAGTCCACATTTGTAGACTACGGCAAATTAAATAGTCGTCTAAAGAGTTTAATTTGTTTAGATTTTGCGGATTATTAGAAAGCCTTCGATCGAAGGTGCGGCAGTCTCTCCAAAGGTGTCAGGTACGGCATCAACATCAATGGAGAGTGCAAGGTTGGAATTAAAAAAAATGACTATAATCAATGGAATAATTTAATAGCAATAAAATCCTTGATGGGTGCTTTCCCCGCTACTATTTGAACCAAAATTGGAATGTTTGTATTGTTCATTTTGTGCTTTTAAATACTTAGCATTCTCCATCCGCAATGGTATGTAATATGATGAGTATAAATTTCACATGTCGATTTTTTTCTTCTTTACAAAAGACCCTCCGCTGCTCCCATATGAATGTACATGATTTAAATCATTTTGAGATTCTTTTTGGAGATAAATTATTTGAATTGATTTTATTATAAACTTATATAAATCAAAAATTAAATTAAAACAGCTTCATGCTGTATCAGCACACAGCAGGGTAGGCAGAGGGAAGCTAGTAATAAAGACACTCCGCTCCCCACTTTCTGCCAAATTCTGCAGGCATTGAGTGGCGGAACTCAACGCCGCGCTTTGCCTCGGCACCAGAGTGAAGAAACAAAAATATAAATTTAAGTAAATGTTTATTTATTTTGAGTGAGGATCGAACCCACAACTAGTCGCGTGTACAGTCTTTTCACACTTCACACTTTTGTGCCCACAGCTGGCCTTATATTTTTTATGTTAATAAGGTCATTCATTTAAAAGCGAGAACAGTTTCATTCTCTTTTTTGCTTATATAAAATTAGACCAAATAAACCATGTTGTAAGCGCGTTGACTGTGGGTTCGATCCCCTGTCGAGCAAATGAAATATTTATTTAAATTTACATTTTCATTTTCTCGCTGTTGCGTTTACAGTCGCTCGCCTGTGTTGCTGCGCCACGATGGGCTTCCACAAATATATAATAAAAAAATATTTTTTTCTTTATTTATTTACCTGAATAATTCTGCCAAAACGCCGCACCTCCGCTCATGATGTCAACAGGCGGTGGCGGGTAGTTCCACTGTGGCTTGTCGGGAGTCCGTGGCGGGTCCCGTTGGAATGGCGGCGAGGAGGTTGGAGGTTCCGTGCTGGGCGGTTTACTCTCTGTGCCATTTTCACGTTCGCGGTTCTCTTGCGGTACTGGTGTTAAGTTTTCTGTAAAAAAAGAAGTTATCAAATTGCGTCTCTTTTCTTCTTTTAAAATTCTTACTTAACAACAATTACAAATCAGATTCTAATAGTAAATATTCAGGAAATCAACGCTAGTTTGTTTACCGGCAAGCATATTTACACTTTGCAAATGGATTGTTAATAAATGTAAGTGGCGAACAGTGATTATACAAGATATCGAACTCGAATGCGTGTTACTTCAGAAGGTACAGAACCCTCATTTCAAATGGCCTGCGAAACGATTTCCTGACACGGAGATTAGTACAAGCCTTCACTAGCGTTTACCACCCTCCTTGCGTCACGCACTCCATACACATTCGCGAACAATTGTGAGACATGACACGTAACTCTGTTATCACAAATTGTATCTTATAGGCCTCAAGCTACAGTTCCTATTGATGTGGTAGAGCAAGAAATCTTCAAACGTTTCAGTAGTAACTGGCATCTCAAGTTTTAACTGATATACAGATAGTTTGACAGACGGTAAGTTAACATGTCAGAGGCATTCGGTAATATTGGTAGTTGTCCGATTTTCTAGTTGTTGTACACGAATGAGCTATTTTGTATCGAGTGTTAGAAGAAATTGCATAAATTGTTTTACATATACTCGTACAGTACGCGGTGAAGGAATTACGAGTGCATCGGTACTTTGGAGTATAAAGATTATGATAATTGGGCGCAAAGCGTCATTTAGTTAGGCTTTAAAATTACAAAATTTTGTTAGACATTTTTTCTTACCAGTAACTATTCTTAGTATTTCAGCAGGCGCTCCGGATTGCTTTAAGGCTTCCTCAATCTTCTGTCGTCTTTTCAATTCTACCTCCAATTGTTCTTGGATTTGTTGTCTTTGTTTTCTCTCCTTTTTTAGCCTCTTTTGATATACAACTAAAACAAAATGAATACTTAATATAGTTATTTATATAAAATTCGGATAAATCAAACAAAATGCAAATGTATTTATTACTCTACAATTTTAATATTATCAAAAACAAAACACATATTTTTTTATCTTTATCGTATTAGAATTTACAAAGATTTTTTTTTGGGTAAAGAATATGAATTCTTATTAAGTGAGAATTGGTGAAGAATTGTTATGTATTTTGAATGAATTTAAAAAATAATCGAAAACAGAAAATAAATAATATAATAATCTTTATCACCTGTTATTAAGTTTTATTAATATAATAAATAATGATTACTTTTAATATATTTTATTTTTAAGTGTTACTTATTTCACATTATACATTCAGCTAGTAAAGCAGGATATGTAAAAATAAAACGCGAGGTCATTTTCTCATTAAAGATTCGCTAGTAATTAATGTTGTTGCTAATGAGTTCGAGGTTCACTAGCGAGTGACTCCTACGCATCATTTGTCATACAACCTCCGACACGATCCATAATAACATTTCGTTTTTGTTCGCCTTCAATTCTTAATATGAATTGAAAATTGCTTTTATGGTTATTGTAAAATTAAATAAACATATAACCGGCTTATACAATATATGAGTATGAATGAAATGGTAAAATAATTAATTAATTTACTATATTCGGTTAGTTAATACAGCATGACGTTTTATTCCGCGTCAGACAGTAGGCTGTGTGAGCAAAGTGTTAAGACACTCTGTACTCCAGTTTCATTGTCACCTCAAGATCACTTATAATAGAAGCCAATAATAAACTCTACAATATTTATTTTTTGTATATAAGAATACCGAAAGAGTTTCAGACAGTATGAATCGTTATATTTAGGATGAAAGGTGAAGCTAATACAAAGGTGCGATTGTGCATATAGGTCCATTGAGTGGAAAATTCAACGGGTCGGCGAGTCCGAACGTCGTCGGTACAGACCAACACCTCTGAAAAACGCTCTCTCACTCCATTGACTCCCATTTTTGGATCTTTTCATCACGCCTCATTTCCAAATTACGCGAAAATTAGTGATTAGCCCAAGTTGATTCTCTTTCACCATTCTTAATACTTTTAGCATATATAACAACAATTACACATTACATTGTATACATAACAATTCTTCACCAATTCTCACTTAATAAGAATTCATATTCTTTACCCAAAAAAAAATCTTTGTAAATTTCGAATAATACGGTCTTTAGACTAACTAAAGGAATATTCAAATATCAGATAGCAATCAAATGTCTTATCGAACTCAATAAAGCGGGAGCGACGTAGCGCTATTGTTTTTATAAGTCAATATTTGTTCATAGATCGGCGGTACTCTTTGAAAATAATCCAGCTCCTCCACCTCGATAAGTTCATAAGTAAAGATGAATTGTAATAATTTTCAATAGATTCGGCTCGATGAAAGGTTTCAATGGAGTTATATTCTTTTATTGTTGTCTCAAAAATATCCAATATTCAAATCTGTTCGCTTATTACAAAAAAAAGTTAACGAAATATTTTTTAAAGATATTAATAGTAATCTATTTCTAATTGATGTATCTAATTTGTACAATTTACGTAAAAAATTAAATATATGAATATTCGATAGCATCAATCACAACACACGCAAGTTATGTGTGTTATTACATCATCAGAACTGAGCATATCAAGCAAAACAATGCCACGACCGGGGCGTATGAATAAAAACCAACCACCGGAATATTGAAGGAATTCGTTCAAAGGGGAAAAAATGCAATAAAAAGTCCAGCTCGATACAGAACGAGAGTGTGGTTAAAAAGCAACGAATGAATATGGTTGCGAACATCCGTTGCAGACAAAAGTTCGGCTACTTGACTATGCAAATTATATTTGCGGACCGCCGCGGTTGAGACCCGATCTCCGACGTTTCGTTTCACTTTTACGTATATAACGTGTATTCTTTTCATATTTTCATCCGATTTCCTTCCCCCTCGTTCATTTTGTTCCGTTTTTAAAAGTCGCAGAACAATACCGCTTTCTGCGGGGTTTATTCGCCGCGAGCAGTTTCCTTGTACGCTTCTTTTTCTTATTATTATTATATCTATCTTTTTATTCATATCCGGTTCTCTTTCCTTTAATACTTCTAACTTATAAATGGTTGATAAAGGGCCCTTGGGTTTTTTATCCAAATAACATGTAAATGAATCAGTTTGTGTGTATACCTACTTAATTTATTTTTTCAATATTAATATTAGACTAGTAATGAAAAAAGAAACATTAAATATTCTTTATATGTAATTTTATTAAGCTTATATGTACTTTTATTAATTTTTTTTGAACTTAAAGAATTTTGTATTCTTTCAAGTTCAAAATATTTATATAAAATTAATTTAGGTTTTCCCATCGTCGTGAAATAATTGATTCTAATTTTATTGAGCAGAAAATAATTGTATATATTTTTTCAAGAGTCGGATATATCTTTGAGTAAACGAAAAGTGATAAATTTAATGTACGTAAGAGACATATTAGGGCTGCTCTCAGTATAGGCTACAATGTCAGTACTTTTGTCCACGACAATTTTGGACTCAACGTAAATAAGCATATAGCCATATATATGACTTATAATAATGGTTTCTCTACGACACCGTAATACTGTCACAATTCACAACCCTCGTTGATACGGATGTGTTTATAGCCCGCTTAACATTATAATAATATTCGATAAAATGTGTATGTACCTAAAAGAAGCAGCTGTCGCTACTATTTGATGACAGTTTAAAATTCTTTCAATAACTAGCTATATGATGTTTTCATTATAAAATCTACAAATTTGTATGAGACAGTATTTTTATACGTAGATTTTTACAAAGCTTAAGCTAACAGTATTCAAAAATAGTGATCAAAAATACTTTTTAATTAAATGACAACACTTAGTATTATATATCCTACCTCAAAGCACGACGATATTGTCTAACAAATATATACATATATTGCGGTTCCAATTATTATGTTAATTTATTTTTTTATTTCATATAGATAATAGTTTTCCCACTTGCGCTATAACGTAAATAAAAATCGACATTTATGACAGCCACTCCCCTCAGTCGCGCCCGAACCATTTAGATAAGTCTTTTTTATAGTTCTTTATTGAAAATAAATTGCCTAGAATAAAATCAGACACAGTCAGAATGGCTTTCCGATAGATGCGTATGAAATAATATTTGACAGATAAGATGCGTCAGTTATCGGAGCGTATGCTCGGTTCAAGGGACGTAATCGACTTCGATGACGAACTGGTTTTTTCTTTTACGTTATAATTATATTTAAATGTAATAATTTTATGGTTACTATTACTTATTGTTATTGTTACCTTTGATTTTTAACACGTTATTGTAGCTTTGGTTGTAAACCTCTACGGTTAAAGTGAATTAAAAATATAGAAGTTGTGACTTGACTTTCTCTAACATCGAATATTATTTTCGATTATTTAATATTTTTAATAATCTATATGCCATTATATTTTATAGATTCGAAATCCAATAGTTAATTTTGTCACCTTGTCCTGCTGACAGACAATTTAGTGCTTTATCTTTTTCCTGTGTTTTATTTGGGTACAATTTACGAGGCGAGTGGCTACTGCGATAAACATTTTCCTCGGCACTGTACGGATTATTGTTCTTGTCGGATGAGTGGGGACTTTGAGTTACGAGCTAAAGTGACCTTCACACCCAAAACACTATATATTATTTTATAGATATAAATTTAAGAAAACCACAGTAGCGGTTACAAAAATATTATTTAACAACAAATAGTGATGGTTTCATTTCAATATAAAGATTTTTTTCCCAAAAAAACATATGATCAATTCGAATAATCTAATACAATATTTTTTTTTTATTTTATTGTATTAGATTATTTCGACTAGATCAAATCGAATCTGGCGCGAGTACGTAAACTCTGTAGGAAAACTGAGTACGAACATCGGGTTGATACGCTTCAAACGCATCTGTACACGTTACATTCCATACATTATTTCCATACTTACAATAAGGGCAAAGAAAAATTTTTCTCCAAAAAATAAAGAAAAATTGCAAGCCCTTTTATTAAAACCGATCAAAGGGCCGCTCGGACATTCTCTTCTTCTGCAGGCTTCTTACGACGTTAGTAAAAAATACAATCTCACTTTATAGTTACCATTCCACTGGTTATTATATCCGTATCGATACGGTTAAACTTACGGAGCGTGAAATGTTGGATTCCTGATATTGCAGCCTTCGGGCCCGTTGCCGGTGACGCGGCCATTTTAAAAACAGTTAGCTATAGGTACACGAAAATAGGGCTTGATTATCTTTTGTTGAACTAATAACAACATTGATGAAACAATCATCAATTTCTTTAACTTGTTCAATTCTGAATTATAATATGAATAACATATTAAGTATTTTGAATTGACGAAAATGGACAAAATTATTTGGTTTGCCTTGGGGTGACTTTTTCATTCATAGATTATAATTTATGAAAGGAAACGGCATTTCGAAATCGCTCTCAGGATCGATCTGAGTTGAGAACGCTTTATGAATGCCTTAGATATATTTTTAATATTTTTAAAGTGGTTTTCCATATGTCGGTTTACAGAAGTCGAGTCCCGCTACGGTCATTTTTTATATGTTTTCTTAAGCATTTGTCTTAGTTATTATTTACATACTCACTTTCGTATATTATACTATGTTATGTTATTAAGAAATACCGGCCAAAAATATGCAAATTATATGACAGGTTATATATAACCTTTTTTACGGATTAGGTAGAGTTAAAAAAATATGAATTCGGGATATTATTTTCGTTTGAACGGCGCACCGGGCCATGCTTCCTGCGACACGAGTGTGGTCGTAACTCGACACCTTTATTAATATGCCTGAATTATTAACGTAGATATAAGTCGGTAGGGGCCATGTCGCGTGCAAATGATGATATCGTGAGGCTTCGGTGCATCGATTTGAGAAAAATATCGATTTACATACAATTCGTGTGAGGAATCGTTACGGTTCTGCACATGGTCTCTATAGCTGTTTACACTAAATACAACCTTGGGATTACTGAATAATAGAAATAATAAAAATATATATTTTATGAATATTCAATTTTTTTCTTTCTCATATTGTAATTTATGTGTTTAGTACATCTAATATTATCAACGACTAAAGATTCTATTTAGCTGATTTCATACTAGCGAGTCATCAATAAAGTATATTATGGTTCATTATTATCAAATGTTTATGTCGCGTTTTTATTATAGTGTTGTCGCGATACTGAAATTGGACGTTCAGTCGTTAATCGTTATAGCCAACAAAAAACATTTAATCATTATTTATGACATATTGGACATTTAATTTAAGGGGAAATGCTTGATGCTAACATAATTGTGACACAACATAACATAGTTGTGACATAGGTATACCTATAGGTATGCCGTTGTCGGCAGTGTCACTTTTTATCTTTTTATATGTACACGCAGTACACTACAGTTTACATTTAAATTATTTCGTTTAATATTTTTATTCACCTTTGAAAATGAAATATTAAGTTCATATATAGAGATGAAAATATTTTGTTCACAAGTGAGCTATATTGTGTCTCATCACGCTGTATCCCGCAAACGTAGGTGCGTACGTAGGTGAGGATATATAAATAGCATTGAATTTACAAATTTACCTTAAAACATCTGGATTAACTACAAATATTATAAGCACACACGTTACCATAGCTCATTTCATAATATAAATTTGAAGATAACCAAGAGAAATACGAATAAATTTATACTTTCATTACAATATCGTGAAACATCGGTGCAGGTAAGATTCAACAAATATTGACGATGGATGATTGCAGGCGGCCGACGATCCCCTTGGCAAACTGCGAATTTAAATGGGGACGAGAAAAATTAATCCTAATGCGATTTTAATGAACTCGAAACGAAACGAATGTAATAATGAATTATTAAGCTGTTAGATTCTTATGCTTTGTATGGAACGAAACGCTCCACTCAACGATATTTGCATAGCAAAAATGTTACATAGACGCACTAAGTCGCTAAGTCGCAGTTTGTTACTCTGGCCTACTAGCATTTTGAATTTTTTTTGTTAAGCTTTTATGATGATTATTCTTGTTTGCTATAAATAAATGTTTCAATTAAAAATAATACTTATAAAATTTATATACAGGAGCTTTTCCATTGAAAAAGCTTATCGCTAACTAAGCATAAAAACAGATAGTTTGAAAATAGCTGCAAATAATAAAATGTTACGAGTATATCCTTTTTAATACATTATCCTAGTTTAACATACTCCTACAGTCGTCGACGTTAATACATAAAGACTGTAAGGCGTACACGAGATAAAATGTAATAATAATTAAGGCTCAACATTTCACAAAGACGCGCGCCTTAACATCAAGTATAAAGCACACAAGCGCTGAAAATGTACACCTGAAGTCTGTACTCGCCTTTGCATTAACGAATGCGGAAGCGGCGCTGTGCATACAGGACGCGTTGCATCCCCCCCTCCCACTGCAGAGCCTCCCACGCCTCCCCCTCCCCCGACGTGCCTCTCGCTCGAACCAGACGCCTCCAGCAGCACACCATGTCCCACCCGTGCGTTCATTACCTCCACGCGACCAACAATCCAAGTTTGCTTTTCGCCACACAATCTACGCTACCAGACTCACTACACTCACTCATACTACAGTCTACTCATATACTGGCCACTCGAATAATAAAGATGCAGAAATTAACCCGTCCTCACTGAAAAAGAGGAAACTAAGTGAAGCTATCTCGACCTGAATAGAGGTAATGCAACGCGAGCACTCGTACGGCGAATGAAAGAAACTCGTTGGGAGCCCCACGAGCATGTTGGAATAGAGGGTAAATGTCAACTGAAATAAAAACAGTCAACAGATAAATGCATATGATAAACAAATGCGAGAAATGAAAAGGCGAAGTACAAACATCAATGTTAGCTTTACACAATGAGTACTGCACATATTGTCAAATGGTTTTTTTTTCAAAGAAAATTAAAAGAGGAATAAATTGTGAAACCAGAAATCGATATAGTTTGCGCACTAAATTTGCTGGAGCCCATAAAATATTCAATTACGCATAAGCACACATTTGCTAAGGCCAACAACGACCACGCGGCACCCCCATTAAAGACGCCTAAGGGCCATTTAATCGGTCAGTGGATGTAAATTCGGCGGCCCCAAAACAAATACCCCAAAACTAATAAGGAAACGAAATATGTAAATCGGCTGCCATATTGTTTCACAAGTGAAATCTTCGTTTAATCTTATAACAAATCCGTGTTCAAATGGCCGGTCGGAGTACATTTTAGTAAACCGGGGGTAAGTTTAGGGTCAGATCGAGGTAAAATGTGGTGAGGAAGGACTTAAACGTATGCAAGACACGCACAGGAAGATAGCGCCCGTAACGTTGTCCTATGCACATATTGCAACTAATTTGTTGTCGACTTGTAAACATAGATGAGGAAAATAAGCCCGCTAAGACGTAGCGTGGTGGGTAGTTTGCATGGATATGAGGACGGCAATATAGGGGGTTCCCAGCTGCTGGCGGCACTCATTAAGATGTTTTATGATCGGGCCGCCGGACTGTGTTCCCAATTTAAGATATTTCTATGCAGGACGGTGTCACGTTAGTTTAGCTTACGATTAGGGGATTAAGGTACACACTCCTTTTAAGGTAGTACGACTAATAATTGCGGTTAGTTTTACGGTTAGTATTTTGGTGTTCCCTTAGCGGCCATTATGAGAGCTCTTTTAGAGGTACAGATTTAAATCACAATAAAGCTTTTGTGAATATATGAATATATGCAGTCACTATAAATATTGTAAGAGGGAGCGATATTGTAAGAGCCAAACGTAAGTTTTAGTCGAATCCACCGAATACCTATTCCCCGCACGGCAAGTAAATCAAAGGGTGTTGAAACTTTACACCCACTTAAAGCCGGACACGGTAATAAAGCGTTCGAACTTCATCGACCCTGGACATCAAATGGGCCACCCCTTGCCGCATTTTGTTCGAGAGAAAATTAAAAGTTTAGATGACCTCACGTAAATGGAATAAAATACCTACGTTTAGGTCTAAGTCTGCTACATTAATAAAACGCTTAATAAATAACAAGCACATATTTTATGTTTTAGCAGTTAAATTTTTGTACAAGTATAATCTATATATTTCTTGCAATGTAAAATAATAGCTTAGATGATGGGGAGTGTCAATTATTAACGTAAATTAATGATTTTAGCTATAATTCTGTATTCGATTGTGTTTTCATGTACTGTATCGAAATGATAAAATAAACTGCAGATTTTCATTAAAAACCTATGTTATAATAAATATAGACATTGAAATATATAAGTTACTTAAGCTCACATCCATTAAGCACCACAAAGACATGACTCAAGCGCAATGGCCTTAATCAAGACAGAATTAATTGTTTCTAAAGAGGTGATTCCGCCGAATATGTTCCCTGATTAAGTGAACAGGTTGGGACCAGGGCCGAGGGTTATTAAATAATTTATTGTCTAACAACTATTCGTGAGGGGCAGTGCTCAAATGCTTCGCTAAGATTCTGTAAAGTTCTGTTATGGTATCGTTGCCGTAAACTTTGTCTTAGATACTTGCATGAAATACCAGTTCGTACTCTTACAATAATTAATTTAACGTTTTGATTGTTTCGCATTAAGTATTGATAAAATATTTTTATAAATAAAAATTATTCAGTATGCAAAATAACAGTACAAAATCAGTTTCATTTGACACAAACAAAAACAACACTGATTGAGTTTGGTCCAGTCCTTTATAGCTTTCAATGTACATTTCATCCTGTCAGTGGCAAATTACACTGGAGCCCATTCACGCTCAAAAATCACTCTCAATCGAGTCAAGTGGGACAAAATAAAAGGTGAATTCATCACAGGGGTGCGAATTGACGCCCCTGTCGGGAAACCAGGGCGGGAAACGTATGTCCGGACCATTTGTAAACACTAACAGGTGCCGACAGTTTATTTATTCAAATGGTACCTATAATGCTGAATGACTACTAGCTCGTAAAACAGATACAAAATATTTTAAATTGTGTAAATCTATAATAGCACGATTGGAAATAAGAATAGTTACGTAGCAGCAACGGTTGAAATTAAAGCATTAAAAATTTCATAGTTCAGTCATGTTAGGTTACCGATATTGTATACATTTTCCGTAAGCAATTAATCAAAAAGCGTTCCGTTGTGCGTAAGTATTTAATATTTTATCGTCAAAATGAAAGGCAAAGCACGTGGGAAGTGTTCTTGTCGTGAACGAACTCATTTCATTTAACATTTTAAAATGCAATTTAGCTAAATGAACAATCATGACATCACATGTGCATCAACTTAATAATGAAAATTCAACTCAAACAATTGGTTAAATATAAATTTTGGTACTATAGGTACCTGTCAAACTCTCCGTCTCCATCACAATATTACGTATTGGATATCCAATTTAATAATACTTTAAAATATGATAGGAAATGTATTATAGTATATGTATGGCTACTACAATTTAAGTACGCTTCGATACAAGGAAAGTAATTTATATGAAAAAATTATGTTTGCTATATTTAAATACCTTGATTAATGATTGACTCATTCTAATGTCTCTATATTGCAAAACAAATGGGTATATAAAATGTTGATAAAATTTTATATTTAATTAGGTGCAGGATAGAAGGGCATGCAGTTTAAATTATAACAAACAAGAGGATATTATAATTGTAGGAATATAAATAGTCCATAAGCAATTGAAGTAATGGGAAATCGATAAAAACCTTTTTAGCTAACATAAGCAAATGTATTCTCGATAAAAATAAATAAATCGATACACTATAAAAAGAAAAAAAAGTTTGCATAAATATATAAAATTTTATAAATAAAGTAGACATTACAGTAGTATAGGAGTAGTAGAGGAGACGTGGCACAGGGGTACAAGCGTGCGACTGTAAACGCGATAAGTAGTGGGTTTGATTCCTACTCGAGAAAATAACTAAATAATAACTTAATAATAACATAATTTAATCAAGAAATTCAGGTAAAATCAAACATAATATTAAGAAACTAAAACTGATACAAAATAGTCGTCTAAATATGATATTAACAACATAAATACGATATCCTGCAATCAAATCAGTACGGCTTCAATGGCTTCGACGTCTGGCTGTGTGTGGTCGGTAAACAAAGATCTTAATGACCGTAATCTAACGTCAACAGTTTATTACCACAATCGACATTACAGTAACTGCAGATTTGCTCTAACTATTTGCTTATACGAGTGAACTTGTGTATTCATTATTAATGTTATTGATGCTTTCAAAGACTGACTGGTGATAGTTGTTGACTCAATATGAAATGTCTAGAATTTAGCCGGAAATTGAAGAATGGAGTGGCTTGACACTAAATATTTTCTATCAATCCATTATCTCAATATCTCTGCTATACGTTGGGTACAACGAGAAGGTAGAGAAAAGGAAAAGTATTTTTTTTTAATTCAATATAGTTAATACTTATACATACTAATAAGTCTACAAGAAGTGCCCACTACACTGAGATGGTAATAAAATCATAATTATAAATGGTGCTAGATCAATAGGCAATTTCCCAAGATACCGGATGCGGTCTGCCGGGCACAAGTTCAATTATTGAATTTCCTACGCTCGCTCAACAAAAAGGTTTGCTAGCTATGATTCCTTTGAAATTATCACATTATATTGTGAGTATGCGCTTGTTTCTACTCCACTTAGGAAGGGAAATTAATTTAAAAGACAAGACAAGAAAAATGACATATTTCAATAGTTTTTAAAAGACTCTTTAAAGGTCGTAATATTTGAACAAGTTTTTCTTTGCTAACTAATATGATTTATTTAATAGATTTTTAAATAGATGCTTCCTTCTAAAATTCTAATTTCATACAGAAATAAAATCATAAATTAAATAAGGTACTTTCTTGGACACATACTAATAATAATAAATCGATCATACGGAAGGAATCGATCGAGTAATTTGTATAATAATATATTTTATTTTTACATTATTAGAATTATTGTGTGTGTCCAAGGACGTACCTTATTTAATATGTGCTTTTATTTCTGTATGAAATTAGAATTTTAAAAAGATTATTTATATAATCAATCTGTAAAGTTTTGTCATAATGAAGATGCCACTCAATATTTTTGTTTCATTTAATAGGCTTTGTAAAGATTATATCCTCTTCTAATTGAGTATGCTTTTGATTGTTTACGCTTATTGTGATTGCGCTATTTCACTCTAACCGTGTTTGAGTAACTAATTTCTCGATAAAACAAAATTTATTCTTTCTATTTTTCGTCATTAATACAATTGAGTTTTTATTGTACACTGTAGCTTGTGTGTTATTCTGATGTATAAGCTATATTATTGTACAGTTTCTTCTAAATTCGGTCAGTATTTTTTTCGTGAAAGTGGAACAAACATCCATCCTTACAAATTTTCACATTTAGAAAATAAGTAGGAAGTAGGCTTTTAAATTTTTTTCAAATTCAGTCCTAGGGAATCGCTACGATAGTAAGATGTCCTCGTGGATTTCAACATAGGGCCTGCATGGTTGATCACATTAACTCCAGAGGCCGATGAGTCACTGTATGAACGAGTTGGTAAGTCACTGTAGTTTTGAAGCCCAACTCCCAGCGGTGCACGCAACGCTGCCTCGTCAGCTCACTCGCTCCAGTGGGCAATTTGGAAAATGTAACCAACTTTGAACACTATATTCAATTTTGCTTGTAAAATGAGTGGGTTGGGATTGTTTTGTAACTTGCACAATTCTAACATTGACAACATATATATACAATATTTTCATATGTTATTTTTTTTTATAAAAGTTAATGTTTTCTTATAATTCTTCCAGATCATAAATTAAATAGATAAAAGATAATCGAAGGATTGTCACACAGGCAACAAATGCGTATCAGATTACAAATGCGATACAGTAGACACATGGCGCGTGCACTGGATTGGAGCGAAATCGACAATTCGATCATGGCAAAATCGACCCGACCACAGATAACGTAATGCCATTTATTAATAAAGACAACACAGTCACGAGTTCTCTAATTTAATTTCTTTCAGCTTTACGATGTGTCCCGCATATACCAGAGTAGGCAGAGAGAACATAGAGTTAAAAGACTCTAGTAGAGTTCGTGACGCGTCACAGTCACCCCCTTGTGCCCTAGTATCACATTTAGATGTACGGATAAAATAATAATGCCAACATTTAAGTATAACCTGAGAAAAAAAACGAGTTATTATTATTTCTCATATATGACGCAAGACAAGCAAAGAGGTTTTTGAATATGAGAAGCATATGCACATGTGTAGCTATATTGAAACCTCTTCTAACAATTTCACATACAATCATAAATTCTAATTTAGAGTTGCCGGATCGCGTTACCACCTCCAGCCTCGCGGACTCATTGTATGTTACTCCCAAGGCGAAGCAGCCCCGCAACGTATACAAAATTAATTAGACAAAATCTTGGGGCCTTGTAATATTTTATTATTATTTCTGCCGCTGAGATTTTATTAACGCCGGTATTTATTGCTGCTCTCGTCTCGACGATCAGAACCGAGTTCTGATTAGCGTCGTTCCAGTATGGATATGCTCTCTTTAGCTACATACAAGTTCGTAATTACAGAAGTTGTAATTACAAGGCTGCTTACATTGAAACCTTCGCGGGCTCACGTTGCTTTATCGCGCTGTGAATGTTGATGGTTCGCTAAATTAAACGTCGCCTTTTTAGATATTTTCTTTATTAAAATGCCTATCAACAATGTGATGAGAGTAATTTATAAATGCTTGAATTATTGTCTTTATATAGAACTATTGCTCGTAGAAATATGATAACATATCAAAACGAATCATATGATTTTTTATTCACAATTTATGAAACAAAAATATTATAAAAATAATTCATATAACGAAGAATTTAACATATCTAGAAGATCAAAATGTGAAAGTCATATCAAAAGTAAAACAATTTATTACATAAATATTTTTAAAAGAGTTCCATTACCATAGATGTATTACCCTGTTGGATGTAAACTTTTAAGCTCTTAAGTCCTGATACCAAATCTGAATATCTAAAACTCCAATTTAAATGGCACAGACACTGCCTTTCCTATAAGGTAGTCCATTTACGTTGAAGACAGGACTCAGGGTACAGCGTCTTCTACTTAGCGTTGAAATGTGTAATGCACTCTCAATTGAATCTTACTTGACCGCTCCTTACTACTCTTACATGCCTTAACTTTTAGACGAACCAACATACCATATAAAGAAACTGATCGTTGAACTTTAAAATACAAGGTTTTGTCAAATATTTAAATTATTAATACATAATGTATGTTGGTGTAAATCATTTTGTAAATGTTTTCTTTATGTTTAATTTATTAGAATATATATTATAGAGTAGATAA